>CM060707.1:16311170-17011485 GCA_030686995.1 Artemisia argyi
GATTGTAATGAGAATGATTTTTTAACATCAAATCAAATTGTTTGTAAACCTTTAGTTGGACAAAAGTTTAGATATTTATAAACAATTGTAACCTTTTTGTCCATGAATGGGTTACCTTTTGTAATGACCATTTCCTAAGAGTATTTGATTTGTAATAAGAGTTTGTTCTTGTGTTTAAGATACTCACCATACCTTATGAACCTTGGATGGATTTTGAATTGATTGGTTTACACCTAAAGCTTGTTTTTATGAACTAAAATCTTGACGAAGGTTTAACTTGTAGAAACAATAGATTAGACCACCATCTAATTATCACAACCAACATGTTATCAAAAGTTATCACAATCATGTGTGTCATTAAGTAGAAAACTAGTCTAAACAAGTGTAGTTTTTAAATTATTGAATTTGCTTATTATCTTATTTGCGTACATTAGACATTTACTTTTAGACTTATATTTTGATTCACTCACAAATCCCTGCGAACGATCCCGACTTACCATCATATCTTGCTATAACGGACGAGTACACTTGCTCGTATGTGTTATTTCTAGATTTCGTAATTCACCCTTATAAATTTAAAACTTGCACTAACACAAACCACATCAAGTTTTTGGCGCCGTTGCCGGGGATTTTGTTTGTGTTTCTTTTAAGTTTTAAAAGTCCGTTTCTTTTCGTGTTCGTTTTCTAAAAAAAAAAAAAAAAGTTTATAAGAAGTATCCAACCGATCGGATAGACATCCAACCGATCGGTTTCCCAGGTTTTCCCAGTTTTTTTTTTTTTTTTTTTTTTTTTTTTTTTTTTTTTTTTTTTAATTTTACCGTAGCATCCATCCGATCGGTTTGACATCCAACCGATTCGGATAGAACTCTCTGTTTTCGAAAATTTTATTTTCTTGTTCTTTTGTTTAGGTAATTGACTCGATTCTCTTGGTAGTTGTATGAACACTCGTTCTACTACTGAAAAGCTTAGTACACCTTTATCCAATCCCGAAAGTTTGTTTCGTAAGAAGAGATCTTCATCAATTCTTAATTGGTTTGATAATATTTCCGAAGAACATCCGATTTCCGATCTTTTTAAACCAATACCCATGGCAGACGATCAACCCATGTGGGCCGCCAATCGAACCGTAGCACCTACTCCTGGAGCTGCTATTGTTGTCGCCGACCTTGGTGAAAACTTTACCGTTAAAGGTCACCATCTTTCTATGATCAAAGACCGTCAATTTGATGGCCGTTCGCGGGCCGATCCGCCTAAACACATTGCGGAATTCATTGAGTTTGTGGCATGTTTTGTTATGGAAATACCGATGTCGATGATATTAAGCTCAAACTTTTTCCATTATCACTTGCCGGAGATGCCAAAGTATGGTATAACGAATTAACCCTAGGAACTATCAATAATTGGGAGACGATGAGGCAAGCTTTTGTAAGCCGATTCTTTCCACCTGCCATGTATGATAGACTAATGGGAGAAATCCGTGCTTTTACACAAAATCCTAATGAATCTCTTGTTGAAGCTTGGCTTCGCATGAAAGATTTGCTTCGAAGTTGTCATGGTCATAATTTAGGACGAGGAACAATAATCCAAATATTTTATCATGGTCTTGATGAAGCATCCCAAGCAATCCTTGATGCCGGAGGAATTTTTCTTTACAAAACACCTAACGAGGCATATCAACTTCTCAAAGATCGAGTACTCCTTAAACTAGATTGGTCAAAAGATTCCAAAACCAAACCCCTACGGAAAACCGTTGCTTTCGCCGAAAGTTCAGATAATTCGAAACTCATGGAGAAAATAAAAGCCTTGACTTCTAAAATCGACTCGCAATACAAAGATATAAAAGGAGAAATGAAAGAAATGCGAGATGGCTGTAATAATTGTGGAGGAAATCACACATCATCCGAGTGTGATGAGCAACCTATGAATAGACCCAACGAAGGGGAAGCCATTTATGTCCAAGGAGGATATCGTGGAGGAGGTTTTCGTGGTAATTATTACGGAAGAAGTTCTGGAAATTGGCAAGACCGCCAACAAAGGGATAACAACCGTGATTCTCAACCCCGAATAGACAACCCAAACCCACCAAATTCCGATAAAAAGGAAGAATCTGATTTCGAAAAAATGATGCGAGATTTCGTAACTACTCAAAGAGCTACAAATGAGTTTGTAAAAGCTCAATTTTTCAATCTCAAAACCAAAGTTGAGCAAGGTCAGAAAAATCATCAAGCTTCTATCCAGGATTTTGAACAAAAATTTGGTAGACTTTCTGATCAATTTTCTTCTCGAATTCCTGGTACATTACCAAGTAACACCCAATCCAATCCAAAACCGTTTGGATTAAACGATAAGAGTTATCGTCCACCACAAACCAGAAATGAGCATATCTATGCTGTATTCACTCGAAGTGGTCTCTCATATGATCCACCACCCATTCCTACCGATAATACTATCATTCATGATGAGGAGGAGGAAGAAGCTGAAGAAGAAGCAGCTAAAGAAAAACAAACCCAAACACAAACAAAAGAAAACACCGTTCCACCAATCAAACCTTATACAACTAAAATACCATATCCACAAGCCCTAAGAAAAGAGAAAAGAGAGGAGCGAAATAAGAAGTTTAGAGAGATGATCAAAGAATTAGAATTAACGTACCTCTCGTTGATGTTCTAGCTGGAATGCCCAATTATGGGAAATTTTTGAAAGAACTTCTTAATAATCGAAAAAAGTTGGAACAAATTTCCGCTACCGTTCTCAATGAAGAATGCTCTGCTATCATTCAAAACAAAATTCCACCGAAACTAGGAGATCCCGGAAGTTTTCTTTTACCATGTACATTAGGAAACAACATCACATGCGATGCTTTAGCCGATCTAGGTGCAACTATCAATTTGATGCCCTATTCGTTGTATTCTTAACTATCCATCAATACATTGAAACCTACTAAGATGAGTATAAGATTAGCCAACCATACAAACCAATATCCTGTTGGGGCTGCTGAAAATATGCTTTTTCAAGTTGGTAAATTTGTTTTTCCTGTGGATTTTGTCATCTTAGAAATGGAGGAAGATAGTCGAGTACCCTTAATCTTAGGAAGACCTTTCTTAAACACTGCTGACGCCATGATCAAAGTCAAAGGCAGAGAACTCAATCTTGGAGTAGGAGAAGATCGAATCACATTCTTAATCGATAAAGCAATGAAATATCCAAATTCCAATGATGACACATGCTATAACATCGATGTAATTGATGAAGTCGCTGAAGAAGAATTGGATGCATTACTTGACGATTCGAAACCATTCATAACTACTTCAGAAAAGATCAGTGAAACAGATTCTGATAAAGAATTTGAGGAATTCATGAAAGTAAAATTAGAAGAAGAGAAAGAAGAGAAATTTGAAGATATCACTGAAAAAGATCAAATGAAAATCAAATCATCTCTAGCAGAACCACCCACTGATTTGGAACTAAAACCCTTCCCAATAATCTCGAATACGCCTACTTAGAAGACAATTCACTTCTTCCTGTAGTCATATCGTCGTTGCTCGAAACAAATCAAAAAGAAAGACTCGTTTCTGTTCTTAAGAAGCATAAACACGCTTTTGCGTGGAAAACTTATGATATTCCAGGAATTAGCCTAGATTTTTGCAAACACAAAATCAATTGAGAAGAAGGTACTAAACCAATTGTAGAAAGACAACGTCGACTCAACCCCAATATGAAAGAAGTTGTTAAGAAGGAAATCATCAAACTTCTTGACGCAGGAATCATTTATCCTATCGAGATAGCTGATGCGTGGGAATCGCACCTTGCTTTACCTCTCGAGGGATCTCGAGAAGCTTACAACCCCCACCAGGCAGTGTACCTGATCGTTGTAGTATAGTATAGTGACAAGTACCGGGGGATTGATCGTTCAGCTTAGGAATAGTGTCGCTAGGATTAGAAAACCTAATTAATAGTTCTAGAGGTGAAAGATGATTATTTTTGTATTTTTATATTTTTATGAAAGCAAGTAAAATCTCGGGTTTTGGAAGAGTGGGCGGAATTAGTTGCTATTCAACTAACCCAAAGCTATTATATAATTGAAATAAAATACTAAAAATGAAATTAAACTGAATTATACTAAGGTTGTGAGCAGTGGTTGGAGAAATTGTGTTTACTTAGACTTCATTACTCCCTAGATATCTTTTACATGTTAATTACTTGTTACACTTGTATGGATGACGGATTGTATTCCTTAATACCATTCGTGGGGTGGCATACATAACTCCCCAACTCTATGAGCTCTTATCTCCTCCTACACCATGACCCAGTACAACTATAGGGATTGTAAACAGTGGCTCATGCATTAAATACAACCAATAAAGACCTAGTACGCCTCGGTTCATGTTTCTTAAGACGTTCAAGCATGTTACCATTTGGAGATCTGCCAGTTTTCTTAAGCCTAACATATAATAACATTCATCCAAAACAAGAATAAACAAGTAATCAACACATAATCAACATCTAGGTTTCATTAGATCTAAGCAAACACAAAAGAGATCTAGCCTAGCATAGTAGAATTGAGACAAGAACAAGATATAAACAACCAACACATAGACATATTGATTGAATTGAAAGTACACTTATCTCAATTACAATGCAAGGTCTCAAGGGTTTGGAACCCTTGAAAAACCTGTAAAAGAGGCACCAAAATCGTCTTTAGGGTTTCACCAAAACTTCTCTCCCTTAATGAAAAAAACTGGAAAACTATATATAGGAAAAACAGGCTGACGGCGTCAAGAGTTACTTGTGACGCCGTCACCTCGCCGCCATATACTTCCTCGGACGGCCTTGATCCACTTATGACGGCCTATGTGACGCCGTCACCACCCACGGTATTTTATTCTTGCCACTTTGACGCCGTCATGAAGCCTTCTGACGCCGTCACCACCTACGGTGTTTAATTCCTCATGTCTGACGCCGTCAAGATGGTGGTCTTGACGCCGTCACCTTGTATCTTCAGCATGAAAATTTGGTATTTTGCCGTTTTCTTCACTTTTATGCTCCAAAAACGTCCAAAATGGCTTCTTTTCCAGAATTCACTCTCCAAACACCTAAAATCACAAAAGGAACGATTTAGGGCAATATTTGATCAAATAAAGTCGGATTCAGGCTTAAATGACCCCCTAAAAACGGATCATTTTTCGCCTCATCAATAGCCAAAGGGTGAGTCCAGTTCATTGTGTTCCGAAGAAAGGAGGAATGATTGTAGTGACCAACGAAAGGAATGAATTAGTTCCTACTAGAACTGTCACTGGATGGCGAGTATGTATTGATTACAGAAAACTTAACAAAGCCACTAGGAAAGATCATTTTCCTCTACCATTCATGGATCAGATGCTCGAAAGATTAGCTGGAAACAAATACTTTTACTTCCTTGATGGTTTTTCGGGATATTTCCAAATTCCTATCGATCCAGCCGATCAAGAGAAAACCACATTTACATGTCCTTTTGGAACCTACGCTTACCGGCGTATGCCCTTTGGTCTATGTAATGCACCTGCAACTTTTCAAAGGTGTATGATCGCAATATTCCAAGACATGCTTGAGACATCTATGGAAGTTTTCATGGATGACTTTTCAGTTTTTGGTGATTCTTTTGAAACTTGTCTTTCCAATCTCGATAAAATGCTTGAGAGATGTGAAGCTGCACATCTAGTTCTTAATTGGGAAAAATGTCATTTCATGGTAATTGAAGGAATTGTGTTAGGACACAAGATATCAAGTTCAGGAATGGAAGTAGACAAAGCTAAAATAGATGTTATCACCAAATTACCACCACCAACTAGCGTTAAAGCCGTTAGAAGTTTTCTTGGACATGCCGGTTTTTACCGCCGATTTATCAAAGATTTTTCAAAAATATCACGTCCTATGACTAAACTTTTAGAAAAGGATTCTGTATTTGATTTCAATGCAGACTACATTAAAGCTTTCGAAACATTGAAAAGTCAATTGACTAGTGCCCCAATTATTGTTGCACCTAATTGGTCACTACCATTTGAACTCATGTGTGATGAAAGCGATTTCGCTGTTGGAGCTGTTTTAGGACAACGTGAAGGAAAACATTTTCGTCCTATATACATCGCCAGTAAAACACTCAACAATGCTCAACAAAAATATACAGTTACGGAAAAGGAATTATTAGCCGTAGTTTTTGCATTCGACAAATTCAGATCTTATCTCGTGCTTTCAAAAACGATAGTTTTTACAGATCATTCTACACTCAAATATCTGTTTACCAAACAACATGTAAAACCGCGTCTTATCAGATGAATTTTACTACTGCAAGAATTCGATATCGAAATGAAAGACAAGAAAGGAGCAGAAGATCTTGCAGCTGATCATTTGTCACATCTAGAGAATCCGAATTTGAAAGAATTAAAAGAAAATGAAATTAACGATTATTTTCCAGATGAAACTCTCATGACGATAGATAAAGATGATGATGAGGAAGTACCATGGTTTGCAGATTACGCAAATTATCTTGCAGGAGCTATTCTTAAAAAAGGGATGAGTCACTACCAACGTAGTAAGTTCTTTTCAGAACTAAAACACTATTATTGGAAGAAACCTTACCTTTTTAAAATGTGCAAGGATGGAATGATACGAAGATGTGTTTCGGGTGCCGAAACAAGAAAAATTCTTGATGAATGTCATCATGGCCCAACCGGGGGAGATTATGGTCCTTCCACTACAGCTAAAAAAGTTTTTGATGCTGGATTCTATTGGCCTACAATTTTCAAAGAAGCATATACTCTCGTTCAAAACTGTGATGCGTGCCAAAAATCCGGTAACCTTTCTCGAGGAGACGAAATGCCTCAAAAGAGCATTCAAGTTTGCGAAATATTCGACATTTGGGGAATTGATTTTATGGGACCCTTCCCTAAATCACATAAATACGAATATATCCTTGTTGCAATCGATTATGTTTCCAAATGGGTTGAAGCTGAAGCTCTTCCTACTAACGATGCACGAGTTGTTGTCAACTTTCTCAAAAAGCTTTTTGCTCGCTATGGAATTCCTAATGCTTTAATAAGTGATAGAGGATCCCATTTCTGTAATAAACAAATGGAGAAAGTAATGAAACGATATGGAGTTCATCGTCCACAAACTAGTGGTCAAGTCGAAAATACCAATAGAGCTATAAAAAGAATACTTGAAAAAACGGTTAAGGACAATCCTTCCGTTTGGTCAAGGAAATTAGACGACGCTCTATGGGCATTTCGTACGGCATATAAGACACCAATTGGTACAACACCATATAGACTCTTGTTTGGGAAAACATGTCATCTACCGTTCGAACTTGAGCACCGTGCTTACTGGGCGCTAAGAAGCTGTAATCCTGATCTAAAAATAGCTGGAGAAAAAAGAATTTTGCAATTGCATGAACTCGATGAGTTAATACTTCAAGCTTATGAGAACTCCCAGCTATACAAAGCAAGGACCAAAGCTTACCACGATAGAAAGTTGAGAATTCGAAAACAATTCAAAGCTGGAGATAAAGTTCTGCTCTTCAATATGAAATACAAATTTAAAGCTCCGAAACTCAAGCAAAATGGTTTGGACCATATGTAGTGAAACATGGATTTCCATCAGGTTATGTTGAACTTTATGACAAACATGGTGGAAGTTTCATTGTAAATGGGCACCGAATTAAAGTCTATTATGATAAAGAGCAATTAAACTTAATTTCTAATGAAGAAATTCCATCCGAATTTGAATATGAAGCTAACACATTCATGGCTCCACACAAGGGAATGATCCCTTGGGCACACAATAATGGTTTTATCTATGATGCTCTTCCTGGAGCATGAGAAAAAGTTACATTGGAAAACATAGATGAAACAGGGGAGGGAATTGTGATAGGAAATGTGGTGTACATCCCTAAAAGGAAATGTAACACTACAACTACATAATCTATTCGAAGTTTGAGTCCGGCTGAGGACTCGTTAATAAAACAAGCGCTTCTCGGGAGGCAACCCGTGTGTTTATTTTTAATATATTTTTTTCAGTGTCTACTCTCCAAAGTTTTACCACTTGGTCAAACTTAAGTGTGGGGGTATGCCACTAATTTGAATAAAATTGCAAAGCTTTTTGTTTGTTTGTTTTTGTTTCTAATAATGCTGGTGTTGATTGCAAGAAACAGAAGATTGGAAAGAAACATAAAACCAGATATCATGGTTTATTTTCTCATTTTCCCTACTTTCATACTTTTAAGTTCGTTTATCACATTGAGGACAATGCTTAACTTAAGTGTGGGGGGGGGGGGGGGGGTGAGTAGGTAAATAAGAAATTAAGTCTAATATCGAGTTAACTTTTAAATTTTGTTTATCCTTATAATCTAGTTTTTTTTCACACTTTTAGGAGTAATTAATTAGAATAACTTGTTGATCCCAGTTGAACAAACGATCTTATATAGAAGTTGACTTAATTTTAACACTTAAACTATAATGCGGAATGTAAAAGCTTAACTTAAGAAGAACAATTCACTATCAACACTTCAATATTATTAATATGAGCACTCGACAATGCTAGGGTTTTGCAACCTTGAAGTGTAAACGAAAACTAAACAATACGTACTCATTCTAACCCTAGGATCCTCCTTTTATAGGCCAAGGAGTCCTACTAGGTTTACAATAACTTTCTATGCAAGATAAGAATATTCTAAACGTATATTATATACACTTAATCTATTCTATAATTATCTACTTCGAATACATGCTTATCACATTAGCAGTAGATTCCTTCAGCAGCATTTTCCCTTAGCAGCACTTTGTCATCAGCAGCAGTTTCATCACAGTAGCAGTTTCACTCAGCAGCAGAATCCAAAATCCAACAATCCTCCCCTAAACTTAATATTTATCACTAAATCATTAAGTTTCTTTCAAAGCCCAATCATACACTAGGAGGATGCTTCTAAACACTCAATTCTTGAGATGTCTGTTGACCAAGTATCTTCTTATACTTTGACAGCAAATTAAATGCCTGATCATCAGTGTCATAATCTTTCTGCCAGTTGAGTAATCCAACACCATTAACCATCTGATTGACAGTATTCCAGTATCTTACCACTGGGTAATCCTTTTCAGCAAGCATATACAAAGTAAGTGGTCCAATATCCAAGACATGAATTCCAGAATCTTGAAAAAGTCTCCATTTTCTTACTTTATATTCTACTATCTCTGTCCATTCAGAATCATCCATTGAAGGTTCATACATAAGTTTTAGAGCTCTCCAAAGAACATTAACAGACATAGTCTTAATATGATCAATTTGATCTATTTCATACTTTTTACCATCAAACTTCTCAGCTCCAAACTTTGCCTTGTATAATTTCCACAAATCATCAACATCCTCTCTATCAAAGTAATATACCATCTGTTGAAATCTAAGAAACCTGTGAGTCTTTCCATCAGATCTCTCAACATCATGAAATGCTCCTATTTTAGTATCATATCCTGTAGTTACTTTGATAATAGGATACTTGATTCCTATTGGTATGGCATCAACTACTTCAGGTTCTTCCATCTTGCCAACCATAGTGAAAACCTTCAATTGTTCCTTTAAATGCTCAGGAGGAATATGATCGTAATCATTCTTGAACTCATCTCCTTCTGGCTTAGAATTGCTTTCTTCTCCTGTTTTCCTCTTCTTCTTTGCAAAGGATTTATGAACAACACCTTTTCTTTTACCACTTTGCACAGAAGAAGTTGTCTTATCTGTACTAACATCAAGCTGCTTAACACCATCTGCCTCTTGAACATGCTCTACTTCAGCCAATTTACCAGGTACCAACATTTTATTCATCTGAGCAATATGTTCCAAATATTTAGCACAACCCATAGGATAGAAGGTATCTTTTTGTCTCTTAGCTTGTTGATACAAAGTCTTGTCAACCCTTTCCTTTTCCTTCTGAACCAACTATTATTCTTCTTGATCAAGCAATTCTTGTTCTTTCAATGCAACAGCTGTATCATGTTCAACTTTTAATTCCTTGGGCCACATATGAAAAGGTATTTCAGAGTAATCAAACCCCTTATACATCCACTTAGGTTCTTCAACTTGCTTGCCCTTCCTTTTATCAGTAGATGATGATACAATCTTCTTTGGTTGAGCAGCAGGTTCTCTGAATACAACTCCTTTTAGAGTCATTCTTGGTGTTGATGATGTGATTGTGGTTATTGGTTGTTGTGGTAGTGATGGAGTTTGTAGTGGTGTATGTTTTGAAGATGATTCAGATGGAACTTCAATAGTCTTCTTGCTTAACAAAACCATTGCCTCAGCAGCAACATTGTCACCAGACCCAGCAGCAGAGTCTTGTGCATCAGCAGAATTCACTTTTCCACTAGCAGCAGGATCAACAAAATCCTTAGCAGTAGAATAATGAGCTGCAGCAAAGTCATCAATCTTGTTAGCAATAGCAGCATTTTCAAGTTTTGTAACCATAGAATCTCCCAAAGTCATTAAAGCTTCACCCATCAACCCTGTTGCCTTCACTAGTTGCTCAGGCTCCAAAGTCTTGAGTTTTTCCGCCACTTTTTCTTGAGTAGCAATCACCTTTTCCATTACAACCTCATTCCCTGATTTATCAACAATCACAAAGTTTTCAGCATCCTGAGGACTTTCCACATCCATATCTCCAATCTTTGGAACCTCCCCTAAAACCATTTCATCATTCATAATCTGAGCACCATCAACTTTCTTTAAATTTGCCTCCCCTGAACCCATTACATCTTCATTCCTCCCCTGTTTGGAAGCATCCTCTTCCAAATGAGTAGAGAGTTCAGGTGAACTGATAACTTGAGAAGTGCCCACTTTCTTCAATCTTTTCAAGGAGGTTGAAGATCTTGATTTCTTCAAGTTCTTAATCTGTTTCCTCAATTTGGTGATGAGCTTGGCATGTCCATCAACAACAGTAGAAAGACTAAGAACTTTATCTTCCAATGTAGTACACTTCACCCCTAAATTGGTACAAGTAGCCGTCAATTCCTGAATGAGTTTCATAGTAGTCTCATCACTTCGACCTATGTAACCTGGTCCGAGAGGTGAATCATGGACAATGTCATCATGTACAAGATTTTCCGTCAATTCATTTGTCACTGGCATGTACTCATTACCTCGACCTCTGTAACCTGGTCCGAGAGGTGAATCTTGGGACATAAACTGAGTATCAAACCTAATTTGATCATCAGAGCCCCCTATATTTTCCATTTGGCTAGGGTTACCATCCTGAGAATTAGATTTATCAGAATCCTTTTCTCTAGATGTTGCCTTGGTTTGGGTCTTAATTATGTTATCACTATCCTGCTCTGCTGCTAAGCTAGAAGCAGTAGTGACAGCCCTTGCCAACATGTCCCCTCCATCAACTAGGACAGCCTCATCTGGTACAGCCATACTAACACTATCCTGAGGTAGATCAGTGTTCCTTTTGGTTTTCCTATGGGTATAGTGTATTTTGGGTTGTGTAGCAGATGCAGTAAAATTGGGTGTATGATGGGAATCAATGGGATTTCCTGACCCTTCACCCTGAATATTTTGCACAAGTTGCACCATTTAAGGTGTAAGATTTGTATGTGTGCCTGAAAAACCTTTTCCATGCTTAATCAACAAAGTTAAAGTTTTGGAAACCAATTTTGGAGCATCATAAGTAGCAGTATCTGATCTAAAATTTGTAAGTTGGTTTTCAATAAAGAGCTATATAAATCTTGGATAAAGCAAATAAGAACCAGACTCTTTAACACTTTTAACAATCCCCTCCAAGATCATATTTGAAAAATTGAATGGATGACCTTTGCTTAGGCATACCATTGCAGAAGCAATAGTAGTACTAAACTCATGCCACCCAGAAGTTTTAGGACTCAAACAATGAAGGAGAAGGTGTACCAAAAACTTGTATTGAAGACAGATGAGAGCTTTTTGAAATTCTAAATTTGTATGCTTTCTCTCATATCCCAAAGTTTTTAAACCATCAAAAATAGCAGAATTGGCAAGACAAGTGGTCTCTGTTTCATCATCTAAGAGAAGAGTTTCCCTTATAGATGATTCAGTTACACGAACCTTTTGCCCATCTACTAAAGAACTGACATATTTCTCCTCATTTATAGTTTTGACTTTAGCAGTAAGCCAAAACTGTTTGATGTAGGAAACAAATATTGTAGGATTCACAGTGAGTGCATACCTAAGAGAAGTAGAATTCAAGAATTTTACCATATCTGTGAAACCTTCAAGAACCAACTCTTCATCCAAAACGACCACACTATTGTGCTGTTCTGCCCAGGTACGTGTACATCCATGAATTAGGGTTTATAGAAATTAGGGATAATTGACTTTGAGAATAATGGAGTGTTAGGGTTTGTGAGAACTTCAATTTGGAGCGCGTTAAAACCAATTGTGAAGATTAATTAGGTTTTAAACCGAATAGAAGAAGTTACACATCCCACCCTCTCACTTACCAAAGTAGCAGCATAACCATGTCATCCACAACTAGCAGCAGAATGAAACAACTAGCAGCAGAGTAAAATTAAGCCAGCAGCAGAGTTGACTAATCAAACTTGGTCAAAAATTCAAGAACCCATAACAATAAATGCGCTTGATACTTCGTAATCCCTATAAAAACGGACCAAATCTTTTCCTTAATTCAACACAATCAAACCCTAATTACAATCAAAAACGTCAATCTCGCAATCAAAACCTCCAATCACCCAAATCAAATCTTCAATAACCATGAAATCATCTCCCGAAATCATCAACATATCATCCGATTCTTCTTCTGAGGATTAAGCATCGTTTGAAAACTATGTTCCTCCCTTCCGTCCTCCTCACAACGGTTGTAGAACCAAAGAACAAGCATGAAAGAGGAAGCACGATCTCCCTGTTTTCAAAGATCTCTTAAACTTGAATCAAACCCCAAGCACTTCTAGGGGTAAAGAGGTGATGTCCCCCAAGTCTGCATCGTCTTCAGAATCATCAGAAGACCCTGCTTGGATCCCTATTAGACCACCATCTCCTATGGAGCTTGTTTCCCCTTCCTCTGTACTACATCTAATGAGGATGAGCCACACAACAATCCACCATCCACTCCTGAAAGACCACAGTCATCAAGGCCAAGACCCAAGACATCAACCAAGGCAAGAAAAACAAACCCTCCTCTTCCTAAGGAAAGAGAGATTGTACTTGGGCTCCCATGCCCTAGAAATTGAGGTTTGAAGTCTTCTGATTTTAGTTTGTTGTGTAGCAGTCTTTTGTTATCTGAATTTGATGTGGATGTACTTCATTTGAATGTACTCTTTTGATGATGAATGAAAGTTGCTTATTTTCTATTTGTGAACTTGCAAATCATCAATTATTAGCTTATCCTGCAAAATGTTAGTCCAAAAATCACAAAGTATACAAGAATATATACTAGCAGTAGAGTAAATTAACAGCAGGGTACATTCCAACTTAATCATCTGCTTCTTAAGAAGCAGCAGAAACAGATTAACAAACAGCACAAGACCTTTACACACTTTACAAAACCAAGAAGAGATAAGATTTTCAAAGATTGATCATACCAATGTTTGCAATTAAGAATTGAAATCTCCCCACATCAAAGTGTTTAGTGAGAAGATCAGCAAGATTGTTATCAGTATGAATTTTGACAATTTGAATTAACTTATTTTCATAGCAATCCCTTATGAAATGATGTCTGATCTCAATATATTTTGTTTTAGAATGAAAAACAACATTTTTAATTATGCAAAGTGTGTTGTTGTTATCAATATGAATTTTGGTGTTCATGAAATTGTACCCAAAATCCAGTAGTTGAATTTTCATCCATAGCACTTGACCACAGCAACTTGAAGCAGCCACATACTCAGCTTCGGTTGTAGAATTTGCAACCACTGGTTGTTTCTTGCATTGCCATGACACCAATCTGTTTCCAAGAAATTGACAACCTCCAGTTGTAGACTTTCTATCCAAGCAAGCACCAGCATAGTCACTGTCTGAATATGCCACCAAATCAAAAGGTGAATCCTTAGGATACCATAGGCCCAATTTAGGTTGATGCCTTAGATACCTAAAAATCCTCTTCATTGCATTGAGATGTGATTCTTTGGGACATACTTGGAATCTCGCACAGGCACATACAACAAACATAATATCAGGCCTTGATGCTGTAAGATTCACCAATGAGCCAATCATGGACCTGTACAAGTGAACATCTACTTCTTTTCTATTTTCATCCTTCAACAAAGGTTTGTTGGTATCCATGGTTGTCTTAGCAGGCTTACCATCTTCAAATCCAAACTTCTTCAAAATGTCATTAACATACTTATCCTGACTAATAAATATGCCATCTTTCTTTTATACTACTTGTAGTCCCAAGAAGAAGTTGAGTTCTCCCATTGAACTCATTGCAAACTTATCCTTCATAAGCTTCTCAAAATCAACACACATTGCCCTGTTTGTAGAACCAAAGATGATGTCATCTACATAGATTTGAACCAGCAAAATATCATCCTTTTGTCTTTTGAGAAACAAAGTCTTGTCAATCTTTGCTCTACTGAACCCAGAATCTAACAAATATGTTGACAAGGTATCATACCAAGCTCTAGGAGCTTGATGTAAACCATACATTACTCTATTCACCTTGTAAACTTTGTCAGGATAATCAGGGTCCTCAAAACCTGGTGGTTTAGACACATAAACTTCTTTTGTAATGGTCCCATAAAGGAAAGCACTCTTTACATCCATCTGATACACCACAAAATCCTTGAATGAAGCATAAGCCAAGAATGGTCTAATTTCTTCTATTCTTGCCACCTGGTGCAAATACCTCATCATAGTCAAGTCCCTCTTGTTATGTGTATCCTTGAGCTACTAACCTAGCTTTATTTCTGATGACTATCCCCCTTTCATCTCTTTTACATCTAAAAACCCATTTAGTGCCAATAACTCTTTTTCCATTTGGAAAATCAACCAAAGTCCATACCTCTTGTAGTTTGAATTGCAGAAGCTCATCTTGCATTGCTTCCACCCAACTTGCTTCTTGTAGGGCTTTGTATGTGTTCTTGGGTTCAATTTGAGACAGAAAACAGGCAAACAAGCAATTTTGTAGATCTTTATGACTGTTTCTTTGATGCAGAGAACTTGCAAAGAAACTTTGATATTGAAGATCTTTGAGCTCTTTAGTCATTTTTCTTGTTTGTGCAGATGATTTAGGATCACTTAGAATTTGTTCTTTTGGATGATCCTTAATAGGAATGTTGAGTTCCAAATTAGTATAATCTATTTCACCTCCAAACAACTTACCATCAAGAGCTTCATCATCTGTGTCATCATAGATATTTTCTAGAGGAGGCATATTTTGATCATCAGGATAGTTTGTATCAATAGAAGGTCTATCCTGAGTGTCCAAAGAAGGAAACTGTGATGTAGAAGCAGAGTGAATAGGCTTGGCAGCAGAGTTGATTGAAGCAGTAGTTGCTTGTTTTGGTCTAGCAGTAGAGTCTTCTAAGTCAGCAGTAGAGTCTTGTGGCCTTGTAGGAGAGTCAGCAACACCTACTTTTGGAGCTTCATTGGGTATCTTTTCTGCATCAATAGGAGTTTCAACACCTGCTTGAGCTTCCTTAGGTTTCTCTGGAGTAACATCATCTTCTTGTATCTCTTGATCTTTCTGTAAAGGTATGAAAGTAGGACCAACCTTCAGTTTCTCAATCACAACAATGTCTTCTTGTGGTTTTTTAGTGTCAACACTATCCATAACAGGTACATAATTCATTGTCTTGGTCAGGATATCAACATCAAACATCCATTCAGGTACTTTTCCTTCAGCATTAGATGTGTTCTCACTAAACTTGATATGCAAATTCTCCTCCACATGTTTGGTTCTCTTGTTATATACCCTGAAAGCTTTACTATGTACAGAGTAACCAACCAAATTACGTTCATCAGCTTTCTCTTCAAACTTGCCTAACTGATCCTTAGTATTCAAAATTGTGATAGGACATCCAAATGGCTTGAGAAAATCAATCAATGGTTTCTTCCCTTGAAAAAGCTCATATGGAGTTTTGTTGTGAGGCTTCACTACCTTACTCCTGTTTTGCACAACACATGCAGTGTTTACAGCTTCAACCCAAAAAGGTATAGGTAATTTTGAATCAGATAACATTGTTCTTGCAGCCTCAATAAGTGTCCTATTTCTTCTCTCTGCAACACCATTCTGTTGTGGAGTTCTTGCAACACTGTAATGTCTTAGAATTCCTTTTCCCACACAGAATTGATTCATCACACTATTCTTGAACTCAGTACCATTGTCACATCTGATAATTTTCACTCTGTGGTTGTGCAGGTTTTCAACTCTCGTAATGAATTCTTTAAGTATCTCTGGAGTTTCATCTTTAGTGGCTAAGAAGAACACCCAAGTAAACCTGCTGAAGTCATCTGTGACAACTAGGCAATATGACTTCTTGTTCAAACTTTTCACAAAAACAGGCCCAAGTAAATCCATATGAAGTAAGTGCAAGGGCTCTGTATTTGTGTTCACTGTCTTTGACTTGAATGAGACTCTATATTGTTTACCCTTTTGACAGGAAACACAAGTCTCACAATTTTCAAACAACTTTGTGGGCATGCCACTCACAAGATTTCCTTTCACCAACTTATTCATTGTCTTGTAGTTCAGGTGCCCAAGTCTTCTATGCCATAATTTTGACTCATCAATAGTGGATTTTGAAATTAGACAAGTTAAAGCTCTTTTGGGAACTATGTTCTTAATATGGTCACTGTATATATATTTTCATTTCTAGGGACCTTCAATAGCACAAATTTATCATTTGGCAACTGAAAATCAGGAGAAAGGATCATACATCCAGTGTCTGTAAAAAGAACAAAATTCCTTTTGTCACACATTTGTGAAACACTAAAGAGGTTAAACTTAAGCCCTTTTACAAGAAACACCTTCTCAAAGTCCAAATTCCCTATTCGTAAAGTGCCTCTATCAACAATCTTTCCACCTTTTGGATCATTCCCAAAAGCAACATAACCACCTTCAAAAGCCTCAAAATCTTCAAGCTGAGATTCATCCCCTGTCATATGTCCAGAGCATCCACTATCAACTATAACCATATCTTTAAGATCATCCAGTGGATATGAAAATAGAGAAATTAGTTTCTCTTGGGGACCCAAGCCATTACTGACTTGGATCTGCCTTGTGCATCAACATAGTTAAATTTCTTTAAATCACTTGATGCCCTGCTGTTTTTGGAAACATTGTTTGTAACAGTTGATTTTGGTTTCCAAACCCAACAAGCTGAGGCCTTAACAACATAAAAATGATTTCCAACAAATGTATTTGATAAAACTTTTGGCCCAAAAGTAGAAAGTTTTGTACTAGCAGCAGAATGCTTACTAGTAGCAGAGTGCTTACTAGCAGTAGAGCCAGCAACAGAACTAGTTGTGGTTTTAAAAGCACCATTTGACTTAGCAGCATAAATGGATTTAGTTGCACCAGATCTTAACAACACGGTCCTAGGAATCATGTTTCTATTAGGATGAGGGTGAGTATTCTGATTAAGTTATTTGTGATTCACCCTAGAGTATTGATTCCAAACAGGTTTTTTGTGGTCAGGACAACTATTAATCAACTGTTCAAAGCCACCACACTTATAACAAGCCTTTTTCTTTAATTGAAACTCACTACCTAATTTGTTAGAAACTAGGTTATTAAAGTTTCTCTGATTTCCCCTAGGCTTATTATTGAAACCATTCATTCTTTCTCTAGAAATCTCATTATATTCAACCAGTTTCCTAGAAATAACCTTACCTAACACAGGTCTCACAAACTTCACCTGTTCAATTTTAGGTTCAACTTTAGCAGGAATTTCCTCCTCTTCTACACTTTGTTCTAGTTCAACCTGTTCTTGTTCCTCATCACTATCTGAGTACCAATCTTCAATAATGGGAGCATCAGGAAATTTTCTACCCTCTACCTTAGGTGTTTCTAAGACACTTATACTAGACTCACCTATTGGTTTATCTATGTTCAGCTCACTAATGAAGGACAATTCTTTTCCTGGTGGAGCATAGGCACTCTTAGTAGGAGGAACAACCTCATTGTAACCTATTCAACTTCCTTTCCTCATTATTGTACTTTCAATAGATTTATTAACCAAATCAGAAGCATATTGTTGTTTGTTTACTCTTACTAAATGTTTTTCTTTTTCAGCAAGAGCTGCATCTCTATCTCTTTCTGCTTCTTCTAATTTATTTTTAAGAAACTCAATTTCTCTGTTTTTCTTAAAAATTTCAACATCTTGTTGGTTAATTCTATCTACATATTCTAGCTCACACTATTTTAAGTACTCAAGTCTTCTTTCAACATTTTGAATACCTACTTTGTAACCTAGGTTATCAAGTTTTAGGTTTTCAACTTCTCTAATTAGACTCTCATTCCTAGACTTAAGTTCTTCTACAGTGTCAGCACAAGACTTAAAAGAACACACAGATAAATCAGAATCATTAGGTACCTCAGAGTCAGATCCAGAAGATGATGATGCATAAGCCATAAGTGCAAAGTTATGCACTTCAGGCTTGACTTGAGCCACCAAAGAATAATTTGGTTCTTCATCAGCCAAATCACTCCAATCATACTCTCCCAATCCATCACAAGATACCAATGCAATAGTGGTATTCTTTGTTTCTTCAGACTTTTTTGATGCTTCAACATTTTTCTTTGGAGCTCAACACTCTCTGGCAAAGTAACCCTTCCTGTTACAGTTGTAACACTCTATCTTTGACTTGTCAAAGCCAACATTCTCTTTAGGCCTGTACTTGATTTCTCTTCCAGTTCTCTTCAAGAATTTTCTTGCCCTCAAGGTCAACATGGCAATTTGCCATTTAAGATTCATCTCTTCAAGATCATCAGGATCAAGGTGATCCAGATCTTGATTAATAGCCTGTGACCTTATACTTGTAGTAAGATCAGCCAAGAATAAACACAAAGCAATATCACTGGCGGAATTATTGTCATTTGAACTAGCAGCAGATCCATCAGTGGTAGCGTAGGGATTGCACCAGGCTTTACCTCTTAAGGGATCTTGAGAAGCTTACAACCCCCACCAGGCAGTGTACCTGATCGATGTAGTACAGTATAATGACAAGTACCGGGGGATTGATCGTTCAGCTAGGAATAGTGTCGCTAGGATTAGAAAACCTAAAGACTAGGTCTAGAGAGGAGGGATGATTCTTTTTGTATTTTTTAGTTTATATAAAAGCAATTAAAAATCTCGGGTTTTGATGAGGCAAAAAATGAACCACTTTTAGGGGTTCATTTAAGCCCGGAATTCAATTTATTTGATCAAATATTGCCCTAAATCGTTCCTTTTGTGATTTTAGGTACTTTGGGAGTGAAATCTGGAAAAAGGAAGCAATTCGGACGTTTATGGAGCATAAAAGTGAAGAAAACGCCAAAGACTTAATTTTCCATGCTGGAAACAGTGCATGGCGGCATCAAGAAGGAAATCCTGACGGCGTCAAGAGTAAAATTCATGACGACCCAGAAGAAACCTGAAGGCGTCACAAGAAGGGCGTCAAGAGTTAATTTTGTGACGGCCTGCATAAGGTGTACACTTGACGGCGTCAGATCCAGATCTAGGCAGTCCGAGGAACTATTTACCGGTGAGATGAAGGTGTCAGACATTTGCTCTTGACGCCGTCACCTTCTAAAATCTATATATAGTTTTCTATTTTTCATTCATTAAGGAGGAACTTGTGTGGAGAAACCCTAGGGCCGAACTTTGTGAACCCTAGCTCGTGTTTTACAGTAAATTCAAGGGTTTTCACCCCTTGAATCCTTTCATGTGCTATTGAGATAAGTCTTCTCTTAATTCAATCAATATATCTACGTGTTGGTTGTCTATATCTTGTGCTTGTCTTAATTTCAACATGTTAGGCTAGATCTATCTTGTGTCTGCTTAGATCTAATGAAACCTAGATGTTAATTATGTATTGATTACTTGTTTATGGTTGTATTGGATGAATGATTTCAATGTTAGGCTTAAGAAAACTGGCAGATCTCCATTGTGTAACATTCTTGAACGTCTTAGGAAACATGAACCGATGTGTACTAGGTTTTATTGGTTGTATTTAATGCATGAGTAAATTCTAATGATCCCATGTTAGGAGCTTCTTAGCCGGCTCGACATAGGAGTGAAGTAGGCACTCATAGGATTGGGGAAGTAAGTATGCCACCCCATGAATGGTATTAAGGAATACAATCCGTCATACACGCAACTATAACAAGTAATTAATGTGTAAAAGATATCTAGGGAGTAGTGAAATCTAAGTAAACACATTTCTCCCATATATTGCTCACAACCTGAGTAAAATTTAGTTTATTTTCATTTTTAGTATTTTATTTTGATTGCATCTTTAGTATTGGGTTAGTTGACTAGCAACTAATTCTGCCCAAATGCTTCAAACCCGAGATTTTTACTTGCTTTCCTAAAAATATAAAAATACAAAAATACAAAAAGAATCATCCCTCATCTCTAGACCTAGTCTTTAGGTTTTCTAATCCTAGCGACACTCTTTCAAGCTGAACGATCAATCCCCCGGTACTTGTCATTATACTATACTACATCGATCAGGTACACTGCCTGGTGGGGGTTGCAAGCTTCTCGAGATCCCTCGAGAGGTAAAGCCTGGTGCAAACCCCACGCATCATGTTTTTGGCGTCGTTGCCGGGGAATAGTTATTGTCTAGGTTAGAATATCTTTTTATTAGGTCTACTTGCTAGATTCCTTTCTAGTAAAAAATTATTTTTATTTTTTGGTTCTCTTTAGTCTATCTTTTTCTTCGTGCCTTTGTTAGTAAATTAAATTCATTGACTATCCCGTTGACCATTATGGAAAACGCGAATCCACCCCTTTCCCATAGAGATGTGGCTGTGTTATGTGAGCAAATTGAGAGTGAGATTAGCGAACTTAGGGAGCTTAATAGGTTGATTAAGGTTGAGCTCGACTATGCATTTAGTGACCTAGCGACTGCCTTGTACTCAAATGAGGACTTAGGACCTAATGATTTTGTGAATGTTGTTGAGGAACTTGAAGAGGGGGAAATAGATCCGAAGCTAAATGATTATTTTAATCTATACCCCACTAAGGAGGAGATTGCATATTATAATAATCTTATTGATGACCCTCGATCTCCTTTTACTAGAATCGAACCTAAGATAAAGAGAGGCGATCCTAAAAATGCTAAGATACCATGTATGATTGGGTATAGACACGTTGACAATGCTTACATTGACTTTAAATCCCCAATCAACATTATGTCCTCAAGTGTTTATAATGATATAGTGAAAACAAGACTTGAACCTAGAAGAGATCCCAAATACCCCGGTGAAGTTTGTAACTTTGTCGGGAGAGTTAAAGGTCTATATGTCTTTGTTGGGAATTTCACTTTTGTCACCGACTTTATGATTGTGGAAGATCTTGCTAATGTTATTGATTGTCGATTAACCAATGTTGTGTTTGGTAAACCGTTTGTTGAGGAGTCCAAGTTAGAATATGATGAGATAGAAGGGACAATCCGATTTGCAAGTAACACCAATAGGATCACTTATAGGATGCCTAATAGAATGAAAGAATTTCGCTTTATATCCCGATTTGACAAGGACAACATTGGTGCTTTTGAGGACATCAATGAAGAGGATAAGAAAAAGGGCATGGATTATGTGTTGGAAAAGAGGAGTCTTTTCTACAAAGATTGTTTGACTCTAGGACCAAAGTATAAAGTCGATAAGGAATTTACCCATAGGATTATAGGAGCGATTGAGAAAAAGGTGATTGGTTTCTACAAAGAACATTTACAATCAGAGAGTGAAACCAACGATGAGGTCACGTAGTAACCCATGACCTTGAGTCTAGCTACAAGACTCGTAAATAAAGAAATGCGCTTCTTGGGAGGCAACCCATGTTTTGTGTGATTTTTAATTTCTTTGTTTGTTATCTGTTTCCGTATGCATGCTTTATTTTTATTGTTGGTAGATCATGTTTCTAAACTAAATAGTGGAAATACTTTATTTTGTTGTTTTGGTCTAGTCTTAACTTCACCCAAAGGTATTTTTGCAAAAGATAAGTGTAAGGGGAAACACCAAATATGTTTTTAAGAAACAAACCGATCATGATTCTCCACAATATTAAATGAACATGTATATTCGTATTTGTTAGAATCAAATGCTTGTATCGAGTCATAATGACGTTTTGTAGGATTTTCCAGGAAGTAGAACCAAGTTTTTCCAGAAATTTTCCGGAAACTTAACATGAGAATTTCTGCAGGTCACTTCTGATGGCGTCATGAGTTTACTCTTGACGGCGTCACGTGTAAAAATCTGGAAATTCTACCAGTTTTCTTTTTCTAACAGAGTCTTAAAGTTTTTGTTGAATTATTAGTTTTATAATCTCTAGGAAATCTGCAAACATCATTCCACAAGCATTATATCTTATTTTGTTTTCTAGGATTTAGTAACATATGTAGATTGCCGCCGATTTTATGCGAGGTTGCCTTGTTTGTTTTCTCAGGATTTACAGGTTATGTATGACAAGAAGATGATAATTATTCTGAAAGGGAAGCTTTGATTGTTCATTTTCTTGGAGGAAGATCTAACCTGGCCACCTTATTATCCATACCGAGCGAATTAGGGGAGTATTTGATTTCATTTGTTTTACTTATTTCACTTTTACATTCTTTACTTGAACATTGGGGACAATGTTCATCTTTAGTGTAAGAGGAGGGTAAAATGATGATACCTTACAGATACACTTTTGCTTGAGTTTATTTGTTTAATAGTAGATGTGTTATAAAACTATGAGAAATACTTGTTAGTGTAATTTTAGCGCCAAATTTAAAATTTTTTACAACATTTAGGAGTGAAACTTTAGCCATAGCAAGCGTCTCACGGATAGGAGTTTGTATGACTAGCACATAACCGTACCATTCAGAAAAATTTTCCACCCAAATATGTGAGGTTCGCCTTTAGATTTGATAGGAAAAGCATTTACTATTAGTGCTTATGAGTGTACTGGTAGCGTTTAGATTCTAGAACTTGCGTTAGTGATGCATCCCGAGACCGCTAGTGAGACTACATTCGTGTAGTAGGATTTACTACATGATAAGAGGCATTAGGATCACCCTTGTGTTAAACCCGTATAATAATCACTTGACCATTTAAGTCATATTACTTGGCTAGTTAAGTCAACTAATTTTTCCCACACCTTAGCGTTGTACTCATTTTTAGTACACGAAACCCCTAGTACACCCCTCCGAGCCTATCTTTTCGTTTCTAACTTTAAGCATCTTACTTAAAGGAAGAATTTGTTACACCCCACTTAAATGTACACCCAAATCGGCTTATCCTTCCGTGTATGCACTCATCTTTAGTGCATTATTGTTATTTGTTAAACACTAAGTTAATTATCTAATTAATTACATGGTTGCTAAGTCGAGTCATATCCTTGTACATATTGTTTTGGGACGATTGGGACTCATGGGTAAAGTACTTATTTTATGGAGTAATGGGGAAGAACATCATTTATTACCCCCGTATGTGCGTTAATCTTAAAAGTACTCAAAGTGTTTTGATTTTCTTAATTCGAGTCATTAGATTAGTTAATTGTAAAGTATGTAAAAATTCAAGTGTAAGGGGAATGTTCATCCCCTATGATGTATTATTTTGGATGGTAGGATAAGAGTGTATGCAAAAAAAAAAAATAAATAAATAAAAAAAAAACATACGGACTACCATCCCGTTTCATTCTATGTTTGTTTTATGTTTTTGTTATTTTTCATTTATTAGCTTAAGTCGAGTCTAGTCTTGGCTTAGCAACGCCATTTTGTACACGTAATTAACCAAGATTGTTAACTCGCCACCAGTAAAGACTGCCTATATCCAACAAAATCGTGTATTTCATATCCCTACACCTAACATTACAACCCTTTAAAAGACCTCTTTGATAGTTTATCCTAGGTGCTTACGCCATGTGGTGGAGGTTTGATCCTTTCCCAAGCCTATGGTTATCTATTTTGCTATTACAGGTAGTGAGAGATATCTTCTGTTTCCATATTCTAATTTATACTTTATTACACCTGAGAGATGTGAGTATCGAAACACTATTTGTGAGGTGCTAGTATATGACCTCCGTGCTTGTCTTTGGTCTTTAGTGGAACGATTACTTGTTGTAATTACTTTTATATTAGTGTTAAATAACCCCTAACTTGTATTTTAATTCGAATAAAAGCGCATTTGCTTGAGGACAAGCAAATCTCAAGTTTAAGGGTATATGATGAGGCGAAAAATGAACCACTTTTAGGCGGTCATTTAAGCCTGGAATTGAATTTATTTGATCAAATATTGCCCTAAATCGTTCCTTTTGTGATTTTAGGTACTTTGGGAGTGAAATCTGAAAAGGAAGCAATTCGGACATTTTTGGAGTATAAAAGTGAAGAAAACGACAAAGTCTTAATTTTCCATGCTGGAAACAGTGCGTGACGACGTCAAGAAGGAAATCCTGACGGTGTCAAGAGTAAAATCCATGACGACTAGAAGAAACCTGAAGGCGTCACAAGAAGGGCGTCAAGAGTTAATTTTGTGATGGCCTGCATAAGGTGTACACATGACGGCGTCAGATCCAGATCTAGGCAGTCCGAGGAACTATTTGGCGGCGAGATGACGGCGTCAGACATTTGTTCTTGACGCTGTCACCTTCTAAAATCTATATATAGTTTTCTATTTTTCATTCATTAAGGAGGAACTTGTGTGGAGAAACCTTAGGGCCGAACTTTGTGAACCCTAGCTCGTATTTTATAGTAAATTCAAGGGTTTTCACCCCTTGAATCCTTTCATGTGCTAGAAGGGGGGGTTGAATAGTTTTACGTCTTTTTAATTTTATTTTGAAAACTTAGTTTAGTTTTAAAACCTTGTTTGCTTTTAAAACTTTGATTCAATCTTATGTGAACTCAAATCTTGAACAATATGAACAAGTATATCTAAGTATAAACAATAATAATAATGTATGCTAAGTATGTGAAATCAACACATGCATAATATAAACAATTGTAGCTATATACGAGAGATAAGTACGTAATCGTTTATTTTATAATCCTTAGTTATATTTTGTATGAAAACTATACTTGATCGAAATGATCAATTATATGTATGTAACCTTTTTAGTTTGATTGTAAAAACTTTGTTTTGTGAATAAAACTTTCGTTTGATCTTTAAGTAAAATCAATACTAGCACTATATGAGCAACTATATATATACGTCTACGTCTACAAAAGTAATAACGATATAAGCAAGATAATAAGTAAGATATGGAAAGATCTAACCGCGAGACAAAGGATTTATAGTGGTTCGGCTACAAGGACACCTTCCTTGCCCTACTCCACTCCTCGAGTCACCTACTCGAGAGTTTTCTTCACTATATCAACAACCTCCCTTATGGCGGAGAAAACCTTACACACCTTGGCTTACACAAGTTAACGACACTAAGCTAAATGTCGAGTTCTAATCGTAGCTAGAACCAATCTCACACCAAATATCACACCACGTGATCTTCACACCTTCTTCAAGACTTCACACCTTGTCAATCTTTACACCTTCTTCACAACTATTTCACAACAATCTACTACACACCTATCTTCACAACTACTTCACACCAATCTACTACACACCTATCTTCACAACTACTTAACACCAACTATCTTTACTACAATCTACTAGCCAATCACACTATCTATATTCCTAACACAACTATCTACAATCAAATATTCACAACACACTACACAAAGATATATGTAAATATTCTTGATGATGCACCAACAACTTGGATGTGGAGGTCACAACAAGTTGTAATACTTCTTGTCTTGGAGGATAGAAGTATTCTTCTCTTGCACTTGAAAGGATGATGTAAGAATCACTTTGAAACAAAGGATTATGTATTTATGATCAAAGGATTTGGAGAATAGAAATGGGGATCTAGAACAGAAAGTTTAGGAGTGCCAAAGGTAAGAAAATTCTGTGGGATTAACCAGTATTTATAGGGAAAAAAATACTGTTCTGGAGCGTGGCCGGTCCCCTTAATTAGGGGCCGGTCCCCTTAATAATTAAGGGGGCCGCCTAGGGAATTAAGGGGGCCGCCCCTCCAGAATGTTGGGTTTATTTGTCTTTTTGTGGGGAAGGTTTTTCTGGATTAGATTTGCCATTTTTGGTTGGAAATTTGAATTCATATATTTATAATGAATTAAACATATTCCTTTAATTCCAAAAATGTTTTGTAAAAGATATAAAATGTTTTGTGACATTTTATAAAAAGTCTAGTGTTTAAGAAAATTGTTCCTTTTATCATAGAATGCAATAAACACTTTGTTTATTCATACCTTAAGTGATTTAGATGTAAAGACAAATGTTAAGCACTAAAAACTTGTTTACGTCATAAGTTTTAGATTAATGAGTTTATGCTTTGTAATTATCAAAACATAGAGACATTGTTAATATGTTAACAATGTTTTTAGACATTATTAATTTATGTCAACAATCTCCCCCTTTTTGATGATTACAAAACCTTAAACTCTTTAAACCTAAAAATTAATTTTTAGACAAGTATTAGAGTTTAACATTCACTTCTCCCCCTTTTTGTAAAATCAAAAAGGTTATGCCAACTAGCTTCGTAAATGAAGTTAGACGGGATAAAAGCTCCCCCTTGATGTGTGCTCCCCCTTGTTCGATGGCACCAAGGGATCGAGATATGGAATGCTCGCAAGAAAAATATTAGAAGCACAAGCATATATAGAAGAATATGCAATATACAAATAACAAGCATAGTAAACAAATATTAAGGATACATAACAATTAATTCAAAGTGATTATGTTAAAAGATCCTAATCTGCCAAAGAGAGCCTTCGGACTTGCTTGTAACAAAAGGTTGGTTGATTCGTATTTGAAAGTGAAAATCATAAGCATATGATATGCTTAGATGGTTGATGATGGACTGTTTGGAATGAGGATGGTTGAGTTAGGATAAGGTTGTTGGATTAATGGAGGTTGTTGGATTAATGGAGGTATATGTTCGGGTCATGAATGTTGGATAGTTTGGTGGTGGAGAGTTTGTAGCGGAAGAGGTTGATTGAGGTTTTGGATGTTGTTCAAGTGAGGGTATTGGATGTGATCTAGTGAGAAGATATTCAATCCAAGTGTTCATTGAATGCAATGGTTTTTAGGAGAAAGATGCAACAAGGTCAATTGTTGGCATGCTTCTCAAGTTGATTTATGTTGTGTGGTGATGAGGGTGATCTAGATGAAGGTGGATCCAAATTGTGTTGAGCAAGATGTAAGGCTAAAAGAGCACTAAGCTCATGGGCTTCTTTTAGCGCCTCAACGAACTTCAAGTGTTCGGAGGAAGGTGATGGTGGTGGAGCATGATAGTTGTCTTGGGTGATGGTTTAAACATGCAACATAGGAATGGCATGTGAAGTTGTAGGATGTGGTGGTGATACTCTTGGTGGTGGAGACATGTTTGAGCTTGGGTAATCATGAAAACATGATATGGGTGGAAGAGATCCTTCATGAGTGGATGGTGTTTTTTTTTTCTGAATGAGCAACATGTAAAGTGTTGGTAATGAGGTTGGGATTATTGTTTTGGGATTGTGCATGCTCATCATAAGAAGGAGCATTAGTCGAAGCACGAATGGATGATTTGTTGTTAAATGGATCATTTGTGTGAGAGTGAGGTTTAGGTACTGGTTGATTATGAACAACATCGCTTGAGTAGTGAAAAGATTATGAGGTTTGAGTGTAATGTAGAAGGATATGGGTGAGTAAAGGTTATTGATATGTAATGTTGGTGAGAAGGAAAGTGAGGTGTTAGGTAAGTAATGTTTGAAAACATAGGAGGAATTTGGTGTTGGATGTTTGACAACGTCATTTGATTTGACGGAATTTTAAAGGAAGTTAGGCTTTCTTCTCCAAACAAGTTTCTTGGTCGTTTTGGTTTAATGGGAGAGGAAATGATGAGATGAGTGGAGATTGAGAGGAATGAGAGTGTTTATAGTGTTGGATTGGTGGGATCAAGGATGGATAAACATTGATGGAAGGTTTAGGATAAAATAGGTTTGTGAATTTTGGGAAGTGTAGGATGAAATGGGCTAAAAAATAGAAAAGGGAAACAACACCTTTGACCATCAGATGGCCGGTCCCCTTAATTGGAGGCCGGTCCCCTTAATAATTAAGGGGGCCGCCTTATGATTTAAGGGGGCTGCCCATCTGGTGATTCCCAGATTGCCAGAAAAGGGTTTTTGGTAGTGAGTTGCAGAAAGGTTGTGTTTTTGGTTTCAAACAAGTCCAACTCTTTGAGGCAATCAAGCATATACTAATTATGTAGGCAATTATGTAGCCAAAGCATGTTAACCAAAGAGATTAAGTAAACAAGCAATTTCATCTAGCATGCAAACATACTCATCAAGCAAGTAAAATATAAGTGCTAGGAAACAATAAGCAACATCAAGTATTTCATAACTACATAACAATGAGGATTAATTCTAATGTGTATTAATGTGCAATAAGTGGGTAGTTATGATAGCATGTATTTCTAGACTTGTTACAAACAAAGTCTTAATGAACAAACCATGGTCCTCTTGATTTGATTTAGTTCACTTATAAGTGTCATTTATATAAATATAGATGACAACTATGAGATCACCATGAATGATTTTAAAAGAGACATTTTTAGCATTATTCAACAATGTTTGAAAGTAAGTTTTTACTTGGATGTGAGAGTTATTTAAATAAAATAGATTGGGTTTTTACTTCAAAATGTGTGAATGAACGGTAAAGAATATTTTCCCAATCTTTAGTTTTGATCAAAACAAAATTGTGGATATTGATAGTGAAAACATGTTATTTAAAAGTGGGATAGTTATTTGAAAGACTATTTTCCAAAATGTGAGGTTTTTGCATATTTTTAGAGATATTAGATTTTTGACAACAAATATCATAAATCAAATATTTTAAAAAATGTTTATTAAAGATCTCATGCTTAAGAGGATTGGTTAAGCCTATTATTATCTCATGCTATCGTTTCTACATATCCTATGATCCTAAAGGAAATGAAGACGATAATTTATATGTTAGATGCGAGAGTGTTGAATGGGGTATAACCTAACATCTATAGTTCCTTTGTTTTCACACGCTTATCTGACTTAATGCCATAGTCTACGAGAGCTTGTTTCATCCATAGTTTTCTTACGCGAGGGATCTAATCCTACTTCTATATTAACGATTGATCCACTTAACTCATTTCACTTCATCACCATAAGTTTCCTAATAGTGGATATAGAAGATTTCCATTTTCTATTTTGTTCGGCAATGAACAATTTTATCTTATTCCTAGGAAAGTCAACCAATGATGTTTCTAGGTTATAAGAATATAATCAATTATGTACTAAGCATTAATCTAACTAATCATTTATCTAAGCATGCAAATTATGGTGATGAACTTAAAAGAAATGCGTACCTTTTAGTCTTCAATGGAATATCTTCAAGCACTTCAAGTGACCATGTTGACTTAAAGAAGTCATTTGTAGATGATATTCCAACTTCTTCCAAGATTGACAACTTAGCCACTTGGTCCCCATTGTCTCATTGGTCCAAACATATTTAACATTTGGCTAGGATGCATGTATGGTGGTAATATTACCCAAGGATTGTAACTTGGTTGATAATTCCACATTTGATTTCTAGTGTTATTGTAATATTGTCTATTTTGATTTCTTCTAGGTTGAGGTGTTTTAGATCTTGGATGATGATTGTTAGGTTTTCTTGGTGATGGAGTTTTAGATCTTAATTTAGGTTTAAAGGATCCTACTTCGATCTTTAAGGATGGTTTATAAAAAGTTTTTACTTTTTCATCATTCGCAATGGGTATTTTTCTATCTTTTGTAAGTATATACTTAGGATTTGATTCTAATAATTTTTGTTTACTAGATTCACATTCAAACTTTATACTTTATTTTCACTAGTTGAAACATTAGTTGAAGTTAATCCTAGACCGGTTTTATCTCCCGAAGTTTCTTGAACACTTATTATTTTCTTAAGTGGGTTACTACAATTTTTAAACTTGTCAAGTTTGAAAATTTCATTTTTAAGTTATTCGTTTTCATTTTTAACCTCTAAGCATGTTTTACATTTTATAAAAACTTCTTTTCCTTTTTCCAAATGTTGTAGTTTAATTTTTAATTCAAGTACTTCATTTTCTAATAGATTATTAATATGTTTTAGTGACTTATTTTTAGCTATAACCTTTTTACCTAATATGCATAGCCTATTATATTCACTATCTAGGTCTTTTTCGTCTAATGATAAATTTTCGTCACTAAAGTATTCGGTTTCGGAACGTACCTCGCTTGATGTCTTAGCCAAGGTTGTCAGGATCGCGATCCTGATCGTAGGATTGTACGATCCTACGATCCTACATATGAAAAACGAGCAGGATCGTAGTAGGATCTTAATTCTATCAGGATCGATATAGGATCGTAGGATCGCACGCAGGATCGTAGGATCGTAACCGATCCGATCCTACTACAAGCCCATGTTTTTATCTCAAGGGGAGCAAGATCGTTGTAGGATCGTAGGATCGCACACAGGATCGTAGGATCATGAACGATCCGATCCTACTAGAAGCTCATGTTTCTTATTGTTTTTTCTTTTATCATTCATTTAAAGTCATTTATCATATAACATATTCTGTAAAAGTATAACCTACAACTCTTATATAATAATATATACATTTTCATAGGATCTTACGATCCCGATCCGATCCTACGATCCCGATCTTGTAAAGCCGAAAACGATCCTAGGTAGGATCCCGATCCTGACAACCTTGGTCTTAGCCATAAGACACTTTTCTTCATTTGTGGTTTCTTTCTTGTCTTCATCGCCATCACTCCAAGCACTTCCGATAAACGCCTTTTGATTTTGATCTCTTGACATCATTGGACACTTTCCGATGAGATGATTTGGATTGCCACATTTAAAACACTTCCTTTCATTATATGGTTGCCTAACATATCTTCCTCGTCTTTTGAAGAATTTCTTGAAGTCTCGTACGGCCATAGCATACTCTTCAACATCACTTTTGGAGGTTGAGCATTCTTCGTCACTAGAGTCCTTTTTAGCTCTCAACACAATTGATTTGCTTTGCTCCCTTTTTCCTTTGACCATCTCGGAGTCTTTCTTTATTATTTCTTCGTAGACCTTTAAGTTGCCGATCAATTCGTCAAGTTGTAGAGTTGACAGATTCCTTGATTCTTCAATAGCCGTGACTTTAGCTCGCCATTTTGGATGAAGAGCCCTAAGAAATTTCCTAACAAAATTCTTACTAGAAGAATTCTCATCAAGTGCTTTTAAACTTGTGATAATAGTGTTAAATCTAGCAAAAGCATTATCTATTGATTCTTCCTCCGGAATCGTAAATTGTTCATATTGTTGAACAAGAAGATCTATTTTGTTATCTTTAACTTGACTATTACCTTGGTGAGTGATTAGTAAAGAATCCCAAATTTCTTTTGCGGTTTTACACATAAAAATTCTTTCGTATTCTTTACGTGGTAACGCATTGTAAATAACCATTTTTGCTTCATTGTTTTTAGAAAGTCTTCTTTTTAAATCGTCATTTTGTTTTTCAAAAGGTACTATTTCATCTTTATTTGTTTCGGGATTATTTTGAGTAGGTAAAAAATAACCATTAGTAATAACATGCCAAAGATCTAGATCCTTTGATTTCGCATAAGTTTCGAATAGATTTTTCCAATATAAAAATCCATCACTTTCAAATAGTGGTGGTCTTTGCATAGATTGCCCTTCTAAATATTTTTCAGATTCCATAGATCGTTACAAGTTTTAAAATACAATTTATTTTAAAAATCTTGCTAGACGTGGCTCCTGATACCAATTGTGGAAAACTAGAAGGGGGGGTTGAATAGTTTTACGTCTTTTTTATTTTATTTTGAAAACTTAGTTTAGTTTTAAAACCTTGTTTGCTTTTAAAACTTTGATTCAATCTTATGTGAACTCAAATCTTGAACAATATGAACAAGTATATCTAAGTATAAACAATAATAATAATGTATGCTAAGTATGTGAAATCAACACATGCATAATATAAACAATTGTAGCTATATACGAGAGATAAGTACGTAATCGTTTATTTTATAATCCTTAGTTATATTTTGTATGAAAACTATACTTGATCGAAATGATCAATTATATGTATGTAACCTTTTTAGTTTGATTGTAAAAACTTTGTTTTGTGAATAAAACTTTCGTTTGATCTTTAAGTAAAATCAATACTAGCACTATATGAGCAACTATATATATACGTCTACGTCTACAAAAGTAATAACGATATAAGCAAGATAATAAGTAAGATATGGAAAGATCTAACCGCGAGACAAAGGATTTATAGTGGTTCGGCTACAAGGACACCTTCCTTGCCCTACTCCACTCCTCGAGTCACCTACTCGAGAGTTTTCTTCACTATATCAACAACCTCCCTTATGGCGGAGAAAACCTTACACACCTTGGCTTACACAAGTTAACGACACTAAGCTAAATGTCGAGTTCTAATCATAGCTAGAACCAATCTCACACCAAATATCACACCACGTGATCTTCACACCTTCTTCAAGACTTCACACCGTCTTCACACCTTGTCAATCTTTGCACCTTCTTCACAACTATTTCACAACAATCTACTACACACCTATCTTCACAACTACTTCACACCAATCTACTACACACCTATCTTCACAACTACTTAACACCAACTATCTTTACTACAATCTACTAGCCAATCACACTATCTATATTCCTAACACAACTATCTACAATCAAATATTCACAACACACTACACAAAGATATATGTAAATATTCTTGATGATGCACCAACAACTTGGATGTGGAGGTCACAACAAGTTGTAATACTTCTTGTCTTGGAGGATAGAAGTATTCTTCTCTTGCACTTGAGAGGATGATGTAAGAATCACTTTGAAACAAAGGATTATGTATTTATGATCAAAGGATTTGGAGAATAGAAATGGGGATCTAGAACAGAAAGTTTAGGAGTGCAAAAGGTAAGAAAATTCTGTGGGATTAACCAGTATTTATAGGAAAAAAAAAATACTGTTCTAGAGCGTGGCCGGTCCCCTTAATAATTAAGGGGGCCGCCTAGAGAATTAAGGGGGCCGCCCCTCCAGAACGTTGGGTTTATTTGTCTTTTTGTGGGGAAGGTTTTTCTGGATTAGATTTGCCATTTTTGGTTGGAAATTTGAATTCATATATTTATAATGAATTAAACATATTCCTTTAATTCCAAAAATGTTTTGTAAAAGATATAAAATGTTTTGTGACATTTTATAAAAAGTCTAGTGTTTAAGAAAATTGTTCCTTTGATCATAGAATGCAATCAACACTTTGTTTATTCATACCTTAAGTGATTTAGATGTAAAGACACATGTTAAGCACTAAAAACTTGTTTACGTCATAAGTTTTAGATTAATGAGTTTATGCTTTGTAATTATCAAAACATAGAGACATTGTTAATATGTTAACAATGTTTTTAGACATTATTAATTTATGTCAACATACTTCACTCCTTTGTCGAGCCGGCTAAGAAGCTCCTAACATGGGATCATTAGAATTTGCTCATGCATTAAATACAACCAATAAAACCTAGTCCACATCGGTTCATGTTTCCTAAGACGTTCAAGCAAGTTACACAATGGAGATCTGCCAGTTTTCTTAAGCCTAACATTGAAATCATTCATCCATTACAACTATAAACAAGTAATCAACACATAATTAACATCTAGGTTTGATTACATCTAAGCAAACACAAGATAGATCTAGCCTAGCATGTTGAAATCAAGACAAGCATAAGATATATTCACACAACACATAGACATATTGATTGAATTGAAAGAAGACTTATCTCAATTGAACATGAAAGGATTCAAGGGGTAAAAACCCTTGAAAATACTGTAAAATATGACCTAGGGTTTACAAAGTTCGGCCCTAGTATTCTCCACACAAGTTCCTCCTTTAATGAATGAAAAATAGAAAACTATATATAGATTCTGATAGGTGACGGTGTCAAGAACAAATTTCTGACGTCGTCATCTCGCCGTCAAATAGTTTCTCGGACTGCCTAGATCTGGGTTTGACGCCGTCATGTGTATTCCAATTGTAGGCCGTCACAACATTAACTCTTGACGCCCTTCTTGTGACGCCTTCAGGTTTTCACTGGGTCATCACGGATTTTACTCTTGACGCCGTCAGGATTTTCTTCTTGACGCCGTCAGGTACTGTTCTCAGCATGGAAAATTAAGTCTTTGCTGTTTTCTTCACTTTTATGCTCCAAAAACGTCCAAAATGTCTTCTTTTCCAGAATTCACTCCCAAAGTACCTAAAATCACAAAAGGAACGATTTACGGAAATATTTGATCAAATAATTTCAATTCTGGGCTTAAATGACCCCTTAAAAGTGGTTCATTTTTTGCCTCATCAATCAGCAGTAGATACTCCATAAGCAGCAGAGTGGGATTCTTTAGACCCCCTTTTCTTTGAAGATACAAAGGCAAGATTTTGTGCACTAGGAGATGAAGTAGATGAAGAAGACAACTCTGGTTCCTACACTCTTAAGTTGTTATAGAGACTTTCCAACTTCATAGTTTCAAAGTCAGACTTATTCCTCCAAATAACAGTGTGCATACTCCATTCTGGTGCAAGACTTCTAAGGAACTTGAGGTTTACATCTTCTTGTGGAACCACATAGCTAACAAGCTTTAGATGACTGACAAGTTGATTGAGCCTGTTGTAAGTGCCATTAATCTTCTCTCCACTTTCAGCAGTAAAGTTCTCAAACTGATGCTTCAACATGTTTTTCGTTGACTTCTTGGTAGCATCATTCCCTCCAAATCTGAATTCAACAGCATCCATCAAGTCTTTAGCAGTCTCACAGCTATCAACGTCCAACTGAAATTCATTAGGTATTCCCATTAAGAGAATACTGCGTGCCTTGATCTCCATCTTCCTTAAAGAATTCTCTTCAGCAGTCTTGATTGGTATCTCTTTTCCATCAGCACCTTTCTTTGGTAAAGAGTCACCATTGATGATCACATTCTACATGTTAAAGTCAATCATGCGAATGTACTGTCTGATTCTCATCTTCCACAGCTCATATTCACCAGGGTTGAGCATGGGAACCTTTGAAGTAGTCACCATATGTGTATCATTACCCATCTTTAGCATTTGATTAGGAACAACAAACTTGCAAGGAACAGTTTCTTCTTGATTACAACTTCTAGATCACAAACTCTGATTACAACTTCTGGATCACAAGGTAGTGTACCTCTCGAGGGATCTCGAGAAGCTTACAACCCCCACTAGGCAGTGTACCTGATCGATGTAGTATAGTATAATGACAAGTACCGGGGGATTGATCGTTCAGCTAGGAATAGTGTCGCTAGTATTAGAAAACCTAATTACTAGTTCTAGGGATGAGAGATGATTCTTTTTGTAATTTATATATTTTTTTAGAAAGCAATTAAATATCTCGGGTTTGAAGGATTTAGGCGGAATTAGTTGCTAGTCAACTAACCCAATACTAAAGATGCAATCAAAATAAAATACTAGAAATGAAAATAAAACTAAATTGAACTAAGGTTGTGAGCAATAAGTGGAGAAATGTGTTTAGTTAGATTTCACTACTCCCTAGATATCTTTTACACGTTAATTACTTGTTATAGTTGCGTGGATGACGGATTGTATTCCTTAATACAATTCATGGGGTGGCGTACTTAACTCCCCAATCCTATGAGTGCCTACTTCACTCCTATGTCGAGCCGGCTAAGAAGCTCCTAACATGGGATCACTAGAATTTACTCATGCATTAAATACAACCAATAAAACGTAGTACACATCGGTTCATGTTTCCTAAGACGTTCAAGCATTTACCATTTGGAGATCTGCCAGTTTTCTTAAGCCTAACATTGAAATCATTCATCCAATACAACCATAAACAAGTAATCAACACATAATCAACATCTAGGTTTCATTAGATCTAAGCAAACACAAGATAAATCTAGCCTAGCATGGTGGAGTCAAGACAAGCACAAGATATAGACAACCAACACATAAACATATTGATTGAATTAAAAGAACACTTATCTCAATTACACATGTAAAGGTTCAAGGGATGAAAACCCTTGAAAAACCTGTAAAATTCGTATATGGTTCGACCTTAGGGTTTCTCCAAAACTTGTTCCTTCCAATGAATGAAAATTAGAAAACTATATATAGATAATTGAGGCTGACGGCGTCAAGAATAACCTTGTGACACCCTCATCTCGCCGCCAAAAGAATTCTCGGACTGCCTTGATCTACATCTGACGCCGTCACATTATACACTTCTCCAGGCCGTCACGTATTTAACTCTTGACGCTCTTCCTTGTGACGCCTTCATTTCTGTACTGGGCCGTAATGATTTTTACTCTTGAAGCCGTCAGGATAATGCTCTTGACCCCGTCATACACTGTTCCCAGCTTGGAAAATTAAGTCTTTGGCGTTTTCTTCACTTTTATGCTCCAAAAACGTCCGAATTACTTCCTTTTCCAGATTTCACTCCCAAAGTACCTAAAATCACAAAAGGAACGATTTAAGGCAATATTTGATCAAATAAATTCAATTCCGGGCTTAAATGACCCCCTAAAAGTGGTTCATTTTTCGCCTCATCATATACCTTTACACTTGAGATTTGCTTGTCCTCAAGCAAATGCGCTTTTATTCTAGTCAAAATACAAGTTAGGGGTCATTTAACACTAATATAAAAGTAATTACAACAAATAATCGTTCCACTAAAGACCAAAGACAAACACGGAGGTCATACGCTAGCACCTCACAAATAGTGTTTAGATACTCACATCTCTAAGGTGTAATAAAGTATAAATTACAATATGGAAACGGAAGATATCTCTCACTACCTGTCATAGAAAAATAGATTACCATAGGCTTGGGAAAGGATCAAACCTCCGCCACATGGCGTATGCACCTAGGATAAACTATCAAAGAGGTCTTTTAAAGGGTTGTAACGTAAGGTGTAGGGATATGAAATACACTGTTTTGTTGGATATAGGCAGTCTTTACTGGTGGCGAGTTAACAATCTTGGTTAATTACATGTACAATATGGCGTTTCTAAGCCAAGACTAGACTCGACTTAAGCTAATAAATGAAAAATAACAAAAACACAAAATGAACATAGAATGAAAAGGGATGGTAGTCCGTATGTTTTTCTCTTTTCTTTTTCTATTTTTTTTCTTTTTCTTAATTTTTCGATTTTTTTTCATACACTCTTACCCTACCATCCAAAATAATACATCATAGGGAATGAACATTCCCCTTACACTTGAATTTTTACATACTTTACAATAAACTAATCTAATGACTCGAATTAAGATAATCAAAACACTTGGAGTACTTTTAAGATTAACGCACATATGGGGGTAATAAATGATGTTCTTCCCCATTACTCCACAAAATAAGTACTTTACCCATGAGTCCCAATCGTACCAAAACAATATGTACAAGGATATGACTCGACTTAGCAACCATGTAATCAATTAGAAAGTTAACTTAGGGTTTAACAAATAACAATAATGCACTAAAAATGAGTGCATACACGGAAGGCAAAGGCGATTTGGGTGTACATTTAAGTGGGGTGTAACAAATTCTTCCTTTAAGTAAGATGCTTAAAGTTAGAAACGAAAAGAATGGCTCGCAGGGGTGTACTAGGGGTTTCGTGTACTAAAAATGAGTACAACGCAAAGGTGAGGGAAAAATTAGTTGACTTAACAAGCCAAGTAATATGACTTAAATGGTCAAGTAATTATGATACTGGTTTAACACAAGGGTGATCCTAATGCCTCTTAACATGTAGTAAATCCTACCACACGAATGTAGTCTCATTAGCGGTCTCGGGATGCATCACTAACGCAAGTTCTAGAATCTAAATGCTACCGGTACACTCATAAGCACTAATAGTAAATGCTTTTCCTATCAAATCTAAAGGAGAACCTCACATATTTGGGTGGAAAATTTTTCTGAAAGTTCGGTTATGTGCTAGTCATACAATCTCCTATCCATGAGACGCTTGCTATGGCTAAAGTTTCACTCCTAAATGTTGTAAAAATTTTTAAATTTGGCGCTAAAATTGCACTAACAAGTATTTCTCATAGTTTTATTACACATCTACCATCAAACAAACAAACTCAAGCGAAAGTGTATCTGTAAGGTATCATCATTTTACCCTCCCCTTACACTTAGGATGAACATTGTCACCAATGTTCAAGTAAAGAATGTAAAAGTGAAATAAGTAAAACAAATGAAATCAAATACTCTCCTGATTCTCTTGGTATGGATAATAAGGTGGTCAGGTTAGATCTTCCTCCAAGAAAATGAACAATCAAAGCTTCCCTTCCAGAAAAATAAATCATCTTCTTGTCATACACAACCTGTAAATCCTGAGAAAACAAACGAGACAACCTCGCATAATATCGGCGGCAATATACATAAGTTACTAAATCCTAGAAAACGAAATAAGATACAATGCTTGTGGAATGAAGTTTGCAGATTTCCTGGAGATTATAAAACTTAACAATTCAACAAAAACTTTAAGACTCTGTTAGAAAAACAAAACTAGTAAAATTTCCAGATTTTTACACGTGATGCCGTCAAGAGTAAACTCGTGACGCCGTCAGAAGTGACCTGCAAAAATTCTTATGTTAAGTTTCCAGAAAATTTCTAGAAAAACTTGGTCCTACTTCCTGGAAAATCCTGCAAAACTTCATTATGACTCAATACAAGCATTTGACTCTAACAAATACGAATATACATGTTCACTTAATATTGTGGAGAATCATGATCGGTTTGTTTCTTAAAAACATATTTGGGGTTTCCCCTTACACTTATCTTTTGCAAAAATAACTTTAGGTGGAGTTAAGACTAGGCCAAACAACAAAGTAAAGTATTTCCACTTTTTTAGTTTTGAAACATGATCTACCAACAATAAAAATAAAGCATGCATATGGAAGCAAATAACAAACAAACAAAATAAAATCTCACAAAACATGGGTTGCCTCCCAAGAAGCGCTTTTCTTTATTTACGAGTCTTGTAGCTAGACTCAAGGTCATGGGTTACTACGTGACCTCATCCCTTGAGATGATGTACCCCATGTAGTTGTGATCATTACTATTGTGGTGGTAGTGCCTCAACCTGTCGATACTTGCAATCACCTCTCCACCTACTTTACTTCTCAGGTTAGCCATCCCATCTTGGTTCATGCTCTCAATTGTGAAAGGCCCATACCACCAAGGACTTGGTTTATCGAGTGGTATTGTTGTTTCCAAGTGTCTTAAGAGCACCAAGTTCCCTTCCTTGAATGGGATATGACTTTCTGCTGGTCGATTATGTTCGAATTCGACATGAGCCTTTTTTCTTTTGCTTCTTTCATATTTAGCCTCCTTGTAGCTTTTGATTCTTGCCTCCCATGCAAGAATTTTATTCTGAACATGAATGGGTGTCGTGTCAATGTTGTTTTTGAGCTTTCTCCAACTCAAATTCTCATGTCCACTTCGTGGAGTCATGGGGAAGCTAATCTTTCTTTTTCCAGATTTAAGCTCAATTTTCCTGCCTTCATACTTAATGACAGCTCTAGCGGTGGCGAGGAATGGTGCCCCAAGGATTATCGGCATGCATCCATCTCCCTTATCATCGATGATCATAAAATCAACGGGGTACATGAATCCTTCGACATTAACTAATACATCTTCTGCGATTCCTAGGGGGTATATGTACGAGTGTCCAGCGAGGGACAACCTAACACGAGTAGGGGCTGGCATTTTTGACGTTAGTTGGATGTAAATAGTCAGGGGCATAAGATTTACTTCCGATCCTTGGTCGGCGAAAGCACTAAGATATTTCAAATCCCTGATGCTAGTTGGTATCTCAAAGTACCCACACGCTATCTGCTTAGTAGCCACTTTTTGTACCAATAGCCTCTCGAATATTGACCCCCAAGTAACGTATCATAATCATCTTTTCCCTTTTCCTTTTTCTTAGAACCCTGTTTGGAAGGTTGGTTACGCCCGTCACCCTTAATCCAATTTGTTATGGTGTTTTCGTTTATATCATGTTTCAGGTAGTGACTCAAGGGCTGGGATTTTGGTGGCTTATCTAAGGTCTGTTTAGTAGAGGCTTCTACCTTCTCGTCATCCTTGTGGACAATTGTGATGGAATTAACAAATTGGGCAGTGGGGGTGACGCTTTATTTCCTTACTAGCATTCTTTCGAGGGTTCTCTGGTTGGCATACTCCTCCAATAGACTCATCATCTCATTCATTTTCTCTTGCATCTCCTCTTTTTGCTTATAAACTGCTTCCTCGAATCTAGCAAGCCGATCTGAATGAGTTGCCATATATTCTCCCATCCTAGCTTCGAACTCCAAGCTAAGCTCCTCGGGAGGGGAATAAGGTGGGGCATAGTTTTGAAAAGTCTCGATATTTTCTCTAGAGGGTGACTCTGATAATGGTGTTGAAGTCGGTTTCGAGATAGAATTGACAGTAGCCCGTCTAGGACTTAAAGGTCTCCTTTGCCTTTCCTCAAAATAGTCAACTTTTTCCTCGAGTTTGCATAGGAGTTCATCGGAGATTTCGGTGGTTCCTCCAGATGTTGAGACTGCATTGATGGCCGCTTTTATTGTATGATTAAACTCCCACATCTCTTGATTATCGGCGGCGAGCCTCTCAATAATTGCCCAGGACTCCTCGACGTTCTTATCACGCAGTTTACCTCCCGCGGCCCTATCGATTGTACGTTTAGTGTGATGGTCAATATGGTCGTAGAAAATCTGAACTAATAACCAAAGGTTTATACCATGATGAGGGACCTTATTGAGGAGATCCTTAAAACGGGCCCATGCTTCGTAGAAAGTTTCACCCAGATGTTGTTCAACAATCAAAATGTCATTTCTAAGCATTGCAGTCTTCCCCGGTGGGAAGAATTGAGTAAGGAAGCGATTGGTGAGATTATCCCATGTGGTGATGGATCCCACGGGTAAACGCTCAAGCCATTGACTAGCTTGATCCCGTAGAGAGAATTGGAATAGGCGTAATCGGGTTGTCTCTCTAGTTGCAACATCTAGGTCTATGGAGTCTACGATTTTAAGGAAGTCCTTAAGATGTTGATTTGGATCTTCGGAACGAAGTCCAAGGAATGCACATCAGCTTTGCACCAACCGGATGGTGTCGGATCGCAAGGGAGTCACATTAGCTCCAATGAGCTCAATGGTGTTTCGGTAGCCTTGGTGGCTAGGTCGGAAATACTCTCCTAAGGTTCGGGGCCTAAGAGGTTCTAGTGGTGGGTTTTGTTGTGGTCGGATGACGGGTTCAAAGACGTTCCCATCGTCCATAATGTCGGGTGGTGAAGAGTTACGAACGAAAACACAAAGAAATAAGATAGACTAAAGAGAACCTAAAAATAAAAATAAAATCTTACTAGAAAGGTATCTAGCAAGTAGACCTAATCAGAAGAAATTCTAACCTAGACAATAACTATTCCCCGGGCTGCGGCGCCAAAAACTTGATGCGTAGGGATTGCACCAGGCTTTACCTCTCAATGGATCTCGAGAAACTTACAACCCCCACCAGGCAGTGTACATGATCGATGTAGTATAGTATAATGACAAGTACCGGGGGATTGATCGTTCAGCTAGGAATAGTGTCGCTAGGATTAGAAAACCTAATTACTAGTTCTAGGGATGAGAGATGATTCTTTTTGTATTTTTTATATTTTTTTAGAAAGCACGTAAATATCTCGGGTTTGAAGGATTTGGGCGGAATTAGTTGCTAGTCAACTAACCCAATACTAAAAATGCAATCAAAATAAAATACTAGAAATGAAAATAAAACTAAATTAAACTAAGGTTGTGAGCAATAAGTGGAGAAATGTGTTTACTGAGATTTCACTACTCCCTAGATATCTTTTACACGTTAATTACTTGTTATGGTTGCGTGGATGACGGATTGTATTCCTTAATACCATTCATGGGGTGGTTAACTTAACTCCACAATCCTATGAGTGCCTACTTCACTCCTATGTCGAGCCGGCTAAGAAGCTCCTAACATGGGATCATTAGAATTTACTCATGCATTAAATACAACCAATAAAACCTAGTACACATTGGTTCATGTTTCCTAAGACGTTCAAGCATGTTACGATTTGGAGATCTGCCAGTTTTCTTAAGCCTAACATTGAAATAATTCATCCGATACAACCATAAACAAGTAATCAACACATAATCAACATCTAGGTTTCATTAGATCTAAGCAAACACAAGATAAATCTAGCCTAGCATGGTGGAATCAAGACAAGCACAAGATATAGACAACCAACACATAGACATATTGATTGAATTAAAAGAACATTTATCTCAATTACACATGTAAGGGTTCAAGGGCTGAAAACCCTTGAAAAACCTGTAAAATTCGTATATGGTTCGGCCTTAGGGTTTCTCCAAAACTTGTTCCTTCCAATGAATGAAAATTAGAAAACTATATATAGATAATTGAGGCTGACGGCGTCAAGAATAACCTTGTGACGCCGTCATCTCGCTGCCGAAAGAATTCTCGGACTGCCTTGATCTACATCTGACGCCGTCACGTTATACACTTCTCCAGGCCGTCACGTATTTAACTCTTGACGCTCTTCCTTGTGACGCCTTCATTTCTGTACTAGGCCGTCATGATTTTTACTCTTGACGCCGTCAGGATAATGCTCTTGACGCCGTCACACACTGTTCCCAGCTTGGAAAATTAAGTCTTTGGCGTTTTCTTCACTTTTATGCTCCAAAAACGTCCGAATTGCTTCCTTTTCCAGATTTCACTCCCAAAGTACCTAAAATCACAAAAGGAACGATTTAGGGCAATATTTGATCAAATAAATTCAATTCCGGGCTTAAATGACCCCCTAAAAGTGGTTCATTTTTCGCCTCATCACATACACGGAAGGCTAAGGCGATTTGGGTGTACATTTAAGTGGGGTGTAACAAATTCTTTCTTTAAGTAAGATGTTTAAAGTTAGATACAAAAAGGTAGGCTCGGAGGGGTGTACTAGGGGTTTCGTGTACTAAAAATGAGTACAATGCTAAGGTGTGGGAAAAATCAATTGACTTAACTAGCCAAGTAATATGACTTAAATGGTCAAGTAAATATGATACGGGTTTAACACAAGGGTGATCCTAATGCCTCTTATCATGTAGTAAATCCTACTACACGAATGTAGTCTCACTAGCGGTCTCGGGATACATCACTAACGCAAGTTCTAGAATCTAAATGCTACTGGTACACTCATAAGCACTAATAGTAAATGCTTTTCCATTCAAATCTAAAGGCGAACCTCACATATTTGGGTGGAAAATTTTTCTGAATGGTACGGTTATGTGCTAGTCATACAATCTCCTATCCATGAGACGCTTGCTATGGCTAAAGTTTCACTCCTAAATGTTGTAAAAATTTTAAATTTGGCGCTAAAATTACACTAACAAGTATTTCTCATAGTTTTATTACACATATACCATCAAACAAACAAACTCAAGCGAAAGTGTATCTGTAAGCTATCATCATTTTACCCTCCCCTTACACTTAGGATGAACATTGTCCCCAATGTTCAAGTAAAGAATGTAAAAGTGAAATAAGTAAAACGAATGAGATCAAATACACCCCTGATTCACTCGGTATGGATAATAGGGTGGCCAGGTTAGATCTTCCTCCAAGAAAATGAACAATCAAAGCTTCCCTTCCAGAATATAAATCATCTTCTTGTCATACATAACCTGTAAAAACTTGAGAAAACAGACAAGGCAACCTCGCATAAAATCAGCGGCAATCTATATATGCTAATAAATCCTAGAAAACAAAATAAGATATAATGCTTGTGGAATGATGTTTGCAAATCTCCTGGAGATTATAAAACTAATAATTCAACAAAAACTTTAAGACTCCGTTAGAAAAACAAAACTGGTTAAATTTCCAAATTTTTACACGTGACGCCGTCAAAAGGAAACTCGTGACGCTGTCAGAAGTGACCTACTGAAATTTTTATGTTAAGTTTCCGAAAAATTTCAGGAAAAACTTGGTCCTACTTCCTGGAAAATCCTGCAAAACATCATTATGACTCGACACAAGCATTTGACTCTAACAAATACTAATATACATGTTCACTTAATATTGTGGAAAATCATGATCGGTTTTGTTTCTTAAAAACATATTTGGGGTTTCCCCTTACACTTATCTTTTGCAAAAATACCTTTGAATGAATTTAAGACTAGGCCAAACAACAAAATAAAGTATTTTCACTATTTTAGTTTTGAAACATGATCTACCAACAATAAAAATAAAGCATGCATACGGAAGCAAATAACAAACCAACAAAAATAAAAATCACACAAAACATGGGTTGCCTCCCAAGAAGCGCTTTTCTTTGTTTACGAGTCTTGTAGCTAGACTCAAGGTTACGGGCTACTACATGATACGAGTGAGTTCCTCATTGAGGACATCTTATCGGTTTTCTTAGTACGGTGTGACCTTTCAAACTTCTCTCCATCCGGATCATACAAAGTCATCTTCATATGCCATGATTCGTCACCTTCCTTAGGTGACTTGTCCCACCTCCATTTACACTTATCACCCTCTCTTTTCCACTTGTTCATCTCTATATTGATAGGCATTACGCTTAAGAACTCAATCATCTACCTAAAGACTAGGGGGTCCTCAAAAGGGTCTAGCTCTCTAGCTATGAGTTATTCCGCCGTATGTGTCTTATCGATGAAATCTTTTTCTAGATAGAATGGGCATTGAGGTCCTATAAAGTTCCTTTCTATCCAAGGTCTATATCTAGATGGTCTCCTATTCATCTCTACCTAATGTGGTGTCGGTTCATCCTCACAATCGTAGCTATGTTTCTTAACAGCATATACCGACCAAGTATCGCCCTCACCTACCGCTATCTTAGATTCCTTAGAATCTATCATGGCGCTAGCGGTTGCTAAAAATCCTCTTCCTACCAACAATGGGCATGTAGTGTCACTAACCATGTCTAGGACATGAAAATCCGCTAAAATAGTTAACTTCCCTACGTGAACAACTACATCCTTAATCATTCCAACCGGGTGGGCAATACTCCCATCCGCTAGACCAATCAATACCTCCGTCTCCTCTAACTTTCCTAGCTTGAGAGTGGTGAAAAGGGATAAGGGAATCAAGTTGAGGCTTGACCCTAAATCGGTTAGTGTGTCGAAAGCTTCGGATCTTCCTATCTTACAAGGCAAAACAAATATACCCGGATCATCAAGCTTTTTAGGAAACTTGTTTTGAACGAAGGCGGTCCCATTTTTACCTAGTTTAAACTTCTCATACTTTTCTAGGAGGGCACTATAGTTGGGAGCACGGGCTAAGACATCAATGACGGGGTGTTCAAAGTGAAGCTCCTTGAATTCATCGTCAAGGTCTTGTGTAGGAGGTGTTTCAACTATGCTTTTGACCGGTTTTATGTCGGGTGTTTTATTTGATTGGTCCTTTTGAAGAATTTGGTTTTGTTTGAAACACGTGCTCGTTGATTTAACCAAGTAGTATTGCAGACAAGAAGTGGGTGACGAAACCGATGATATGTAATTAACGTTTAGTTTCGGGTTCTTGACCATGTCGCTTGGGAGTGCTCCCATTTCTCGGTCATTGAGGACTTTCAATAATGTGTCAATTTTGGTGGTCATCTCGCTTTGCTTTTGTTCGAAATCGGCTTCAAACTTAGATATGCGAGCTTCTTGAGATGCCATAAATTTAGACATCAATCCTTCAAGATTGTTAGTACTACCATAGTTGTTAGAAGGATTGTTGTTGAAAGTACGGTTGGAGGGTGGACCGTTTGGTTGGTAACGATTAGGAGGATTGGAAGAATTGGTTTGGTTTTGTTTCCACCTAAGGTTTGGGTGATTTTTCCAAGAAGGGTTGTAGGAATCACCATAAGGGTTTGGCTCGGGTTTGAAAGTGTACCACTTATCTCCCGCTTTGTCGGTACGCGAGGATGCGTAGTCCGCAAAAGCTATTCCGGGGAGTTCCACACAATCACGAGTGTCATGGGGACCACTACATAATTCGCATGAAGAAGTGATTTTTTTCACTTGGCTTGAAGGCTTAGGAGCTTCGTAAGATTTCAGGAGAAACTTGACTTCGTCCTCAAGTTCCATGATCCTACGATCGGGAGTGCTAGAATTGTTCGAAGGCAAAGATATTGCCTTGACCGTTTTGTTCAAATCACGGGGATCATTCCAACTTTCGTTGTCATAGAGAGCAAGATCTTCTATGAGTTCCCATGATTCTTCCGCACTTAGATCACGTAGCTTACCACCGGCCAATTGGTCAATGGCTCGCCTTGTGGAGAGATCGATATGGTCATAGAAGATTTGGACTTGGAGCCAAAGATCTATGCCATGATGAGGGACTTTTGGAGTAAGTCCTTGAAACGAGTCCATGCTTCATATAAAGATTCATTTTGACGTTGTTGGAACATCAAGATGTCATTTCTAAGCTTGGTAGTTCTCCCCGGTGGGAAAAATTGAGCAAGGAAACGAGTGGTGAGATCATCCCATGTGGTGATGGATCCCGCGGGTAAACGCTTAAGCCATTGACTAGCTTGATCACGTAGAGAGAATTGGAATAGGCGTAATCGGGTTGACTCTCTAGTTGTAACATCAAGGTCTATAGAATCTACGATTTTAAGGAAGTCCTTGAGATGTTTATTTGGATCTTCGGAACGAAGTCCATGGAATGCACATCCGCTTTGCACCAACCGGATGGTGTCGGATCGCAAGGGAGACACATTGGCTCCAGTGAGCTCAATTGTGTTTCGATAGCCTTGGTGGCTAGGTCGGGAGTACTCTCGTAGGGTTCGGGGCCTAAGAGGTTGGTTAGCTAGTGGTGGGTTTTGTTGTGGTGGGATGATGGGTTCAAAGATGTTACCATCGTCCATGATGTCGGATGGCGAAGAGTTACGAACAAAAACACGAAGAAATAAGATAGACTAAAGAGAACCTAAAAAATAAAAATAAAATCTTACTAGAAAACAATCTAGCAAGTAGACCTAATGAAAAGAGATTCTAACCTAGACAATAACTATTCCCCGGCAGCGGCGCCAAAAACTTGGTAGCGTAGGGATTGCACCAGGCTTTACCTCTCAAGGGATCTTGAGAAGCTTACAACCCCCACCAGGCAGTGTACCTGATCGATGTAGTTAGGGATAAGCACGGTACCGGTGCCGTACCGATCCCGTACCGAATTAGTGGTACCGATTTTTTCCCGAGCATAAGTAGTGGTACCGGTACCGTACCAAACGGGATTCGGATACCGGTACCGGAAAATCGGGTTTTCCCGTTTTTTATTCGGGAATTTCCCGATTTGGTACCGGTCCTGTACCGAATTAGTGGTCCTGATTTTTTTTCACCTTATTTCGTAGTCCCGGTACTATACCGTATATCAGGAACGGTACCGTTTCGGTACGGTACCGGTACGGTTCCGGTTCGATTCCGGGATTCGGGTCGAAATGCTCATCCCTAGATGTAGTATAGTATAATGACAAGTTTCGGGGGATTGATCGTTCAGCTAGGAATAGTGTCGCTAGGATTAGAAAACCTAAAGACTAGGTCTAGAGATGAGGGATGGTTCTTTTTGTAATTTTTAGTTTTTATAAAAGCAATTAAAAATCTCGGGTTTGAAGGAGTTGGGCGGAATTAGTTTCTAGTCAATTAACCGAATACTAAAGATGCAATATGATGCGTGGGAATCGCAACAGGCTTTACCTCTCGAGGGATCTCGAGAAGCTTACAACCCTCACCAGGTAGTGTACCTGATCGTTGTAGTATAGTATAGTGACAAGTACCGGGGGATTGATCGTTCAGCTTAGGAATAGTGTCGCTAGGATTAGAAAGCCTAAATACTAGTTCTAAAGGTGAGGGATGATTATTTTTTGTGTTTTTATACTTTATGGAAAGCAATTTAAAATCTCGGGTTTGAAGGATTTGAGCGGAATTAGTTGCTAATCAACTAACCCAATACTAAGATGCAATCAAAAAAAAATACTAGAAATGAAACTAAACTAATTTATACTAAGGTTGTGAGCAGTAATTGGAGAAAATGTGTTTACTTATATTTCACTACTACCTAGATATGTTTTACACGTTAATTACTTGTTATAATTGCATGGATGACGGATCGTATTCCTTAATACCATTCATGGGGTGGCACACATAACTCCCTAATTCTATGAGCTCTTATCTCCTCCTACACCATGCCCAACACAACTATAGGGATTGTAAACAGTGGCTCATGCATTAAATACAACCAATAAAGACCTAGTGCGCGTTGGTTCATGTTTCTTAAGACGTTCAAGCATGTTACCAATTGGAGATCTGCCAGTTTTCTTAAGCCTAACATATAAGTCATTCATCCAAGACAAGAATAAACAAGTAATCAACACATAATTAACATCTAGGTTTCATTAGATCCAAGCAAACACAAGATAGATCTAGCCTAGCATGATGGAATTTAGACAAGAACATGATATAGACAACCAACACATAGACATATTGATTGAATTAGAAGAACACTTATCTTGATTAAACATGCAAGGTATCAAGGGGTTGGAACCCTTGAAAAACCTTTAAAGTTACACCAAATTCGTACTTAGGGTTTCTCCCAAAACTTCTCTCTTTTAATGTGAAAAATTAGAAAACTATATATAGGAAAAGGGGTCTGACGGCGTCAAGACCAATTAGGTGACGCCGTCACCTCGCCGCCAAAACAATCCTCGGACTGCCTAGATCTACATTTGACGCCGTCAAGTACAAATTATTTCCAGGTCGTCATGACTTTTACTCTTGACGCCCTACCTTCATGACGCCGTCAAAACTCTTCTGGATTGTCATGGAATTTTACTCTTGACGCCGTCAGGGAACTACTCTTGACGCCGTCACCTACTGTTCCCAGCATGGAAAAGTAAGACTTTGGCGTTTTCTTCACTTTTATGCTCCAAAAACGTCCGAATTGCTTCCTTTTCCAGATTTCACTCCCAAAGTACCTAAAATCACAAAAAGAATGATTTAGGGCAATATTTGATCAAATAAATTCGGATTCGGGCTTAAATGACCCCCTAAAAATTGATCATTTTTCGCCTCATCATATACCCTTACACTTGAGATTTGCTTGTCCTCAAGCAAATGCGCTTTTATTCTACTCAAAATACAAGTTAGGGGTCATTTAACACTAATATAAAAGTAATTACAACAAATAATCGTTCCACTAAAGACCAATAGACAAGCACGGAGGTCATACACAAGCACCTCACAAATAGTGTTTAGATACTCACATCTCTCGGGTGTAATAAAGTGTAAATTACAATATGGAAACGGAAGATATGTCTCACTACCTGTCATAGCAAAATAGATTACCATAGGCTTGGGAAAGGATCAAACCTCCACCACATGGCGTAAGCACCTAGGATAAACTATCAAAGAGGTCTTTTAAAGGGTTGTAACGTTAGGTGTAGGGATATGAAATACACGGTTTTGTTGGATAAAGGAAGTTTTACTGGTGGCGAGTTAACAATCTTGGTTAATTACATGTACAATATGGCATTACTAAGCCAAGACTAGACTCGAATTAAGCTAATAAATGAAAAATACAAAAACATAAAATGAACATAGAATAAAAACGGGATGGTAGTCCGTATGTTTTTTCTATTTTTTCTTTTATTTTTTTTATTTTTCATTTGCATATACTCTTACCCTACCATCCAAAATAATACATCATAGGGGATTGAGCATTCCCCTTACACTTGAATTTTTACATACTTTACATTTAACTAATCTAATGACTCGAATTAAGAAAATCAAAACACTTGGAGCACTTTTAAGATTAACGTACATATGGGGGTAATATGTGATGTTCTTCCCCATTACTCCATAAAATAAGTACTTGCCCATGAGTCCCAATCGTCCCAAAACAATATGTACAAGGATATGACTCGACTTAGCAACCATGTAATCAATTAGAAAGTTAACTTAGGGTTTAACAAATAACAATAATGCACTAAAAATGAGCGCACACACGGAAGGCTAAGGCGATTTGGTTGTACATTTAAGTGGGGTGTAACAAATTCTTCCTTTAAGTAAGATGCTTAAAGTTAGAAATGAAAAGATAGGCTCGGAGGGGTGTACTAGGGGTTTCGTGTACTAAAAATGAGTACAACGCTAAGGGTGTGGGAAAAATTAGTTGACTTAACTAGCCAAGTAATATGACTTAAATAGTCAAGTAATTATGATACGGGTTTAACACAAGGGTAATCCTAATGCCTCTTATCATGTAGTAAATCCTACCAAACGAATGTAGTCTCACTAGCAGTCTCGGGAAGCATCACTAACGCAAGTTCTAGAATCTAAATGCTACCGGTACACTCATAAGCACTAATAGTAAATGCTTTTCCTATCGAATCTAAAGGCGAACCTCACATATTTGGGTGGAAAATTTTTCTGAATATACGGTTATGTGCTAGTCATACAATCTCCTATCCATGAGACGCTTGCTATGGCTAAAGTTTCACTCCTAAATGTTGTAAAAAATTTTAAATTTGGCGTTAAAATTGCACTAACAAGTATTTCTCATAGTTTTATTACACATCTACCAACAAACAAAGCAAACTCAAGCGAAAGTGCATATGTAAGGTATCATCTTTTTACCCTCCCCTTACACTTAAGATGAACATTGTCCCTAATGTTCAAGTAAAGAATTTAAAAGTGAAAAAGTAAAGAGAATGAAATCAAATACTCCCCTGATTCGCTCGGTATGGATAATAGGATGGCCAGGTTAAATCTTCCTCCAAGAAAATGAACAATCAAAGCTTCCCTTCCAGAATATAAATCATCTTCTTGTCATACATAACCTGTAAAACCTGACAAAATAGACAAGACAACCTCGTGTAAAATCGGCGGCATCCTATATAAGTTACTAAATCCTAGAAAACAAGATAGGATATAATGCTTGTGGAATGAAGTTTGCAGATCTCCTGGAGATTATAAAACTTAATAATTCACAAAAAACCATAAGACTCCGTTAGAAAAACAAAACCGGTAAAATTTCCAGATTTTTACTCTTGACGCCGTCAAGAGTAAACTCCTGACGCCGTCAGAATTGACCTACATAAATTCTTATGTTAAGTTTCCGGAAAATTTCTGGAAAAACTTGGTCCTACTTCCTGGAAAATCCTGCAAAACTTCATTATGACTCGATACAAGCATTTGACTCTAACAAATACGAATATACATGTTCATTTAATATTGTGGAGAATCATGATCGGTTTGTTTCTTAAAAACTGTGAAAACGTAGAGGGGGGGTGAATACGTTACCGTTTAAAAAACTTTATTTCTTGTTGTATCAAATATCCATTCTTAGCTTGTTCTAATATGAAATATGTTAAGTGTAGTTTATGACTAGCATAAACTAAAGACAAGTTATCACACAAGCATAAACAAGTCACAACACAAATAATCACATAATGCAAACAATATAGAAAAGCAATAAGTAAAAGGAAAGTGCAAACCGAACACGAGGATTTATAGTGGTTCGGTCACGGATCTCCTCTCCACCCTACTCCACTCCTCGAGTACCCAACTCGAGAGTTACTTCACTAGATCAACAACCTCCCTTTTCGGCGGAGAAAACCTTACACGTCGCTTATACACGTTTACCGACACTAAGCTAGATGTCGAGTTCTTTTACAAGGGTACAACCACTCCCATTCGTCGCTTACACTTTTACCGACACTAAGCTAGATGTCGAGTTCTTTTACATGGGTACAACCACTCCCGTTCGTCGCTTACACTTTTACAGACACTAAGCTAGATGTCGAGTTCTTTACCAAGGGTACAACCACTCCCGCTATGTTTTGTGGCCCAACATAAAAACCTTGTGTTTTATGGCACAAACACATAAACCATCTAATCTATATTGTTATGATACAATGATGATCCAAGACATAAAAGTCTAATGGATATGCATGCCTAATCTACATGAACTTCTTGAATAAGAAGTCTTCAACCATTGAGGATGTCAAGTGCCCTTGAATCTTCATATGTTGGAATGCTTCAATGAATGATGACTTCAAGATCTTGTAACCTTCTTGGTGGATCATGAACTATGATATGCTTACAACAAAGATGAATGTTAGAAGCATTATGATCATTATTGAAAGGGTGATCTACATGGTTTCCTACTTATCTATGTGTGTGTTTTTATTTCATCTTTTCATCACACTTCTAAGTAAAACATAAACTTCTATTTATAGGCAAAACAAAATAAGAAGTTTTCCAAAACCATGTTCTATATACCATGTTCCAAAACCATGGATTACTATTTACAATAACTTTTTATATCTAACAATGTCACATCATATTTATTTCTAGTCAAACATGCATTGAATCAATATGGAATGCTTCCAAAATGTGTAAGACCTTTATGGAAAGTCAAACACTCAACCTTTCCATAAATCCACATGATGTGATGTATATATATTTCTATTTAAAGATTAAGATATATATGAAAGTAAACTTGTATATATTACCTAAGTAATGTTGTTATAGTAAGTTAATGAGTTACTAAAAATGTTTGATTCCTAATGTCATCACATTTTTATCATTTGTAAAACTTACTAATATTACTTAAACACTTAAAGTGGTACTTATTCTATTTGACCCCTAAAGTGCACTTTGACACCTAAAATACTTAGAGACCGTAAAAGTATTTTAGTCATTCTAAATGGTTGGTCAAGGGGTTTGATCATAATGCTACATAACAAACATGTACGAACCTGTGTTGTAGCATACGATGACTCGAGACGTTGAGAGGTGTTGAATGTTTGTTGAGACAAAGTATGATTACAAGTAACTTGTACATTTTACGTTATGTATCAAGTTATACGTTTGTCATCAATCAAAACAAACGAGACTGTATAGATTAAATATCGTAATATTTGCACTAACAATCTCCCCCTTTTTGATGATGACAAAATATGTAAACGTCATAGAACGTAAAATGTAAAAAGTTACTTGTGTCCGTATTACTTACTTGTATCCGCAACACACCTTCTACATTTCCTTCTTTAGAATGACTAAAATACTTTTAGGGTCTCTAAGTATTTTAGGTGTCAAAGTGCACTTTAGGGGTCAAATAGAATAAGTGCCACTTTAAGTGTTTAAGTAATATTAGTAAGTTTTACAAATGATAAAAATGTTTGATTCCTAATGTCATCACATTTTTATCATTTGTAAAACTTACTAATATTACTTAAACACTTAAAGTGGCACTTATTCTATTTGACCCCTAAAGTGCACTTTGACACCTAAAATACTTAGAGACCCTAAAAGTATTTTAGTCATTCTAAATGGTTGGTCAAGGGGTTTGATCATAATGCTACATAACAAACATGTACGAACCTGTGTTGTAGCATACGATGACTCGAGACGTTGAGAGGTGTTGAATGTTTGTTGAGACAAAGTATGATTACAAGTAACTTGTACATTTTACGTTATGTATCGAGTTATACGTTTGTCATCAATCAAAACAAACGAGACTGTATAGATTAAATATCGTAATATTTGCACTAACAATCTCCCCCTTTTTGATGATGACAAAATATGTAAACGTGATAGAACGTAAAATGTAAAAAGTTACTTGTGTCCGTATTACTTACTTGTATCCGCAACACACCTTCTACATTTCCTTCTCCGTTTACACTCTTCTCTCCCTTTGTCGAAACAAAAAGGTGTGTGTCCTTGGAGTTAACTTAATTTCTCCCCGAAATGGCGAGCTTGTATCATCCCTAGTGAAGTGAATTCTTCAACTCCAATTTCCTAAGGTTGTTAGCGGATCCATGGATCAAATTAAGTTCCTTGACCTACACCAAGGTTAGTGTTGTGCAACAAAAAAAAAATTATACGAAAAATGCATGATGAATAAAAATCATTTTGGACTATGTTGACTTATCTCCTTCTTTTTGTCGAAACACAAAGGTGCGTCAAAGAATGAGAATAAAGACAAATGCGTGCATACTTCCCCTAGATTGTAGTTCCCCCTTGATCAATACTCCCCTTTGCTAGGGTCCTAACGTATATGACACAAGAAATAAGAAAGCTACAAAAAATAAAGGTTAGTGCATGATTAACTCCCCCTTGATCAATACTCCCCGTTGCTAGGGTACCAACGTATATGATATAAGGATAAGAAAGCTACAAAAGACACAAAGGTTAGTGTATGATTGACTCCCCCTTGATCAATACTCCCCATTGCTAGGGTACCAACGTATGTGATTCAAGGATGAAGAACCCTACAAAATAAAGGTTAGTGTAAGACAATAATTTTCCTATGTTTGACGGAAGCTCCCCTTGTTAAAGGGCGTCAATATGAACCTACAAAAAAATTAGTATAGTGAAAGTTTTGTCTTTAGACAAGCATGTCCTCTACAACAACGTGTATAGACGATGCAATATGAGTGCTTGATGGATATTCCTCCTACGTCAAGAAGCACCTAAAATGAAAGAAGTAAAATATTCGATGCAAACATCATCCTTAGATGATAATGCTATATACGATCTAGCGTATATAATGGTGAACCTACAATGAAAGAGTTAGTGCAATATATTTCATCTCAAAGAAAAGTAAGATGTAAATATATAAATGATATAAGCGACTCAAGGTAGAGACCCATGATATCAAAGATCTCATGAGGTGCATTCTTGTAGAAAGAAATACAATCATAAGAAAAATAAGTTGTATTCTTCTAACAAGAATTACAATAAAAATGCGAATATAATATGATAGAAACCTACAAAACAATGCCTAGAGAGAAGATATGAGGATGAGATGCTTCTAATGATGTTGTAAACTAACAAGGAATGAGTTTCTCACCTAAAAGATTGTTTTGAAGAAGTGTGGTAGTTGAAAATTTGAAAAATAGAAAACAAACATTTGTAGGTGGTCTGGCGGAACCCTGCGATGACACGGGCGGAACCCTTGTGAGGGGTCCGTCTGATCCACTGGGCCATTTCTGGGTTTCCAGAAAATTGCACTGGCGGAACCCTCGTGAAGGTTCCGCCAGATCCGCTAGACCTGGAAAACAACACAGTCCCCTTTTTAAAGTGCCGAGACGATTTTCAAAATTTTCGAAAACTCTTAAAAACACAAGTATAACTCATATCTGGTTGGGAAAAGATAACATGGCAAGTAAAAACACACGTAACGTTAGAGTTTGAACGAGGGCTAACGATTTTCATTATACTTTAGAAAAAGTATTGAAAATATGACAACATCACAAGATGAATAGAAGTAGGTTTTATGCTAATCCATGGTGGTGATGATTTGTGAAAGAGTTGATTGAAGGTGGTGGTGATACGTAGACAACTATTTAAAGAGTTAGAAGCTCGTGTGTATAGCAAATTCTTTATCGAAAGATAAGGATAGAACATATCTACTCATGCAATCCTAAAATTCCCAACTAGAGGGATAAGCAACGAATATGACTTTATCATCTACCAAAGATGATGTATCTTGCCATAATGCATGCTTGAATGGAATTGAAAGGAAGTGATAACAATAAGCACCTATGAACAAGAGTTCACATGAAAAGAGTACTAAAAACAACTATATGAGGATGAAAATGACATCATAAGATGCGAGAGTGTTGATTAAACCAACGTGTTGAGAGTTTGATTAAAATATCGTTTGCACTTACAATGACGTACATGATATGTGTCGAGGAAGAAAAAGGATGAGATCCTATGATGGTGTTCTAGACAATGAAGTTGTGAAGTCCTAGTTTTGAGAACAATCCTAGACTCCATTGGTTGTTGGTTGTGGAGATGAAAAACTTTGTTGAACATATGATGTGTTTTTCACTTGATGAGGTATTGGGGGTGAAAAGGGCTTGAAATATTAAAAAGAGAAAAAGTCAAAGGCTTGAAGCACTTGTGTTTTTGTGAACCGACTTTAACTAAATGAAGTGTACCTATGTGTTGGTATTTTAGGGTGTAAGAAACATGAGTAGATGTTCTTTGAATACAATTAGACAAAATACAAATTTGTGAATGAATTTCTCTCCTCCTAAATAGGTGGACATCCAACATATTGTGTAATGCATCGTATAAGGAATTATAATGAAGTGTTTAGGAGGTTGTAGGTTAATGTAAGCGATGAGCTTAGTGAAAGCGATGAGCTTAGTGAAATTGAATGATTTTGAAGTGTTTAGGGATGTTGATTAGCATACAAAGAACTTTATCCTTGAAGTCATGTAGCTCTTCTTTATCAATGCGAGATGATCGTATGAAGAGGCATGTGGTTTTTTTTTCAAAGGAGGTGGAAAGGATTAGAATATTGGTATGGAGGCGACGATGAGTAATCTTGAGGATTGACGTTAGGAGACTCTTTGTGAATGTGGATTATCATTAATGGATGATTGGGAATCATGGAGTTTTGAGGTGTTTTGTTGGTTGACGACTGAAGGTGAATGTGTGAAATGAGGTGATGATGACTTGACAACACTTGAAGCTTGGATATCTTCTTTGTGTTCTTCACTTGCTAGAAAGTGGAAAAGACGCATTTCATAATGAAATTCACTTGACTTTCGACTACCTACACAAGTATGACAATGAGTGTATGGATATGACAATTGCCCTTTGTTTCAAAGAGCGACACAAGGGTGAACATAAGTTTATGTATCATGAGAGATGGTTTAACCTTAATGGGTTAGGTTGTAGTGGGGATGACACACTTGTTTGGGTACATGGTGGAATCTTCTTGTGAAGAAAACTAGGTGTATGATATTGAATCTTGGTTTCTTTGAGGGCATGGAAGTGGTGGATGACTTGATATTGGTAGAACAAAGGATAACTCGGTTTTTCATTTCACATTGGTGGTTTAAGGTTTGAGTGATGAAAGGTTATGAGGGTGATTTGATCATCAAAGACCAAGAGATGTGTTTGTGTGTGATGATGGAATATGTTAAGAACGTTCTCAATAGAGATCTTTGGAACAAGTGTATAAAGTTACTAACTTTATAGGATCTTAATTGTGTGTGCTCTAGAGATGTGTAGGATATGCATAAGGTTTGAATTGGGTTATGAGCAAGGTTTTATTATGATGAACGCTTAAAAGGAAATAGACACATATGGTGTCTTTCAACAAATAAGATTATCACGTGGAATAAAATCACCATGCTTATGAAACATAAGAATGACGGGATGATGAGGAGGCTCTAGATCCTAGAACTTGCAGACGTTGATTTAAGATCATTAACCCAATGGGGTATAATGAAATCTCATGTAACACAACCGTTCATTTGCAATGAGAGAATGACGCATTGGACATACAATATCCTTTTAATCATGATGAAAACTTGACACATGATTTCTTAGGCATAATGTCTTTCAAGACATCATGTTTTCCTAAATGAAGATATGAAGCCAAAGTGTTTGAATCGGATAGTCCTATCCTAAATATACTTGGTCTCAAGATTATAATCACTAGATGATGAATAGAGGAATTCACTCGAGTTTCTTATGTATACTCCTCAAGAGTCATTGTTGCTCAGGGTATATGAGGTTGGCTTTGAGATTGCATTTTAACATATGTTGTTAAAATGTTGATTTGAAGTTTAATGAAACATGTGCAGAAGTTAAAAGTATTACTAATACTTTGATAACTTGTAAAAGCGGAACTTAAGCCTAGTGTAATTAAATGTGCGCTTCATGCTCATTTGTTGGTGAAGGTTCTAATCCTATAGGTGGTAAAGTATGGTTGAGTTTGTTAAACGAGTGTTTAGACAAAGGGCTTTTTGAGCAATGCACTCAATGGATTCAAATGAAGGTAAGGATGGTGGATTGGTTTATCTAGGTGGTAGCTCCTTTAGTGTGTCCAAAGAAGGATGTGGTGATGTGGAGGTTTGTTGTGCTAAGGAAGTACTTAAGTTTCATAGATGTAGAAAGTGAAGAATGATTAATCCTAATTTGTTCTCATCTATTGGTTGGCACAACTAGCGGGCGAGGTGCTTGAAGTTTTGCTCATGTTTGTGAAGCTTATGAGCTGAGATATGTCACAAGGTGAATTGTGATGAGATGATGGTGAAAGAACAAGTGAACTTAAGTGCTAAATGTTTAAGGATGAAAACCTATTGACATTTGTTTTTGTTCCTATTGATTGGGAGAATACTATGATGAGTGTTTTACTTGTGATGAGTGTTTTAACAAACATTGTTAAAATACTTTGGTGTTGATTTTTCGGATATGACTTTTAATGACTACGATAGTAAGTCAAGATTACTTGAATATTTTGAAATAAATACTTAAGTTGTCAATCCTACTTAGTTGAGAATAGATAGCATGAAAGGATAGCAAGACTCGATAATACATCTATAACTTAAGAGTAAGTTATGACTCGATGTAAATCCTTATCGTCTTGAAGGATGAGTTAAGGATGAAAGAATGTTGTGAGTGTGTGTAGTGATCACAAATACTCAATGGCTCGAGGATTACAAGGAACAAGTTTCCGGATTCCTTTCTCTATGGAGAAAGGTATCTTGGATCTTTCTTGTGAAGTTTGGAAAGTATTATTATAGATGATTTTCTTATTGGTTCAGGTGAGATGTCCTAATCCTAATATGAGTGAACATTAGTGAGAAGAATCCTAGTGATGAAGGTGAGTGATCTTGAGTGAGGGATTTAAATGAAAATTTAAAAAGGAGTCTGCAGGACTGGCGGAACCCTGACACATCAAGGGCGGAACCCTTTTGAGGGTTCCGTATGATCCGTTGGGCCAAATTCTGGAGTACCCAGAAATTACACTGGCGGAACCCATTCTAGGGTACCGCCAGATCCGCCAGACCTGAAAAATTAGACAGTCCGTGATTTTGACCCGCGAGACGATTTTCAAATTTTTCGAAAACTCCTAAAACATAAAATTTATACCATATCTGATTAGGAAATGCAAAGATTGGATATAGAAACATTCTAACCGTTAGTGTTTGACCGGGGGCTAACGAATTTCACTATACTTAGTGGAATATCCAAAACTTGAAAATTTGACAACATCCCAAATGTTGTCTACCTGCATATCCGTTAGTACAAGACAATGTACAGAGATAACAAAAGATCCTAGAAGTACATATATCCATGAAACACATTGTTTAACTACCAAATAGTTCAAATTTCAAGTAGTGCCAAACACTCCTTAACAATGGACATTTATTGACTCCCGAAACTCGTTCAAGTATCCTAATAATACTTGGAACATATGCACCTAATTAGATGTGATAGATTAAAACCAAAAACACATATTCTAACACATGTTAGCATATAGATTAAGCCGAGGATTATGAGCTTACCATAAATAGAAATTAAGCCAAACATGGAAAATTGATTACAACAATGTGTTATCATCCAAACATGATACGGTTAGTTAGCATGATCAATCTAAGATGATTTTCTATCTTTTAGCACAACACATTCATTACGCATCATTGTAGAATCATGTATACCAAACACCATTTTACAAGAATACTACATGTTTAAAAATGTAGTTACTCATTTAGATGTGTGACCATATTCCAAGATATTTAATTAGTATTACTTAATTCTCATTCCTAAGTTAATTATGCAAAATAATCACATAACATATGCAAGGAAGAGTAACTAAAACAATAAGCAATACAAACACAAATTTTCAACTTAGTACACACAATCTAGCAAATATCCTATTGTGTATAAACATGAAATTGACAAACAAGCAAATGAATATCATGACAAGATTGACACTCATGAATCACAAATAAACAATATGCAATCACAACTTTCAATAAGCAAATATCATATATGCACACAACTAAAACAAGTAGTCATTTAGGATAACATAAAAAGAAATATACTTTTCATCACTTTGCGTTTAAATATGACGATGTATGCCAAGCTTGATTAGTTTCCTTTGTATATATAAATATCAGAAAATTCTTAAGTTTCAAAGAAAATAATGTCAATGTTCAAAAGATACTAACTTATATTGCCTAACTCAAAAGTTTGAGTTTCTACGTCAAAACGAAACTTGTTATTTTGGACACACTATAGTATTTGGTTTATTCTTTTAACTTCAGATTAGATTTAGGCCATAACATTATTTTTAAAAGAAATTAGACTCAATTACCTTTAAAATGATAGGTGGCGCGACTCCTACGGACTTACGGTTAATTTGTTATGAATTTTTAAAGTTTGACAAAAACTGTATACTATGCAGCCCAAGGAACCTTCATCCAAAGGGCAAGGAACCTTTCTGAGGGTTCCGCGGGGATCCGCGAGGTCTGTTGTAACAAAATTTCACAAAAAGATAAAAACGTGTATTTCGCATAGCGAAAATGTGTAGGACTTACTAGATTTGTTAGTAAACATATAATACACCTATTTTAACATAATTACTTCTTATGTGACTTATCTAAACATTTACGGAGGTGATTTTTTTTAACTAATTTTATAGTTAACCCAAACACTCCTTTTAAAACCGTATTTTACGTACATTAGCTCTAACCACATAATTTGACACTTACAACTTTTTAAGAAAAGTTTTCTTTTATTTTTTAAGGACACCTTTAAGCTTGTATACAAAGTAATATTTAACCACCAAATTTCTAAGTATACTTAACGAAACATTTTTCATATTATATTCCGCTTCAATGGTAATTTGATACATGGATCTTGCTCCATATTAAAAACCATTTGTTTTGAAAATAAGAGCTACGAAGCTCTGGTACCAATTGTGAAAATGTAGAGAGGGGGGGGGGGGGGGGTGAATACGTTACCGTTTAAAAAACTTTATTTCTTGTTGTATCAAATATCCATTCTTAGCTTGTTCTAATATGAAATATGTTAAGTGTAGTTTATGACTAGCATAAACTAAAGACAAGTTATCACACAAGCATAAACAACAAGTCACAACACAAATAATCACATAATGCAAACAATATAGAAAAGCAATAAGTAAAAGGAAAGTGCAAACCGAACACGAGGATTTATAGTGGTTCGGTCACGGATCTCCTCTCCGCCCTACTCCACTCCTCGAGTACCCAACTCGAGAGTTACTTCACTAGATCAACAACCTCCCTTTTCGGCGGAGAAAACCTTACACGTCGCTTGTACACGTTTACCGACACTAAGCTAGATGTCGAGTTCTTTTACAAGGGTACAACCACTCCCATTCGTCGCTTACACTTTTACCGACACTAAGCTAGATGTCGAGTTCTTTTACATGGGTACAACCACTCCCGTTCGTCGCTTACACTTTTACCGACACTAAGCTAGATGTCGAGTTCTTTACCAAGGGTACAACCACTCCCGCTATGTTTTGTGGCCCAACATAAAAACCTTGTGTTTTATGGCACAAACACATAAACCATCTAATCTATATTGTTATGATACAATGATGATCCAAGACATAAAAGTCTAATGGATATGCATGCCTAATCTACATGAACTTCTTGAATAAGAAGTCTTCAACCATTGAGGATGTCAAGTGCCCTTGAATCTTCATATGTTGGAATGCTTCAATGAATGATGACTTCAAGATCTTGTAACCTTCTTGGTGGATCATGAAGTATGATATGCTTACAACAAAGATGAATGTTAGAAGCATTATGATCATTATTGAAAGGGTGATCTACATGGTTTCCTACTTATCTATGTGTGTGTGTTTATTTCATCTTTTCATCACACTTCTAAGTAAAATATAAACTTCTATTTATAGGCAAAACAAAATAAGAAGTTTTCCAAAACCATGTTCTACATACCATGTTCCAAAACCATGGATTACTATTTACAATAACTTTTCATATCTAACAATGTCACATCATCTTTATTTCTAGTCAAACATGCATTGAATCAATATGGAATGCTTCCAAAATGTGTAAGACCATTATGGAAAGTCAAACACTCAACCTTTCCATAAATGCACATGATGTGATGTATATATATTTCTATTTAAAGATTAAGATATATACGAAAGTAAACTTGTATATATTACTGATGAGGCGAAAAATGATCCGTTTTTAGGGGATCATTTAAGCCTGAATCCGACTTTATTTGATCAAATATTGCCCTAAATCGTTCCTTTTGTGATTTTAGGTGTTTGGAGAGTGAATTCTGGAAAAGAAGCCATTTTGGACGTTTTTGGAGCATAAAAGTGAAGAAAACGGCAAAGTACCAAATTTCCATGCTGAAGATACAAGGTGACGGCGTCAAGACCACCATCTTGACGGCGTCAGAAATGAGGAATTAAACATCGTAGGTGGTGACGGCGTCAGAAGGCTTCATGACGGCGTCAAAGTGGCAAGAATAAAATACCGTGGGTGGTGACGGCGTCACATAGGGCGTCATAAGTGGATCAAGGCCGTCCGAGGAAGTATATGGCGGCGAGGTGACGGCGTCACAAGTAACTCTTGACGCCCTCAGCCTGTTTTTCCTATATATAGTTTTCTAATTTTTTCATTAAAAGGGAGAGAAGTTTTGGTGAAACCCTAAAGACGATTTTGGTGCCTCTTTTACAGGTTTTTCAAGGGTTCCAAACCCTTGAGACCTTGCATTGTAATTGAGATAAGTGTACTTTCAATTCAATCAATATGTCTATGTGTTGGTTGTTTATATCTTGTTCTTGTCTCAATTCTACTATGCTAGGCTAGATCTCTTTTGTGATTGCTTAGATCTAATGAAACCTAGATGTTGATTATGTGTTGATTACTTGTCTATTCTTGTTTTGGATGAATGATATTATATGTTAGGCTTAAGAAAACTGGCAGATCTCCAAATGGTAACATGCTTGAAAGTCTTAAGAAACATGAACCGAGGCGTACTAGGTCTTTATTGGTTGTATTTAATGCATGAGCCACTGTTTACAATCCCTATAGTTGTGCTGGGTCATGGTGTAGGAGGAGATAAAAGCTCATAGAGTTGGGGAGTTATGTATGCCACCCCATAAATGGTATTAAGGAATACAATCCGTCATCCATACAAGTGTAACAAGTAATTAACATGTAAAAGATATCTAGGGAGTAATGAAGTCTAAGTAAACACAATTTCTCCAACCACTGCTCACAACCTTAGTTTAATTTAGTTTTATTTCATTTTTAGTATTTTATTTCAATTATATATTAGCTTTGGGTTAGTTGAATAGCAACTAATTCCGCCCACTCTTCCAAAACCCGAGATTTTACTTGCTTTCATAAAAATATAAAAATACAAAAATAATCATCTTTCACCTCTAGAACTATTAATTAGGTTTTCTAATCCTAGCGACACTATTCCTAAGCTGAACGATCAATCCCCCGGTACTTGTCACTATACTATACTACAACGATCAGGTACACTGCCTGGTGGGGGTTGTAAGCTTCTCGAGATCCCTCGAGAGGTAAAGCAAGGTGCGATTCCCACGCATCAAGTTTTTGGCGCCGCTGCCGGGGAAATAGTTATTGTCTAGGTTAGGATTTCTTTTTATTAGGTCTACTTGCTAGATTCCTTTCTAGTAAGATTTTTATTTTTATTTTTAGGTCTTCTTTAGTCTATCTTATTTCTTCGTGCCTTTGTTCGTAGCTCTTTACCATCCGACATCATGGAAGGTGGTAACATCTTTGAACCCATCATCCCACCACAACAAAACCCACAATTAGAACCCCTTAGGCCCCGAACCTTAGGAGAGTATTCCCGACCTAGCCACCAAGGCTACCGAAACACCATTGAGCTCACCGGAGACAATGTGACCCCCTTGCGATCCGACACCATCCGGTTGGTGCAAAGCGGATGTGCATTCCATGGACTTCGTTCCGAAGATCCAAAACAACACCTTAAGGACTTCCTCAAAATCGTAGATTCCATAGACCTAGGTGTTGAAACTAGAGAGACTACCCGTTTACGCCTATTCCAATTCTCTCTACGGGATCAAGCTAGTCAATGGCTTGAGCGTTTACCCGCGGGATCCATCACCACATGGGATGATCTCACCACTCGTTTCCTTGCTCAATTTTTCCCACCGGGGAGAACTACTAAGCTTAGGAATGACATCTTGATGTTCCAACAACGTCAAAATGAATCTCTTTATGAAGCATGGACTCGTTTCAAGGACTTACTCCAAAAAGTCCCTCATCATGGCATAGATCTTTGGCTCCAAGTCCAAATTTTCTATGACCATATCGACATCTCCACGAGGCGAACCATTGACCAATCGGCCGGTGGTAAGCTACGTGATCTTAGTGCGGAACAATCATGGGAACTCATAGAAGATCTTGCTCTCTATGACAATGAAAGTTGGAATGATCCCCGTGATTTGAACAAAACGGTCAAGGCAATATCTTTGTCGTCGAACAATTCAAGCACTCCCGACCGTAGGATCATGGAACTTGAAGGTCGAGTCAAGTCTCTCATGAAATCTTACGAAGCTCATAAGCCTTCAAGCCAAGTAAGCAGAATCGCTTCTACATGCAAACTGTGCAATGGCCCTCATGAGACCTACAACTGCATGGAACTTCCAAAACGTGCTTATAACGAATTCACATCATCACACGTAGGGCAGGGTCCTCGAACTTCTGCCGAAGCATATGAGGCATGGAAGGATAAACCTAATTTTAGAGGGTACCAAACACGAAGTGTATCATTCAATGACTCCTCACCACTCACTTGGTCCGAACATTTTCCGTCGCAAAGTACCCCTAGGCGAAGCTGTGAAGATGATTTAAAAAAATTCATTCTTTCTCAAGAACTGCAGCTCACTACACTCGAGATAAAATTCAAACAACAGCAGGCTGACGTGAACAACAAGATTTGTAATCTGTTGACTGCTATCAAAGAGCATATTGATAATAAGCCCATTCATGTTGATGAGGTTAAGTCTACTACCGTCATGAGTCCACCAGCCTCCCCTGTAAAAATAAAAAGTCCTAGCAAGCTATTCAAACATCTATCTCCTAACGAAAAAGGACCTATCAACCCCCCTGGACCAATCTACTTCCTAAACACCATCACCACAATATCAGCTGCAGCATCCAATCCAACCCAACAACAAACTGACAAACTCAGTCAGACAGCGAAGGATGAGACATCAAAGGTTGACCACGCTTCGGCAAGGAAACCTACCAACTCACCCGAGCAGTGCACCGCGCAGAAATCCGACAAACCGGATGAAAGGAACGAGACATCGGAGGAACAGGAGAAAGACCCAACCATTTTGAGTAAATCTGTTATAGAAGAATCCGAAATAGAGGATGTTATTAGTATAGGTAGCAATCAAACGGAGGAGAGCGGCTCTAAACTTTTCAAAATCTCCTGTACCATTGAGGGAAAGGTCTTAATTGATAGTCATATAGATCCTAGCTTCCCAGTCAACGTAATCCCACTTTCCCTATATCACAAGGCTTTCCCAGAACACATTGCGTGCGAAAGGGTAGTAGAAAAATTTTCAATTAGGATTGGAGAGCTTGTTTACAATACTGACCTCACCGTGGTTGATGACATGGACCCTCTCGCCAATCAAACATTAACCAACCTTGTCCTTGGGATGCCATTCATCAATGAATCGGGAGCAATCCTTGACGAGAAAGATGGTAGTGTATTACTCACCAATGGTGTTAGGACGGTAATTTTTCGTAGGGATGGTGAGGAGGTTTATGAGTATCGTCCCTCCCTTGAGGGGAATCTATATGGGTCAAAGGATGGAGAGTTGAGAAAGATCAGACGACGTGATCCGAATAACCTAAAAATCCCTTGCATGATCGGTCATAAGTACTACGAAAACATATACATTAATGTATTCCTGCCAAAGAATTTCATGTCATTGTTTCATTATAACAATATCTGCAGATGGGGGATGATTTACAAGGGAGAGAAAGTGGTTGGTAAGGATCATGAAATCCAAGTGTTCGTAGGAAATATGGCATTCCCTATGGAGTTCACGATTGTGGACAACATAGAGGACTTTGTTGACCCTAGGCTATCGCAAGTCGTCTTTGGAGCACCCTTTTGTGAAATCACTAAGTTGATAGTGGATGACTTGAACGGAATCATGACTTTCACTGACGGGATTAGGAGGATTTCATTTCAAACGCCATACAAAAGAAGAGACCTTAGGGATTTAGATTGCGACGGGCTCGATGTGATGAGCTCCCAACTTGTCTTGTGTGATGACGATGTTAGAAGAGGATGTAGAAATATTTCTGATTTATCTTGTGGGTTCTTTAAGGATGTTAGTAAGCTTGGCTCTAAGTATCGACGGGATGTTTTCGAATTCGAAGATCCGAAGTACTTACACTATAAAAGCGATACTAGTTTAGAAGATGACCTGGAGAGTGGAACCAATGATGAGATTACGTAGTAACCCCTGACTTTGAGTCTAGCTACAAGACTCGTAAATAAATAAAAGCGCTTCTTGTGAGGCAACCCATGTTTTGTGTGATTTTATTTGTTTGATTGTTATTTGCTTCCGTATGCATGTTTTATTTTTATTGTTGGTTGATCATGTTTCTCTACTAAAATGTGGAAATACTTTATTATGTTGTTTGGCCTAGTCTTAACTTCAACCTAAAGGTATTTTTGCAAAAGATAAGTGTAAGGGGAAACCCCAAATATGTTTTTAAGAAACAAACCGATCATGATTCTCCACAATATTTAATGAACATGTATATTCGTATTTGTTAGAGTCAAATGCTTGTATTGAGTCATAATGAAGTTTTGCAGGATTTTCCAGGAAGTAGGACAAAGTTTTTCCAGAAATTTTCCGGAAACTTAACATAAGAATTTCTGCAGGTCCATTCTGACGGCGTCAGGGTATTGCTCTTGACGGCGTCAGGAGTTAAAATCTGGAAATTTTACCGGTTTTGTTTTTCTAACGGAGTCTTATAGTTTTTGTGAATTATTAAGTTTTATAATCTCCAGGAAATCTGCAAACTTCATTCCACAAGCATTATATCTTACTTTGTTTTCTAGGATTTAGTAACTTATATAGGATGCCGCCGATTTTACGCGAGGTTGCCTTGTCTATTGTTGTCAGGATTTACAGGTTATTTGTGACAAGAAGATGATTTATATTATGGAAGGGAAGCTTTGATTGTTCATTTTCTTGGAGGAAGATTTAACCTGGCCAACCTATAATCCATACCGAGCGAATCAGGGGAGTATTTGATTTCATTCTCTTTACTTTTTCACTTTTACATTCTTTACTTGAACATTGGGGACAATGTTCATCCTAAGTGTAAGGGGAAGGTAAAAAGATGATACCTTACATATGCACTTTCGCTTGAGTTTGTTTTGTTTGATAGTAGATGTGTAATAAAACTATGAGAAATACTTGTTAGTGTAATTTTAGCGCCAAATTTAAATTTGTTTTACAACATTTAGGAGTGAAACTTTAGCCATAGCAAGCGTCTCATGGATAGGAGGTTGTATGACTAGCACATAACCGTATATTCAGAAAAAATTTCCACCCAAAAATGTGAGGTTCGCCTTTAGATTTGATAGGAAAAGCATTCATTATTGGTGCTTATGAGTGTACTGGTAGCATTTAGATTCTAGAACTTGCGTTAGTGATGCATCCCGAGACCGCTAGTGAGACTACATTCGTGTGGTAGGATTTACTACATGATAAGAGGCATTAGGATCACCCTTGAGCTAAACCCGTTTTATAATTACTTGACCATTTAAGTCATATTACTTGGCTAGTTAAGTCAACTAATCTTTCCCACACCCTTTGCGTTGTACTCATTTTTAGTACACGAAACCCCTAGTACACCCCTCCGAGCCTATCTTTTCGTTTCTAACTTTAAGCATTTTACTTAAAGGAAGAATTTGTTACAACCCACTTAAATGTACACCCAAATCGCCTTAGCCTTCCGTGTATGCGCTCATCTTTAGTGCATTATTGTTATTTGTTAAACCCTAAGTTAACTTTCTAATTGATTACATGGTTGCTAAGTCGAGTCATATCCTTGTACATATTGTTTTGGGACGATTGGGACTCATGGGTAAGTACTTATTTTATGGAGTAAGGGGGAAGAACATCATATTATTACCCCCATATGTACGTTAATCTTAAAAGTGCTCCAAGTGTTTTGATTTTCTTAATTCGAGTCATTAGATTAGTTTAATGTAAAGTATGTAAAGATTCAAGTGTAAGGGGATTGCTCATACCCCTATGATGTATTATTTTGGATGGTAGGGTAAGAGAGTATGCAAAAAAAAAAAAAAAAAAAAAAAAAAAAAAGAATCGAAAAAATTAAGAAAAAGAAAAAAAAAAAATAGAAAAGAAAAAGAGAAAAACCATACGGACTACCATCCCGTTTTTATTCTATGTTCATTTTATGTTTTTGTTATTTTTCATTTAATTAGCTTAAGTCGAGTCTAGTCTTGGCTTAGCAACGCCATCTTGTACATGTAATTAACCAAGATTGTTAACTCGCCACCAGTAAAACTTCCTTTATCCAACAAAACCGTGTAATTCATATCCCTATACCTAACGTTATAACCCTTTAAAAGACCTCTTTGATAGTTTATCCTAGGTGCTTACGCCATGTGGTGGAGGTTTGATCCTTTCCCAAGCCTATGGTAATCTATTTTGCTATGACAGGTAGTGAGAGATATCTTCCATTTCCATAATGTTATATTACTTTATTACACCCGAGAGATGTGAGTATCTAAACACTATTTGTGAGGTGCTTGTGTATGACCTCCGTGCTTGTCTATTGGTCTTTAGTGGAACGATTATTTGTTGTAATTACTTTTATATTAGTGTTAAATGACCCCTAACTTGTCTTTTGAGTAGAATAAAAGCTCATTTGCTTGAGGACAAGCAAATCTCAAGTGTAAGGGTATATGATGAGGCGAAAAATGATCCGTTTTTAGGGGGTCATTTAAGCCTGAATCCGACTTTATTTGATCAAATATTGCCCTAAATCGTTCCTTTTGTGATTTTAGGTGTTTGGAGAGTGAATTCTGGAAAAGAAGCCATTTTGGAAGTTTTTGGAGCATAAAAGTGAAGAAAACGGCAAAGTACCAAATTTCCATGCTGAAGATACAAGGTGACGGCGTCAAGATGTAACACCCCCAAAATCATCACGTCAGCGGAAGACTTAAGATATCAGCGGAAGACTTAAAATGTCAGCGGAAGACTTAAAATGTCAGCAGAAGACTTTTTGGGTGTTACTTCGAGGATCTTTGTCACAATCATAGAAAACGACACAAAAGTGACGCTTTAAAGTTTAATTCATTCAAAATACCAAATATTCAAGACATCAAGATGTTTCATAATTTAAACAACAAGTTTATTTGAAATATGTCAAAATGTTTATTTAAGCCCATGCCGGGTTACAAGCCCACTCCGTGCCTTCAAGTTCCTTCTTGTTTAGTTACCTGAGATAAACACATGCTAAAAAAAATGTCAACACAAAGGTTGGTGAGTTCATAGAGTTTATAGTTTAAATCGTTAATTAGAAAATGAGTGATTTCCTTAGCAATTCAATACAAATCAATCCGTTGGTTTGCCCTTCACCGGGTCAACATCAAAAATAGTAGTTTGTTTGACCTAATCGGGTCAACACCAAAATAGTAGTTCATTTGCCAATTAATAATAGTTTTTCCTGCTATATAGTGAACACAATCTCGTAGTTTAATAAAACAGTGGGCTACAACATTGTACGCCCTTAACATCAGTCATTGCAGTGCTATATTATTACCGTTCTCTTGCCCTAAGCTCATGACACTCAACGATTAACAGGCATCAAAATTATCCATAATAATGATGTAAAACAGTGGCCCTCAAGATAGGTATTTACCAGTAACCTATGAAATCAAATAAAGTGCATTTGGTGGCTTTCCTCTAGCGACCAAATGGGGATTGTCAATCCCTAATAGATCTATCCACAATTATTTACGTTCACCCTACAAGTGATTAAGGCGCATGATCGAGGGACTTTTGGTAATAGGTACTTAGGCAATAGAGATCAAATATAGCATATCGTTGGAAAATCGCTTGTAATCATGTCTATAGCAGGTATTTCCTTATGAGATATAAAAATGTTTAAACCAGTAACGTTTATATGAAATACAGTCATGTATTTAGTTAATGAATACTTGTAAAAGTAAAAATAGTAGTTAAGCATGTATCTCCCCCAAAAACGTTTATAAATCATTATAAAACAAGTAAGAGTAGGGGCTATGACTCACCTTAGTATTACGGTAGACAGAGTATAAGTAATGTCAGAAGTGAAGATGGAATTGACTTCAAGAGATAACCTGAATGATATGGAAGTCCGAGATAAGTTCGACTTATCGAGAATCGTGATTTGAATAGTGTTTGATGACAAAATGACTTGTGGCAGAGGTGGCTTGCGTGGCAAAACGCTTAACAGTTCAAGAGCAAGTTATATACCATATAACTTGTCTTTATGTATAAGTATCGTTTATTATTTATATTTCTCGTCATGAATTTATATTATGTATCGAAAGTTGGTGAATGATAAATTATAGTAATTGTACGTTACTCCTAGTTAAGCGAATCAATGAGTTTTATTGTAGGAATAACCATTTCTTAATGTGTATTCAGGTTATCGATAATAATTTCAGGTTATGTAATTTACGTTATATATTATATATAAACATATAGTTATTCATAATGACTTCGTAAAACATTACTTGTTAACTTTTATTTATTAGACCGTTGGATATATGAATTATATATTTGTCAAAAAAGTATATATAATATTTTATGTTGATATGGTTACCAAATAAATAAGTGTTAGACAACTTTATTTATCAAGAAATGGTAAAAATAAAATATGTGTATTAACTTATAAAAGTTTTTAGGATGAAAAGTGTTACAGTGGTTTAAAGTTGAAGGGTCGAAAAATGTAATAGTTTATATAAGTAATAAAACTTATAAAAGTTTTTAAGGAAAGTAGCAAGTTGTTAGAGGTTAGGGACTGAATGTGTATCAATTATTATGAATTACAAACTTATATTTATTTTTAAGAAAAGTGGCAGGTTATTGAAATTGGGAGGGCTGAATTAGCCAAATTGCCATAAAAATAACTAAAAAAAAAATATATAACTGCCACTGTTTGGTTTCGATCTCGGTATCTCTCGTATAGGGGCTAGGTATCACAACTAACTGAGCTATGGGTGTTACATATTTACATAAAATTATAATTAAAGATTAGTTTCCTGTGTTAATAATTTGTGTTATATTATACGATGAAAACTGTGTCGTGGGTTTGTGTATGTTTATAAAATCGTTTATGTTTCCTCTTCTTAAGCCAATACTGAGCTTGTGATTATTCATGTTCAAGTAGTTTTTCTCTCACTAAGTTTCACTTGATTAGTGTTTCCTCGCGACCCAACGAAACACAAGAACGTTAAATGTAATAAGTTTTATGAGCTTTTATTCATGTGAGTTTGGTAACGTCTAAGTATTCGTCATTCGTTTTAAAATCTTACTTTATGTTAACCTGTTGTTCATTTGTTTTCGACGCGCATGGCCACACAAGAACAAAGGTACGCTAATTAAACCATGTATTACTGCTAAATGATAAAAAGAAACTTTTTAATAAGCATTTCATGTTAAGTGCTAGGTGGTTTTAGCATTTTTAAATTGACCTTCGTATGATTCATGTAATACTTTTTCAGTGACTATCTAATGTGAGTATGCATGCACACAAGGCCTTGTTTCAGTGAGTTTGCAAGCAAATGAGCCACAAGGAGTAGTACGCGTAGAGTAAGCATACAAAGAGAGCCAAGCTTTGGTCTCGTGAGGTTTTTCTTGAGTTATTTTGTGTCCAACAGTTACTTGTAAGTTCATATAATTAAGTTCTTTTACCACACAAGTCTTGACAATGCCACCTTAATGATTTTATATATGCATGAAGGAAAGTAACAAGATGGAATGGGTTTGGAGACTTACAACACCAACTGTGGTGGTGGGAAAAGGAATGGAAGACGACTGAGTGAGAAATGAAACCGAAACAACTCTCCAATGCTTCCAAGCTTCAAACACGTCACGTACTAGGGCTAGTGATGCTTTAGAACTTGGAAACTAAACCGCGACTTGCTGCCTTCTCCTCTTCTTCTAGGGTTTACGTATGGATCAAACAGGAACAAGGGTTTAGCGTGGCTTGATACACGACCCATCAAGGTTGTAAGACAAGTAATTGTGGAACCCTAGGTTTGTTTCAATATTCCGTACATTGGGCAAATGATTTGTACCAACCTGGCAACAAAACCTTTATGATAATAGATACGTGGTATGCTGGTGTGTGTGATACCAAATGAGCTTACATGGATGGGTTATATAGTGAGTGATAGAAGGCTGAGATCACGAGGGATGGAGTGATAGATAGAAATGAATGCATGTCACCTCTCACCATGCCCAATCGAGTTAAAACAAATCGAATAGAGGCAGGGAATGTGTAAGACTTACACCTGACGTGCATAGCTGGTTTTCCATGATTGGGGAGAATGGGTGGTGAGTTTGGTTTGTTTCTGGGGCAGTGAACGAGTAAGGGAGGTGGTTCTCTTGCTTTTGCCTAGTCGACCAAGAGGAATAAGTAAGAAGGAGAAAGGGGCTCAGTTTGGTTTAGTGAGTTGCGACCAGAAAAGAGGTCCGTTTAAACTAGTCAAACCAAGTTGTTGGAGCCATGTTATGGGGGCGTTCAGGAGTCTCCTGGGTGATGATCACATAGGTAGTTTGGTTAAGCTAATTACCTTAGGCTAGTGATAGAAAACTAGGGCGTAAAGTGGGTGTTTGTTTGGTCTTGATAAATCAGAAACAAAACAGAAAAAATATATTAACTTCTTATGTGTTGTTTTGAGCTTATTAATTATGAGAAAATGATATAAATGGAAAAGAGTGAAAGTGGCTAGAACTTACAGAAACATGGTATGGAAAGAGCTTGACATATGCATACATGTAAATGGGGTTGGTTTGTATTCAAGTAGCACATGGGTAATATTTATTATGATGTGAGCTTAAGTATACCCAAGGGAAAGAGACGATAGTATGAGTGTCGGGTTGAGGTTAAATAACATTGGTGAGTATGTAGTAAGCTCGGTAAATATATAAAACATGTTTGGTAATTATTGTAAGTTTGAAACGTATAATTATTAATTATCAACGTTGTAAGTCATTTGTGATATTTAGTTTATCAAAGTTCATGTGTAAATAACGTTTCAAGGTAAGAGTGAATAATGTCACAATTGACAAAGTATATTAAAAAAAAAAAATTTGTCATGGGTAAAAATGGTTACTTTTATGTATTAATCGTAGGAAAATTTTACGGGATGTTATATTACCTACCCGTTAAACGGAATCCCGTCCCGGGATTCTAAGATAAGGTAGCTGTAAAGGTGAGTGGAAAGGGTGAACAAATAGTCATTCCTAATGATTTAATCCCTGAGCGGTTTTAATTTTTCTTTCGAGCTTAACGTATCTACTACTACATTAGCTTTTTCCTTGATGATAGCAGTTCTCATAGTCATAATTGTTGAGAAGTTCTAACTGCTTAGGTTGTCTTATGTTCAATTCCTTTTTTATTAATCTTGACTTAAGAAACAATTCCATTTTTGAATGAAGATTTTTATTTTAACATGTTTTGAAGATAAACATGGTTCACAGTATCTTGTTTAAAATCTGTAGGGTAACCTACCCGTTAAACTAGTTGCTTGTTAACAGATTTTTAATAATGAGGGTTTCGGATGAGAACTTGATGAATGTAGAGAAAGTTGTTGAACTTCAGTTTTTGTAAAGAGAAAACTTGTTAAATATAGTTTTAAGTGACAATACGGTATTTGGTTCTAAGCTTTTGTAGATGATGAATCTGTTTGTTTCTTAGCAATTCCATAACTTGTGTTTCTTTTAGAGGAATTTATAGATTTTGACGGATTTTTGGTAAAGTTGTGAAAGGTTTGGAGATCACTATATCACTCATAGTGCCGGAGAAGTACGAGAGACCATTGTAATCACATACAATGCCGTGAAAAGGTTTCATAAATCGCCAGAATGTAAAATTAAGGACATGCTTGAAGAAAATATGGTTGTGCCGTAATGCCTTAAAATTAGGCATACACAGAAGAAAATTGTGAGTCTTTGGCTGAAGTTTTAGTGTTTTATGAACTTTAGTGATCCTTGATTTCATACACATGCCATTTCAGATACAATTAAGCCCACTTATTTATAATTCGTTATTTACATAGAGAAGCGTCCCAAACGATGTAAATAACGAAGTATAAACTTATGGTTCGGCGGTTTACAATTTCTTTATTTCAATGGAAAGGCGTTCCAATCCATTCAAATAAAGACGTTGTAAATCATCCTACTTAAGAATTTCTGACTCAACATCCATACTGATCGACGAGGTAGTGCGCAGATTTTCCGAGAGTACAAAAAGAGTATGTCATACGCATCTATAAAGATGAGAGCGAGATAATTAAGGAGGATTGGTATAGTACTCAAAATAGTTGGGGGAGCATATATTTATATATATATATTAATATTAGAGTGTAGTTGTAGCATAAACTATCTAAAAGTCACATAATAGTCTAGCGGATGGAAATATGAAGACACGGTATTTGTAATAATCCCGATTAGTAAATATAAGTCATTAGCATAATCATAAGATGTTAACATATATAAGAAATCATATAAAAGTAATGTCTCTACCAGATGTTGGAAACGCGTAGGCACGGAGGGCATAAGGTGGTATTTTGTAAAAGTGGTCCATTTTAAAAGTGTAGTTATAGTCCAATGTTCAAAACACTTGGTTCTCTATAACTGTAGCTCTGATGCCAATCTGTAACACCCCCAAAATCATCACGTCAGCGGAAGACTTAAGATATCAGCGGAAGACTTAAAATGTCAGCGGAAGACTTAAAATGTCAGCGGAAGACTTTTTGGGTGTTACTTCGAGGATCTTTGTCACAATCATAGAAAACGACACAAAAGTGACGCTTTAAAGTTTAATTCATTCAAAATACCAAATATTCAAGACATCAAGATGTTTCATAATTTAAACAACAAGTTTATTTGAAATATGTCAAAATGTTTATTTAAGCCCATGCCGGGTTACAAGCCCACTCCGTGCCTTCAAGTTCCTTCTTGTTTAGTTACCTGAGATAAACACATGCTAAAAAAAATGTCAACACAAAGGTTGGTGAGTTCATAGAGTTTATTGTTTAAATCGTTAATTAGAAAATGAGTGATTTCCTTATCAATTCAATACAAATCAATCCGTTGGTTTGCCATTCACCGGGTCAACATCAATAATAGTAGTTTGTTTGACCTAATCGGGTCAACACCAAAATAGTAGTTCATTTGCCAATTAATAATAGTTTTTCCTGCTATATAGTGAACACAATCTCGTAGTTTAATAAAACAGTGGGCTACAACATTGTACGCCCTTAACATCAGTCATTGCAGTGCTATATTATTACCGTTCTCTTGCCCTAAGCTCATGACACTCAACGATTCACAGGCATCAAAATTATCCATAATAATGATGTAAAACAGTGGCCCTCAAGATTGGTATTTACCAGTAACCTATGAAATCAAATAAAGTGCATTTGGTGGCTTTCCTCTAGCGACCAAATGGGGATTGTCAATCCCTAATAGATCTATCCACAATTATTTACGTTCACCCTACAAGTGATTAAGGCGCATGATCGAGGGACTTTTGGTAATAGGTACTTAGGCAATAGAGATCAAATATAGCATATCGTTGGAAAATCGCTTGTAATCATGTCTATAGCAGGTATTTCCTTATGAGATATAAAAATGTGTAAACCAGTAACGTTTATATGAAATACAGTCATGTATTTAGTTAATGAATACTTGTAAAAGTAAAAATAGTAGTTAAGCATGTATCTCCCCCAAAAACGTTTATAAATCATTGTAAAACAAGTAAGAGTAGGGGCTATGACTCACCTTAGTATTACGGTAGACAGAGTATAAGTAATGTCAGAAGTGAAGATGGAATTGACTTCAAGAGATAACCTGAATGATATGGAAGTCCGAGATAAGTTCGACTTATCGAGAATCGTGATTTGAATAGTGTTTGATGACAAAATGACTTGTGGCAGAGGTGGCTTGCGTGGCAAAACGTTTAATAGTTCAAGAGCAAGTTATATACCATATAACTTGTCTTTATGTATAAGTATCGTTTATTATTTATATTTCTCGTCATGAATTTATATTATGTATCGAAAGTTGGTGAATGATAAATTATAGTAATTGTACGTTACTCCTAGTTAAGCGAATCAATGAGTTTTATTGTAGGAATAACCATTTCTTAATGTGTATTCAGGTTATCGATAATAATTTCAGGTTATGTAATTTACGTTATATATTATATATAAACATATAGTTATTCATAATGACTTCGTAAAACATTACTTGTTAACTTTTATTTATTAGACCGTTGGATATATGAATTATATATTTGTCAAACAAGTATATATAATATTTTATGTTGATATGGTTACCAAATAAATAAGTGTTAGACAACTTTATTTATCAAGAAATGGTAAAAATAAAATATGTGTATCAACTTATAAAAGTTTTTAGGATGAAAAGTGTTACAGTGGTTTAAAGTTGAAGGGTCGAAAAATGTAATAGTTTATATAAGTAATAAAACTTATAAAAGTTTTTAAGGAAAGTAGCAAGTTGTTAGAGGTTAGGGACTGAATGTGTATCAATTATTATGAATTACAAACTTATATTTATTTTTAAGAAAAGTGGCAGGTTATTGAAATTGGGAGGGCTGAATTAGCCAAATTGCCATAAAAATAACTAAAAAAATATATAAAACTGCCACTGTTTGGTTGCGATCTCGGTATCTCTCGTATAGGGGCTAGGTATCACAACTAACTGAGCTATGGGTGTTACATATTTACATAAAATTATAATTAAAGATTAGTTTCCTGTGTTAATAATTTGTGTTATATAATACGATGAAAACTGTGTCGTGGGTTTGTGTATGTTTATAAAATCGTTTATGTTTCCTCTTCTTAAGCCAATACTGAGCTTGTGATTATTCATGTTCAAGTAGTTTTTCTCTCATTAAGTTTCACTTGATTAGTGTTTCCTCGCGACCCAACGAAACACAAGAACGTTAAATGTAATAAGTTTTATGAGCTTTTATTCATGTGAGTTTGGTAACGTCTAAGTATTCGTCATTCGTTTTAAAATCTTACTTTATGTTAACTTGTTGTTCATTTGTTTTCGACGCGCATGGCCACACAAGAACAAAGGTACGCTAATTAAACCATGTATTACTTCTAAATGATAAAAAGAAACTTTTTAATAAGCATTTCATGTTAAGTGCTAGGTGGTTTTAGCATTTTTAAATTGACCTTCGTATGATTCATGTAATACTTTTTCAGTGACTATCTAATGTAAGTATGCATGCACACAAGTCCTTGTTTCAGTGAGTTTGCAAGCAAATGAGCCACAAGGAGTAGTACGCGTAGAGTAAGCATACAACGAGAGCCAAGCTTTGGTCTCGTGAGGTTTTTCTTGAGTTATTTTGTGTCCAACAGTTACTTGTAAGTTCATATAATTAAGTTCTTTTACCACACAAGTCTTGACAATGCCACCTTAATGATTTTATATATGCATGAAGGAAAGTAACAAGATGGAATGGGTTTGGAGACTTACAACACCAACTGTGGTGGTGGGAAAAGGAATGGAAGACGACTGAGTGAGAAATGAAACCGAAACAACTCTCCAATGCTTCCAAGCTTCAAACACGTCACGTACTAGGGCTAGTGATGCTTTAGAACTTGGAAACTAAACCGCGACTTGCTCCCTTCTCCTCTTCTTCTAGGGTTTACGTATGGATCAAACAGGAACAAGGGTTTAGCGTGGCTTGATACACGACCCATCAAGGTTGTAAGACAAGTAATTGTGGAACCCTAGGTTTGTTTCAATATTCCGTACGTTGGGCAAATGGTTTGTACCAACCTGGCAACAAAACCTTTATGATAATAGATACGTGGTATGCTGGTGTGTGTGATACCAAATGAGCTTACATGGATGGGTTATATAGTGAGTGATAGAAGGCTGAGATCACGAGGGATGGAGTGATAGATAGAAATGAATGCATGTCACCTCTCACCATGCCCAATCGAGTTAAAACAAATCGAATAGAGGCAGGGAATGTGTAAGACTTACACCTGACGTGCATAGCTGGTTTTCCATGATTGGGGAGAATGGGTGGTGAGTTTGGGTTGTTTCTGGGGCAGTGAACGAGTGAGGGAGGTGGTTCTCTTGCTTTTGCCTAGTCGACCAAGAGGAATAAGTAAGAAGGAGAAAGGGGCTCAGTTTGGTTTAGTGAGTTGCGACCAGAAAAGAGGTCCGTTTAAACTAGTCAAACCAAGTTGTTGGAGCCATGTTATGGGGGCGTTCAGGAGTCTCCTGGGTGATGATCACATAGGTAGTTTGGTTAAGCTAATTACCTTAGGCTAGTGGTAGAAAACTAGGGCGTAAAGTAGGTGTTTGTTTGGTCTTGATAAATCAGAAACAAAACAGAAAAAATATATTAACTTCTTATGTGTTGTTTTGAGCTTATTAATTATGAGAAAATGATATAAATGGAAAAGAGTGAAAGTGGCTAGAACTTACAGAAACATGGTATGGAAAGAGCTTGACATATGCATACATGTAAATGGGGTTGGTTTGTATTCAAGTAGCACATGGGTAATATTTATTATGATGTGAGCTTAAGTATACCCAAGGGAAAGAGACGATAGTATGAGTGTCGGGTTGAGGTTAAATAACATTGGTGAGTATGTAGTAAGCTCAGTAAATATATAAAACATGTTTGGTAATTATTGTAAGTTTGAAACGTATAATTATTAATTATCAATGTTGTAAGTCATTTGTGATATTTAGTTTATCAAAGTTCATGTGTAAATAACGTTTCAAGGTAAGAGTGAATAATGTCACAATTGACAAAGTATATTAAAAAAAAAAAAAAAAAATTGTCATGGGTAAAAATGGTTACTTTTATGTATTAATCGTAGGAAAATTTTACGGGATGTTATACAAGACCACCATCTTGACGGCGTCAGACATGAGGAATTAAACACCGTAGGTGGTGACGGCATCAGAAGGCTTCATGACGGCGTCAAAGTGGCAAGAATAAAATACCGTGGGTGGTGACGGCGTCACATAGGCCGTCATAAGTGGATCAAGGCCGTCCGAGGAAGTATATGGCGGCGAGGTGACGGCGTCACAAGTAACTCTTGACGCCGTCAGCCTGTTTTTCCTATATATAGTTTTCTAATTTTTTCATTAAAAGGGAGAGAAGTTTTGGTGAAACCCTAAAGACGATTTTGGTGCCTCTTTGACAGGTTTTTCAAGGGTTCCAAACCCTTGAGACCTTGCATTGTAATTGAGATAAGTGTACTTTCAATTCAATCAATATGTCTATGTGTTGGTTGTTTATATCTTGTTCTTGTCTCAATTCTACTATGCTAGGCTAGATCTCTTTTGTGTTTGCTTAGATCTAATGAAACCTAGATGTTGATTATGTGTTGATTACTTGTCTATTCTTGTTTTGGATGAATGATATTATATGTTAGGCTTAAGAAAACTGGCAGATCTCCAAATGGTAACATGCTTGAACGTCTTAAGAAACATGAACCGAGGCGTACTAGGTCTTTATTGGTTGTATTTAATGCATGAGCCACTGTTTACAATCCCTATAGTTGTGCTGGGTCATGGTGTAGGAGGAGATAAGAGCTCATAGAGTTGGGGAGTTATGTATGGCACCCCACGAATGGTATTAAGGAATACAATCCGTCATCCATACAAGTGTAACAAGTAATTAACATGTAAAAGATATCTAGGGAGTAATGAAGTCTAAGTAAACACAATTTCTCCAACCACTGCTCACAACCTTAGTATAATTCAGTTTAATTTCATTTTTAGTATTTTATTTCAATTATATAATAGCTTTGGGTTAGTTGAATAGCAACTAATTCCGCCTACTCTTCCAAAACCCGAGATTTTACTTGCTTTCATAAAAATATAAAAATACAAGAATAATCATCTTTCACCTCTAGAACTATTAATTAGCTTTTCTAATCCTAGCGACACTATTCCTAAGCTGAACGATCAATCCCCCGGTACTTGTCACTATACTATACTACAACGATCAGGTACACTGCCTAGTGGGGGTTGTAAGCTTCTCGAGATCCCTCGAGAGTTAAAGCAAGGTGCGATTCCCACGCATCAATTACCTAAGTAATGTTGTTATAGTAAGTTATTGAGTTACTAAAAATGTTTGATTCCTAATGTCATCACATTTTTATCATTTGTAAAACTTACTAATATTACTTAAACACTTAAAGTGGCACTTATTCTATTTGACCCCTAAAGTGCACTTTGACACCTAAAATACTTAGAGACCCTAAAAGTATTTTAGTCATTCTAAATGGTTGGTCAAGGGGTTTGATCATAATGCTACATAACAAACATGTACGAACCTGTGTTGTAGCATACGATGACTCGAGACGTTGAGAGGTGTTGAATGTTTGTTTAGACAAAGTATGATTACAAGTAACTTGTACATTTTACGTTATGTATCGAGTTATACGTTTGTCATCAATCAAAACAAACGAGACTGTATAGATTAAATATCGTAATATTTGCACTAACAAAAACATATTTGGGGTTTCCCCTTACACTTATCTTTTGCAAAAATACTTTTAGGTGGAGTTAAGACTAGGCTAAACAACAAAGTAAAGTATTTCCACTATTTAGTTTAGAAACATGATCTACCAACAATAAAAATAAAGCATGCATACGGAAGCAAATAACAAACAAACAAATAAAATCACACAAAACATGGGTTGCCTCCCAAGAAGCGCTTGTTTTTGTTCGAGTCACAAGCCTGACTCTACCCTTATTTAACGGAAATAGGGTAGGTTTTCCCTACACTTAGGATCAAGTGTGGGTGAAAATAGCGATACACACCCTTAGGGTGGAAATATGCCTCGTGAGGAAAGTGTGATGGATGAATTATATGCTCAAAGGGGTGTGTTCCTATCATCATAACCTTACCAAATTCAATCGGTTTAATGGGTGGATTAAAATTTTCTCCTAGAAAGGGATCATTTTCTATCAACTTCAAGAGACTACTAGTTGGGGACCTATCTTGACCTAATAAACCCGGTTTAAACCCATAATGTTTCTTGTGATCAATCATAAATGGGTGATGTAAGCATGTAAGGTCATTTTCCACTCCTAAATTGGCTTCCTCTCTACAAGGCTTAGAGTCCACTACCTTTATCCTAAGACTACCCGGACTACATGGATTGATGGGTGGGTCGGCTCTTCTTTTGTCTCCTAGATGTATATCTAAGGATGGAAAGTTATGTGAAGATTGAGGTTCCGGTTCATCAACACTAGCTAATGCCCTAGAACTAAGAGTAAGGTTATTATTATGAGTATTCAAACCTATATCCTCTAGTTGTATTTGGTTCAAAGGTTCTACCTCTATTGGGGTTCCTATAGTCTCTTCTACTTCTTCCGGGTAAATCACGGGCGGTGTGTATGCCTCAAATGATGCTAGGACTTGTGGGGTACTTAGTGGGCTTGGGTTTTCTACTATCTCTTCCATCACATCATTTGTTTCCTCAAAGTCTGACGGATACAAACTCATCAATTCATTCAACTTATGGTTCACGGTTAGGAAACTTTCCTCGAAATTCTTCCAAAGGGTTTCACTAAAAGGAATTGATCCTGATAATGATTGTCTAATTGAAATCACACATGCATAAAATTCATCATATCCATCTAACTTTACCGCCAACTCCTCTTGGATGTCATAAAGACCACACAAAAAATCATTGGAATGATAGGAATCAAATCTATTAGTGAAATATAGTTGTTCCTATATTGTCAGTGATCTAAATGGAATTTCATCTGCCATAGTGACAAGTGAAAATAGTTTTACAAACAACGGGCACAAAGAAAAAGATAGACTACAAGAAAACCTAAAAAATAAAAATAAAATCTTACTAGAAAGGAATCTAGCAAGTAGACCTAATACAAAGAAATTCTAACCTAGACAATAACTATTCCCCGGGCTGCGGCGCCAAAAACTTGATGTGTGGGAATCGCAACAGGCTTTACCTCTCAAGGGATCTCGAGAAGCTTACAACCCCCACCAGGCAGTGTACCTGATCGTTGTAGTATAGTATAGTGACAAGTACCGGGGGATTGATCGTTCAGCTTAGGAATAGTGTCGCTAGGATTAGAAAGCCTAAATACTAGTTCTAAAGGTGAGGGATGATTATTTTTTGTGTTTTTATATTTTATGGAAAGCAATTTAAAATCTTGGGTTTGAAGGATTTGGGCGGAATTAGTTGCTAATCAACTAACCCAATACTAAGATGCAATCAAAATAAAATACTAGAAATGAAATTAAACTAATTTATACTAAGGTTATGAGCAGTAATTGGAGAAAATGTGTTTACTTAGATTTCACTACTCCCTAGATATCTTTTACACGTTAATTACTTGTTATAATTGCATGGATGACGGATCGTATTCCTTAATACCATTCATGGGGTGGCACACATAACTCCCCAATTCTATGAGCTCTTATCTCCTCCTACACCATGCCCAACACAACTATAGGGATTGTAAACAGTGGCTCATGCATTAAATACAACCAATAAAGACCTGGTGCGCGTTGGTTCATGTTTCTTAAGACGTTCAAGCATGTTACCAATTGGAGATCTGCCAGTTTTCTAAAGCCTAACATATAAATCATTCATCCAAGATAAGAATAAACAAGTAATCAACACATAATTAACATCTAGGTTTCATTAGATCCAAGCAAACATAAGATAGATCTAGCCTAGCATGATGGAATTAAGACAAGAACATGATATAGACAACTAACACATAGACATATTGATTGAATTAGAAGAACACTTATCTTGATTAAACATGCAAGGTATCAAGGGGTTGGAACCCTTGAAAAACCTGTAAAGTTACACCAAAATCGTACTTAGGGTTTCTCCTAAAACTTCTCTCTTTTAATGTGAAAAATTAGAAAACTATATATAGGAAAAGGGGTCTGACGGCGTCAAGACCAATTAGGTGACGCCGTCACCTCGCCGCCAAAACAATCCTTGGACTGCCTAGATCTACATTTGACGCCGTCAAGTACAAATTATTTCCAGGCCGTCATGACTTTTACTCTTGACGCCCTACCTTCATGATGCCGTCAAAACTCTTCTGGATCGTCATGGAATTTTACTCTTGACGCCATCTGGGAACTACTCTTGACGCCGTCACCTACTGTTCCAAGCATGGAAAATTAAGACTTTGGCGTTTTCTTCATTTTTATGCTCCAAAAACGTCCGAATTGCTTCCTTTTCCAGATTTCACTCCCAAAGTACCTAAAATCACAAAAGGAACGATTTAGGGCAATATTTGATCAAATAAATTCGGATTCGGGCTTAAATGACCCCCTAAAAACGGATCATTTTTCGCCTCATCACAATCAAAATAAAATACTAGAAATGAAAATAAACTATATTAAACTAGAGGTGTGAGCAATGTATGGGAGAATTGTGTTTACTTAGATTTCACTACTCCCTAGATTTCTTTTACATGTTGATTACTTGTTACAATTACGTGGATGACGGGTTGTATTCCTTAATACCATTCATGAGGTGGCGTACTTACTTCCCCAATCCTATAAGCGCCTACTTCACTCCTATGTCGAGCCGGCTAAGAAGCTCTTAATATGGGATCATTAGAATTTGCTCATGCATTAAATACAACCAATAAAACCTAGTACACATCGGTTCATGTTTCCTAAGACGTTCAAGCATGTTACACAATGGAGATCTGCCAGTTTTCTTAAGCCTAACATTGAAATCATTCATCCATTACAACTATAAACAAGTAATCAATACATAATTAACATCTAGGTTTCATTACATCTAATCAAACACAAGATAGATCTAGCCTAGCATGTTAAAATCAAGACAAGCATAAGATATATTCAAACAACACATAGACATATTGATTGAATTGAAAGAAGACTTATCTCAATTGAACATGAAAGGATTCAAGGGGTAAAAACCCTTGAAAATACTGTAAAATACGACCTAGGGTTTACAAAGTTCGGCCCTAGTATTCTACACACAAGTTCCTCCTTTAATGAATGAAAAATAGAAAACTATATATAGATTCTGATAGGTGACGGCGTCAAGAACAAATTTCTGACGCCGTCATCTCGCCGCCAAATAGTTTCTCGGACTGCCTAGATCTGGGTTTGACGTCGTCATGTATATTCCAATTGTAGGTCGTCACAACATTAACTCTTGATGCCCTTCTTGTGACGCCTTCAGGTTTTCACTGGGTCGTCACGGATTTTACTCTTGACGCCGTCAGGATTTTCTTCTTAACGCCGTCAGGTACTGTTCTCAGCATGGAAAATTAAGTCTTGGCCGTTTTTTTCACTTTTATGCTCCAAAAACGTCCAAAATGCCTTCTTTTCCAGAATTCACTCCCAAAGTACCTAAAATCACAAAAGGAAAGATTTAGGGCAATATTTGATCAAATAAATTCAATTTCGGGCTTAAATGACCCCTTAAAAGTGGTTCATTTTTCGCCTCATCAATCAGCAGTAGATACTCCATAAGCAGCAGAGTGAGATTCTTTAGACCCCCTTGACTTTGAAGATACAAAGGCAAGATTTTGTGCACTAGAAGATGAATTAGATGAAGAAGACAACTCTGGTTCATACACTCTTAAGTTGTTATAGAGACTTTCCAACTTCATAGTTTCAAAGTCAGACTTATTCCTCCAAGTAACAGTGTGCATACTCCATTCAGGTGCAAGACTTCTAAGGAACTTGAGGTTTACATCTTCTTGTGGAACCACATAGCCAACAAGCTTTAGATGACTAACAAGTTGATTGAGCCTGTTGTAAGTGCCATTAATCTTCTCTCCACTTTCAGCAGTAAAGTTCTCAAACTGATGCTTCAACATGTTTTTCCTTGACTTCTTGGTAGCATCATTCCCTCCAAATCTGAATTCAACAGCATCCATCAAGTCTTTAGCAGCCTCACAGCTATCAAAGTCCAACTGAAATTCATTAGGTATTCCCATTAAGAGAATACTGCGTGCCTTGATCTCCATCTTCCTTAAAGAATTCTCTTCAGCAGTCTTGATTGGTATCTCTTTTCCATCAGCACCTTTCTTTGGTAAAGAGTCACCATTGATGATCACATTCCACATGTTAAAGTCAATCATGCGAATGTACTGTCTGATTCTCATCTTCCACAGCTCATATTCACCAGGGTTGAGCATGGGAACTGTTAGCCTTAAAGTTTTGTTATATTCGGGAATTGCATTAGTCTTTAACTACAAGGACTAGTCTTGCCATTAGTGTATAGATTACCTTGTATTCTTTGTATAAATACCCCTCCTAGTCCCAACTAGGAGGGTGGATGTCTCATTTTTGTATCTTAGGTGTGTGTGTGTGTTTTTCCTTCTTCTCTCTAAAATACACACACATCTTCCCTTTCTTAATCTAATAAATATCATGTCTTTCCTTTACTTTGAGCTTCCCCGACCCCCCGAACCACATGAATCAATAGTATTTTCGGTCCTACAATTGGTATCGGAGCTCATGGTGTTTTTTTTGTTGATTTATTGTGGTTCGAACTTTGTTTTAAGCTGTTTTTATACCAATTTTTTTATAGTCGAAATTTTTTTTCCTACTTATTGGTAACAGTTTATACAGTGTTATGTATCAAATATTGATCAAAAAATAAGAAGTCATCAAACTTTCACTATTAGTTCCAGTTATCTGTTTCACGTGGTCCTTTTTGTGTCACGCTTTCAGATTATTGTAACTTTTGTTTTTATGACTTATTTTTTGTTCCATTTCCGTGAAGATTTGTGGTCGGAATATTGGTTCAATCTCATCATAACATAGTCGGATACTCATCGGAAACTGGGAAATCATCGCCGGAAAAATTGAAATTTCTTGTATAAGAAATCTCGATATGTACTGTTTTTGAGAACACTCTACACTGCTTTCTCGATAAACAAGTTCTCGACAAAGTCAGTATTCTCGACAAAGTTCTCGACAAAATTCTTGTATAAGAGTTCTCGAAAAACAGGTTCTCGATTAAAGAAGTTTTCGAAAATGTAAAGTTTCGAAAATCATGTTCTCGAAAATAAAACATGTTCTCGATAAAGCCATTCTTTTTTCGAAAAGTTACATAATATTTTCGAAAACCTGTTGGTTAAAAAGTTTTGAAATGTTTTGAAATATTTTCGAGAAATGAAGAGAAGATTTGACCACGACCACTTAACCATATACCAAGACTCAAGCTAAACAAATATTATTACAAGATCTCAGTTCATTTTTTTTCGTGATATTCAAAGGACCTTCAAGACTTTTCAAAAGTCAAATACACGAAAGAAATAAACTTCATCATCGATCTATGAGAAGCTTTGGCTTGTTCTTTTATATCCGACTATAATGAAAGATCTATAACAACGTTGTTATAATCATTTCTCTTGTTCGTTCAAAGTAAAACACAACAACATATACCTACCTGTGAAAACCTTCAAAAATCTGGAAGCCAAAAAGTATCATCATAATAAAAGGGTTCGGATTGAGAAGCATCCGAAGAAAGAGGTTTGGTTTGTGTTTGTTTGTTAAATGAAACACTATGGTGTAAGGTTAAATGATTTTACTGATGTGATGATGAAGATGAGATCAGATTTGGGTTGTTGGTTATCGAGGATATGTTAGGTACGAGAGCAGATGTGAGAGTGGGGGCGAATACACTAAAGAGAGAGCTATTAGGGTTATAAGCATTATAACGTGTACTTTAAAGTGTACTGGATCAGATTATCTTTTGTATTGAGCTTGTGGACTGTCCATTTTCGTTTTGGGCTAAAGATGGAATGGATCAGGCTTTACGATTTTGGAATGGAGAGCAAATGGACTACCAATGTGTTATCAAAAATATTAGATAATAATTTTTGATAATTATTGGTAAATGAGTGGTATTTTGGTATACAAGTTTCACGGGGATACATATTGCACGGCTAAAATTTTCATTGAATATCAAATGTGACTGCGGGGATGATTCGTTATTATTTATTTGAGTTTGAAGTGAAGTTTGACGGATGCGTTTACTTATTTCGTCTTCTTTCTTTCTTCCCTTCCGCGAAGACGACTTGTTTGGGCATATATTAATGGTGACGAAGACTTGGATATCTAGTTACTTTAGTGATTCTTCTCTATAATCACAAAGTTGCTATCACTTTAAGGAGTTACGTTGTAGTGCTCAGTGTCTCACGTTGTTGAGGATATGCCAAGAGGGATTGTGCTTATTACACTTCTTTAGGAGTATATGGTACACCGTTCTTAGTCACAAGGATAGTACAAGCTTAAGTAACAAGTCTGGTGATTTTACTTCACTCTCAAGTTCGTCATATCGGGTTATCTTCATATGTGGGTACTACAAAAAGCCGTTGTTTGATACAGGGGGTTGGTAAAGAGTTAGACATTTCGAATGGTATTATTAGTAGATTGGGTTTATCGACATCTTCTCACGGGCTGATATGATTAATGACAGAGTACTTCCAGTTAATGCTTCACGTACACATTATTATGCTGATTCCGATAAATCGTAACCATCAGGGGAGAGAAATGTGTACATCGAGGACGCACAACAAGTTCACGTGATCGGGTTTAATGATTTATGAAATGATTTTTGTCGGAGATTGGCTGATTCTATATCCTTATTTTCTAATCTTATTCTACGTACTTCTACCTTATCCACCTTCACCAATTTCGGGCAACTAATTCAAGATGATCGGTGTCTCAACTTGTTACTTCGGTGTTATCATTTCATGTGTACGTTATGGGCTGATTTGGTATATGCAAGATAACTGGAATGCATTTGGTGAGATGAAGATGTTGATATTTTGTTCCCCCGAATCGACAATCTTGAAGAAGGTCAAGTCTACAGTCTGTTATACATTTTCCGCTGCGTGTTAGAAGACTAAAGACGGTTTGCATTTAATTATCAAAAGACTTCTTTAGAATCAGGGCATTCATGAGAAAGGTTGTCAGTTTGGGGGAGAGCACTAATTAGGGGAGAGTGAAAAGTCATACTTAATCCCTAATTAGATTTGCTCACATTGTTCTTCTGCAAGTAAAGAGATGGCAGCTGAGAAGATTCAGGAAGCTGAATGAAGCAATGAAGTTTGAAGATCACTCTCGGAGCTGCTGCGCTTATGTTGTGTATTTAATTTTACTTGTAGGGAACGTTGTAAGCAATTCCCATATAACATCACTTTGGGGAGAGATTGTTAGCCTTAAAGTTTTGTTATATTCGGGAATTGCATTAGTCTTTAACTACAAGGACTAGTCTTGCCATTAGTGTATAGATTACCTTGTATTCTTTGTATAAATACCCCTCCTAGTCCCAACTAGGAGGGTGGATGTCTCATTTTTGTATCTTAGGTGTGTGTGTTTTTCCTTCTTCTCTCTAAAATACACACACGTCTTCCCTTTCTTAATCTAATAAATATCATGTCTTTCCTTTACTTTGAGCTTCCCCGACCCCCCGAACCACATGAATCAATAGTATTTTCGGTCCTACAGGAAGCTTTGAAGCAGTCACCATATGTGTGTCATCACCCATCTTTAGCAGTTGATTAGGAACAACAAACTTGCAAGGAACAGTTTCTTCTTGATTACAACTTCTAGATCACAAGCTCTGATACCACTTGTTGATCACAGTTGAGCAAACGATCTTATATAGAAGTTGACTTGATTTAAACACTTAAACTAGAATGCGGAATGTAAAAGCTTAACTTAAGAAGAACAATTCACTATCAACACTTCAATATTTTTAATACGAGCACTCGACAATGCTAGGGTTTTGCAACCTTGAAATATAAACGAAAACTAAACAATACGTACTCAATATAACCCTAGGATCCTCCTTTTATAGGCCAAGGAGTCCTACTAGGTTTACAGTAACTTTCTATGCAAGATAAGAATATTCTAAACGTATATTATATACACACAATCTATTCTATAATTATTTACTTCGAATACATGCTTATCACATTAGCAGTAGATTCCTTTAGCAGCATTTTCCCTTAGCAGCACTTTGTCATCAGCAGCAGAATCATTTACCTTAGCAGCAGTTTCATCACAGCAGCAGTTTCACTCAGTAGCAGAATCCAAAACCCAACATAACTGGATCTATCCACTGGAAAAATCAGTAATTTTGAAAGAATTGAGATGTGTCCCGATTAATATTCAATCCACTTTTGGATCGATAACATCTGCTAGCACACATTATAACCCTTTCCACTAAATTGTGAGGATTTTAGCCTGTTCATATCTAGCATACATCTTATATGCTCGAATCTTTTGTTATGAGTGTGCCGGTGATTTTATTTATTCTAGAACTTGTACTTCTAAATCATTACGAGACCGTTGTGAGATTACATTTTTGTAATATAAGTATACATACGTGATAAGAGGCAACCTTAGGATTTTAACCAAATAGCCTTCCTTATTGATTTTTAGCTAGTCACATTGATTAGTTAATTTCCAATTTTTAATCCTTTTGTTAGCGTTCATCTTTAACGCTAGATACCCTTAGTTACACCTTGTGAGCCTTTCCTTTTCTTTTGATTAAAACCATAAAAAATACAAAAAGATTTTACACTTTTTAGCCTAGCCTTACCCTTTAGTCATGTCTTGGTGAGTTGTTAGCTTTATGAGGTATTATATTATGAATCATGAAGAAAGTAATGAGAAAGTGGAAATTCAGGAATTAGCGATTGAAGCAAGTAAAAGTATAGTCATCATAATGTATATGATGACAAGTGTTTCCAAGTGTTATGAATTTCAGTTATTTGCCAAAAAAAAAAAAAAAAAGAAAAAAGAAAAAAAACAAAAAACTGTTAGTTTGATATGTATAGTTTTATGTATAGCCAATGAAGCTATAAAATAAAGCATTGATCGCGAAAGAATGAAGTTCTCAAAGACTACGAGGTTATGATTCAAGGAAGAAAAGCTAATAACATTTGATCTATAGACTTGGACTAGTTTGTATATTCTTAATCATCACTTACCCTTCAATAATCCCATGACTTATTCCTACCCTTAACCCTTTTTAGCCTAAACCCGAATAAAAGACCTCTTTGATATGTAGACTTGGTGCTTACGTCATTGCGGTGTAGTTTTGTTTCTTGTACAAGCCTATAGTAATAATTAGATCATGACTGAGCAATGAATGTGATTTATCATATACGCTACGCCATATATGAGTGTTATGAGTGAATTATATCTTATTCTTCTTTCGTGAGGTGTTTTAGCAGTGTTAATCAAGCAAGAAAATCGTTGGGTATTGTCAAACATCTCAATATTTCAATTATAAAAGCTTAATAAGGATGATCTAACTTATACTTGAATAAGGAGGATTTTCATCACAATTTTCAGAAATCACTTCCGGTTACCATGTGGATATTTAGTTTTATTCTAGATTTGCTTGAGGACAAGCAAAGTTTAAGTGTGGGAGACTTGATAACGCTCAAAGTTAACATGTTTTTATAAACGTTATTAGTGTTTTTGTGTATGTTATTTGGTTGTTTTTATATGCTTTTGCCACTAAATCGTATCAAAGTATGTTTTTGTAGCATATGTAGCCAAATGTAGGAAAAATGGAGAAAAAGTGAAGAAAATGAAGTATATGCGATTACACGAAGATTCCCGAGTTCGAAAGTCCAATCTGTGACGCATTTCATAAGGAGAACCTAAGTTTTGTCATCTCAAAGTTCCAAGTTTAAAGTTAATCAAGTTTGGATAGTGCATAAAGAACTACACAAGGAAAAGTCAAAGTCCAAAGCAACCAGAACCTACCATCCGATCGGTTGGAGTACAACCGATCGGATGGCCACAATTACCACATCCATCCGATCGGTACCAACCCGCAACCGATCGGATGGACATATCTACCTGTTTATATGATGCGTGGGAATCGCAACAGGCTTTACCTCTCGAGGGATCTTGAGAAGCTTACAACCCCCACCAGGCAGTGTACCTGATCATTGTAGTATAGTATAGTGACAAGTACCGGGGGATTGATCGTTCAGCTTAGGAATTGTGTCGCTAGGATTAGAAAACCTAATTACTAGTTCTAAAGGTGAGGGATGATTATTTTTGTATTTTTGTATTTTTATGAAAGCAAGTAAAATCTCGGGTTTTGGAAGAGTGGGCGGAATTAGTTGCTAGTAAACTAACCCAAAACTAATATGTAATCAAAATAAAATACTAAAAATGAAATTAAACTAATTATACTAAAGTTGTGAGCAGTAATTGGAGAAATTGTGTTTACTTAGACTTCACTACTCCCTAGATATCTTTTACGCGTTAATTACTTGTTATAATTGTATGGATGACGGATTGTATTCCTTAATACCATTCATGGGGTGGCATACATAACTCCCCAATTCTATGAGCTCTTATCTCCTCCTACACCATGACCCAACACAACTATAGGGATTGTAAACAGTGGCTCATGCATTAAATACAACCAATAAAGACCTAGTACGCCTCGGTTCATGTTTCTTAAGACGTTCAAGCATGTTACCATTTGGAGATCTGCCAGTTTTCTTAAGCCTAACATATAAAATCATTCATCCAAGACAAGAATAAGCAAGTAATCAACACATAATCAACATCTAGGTTTCATTAGATCTAAGCAAACACAAAAGAGATCTAGCCTAGCATAATGGAATTGAGACAAGAACAAGATATAGACAACCAACACATAGACATATTGATTGAATTAGAAGTACACTTATCTCAATTACAATGCAAGGTATCAAGGGTTTGGAACCCTTGAAAAACCTGTAAAAGATGCACCAAATTCGTCTTTAGGGTTTCACCAAAACTTCTCTCCTTTTAATGAAAAAACTAGAAAACTATATATAGGAAAACCGAGGTGACGGCGTCAAGAGCAATGGTGTGACGCCGTCATGCACTGTTCCAGCATAGAAATTTGAGACTTTGCCGTTTTCTTCACTTTTATGCTCCAAAAACGTCCAAAATGGCTTCTTTTCCAGAATTCACTCTCCAAGTACCTAAAATCACAAAAGGAACGATTTAAGGCAATATTTGATCAAATAAAGTCGGATTCGGGCTTAAATGACCCCCTAAAAATGGATCATTTTTCACCTCATCATATACCCTTACACTTGAGATTTGCTTGTCCTCAAGCAAATGAGCTTTTATTCTACTAAAAAGACAAGTTAGGGGTCATTTAACACTAATATAAAAGTAATTACAACAAATAATCGTTCCACTAAAGACCAATAGACAAGCACGGAGGTCATACACAAGCACCTCACAAATAGTGTTTAGATACTCACATCTCTCGGGTGTAATAAACTAATATAACATTATGGAAATGGAAGATATCTCTCACTACCTGTCATAGCAAAATAGATTACCATAGGCTTGGGAAAGGATCAAACCTCCACCACATGGCGTAAGCACCTAGGATAAACTATCAAAGAGGTCTTTTAAAGGGTTGTAACGTTAGGTATAGGGATATGAATTACACGGTTTTGTTGGATAAAGGAAGTTTTACTGGTGGCGAGTTAACAATCTTGGTTAATTACATGTACAAGATGGCGTTGCTAAGCCAAGACTAGACTCGACTTACGCTAATAAATGAAAAATAACAAAAACATAAAATGAACATAGAATGAAACAGGATGGTAGTCCGTATGTTTTTTTTTTCTTTATTTATTTTTTTTTTCTTTTTCTTAATTAAATTTTTTTTTTTTGCATACACTCTTACCCTACCATCCGAAATAATACATCATAGGGGTACGAACGTTCCCCTTACACTTCAATCTTTACATACTTTACATTTAACTAATCTAATGACTCGAATTAAGAAAATCAAAACACTTGGAGCACTTTTAAGATTAACGTACATATGGGGGTAATAATATGATGTTCTTCCCCATTACTCCATAAAATAAGTACTTACCCATGAGTCCCAATCGTCCCAAAACAATATGTACAAGGATATGACTCAACTTAGCAACCATGTAATCAATTAGAAAATTAACTTAGGGTTTAACAAATAACAATAATGCACTAAAAATGAGCGCATACACGGAAGGCTAAGGCGATTTGGTTGTACATTTAAGTGGGGTGTAACAAATTCTTCCTTTAAGTAAGATGCTTAAAGTTAGAAACGAAAAGATAGGCTCGGAGGGGTGTACTAGGGGTTTCGTGTACTAAAAATGAGTACAACGCTAAGGGTGTGGAAAAAATTAGTTGACTTAACTAGCCAAGTAATATGACTTAAATGGTCAAGTAATTATGATACGGGTTTAACACAAGGGTGATCTGTTGGGATATAAAATATCAAAGCGCTTCTGGATGTCAAAGTACTGCTGCATGAAGAACAAAAGTCAAAGTACTGCTGAAGAATAAAGTTAAAGTACTGCTGATATGAAGATTGCTTAAAGTACTTCGAAGGATGCAAGGACTAATGTGCAATATTAGACAAGGATTTATGTGTAATATTAAGAGAATATTCTAGAATTAGTTAGGGATTATAACTTGTCGTTCAAGGATTATATGTTGTAAACCGACTTAAGGTTATCTATATAAAGAGCCTTAAGAGGTATTGGTCGATATATGTTTTAGAAGTTTTACAAGTCTTAGATAAGTTTAGAAGTCGATCAAAGTTAATAGTTAGGGATTGTTAGTGAATCTGTGTAACAAAGCAGGTTCTAAGTTTGGTTAATATAAAAGTTTTCTTAAGCTTTGTGTTAGTAGATTCCGCATACTTTACAAGGTCAAAACAGTGTTTCAATATTAATAGTATTAAGTTTATTCAATATTGTTAAACTATTACAAGCTACAAAGTAGTTTGATCAGAGTATATCGATCCAACAAGTGGTATCAGAGCTTGTGTTGGAAACTCTGAATTAAGAAGACAAACCTTTAAATCGATTTCACTACAAACCCTTTTAAGATGTCGACTGATGCTGCACCTGCTCCCTCAATTACTGCTGTTAGAATTCCTATTGTTAAGAAGGGAGAGTACAATCTATGGGCTATGAAGATGAGGCAGTACATTGCTATCACAGACCATGCCTTATGGGATGTGATTGTCAACGGTAATATGCAAGTTGAAGAACCAATTGAAGTACCTGGACAACCAACACCTCCAAAAATACCTGTACCTGTTGCTACCAAAAGAAATCAAGACAAAGCTCTCAACATACTGCTTTCTGCTATTCCTGATGGTCATCTACTAAAGTTTCATGATGCCAAAGATGCCAAACAACTGTGGGCTGCAATAAAGAAGAAGTTTGGTGGTAATGATGCTTCCAAAAAGATGCATAGGAATTTGCTGAAGCAACAATTTGAAACTTTCACAGTTGGTGAAAGAGAAGGTCTTGATTCTGCATATGAAAGATTTCAACATCTTTTAAGCATGTTAGAACTATATGATGTTGAGGTATCTATTGAAGATGCAAATTTGAAGTTCTTAAGAAGTTTGCCATCAGCCTGGCATGTAGTTGCTACCATGATCAGAGGACAATCAGGGCTAGATACTATGGACTTTGATGATCTTTACAATAATCTGAAGGTGTATGAGCATGAGATGAATGGTACTACAGGTTCAAGCACTCAGCAGAACATTGCTTTTGTCTCTTCTGAAAAGAGAAGCAGTACTTCTAACAAAGGTACTGCTTATCCTACTCAAAGTACTGTGAATGAAACACAGGTTCCTTGCACAACAATGGTCACCACCAATTCATCACAATCATCAACACCCACCTCAGATGAAGTTCTATGTTCATTCTTTGCACAACAAGCATCTATGCCTGTCACCTATCAAGAAGATGTATTGCAAATTGATGATGATGCTTTGGAAGAAATTGATATCAGATGGCAAGTTGCTATGCTCACTGCAAGGATCAAGAAGTATGTGAACAAGACTGGTAAAGGCATCAACTTCAGAGCTAAACAAGGCATAACATTTGACAAATCCAAGATTGAATGTTTCAACTGTCTAAGGACTGGTCACTTTGCAAGGGAGTGCAAATTTGCAAAGTATCAAGCAAACAAGATGATTGAACCACCCAAGCCTGAAAGAAAAGAGATTCCAATTACTGAACCAAAACCAAAAGCTTTGGTTGCTCAAGATAATCTGTCAGAGATTGATTGGTCCAATGAGTTTGATGAAGAACCTATAACTTATTCAATGGTTGCCTTGGAAGATTGGAGCACAGCATTTGATGAAGAGCCTGGATATGTTGCTTTGGAGTCAAGAGAAGAGTTAGGAAGCTTTGATTGGAGCATGGAGTTTGAAGAAGAAACAGTTCAGCTTGCTATGGTAGCTGCTTCACCAAGTCCATCCACCAAATCTGAGGTATGTTCTAAGTGTAATGATATGTATCAAAAGTTACTTACTGAGTATGTAGCTGAAAGAGATAAGTTTCAAAAGGCTAGGGCTGAGATAACAGGTTATCAATTAACTTTAGAGTCTATGGAAGCCAAAATCCTTACACATGAAAACAATGAAGTAGCATGGCTTGAAAAATATAAACAACAGGAATACCTAGTTAAGTTGAATGAATGGAAACTAGGTTGCAAGGTGTCTGAACTAGAGAAAGTGACTGCTGAAAGGGATAAGTTGTTAGAAAAACTTGCTGTTTGGAATGAGGCAGGAGTGTCACATGTTCAATTTGTTGAAAAGCAAAGAACATCTAATATTAAGACAGGCCTAGGTTATGATAGTAATGAAGGAATTCCATTTAAGAGCAAGGAAATAAATCTAACTGTTGAAACCTCCACTAGTGATGAAGAGTTCCTAAGTCTTGATGAAAACACTTCTAGTGATGAGGAATCCCCTAGTCAAACACCTCCTGTATTTCAGAAAGAAAAGGGTTATAATGCAGTTCCTCCCCCCCCCCCCAGGTAGCTTTCAACCACCTAGAAAAGATGTTGGTTGTTATGGTGTAGATAATCTAGAGTTTAGGAAAAAGATTATGAGTAAACTTAGTCCTGAATCTTTAGAAAAGTCTGTTGAAGCACCTAAGGTTGAAGAGATCAAGTTTCCAAAACAAGCAGTACCTTCAAACACTTTTCAAAGAACTGCTGATCACTCAGCAGTACCTCAAAGAAAATTCTTTCAAAATACTGCTAATTTTAGAAACACTTATGGAAGGGGATTTGGGGATATTGGTCCAAAGGTCTGTTATGTTTGTTATAGTCCTAATCATCTGATTAAAGATTGCAACTATCATTCAGAATACCTTAGTAAATATCCTAAGACCAGAACTGCACAACCAAGTTATACAGAGAATAGGCCAAGAGGTAACAAACCAGTTTGGAATTATTCACATAGGGTTAACCACAGTAATTTCTCAAAAGACTTTAGGTACCCTCATCAGAAAAGGTCATACTCCAAACCATCAGTACCTTCACAAAGTACTGATAGAAAGGTCCCTAATGTTTCTAGCAAACACCCAAGTGTAAGACCTAGGAGTTACAGTCATTACAACCCTAGAAAGACTTACTACATAAGAAAAGATGCTAGGACACAGAACCCAACTCCTAAAGTCACAACAAAATCGGTTAAGAAAGAAAGTACTGCTGGGGTAGAACCAGTACTTTCAGAGGCTAAGGGTCAAAAAGGGAAAATTGATCATGAAAAACAAACTGTTTTGGAAACAAAAACCTTAATTCTTGATCATGCTTTCAAAGACAGTGGTGATTACATACTCAAAAATTTTGAGTATGTCACTCCACATGGGGAACACAAGTCAGTAATGGCTTGGGTTCCTAAAATTAACTAACCTTTTTCATGTTAATGCAGGGCAACCCAGAGGAGGAGCTTAAAGATCATCTTATTGTAGATAGTGGTTGCTCTGGCAGTATGACAGGAGAAAAGGAGCTCTTGTCAGATTTTAAAGCTTATTATGGAGGAAAAGTTGCATTTGGGAATGATCCTGATGGAGGAAGAATTACTGGCAAAGGAACAATCAAAGCAGGAAACATTGATTTTGAAGATGTTAGATTTGTGAAGGAGCTCAAATTCAATCTTTTGTCAGTCTCTCAGATTTGTGATAAGAAGTATCCTGTGTTATTCTTTGACACAGAATGTCTCATACTTTCTCCTGATTTCAAGTTAGAAGACAGAAATTTGGTGTTACTGAGAGCACCAAGAACTAATGATGTGTACAGCATAGATTTGAAGAATGTGAATTCTGATGTTAAAGCAACATGTTTGATTGCAAGAGCATCTATGGAGGAAGCACATCAATGGCACAGAAGACTGGGACATGTGAATTTCAAGAACATCAATAAGCTGGTCAGAGGAAATTTAGTTAGAGGTTTACCTTCTAAGACATTTAAGAATGATCACACATGTCTTGCTTGTAAGAAGGGTAAACAGCACAAGGCCTCTTGTAAAAAGATTGATGAGAAGATTATTAGAGAGCCTTTGGAATTGCTGCATATGGACTTGTTTGGACCTGTTTCAGTTGTCAGTCTGAACAAGAAGAAGTACTGTTTGGTTGTAACAGATGATTGCAGTAGATTCAGCTGGGTCTTTTTCTTATGTTTTAAAGATGAAACTTTTGATGCTATTCATGATCTAATTATAGCATTAGAAAATCAGTTAAGGCTCAAGGTTAGAGGGATCAGATGTGATAATGGGACTGAGTTCAAGAATCAGCTTATGGATGAATTTTGTGCTAAGAAAGGAATTAAAAGAGAGTTCAGTATTCCTAGAACTCCTCAACAAAATGGAGTTGCAGAAAGAAAGAATAGAACTCTTATAGAAGCAGCTAGAACAATGCTTGCAGACTCTCAACTACCAGTTCCATTTTGGGCAGAAGCTGTAAGTACCGCTTGCTATGTGTTGAATAGAGTATCAGTGACTAAACCTCAAATGAAGACACCTTATGAGTTACTCATGGGAAAGAAGCCAAGTATCAAGTTTATGAAACCTTTTGGATGTCCCCTAACCATTTTAAATACTGCTGATAAGTTGGGCAAATTTGATGGGAAGTCAGATGAAGGATATTTATTGGGATATTGTACCAATAGCAAAGGATTTAGAGTGTACAATAAGGTCACCAAGAAGGTTCAAGAATGTCTTCATATTGATTTTTTGGAAGAACAAGAAAACTCTAAAGGTAAAGGTCCTGATTGGATGTTTGATCTTGACTTAATGTCTTCATCAATGAATTATGTACCTGTAAGGGAAGAAAATCAAGTTACTACCACTAATGATGAAGCACAGTACATTGTTCATGATGTTAATTTGAGATCTGAAGATGAGCCAAAAGATAATGCCAATGGTAAGAAGAAAAGTACCTCTGAGCCTCAAGGTACTGCTGTACCTAACAGTACTGTTGATCCTCAAAGTACTGTTCCACCACAAATACCAGTATCTGCAGAAGATCAAGCCATTCAAGATGAACTTGCTAGAATGCTTTTTCAAGAAACAATGGCTAAGTCATATGATGATGAACAAAGGAGAGCCTATGAAGCTGAAAAGAAGAAAGCACAGGAAACAGCCAGCACTTCTAATCCATTTGAAAGTACTTTTCAACCTATGGATACTTCAAATTGGAAAAATACTGATGTTGTTCATGATCCTAATATGCCTGACTTAGAAGATACTGCTGATCCAAACACCATTACTTTAGAAGATACTGATGATGAATTGGATCAAGAAGGCATTTTCTCAGATTCTAATGAAGATCCAGATATCACTAATTTGGAAGATCATCTTGAAGTTCCACCAACTCCAACACTCAGAATTCATAAAACTCATCCTGCTACCAACATAATTGGACCCTCATCATCAGGGGTGCTCACAAGGACTAAGGCTAAGAATATGTCTCAACAACATACTTCTTTACTTAGTTTTATCTACAAGCAAAACAGGGTGAATCACAAGGATCAGAAGGTGTGTCTATTTGCTTGTTTTCTATCTCAGGAAGAGCCCAAGAATATTAAACAAGCACTAGCCAAAGAAAGCTGGGTGGAAGCTATGCAAGAGGAACTTCTACAGTTTAAACTTCAAGAAGTTTGGGTATTATGTGATCTACCTGATGGAAAGAAACTTATTGGAACTAAATGGGTTTTTAGAGTAAAAAGAGATGAAAGAGGAAATGTAATCAAGAACAAGGCAAGATTAGTGGCTCAAGGATATAGACAAGAAGAAGGAGTAGACTATGATGAAGTTTTTGCTCCTGTGGCAAGACTTGAAGCCATTAGGCTATTTTTGGCTTTTGCATCTTATATGGGATTCCCTGTATATCAGATGGATGTTAAAAGTGCTTTTCTATATGGCAAAATCACAGAAGAAGTTTATGTCAAACAGCCTCCTGGTTTTGAAGATCCTGCACATCCAAACAAAGTTTACAAAGTAATAAAAGCTCTTTATGGTCTTCATCAAGCTCCAAGGGCTTGGTATGAAAGGCTTTCCAACTTTTTACTCAAACATGGTTACAGAAGAGGAGCTATTGACAAAACTTTGTTTATCAAGAGAGATAAAAAGGATATTATGCTTGTTCAAGTATATGTAGATGATATTATTTTTGGTGCTACCAAGCAATCTATGGTGAAGGAATTTGAAGATCTTATGCAGAAAGAATTTGAGATGAGTTCCATGGGAGAATTAACATTCTTCTTAGGCCTTCAAGTACAACAGTCAAGTAGTGGGATTTATATTTGTCAAGATAAGTATGTTGCAGATATTCTCAAAAGATTCACCTTTACAACTGTTAGGCCTACATCTACACCAGTGGATACTAACAAACCTTTGGGAAAAGATGAAGATGGAGAAGATGTTGATGTCACACTATACAGGTCTATGATTGGATGTCTTATGTATTTAACTGCATCAAGACCTGATATTACTTTTGCTGTGAGCTTATGTGCAAGACATCAGGTTAATCCTAAAGTATCTCATTTGAATGCTGTCAAGAGGATTTTCAGGTATCTTAGGCAACAACCTAAGTTGGGATTATGGTATCCTAGGGATTCACCTTTCCATCTCCATGCCTTCTCACATAGTGACTATGCTGGAGATAATTATGATAGAAGGTCCACAACTGGAGGATGCCAGTACCTTGGAAGCAGATTAGTTTCATGGCAATGTAAGAAGCAAACAATTGCAGCCACTTCTTCTACAGAAGCAGAGTATGTAGCTGCTGCAAGTTGTTGTGCACAAGTACTTTGGTTGCAAAATCAGCTTTTGGATTATGGGTTCAATTTCAAGAATACTCCAATCAACATTGATAATGAGAGTACCATCTGCATTGTTAAGAATCCAGTCTATCATTCTAAAACCAAGCACATTCAGATTAGACATCACTTCATAAGAGATTGCTATGAACAAAGGCTTATTAATGTGGTTAAAGTTCATACTGATGATAATGTAGCAGATCTACTCACAAAAGGCTTTGATGTTTCAAGATTTACTTTCTTAGTTGTGAGTATTGGAATGATTAATATGTAAGCTATTTTTGAGGGGAGGCTTTAGTAGTTTTTAGTTAGTCATTAGTTAAGGGGAGGCTACATGTATCATACAAAGGAAAAGCTTTTTATTCCTTATTCAGAAAGATTCATACATCATCATTGTTATCAAGTTACAGACTCAGACACAAGACAAGACAAGACAACCACACAAAAGACCATCACAGACTACCACCAAGATCCATATCCCTACTCCATAGGCCTTTTACCCTTGCCCTCATAGCTATGCTTTCCTTTTTGAGCAGCTTTTCTCTTGTCATCAAAGGAAGTCTGCTTTCTTGGGCAAGCTAAGCCAAGAATTTGTTTGGGAGGTCTTTCTTTTCTTGGAGCAGGCCACTTCATATTCTGGATGGCAGTTTCCAGAGCATGAGTCAATGCTTGTGGGAGCTCTTTAGCCAAAGATGAACCAGCACCAACTTTCTTTTTGGGTCTCTTACTGGAAGCACTGCCTGCATCAGTTATGGTAGATTCGGCTGCACTCATAGTTGATGAAGCTTCTTGAAGTCCCATCCATTGCACTTGAGGTGGAAAATAGTCTAACCATCCAGGATCTTCAAACTCAGAATCAGAGTAGTAGCTTATTTCTGAATCCGAGTCTGATGAGATGTTCACAATTGGAATGTGACTCATGATGTTTACTTGTTTTTGTGTTAAAGAAAGTTATGGGGATTGCAAGTTGGTGATGAAGTTGTTTTTATAAGCCAAGTAAAGGTCAATGGGCATTTATTGAAGTGTATTGATGTTCACTTACCATGGTAGCTTTGGGATTTATTATGGGGAGATAGTCATTAATCTTGGTTGACTTTCTGGAATATTTTGGTCAAATGGTCAACATTCAAGATTTTCTTTTGGGAAAGTACTTTGGTCAACATACTGTGTGAGCTTATAACAGAAGGTACTGCTCCATATTATATGGAAAGTACTGCTTGGTGTTATTAAAGGGTACGCTGACGTGTCTGACACTGTTCCAACGGTCAGATTTGCGGCTAACAAACTTTCAAAAGATTTGGGGATATTTACTTCCAAAAATAACGGTAAAATCATTAATTCACCGTGATTTTTTGTATCTTATCCATATATAAACCCTCATATCTTTTCCTTTTATTCACCTTATTCACCATTCTTGTTATTTAAACTCATACCTACCGTTCATCGATCATTACTTTTCTCACTCAAACCCTAATCATCATGGCTAATCGACAAACCAACAACAAACACAACATGATTGCGAACCTTGAGAAAACCCAAGCAAACATTGATTTTCATGGCATTATTGATTTTCTCAATGGTACCAACATCTGCTACTCCATTCTTGTTAACCCTGAGGTTATTGCACCATGGATTCAAGCTTTTTGGGATACAGCTCAGTCGCAGGTTGAGGATGGAGAAGATATTATTACTGCTACAGTTGCTGGGAGAGCTATTCGTGTAACAGAAGCTTCAATTAGAGAGGTTTTGTTATTTGATGATGAAGGAGGCTCTGTTTTATTTGGGAAGCAAGAAGTTTGGAATACACTCAGAGATATTGGGTATGAAGGTTCTTTGACTAAGCTTACTTTTCAGAAGGCTATGGTTAGTCCTCATTGGATATTTCTTATTCATGTTTTGTTACATTGTCTAAGTCCAAAGAGTATTGCTTGGGATCAATTCAGTCATTCTATAGCTTCTGCTTTTGTGGGTCTAATTACAAATCAGCCTTTTAACTTTTCTTACATGATTCTTGAGGGTATGCTTACTCATATTAAGGCTGGCAAACCTTTTCTTATGTATCCTAGGTTTGTTCAATTGCTCTTAGAAAATCCACTAGATGGTGTACCCAAACCTCAGGATTATATACCTACCATTAGGATGCCATCTAAAGTTTTCACTTTTATGTCAAACAAGGGGATTAACTTTTCAGGTAAGAATACACCTCTCAATGCTTATGTGTTAGAGGTAGCTCAAGCTGTTAGGGATGAAGAAGCCAATAGTGGTTCTGCACACACTGCTCATGATGATTCATCTGCTGAGCATTCTGCTTCAGTGCATACTCCCACACCACCTATTGTTTCTCCTCACCATGATGTTTCAGATGAAAAGATTCCCTCAGATACAGCTTCTTTGGATCAATCTGCTCAAGGTACTTCTCCTCAAAGTACTGGTCCTCTAGGTACTGCTTCAGAGGATTCATCAGTACCTACTCCCAATGATTATACCTCCACATATGGGTTTCAAACATCTGGAGGAGATGAGGGAATGAAAGGTACTGAAGGTACTTCTGATTTGGCTAAAGACTTGGAGAAGCTCAAGTCTATTGTTACTGCTCAAGATGCTAAGATTAAACGTCTTAGAAAGAAGTTCATCAGATTGAAGAAATTTGTTTGGCCTCTTATTAAGCATTTTAGGCTCTTTGTGAAAGAAAAGAAACAGTCTCAGAAGTAACAATCTAAACAGAAAAAGTCTAAGACTAAAAGGAAGCTTAGAAAGTCATCATTTATCAAATTGGGGAGGAATCAAGATGATAATTTGAATAAAGATGATGTTGAAGATAATGTTTCAGAAGATGCTCATTTATGGAAATATCCAGAAAGTCCAAAGACTTTTATATCTGAAAGTTTTGTTGAAGAAGACATGAATATTGCACAAGAAGATGAGAATATTGAGAAAGAGAAAGAGAATGAGCAAAAAGAGGATGAGCAAGAGATTGTTAAGCAAGATGAAGGTGCACAGAATATTCAAAGTACTGGTGTTCAAAGTACTGCTGCAGAAATTACAAGTTTGCAAGGTACTGTTGAGCAAGGTACTTCTTCCAGGGTTATTGATGAAAGTGAAGTCACTGCAGCTGGACCTTCCATAATGAATTATGCAGATGAAGCTGGTCCTTCTACTTTTATATCAGAAGAAGAAAGAGAACATACTGCTAGTGATGATGAAACAATTGCTCAGGTTATGATGAATTTGAGAAAACCTACTGGAGGGATACATATATCTGAGCCTGCACAAAAGGATGATGAAAGTACTTCTGAGTCAGAAAAACCAGATCCAAAAGATAAAGGGAAAGGTATAATGGTTCAGAAAGAAACTAAGAAGAAGAAGATAAAATTTTCTATTGCTCAGATTAGAGAATTAGATACTGCAGGTGATTTAGAGCTTGCTAAAAAGCAACAAGCTGAATTTGATGCTGAGTATTTGGAGGAAATCAGAAGGCCAATTACAAAGAAGCCAATGACTAAAGCTCAGGAAAGAAATTGGATGATGCAATTTTTAAGAAAGAAGGGATACAAGAACTTGCATAAACAAAGGTATCCAGAGATAAAAGCTTTATGGGACAAAGTACAAGAAGATATCAGAAGAGAGGTAGAAAGTTTTGTACCCATGGAAGTTGATAGAGAGAAAAGATTAGAAGATGTCAGAAAGGAAGAAACTGAGCAAAGGAAATTGAAAAGAAAGAAATTAGCTGAGGATGAAAAATTATCAAAAAGGCTGAAGCTAGTTTATGAAGATACTGTTGATGAACTCAGAAATTATTTAAGAGTTGTTGATTTTGAGAACAAAAGAAGTGAAGAGTCTGGAACTAAGTCCAAGATAATCTCATTTTCTGTGGTAGAATCTAAAGAGGGAAATTATTTTATGATCCACAGGGAAGATGAAAGCTTCACAACATTCTATATGTTATGGGATTTGTTGCACTGTATTACAAGGGAAGATCTGTATGATTTATATGTGCAAGTGCAGAATTACTATACAAAGAATGAAGCTTCAGAAGTAGGATTAGTTTTGCTTGGAGATTTATTTACCATCTGGGATTCTGAAGAAACAAGTAGTGATACTCTCTGGAATGATCAAGAGAATTGGGAAATAACAAGATGGAGATTCTTTGAGTCATCAGGAGTTCATACATTAGAGATGGAAGATGGTACTATGATTCATATGTTGGCTGAAAGGAGATATCCATTGATCAGAGATATCATGCTCAGAATGCTGGATCATGGAATGGAACTTGAAGAGGAATCTGAAGTAGCATTGGATGTTATAAAGCTATTTATCAGATGGGTTAAGTCTGAAGAGTGATATTGCATAATACTGGTATGATTTGTTTTGTAAAGTTAAAGTATTTTTCTAAGTACTGCAAAAACAAACAGTACTTTATCAAAGTACTACTTGCTGATATAAACCAGTATAAGTCCTTTAAAATGAAAATAAATGTTTTTGATAAAAAGGAAAGAGGATTTGAAAAGAAATACATGGTGTTAGTATTTATACTACACAACAAATGGTTATTGATTCACCATGTCTAATCCACATAAGAATCAACTAGTCCAGAGCTAACGGCTACTGGTAAAGACTTCTCAAATCCGTTGATGGTTGATAGTTTACCAAAAACTAGGTTATCAACTCACCATACATCTTAGTGATCAAGAGTTGGCTAGTCCATAGCAAACGGCTAATGGTAAAGAAACATCAAATCCGTTAATAGCTGATGATTTGCTAAAAATCATAATTTTCAATGATTCACCTCTTACAGGAGTTAACACACCTGGAAGTGATGAGAATAGTATGAAACTTTTAAGATTTGATGATTCTTTGTACCTAAATGTTGCTGAGTTGCTGAAAAGATGCTATGGAAGATATGATGCTGATAAACAGTACTTTGACAGATGAAAGATAGAAGAAAAGGGATACAGAAACAACCTCACTGAATAATTAAAGATATGAAGATTCAAGATGACAAAGAAACTTGAAATTAAGCAAGTAAAGTTCAAGTTAGGGGAGGATTGTTGGGATATAAAATATCAAAGTGCTTCTGGATGTCAAAGTACTGCTGCATGAAGAACAAAAGTCAAAGTACTGCTGAAGAATAAAGTTAAAGTACTGCTGATATGAAGATTGCTTAAAGTACTTCGAAGGATGCAAGGACTAATGTGCAATATTACACAAGGATTTATGTGTAATATTAAGAGAATATTCTAGAATTAGTTAGGGATTATAACTTGTCGTTCAAGGATTATATGTTGTAAACCGACTTAAGGTTATCTATATAAAGAGCCTTAAGAGGTATTGGTCGATATATGTTTTAGAAGTTTTACAAGTCTTAGATAAGTTTAGAAGTCGATCAAAGTTAATAGTTAGGGATTGTTAGTGAATCTGTGTAACAAAGCAGGTTCTAAGTTTGGTTAATATAAAAGTTTTCTTAAGCTTTGTGTTAGTAGATTCCGGATACTTTACAAGGTCAAAACAGTGTTTCAATATTAATAGTATTGAGTTTATTCAATATTGTTAAACTATTACAAGCTACAAAGTAGTTTGATCAGAGTATATCGATCCAACATGATCCTAATGCCTCTTATCATGTAGTAAATCCTACCACACGAATGTAGTCTCACTAGCGGTCTCGTAATGCATCACCAACGCAAGTTCTAGAATCTAAATGCTACCGGTACACTCATAAGCACTAATAGTAAATGCTTTTCCTATCAAATCTAAAGGCGAACCTCACATTTTTGGATGGAAAATTTTTCTGAATATACGGTTATGTGCTAGTCATACAACCTCCTATCCATGAGACGCTTGCTATGGCTAAAGTTTCACTCCTAAATGTTGTAAAAAAATTTAAATTTGGCGCTAAAATTACACTAACAAGTATTTCTCATAGTTTTATTACACATCTACTATCAAACAAAACAAACTCAAGCGAAAGTGCATATGTAAGGTATCATCTTTTTACCCTCCCCTTACACTTAAGATGAACATTGTCCCCAATGTTCAAGTAAAGAATGTAAAAGTGAAAAAGTAAAGAGAATGAAATCAAATACTCCCCTGATTCTCTCGGTATGGATTATAGGTTGGCCAGGTTAAATCTTCCTCCAAGAAAACGAACAATCAAAGCTTCCCTTCCAGAATATAAATCATCTTCTTGTCAAAAATAACCTGTAAATCCTGACAACAATAGACAAGACAACCTCGCGTGAAATCGGCGGCATCCTATATAAGTTACTAAATCCTAGAAAACAAAGTAAGATATAATGCTTGTGGAATGAAGTTTGCAAATTTCCTGGAGATTATAAAACTTAATAATTCACAAAAACCATAAGACTCCGTTAGAAAAACAAAACCGGTAAAATTTCCAGATTTTTAACTCCTGACACCGTCAAGAGTAATACTCTGACGCCGTCAGAATGGACCTGTAGAAATTCTTATGTTAAGTTTCCGGAAAATTTCTGGGAAAACTTGGTTCTACTTCCTGGAAAATCCTGCAAAACTTCATTATGACTCAATACAAGCATTTGACTCTAACAATTACGAAAACACATGTTCATTTAATATTGTGGAGAATCATGATCGGTTTGTTTCTTGAAAACATATTTGGGGTTTCCGCTTACACTTATCTTTTTCAAAAATACCTTTAGGTTGAAGTTAAGACTAGGCCAAACAACATAGTAAAGTATTTCCACATTTTAATTGAGAAACATGATCAACCAACAATAAAAATAAAACATGCATACGGAAGCAAATAACAATCAAACAAATAAAATCACACAAAGCATGGGTTGCCTCCCAAGAAGCGCTTTTCTTTATTTACGAGTCTTGTAGCTAGACTCAAAGTCATGGGCTATCACGTGATTTCATCATTGGTTCCACTCTCCAGGTCGTCTTCTAAACTAGTATCGCTTTCATAGTGCAAGTACTTCGGATCTTCGAATTCGAAAACATCTTGTCGATACTTAGAGCCAAGCTTACTAACATTCTTAAAGAATCCACATGATAAATCAGAAATATTTCTACACCCTCTCCTAACATCTTCATCACATAAGATAAGTTGGGAGCTCATCATATCAAGCCCGTCACAATCTATTCCCCTAAGGTCTCTTCTCTTGTATGGCGTTTGGTATGAAATCCTCCTAATCCCGTCAGTGAAGGTCATGATTCCGTTCAAGTCATCCACTATCAAATTAGTGATTTCACAAAAGGGTGCTCCAAAGACGACTTGTGATAACCTAGGGTCGACATAGTCCTCTATGTTGTCCACAATCGTGAACTCCATAGGGAATGCCATATTTCCTACGAACACCTGGATTTCATGATCCTTACCAACCTCTTTCTCTCCCTTGTAAATCATCCCCCATCTACAGATATTGTTATAATGAAACAATGACATAAAATTCTTTGGCAGGAATACATTAATGTATATGTTATCGAAGTACTTATGACCGATCATGCAGGGGATTTTGAGATTATTCGGATCACGCCGTCTTATCTTCCTCAACTCTCCATCCTTTGACCCATATAGATTTCCTTCAAGGGAGGGACGATACTCGTACACCTCCTCACTATCCCTACGAAAAATTACCTTCCTAACACCATTGGTGAGTAATACACTACCATCTTTCTCATCAAGGATTGCTCCCGATTTATTGATAAATGGTTTCCCAAGGACAAGGTTGGTTAATGTTTGATTGGTGAGAGGGTCCACGTCATCAACCACGGTGAGGTCAGTATTGTAAACAAGCTCTCCAATCCTAATTGATAAATTTTCTATTACTCTCTCGCACGCAATGTGCTCTGGGAAGGTCTTGTGATATAGGGAAAGTGGGATTACGTTGACTGGGAAGCTAGGATCTATATGACTATCAGTTAAGAGCTTTTCCTCAATGGTACAGGGGATCTTGAAAAATTTAGGGTTACTTTCCTTAGTTTGATTGCTACCCACACTAATAACATCCTCCATTTTTCTCTCGGATTCTTCTATAATAGATTTACCCAAAATGGTTGGATCTTTCTCATGTTCTTCCGATTTCTCGTTCCTTTCATCCGGTTTGTCGGATTCCTGCGCGGTGCATTGCTCGGGTGAGTTGGTAGGTTTCCTTGCTGAAGCATGGTCAACCTTTGAGGTCTCATCTTTCGCTGTCTGACTGAATTTGTTAGTTTGTTGTCGGGTAGGGTTGGATGCTGCAGCAGATATTGTGGTGATGGTGTTTACGAAGTGGATTGGTCCCGGGGGGTTGACAGGTCCTTTTCCGTTAGGAGATAGATGTTTGAATAACTTGCTAGGACTTTTTGTTTTTACAGGGGAGGCTGGTCGACTCATGACGGTAGCAGACTTAACCTCATCAACGTGAATGGGCTTATTATCAATATGCTCTCTGATAGCAGTCAACATATTACAAATCTTGTTGTTCACGTCAGCCTGCTGTTGTTTAAATTTTGTCTCGAGCGTAGTGAGCTGTAGTTCTTGAGATAGAATGAATTTTTTTAAATCATCTTCACAGCTTTGCCTAGGGATACCTTGCGACGGAAAATGCTCGGACCAAGTGAGTGGTGAGGAGTCATTGAAGGATACGCTTCGTGTTCGGTACCCTCTAAAATCAGGTTTATCCTTCCATGCCTCATAGGCTTCGGCAGAAGTTCGAGGACCCTGACCTACGTGTGATGATGTGAATTCGTTATAAGCATGTTTTGGAAGTTCCATGCAGTTATAGGTCTCATGAGGGCCACTGCACAGTTTGCACGTAGAAGCGATTCTGCTTACTTGGCTTGAAGGTTTATGAGCTTCGTAAGATTTCATGAGAGACTTGACTCGACCTTCAAGTTCCATGATCCTACGGTCGGGAGTTCTAGAATTGTTCGAAGGCAAAGATATTGCCTTGACCGTTTTGTTCAAATCACGGGGATCATTCCAACTTTGGTTGTCATAGAGAGCAAGATCTTCTATGAGTTCCCATGATTGTTCCGCACTAAGATCACGTAGCTTACCACCGGCCGATTGGTCAATGGTTCACCTCGTGGAGATGTCGATATGGTCATAGAAGATTTGGACTTGGAGCCAAAGATCTATGCCATGATGAGGGAATTTTTGGAGTAAGTCCTTGAAACGAGTCCATGCTTCATAAAGAGATTCATTTTGACGTTGTTGGAACATCAAGATGTCATTCCTAAGCTTAGTAGTTCTCTCCGGTGGGAAAAATTGAGCAAGGAAACGAGTGGTGAGATCATCCCATGTAGTGATGGATCCCGCGGGTAAACGCTCAAGCCATTGACTAGCTTGATCCCGTAGAGAGAATTGGAATAGGGGTAAACGGGTAGTCTCTCTAGTTTCAACACCTAGGTCTATGGAATCTACGATTTTGAGGAAGTCCTTAAGGTGTTGGTTGGATCTTCGGAACGAAGTCCATGGAATGCACATCCGCTTTGCACCAACCGAATGGTGTCGGATCACAAGGGGGTCACATTGTCTCCGGTGAGCTCAATGGTGTTTCGGTAGCCTTGGTGGCTAGGTCGGGAATACTCTCCTAAGGTTCGGGGCCTAAGGGGTTCTAATGGTGGGTTTTGTTGTGGTGGGATGATGGGTTCAAAGATGTTACCACCTTCAATGATGTCGGATGGTAAAGAGTTACGAACAAAGGCACGAAGAAATAAGATAGACTAAAGAAGACCTAAAAATAAAAATAAAAATCTTACTAGAAAGGAATCTAGCAAGTAGACCTAATAAAAAGAAATCCTAACCTATACAATAACTATTCCCCGGCAACGGCGCCAAAAACTTGATGCGTGGGAATCGCAACAGGCTTTACCTCTCAAGGGATCTCGAGAAGCTTACAACCCCCACCAGGCAGTGTACCTGATCGTTGTAGTATAGTATAGTGACAAGTACCGGGGGATTGATCGTTCAGCTTAGGAATAGTGTCGCTAGGATTAGAAAACCTAATTACTAGTTCTAAAGGTGAGGGATGATTATTTTTGTATTTTTGTATTTTTATGAAAGCAAGTAAAATCTCGGGTTTTGGAAGAGTGGGCGGAATTAGTTGCTAGTCAACTAACCCAAAACTAATATGTAATCAAAATAAAATACTAAAAATGAAATTAAACTAATTATACTAAGGTTTTGAGCAGTAATTGGAGAAATTGTGTTTACTTAGACTTCACTACTCCCTAGATATCTTTTACGCGTTAATTACTTGTTATAATCGTATGGATGACGGATTGTATTCCTTAATACCATTCATCGGGTGGCATACATAACTCCCCAATTCTATGAGCTCTTATCTCCTCCTACACCATGACCCAGCACAACTATAGGGATTGTAAACAGTGGCTCATGCATTAAATACAACCAATAAAGACCTAGTACGCCTCGGTTCATGTTTCTTAAGACGTTCAAGCATGTTACCATTTGGAGATCTGCCAGTTTTCTTAAGCCTAACATATAAAATCATTCATCCAAGACACGAATAAACAAGTAATCAACACATAATCAACATCTAGGTTTCATTAGATCTAAGCAAACACAAAAGAGATCTAGCCTAGCATAATGGAATTGAGACAAGAACAAGATATAGACAACCAACACATAGACATATTGATTGAATTAGAAGTACACTTATCTCAATTACAATGCAAGGTATCAAGGGTTTGGAACCCTTGAAAAACCTGTAAAAGATGCACCAAATTCGTCTTTAGGGTTTCACCAAAACTTCTCTCCTTTTAATGAAAAAACTAGAAAACTATATATAGGAAAACCGAGGTGACGGCGTCAAGAGCAATGGTGTGACGCCGTCATGCACTGTTCCAGCATAGAAATTTGAGACTTTGCCGTTTTCTTCACTTTTATGCTCCAAAAACGTCCAAAATGGCTTCTTTTCCAGAATTCACTCTCCATGTACCTAAAATCACAAAAGGAACGATTTAGGGCAATATTTGATCAAATAAAGTCGGATTCGGGCTTAAATGACCCCCTAAAAACGGATCATTTTTCGCCACATCATTATACCAACTTTTTGTGCACGAATCTTGGTCTTTTGTCCCATTGTTCTAGGCCCTTCTTAGTGTCTTGTTGTCCAAGCTCCAGCATTTATGTCCCTATTCATTACTAGGAGTATTTGACAAGCCTAAAAGGACCCCAAGAGGACACAATTGAAGACACAATTCAAGAGATCATTTACTCTCATTACTACTCTCAATTATTATCATCATCTAGCTCTCAAAGAAGGGAAATTCGTGCAGAAAGAACCAGGAACTTTGGAGGACCAAGGAAGCAACATTTGGAGGCCAAAAAATCTCAAGAAATCATCACCAATACTTAGGTTATCAATACCTTGTCATTTGTTATCAATTCCAAAGCATTGTAAGACTTAAAACCATGGATTCTAATGTTAAATATTCTTAGTTTATTTGCATGTTTGGTATGAGTGGCTAGTAGTCTTTTTACACTTGTTGATGATGTTTTATGCTTAGTGATAGTTATGATTGTGATAAGATGTTTTAATTCAATTTCAAGTCAATCCTAAGAACCAATTGTACCTTAAGTTTCATAGTGATATTTGTTGAGCCAAGGTTAACTAATTGATAATAGTTTCAAGGGTCGAAAGATTTGTTATTATTCAACTAGTTATAATCATTTGTCTATGAATGATTGTTTTTCACCATAATTATTCTTGACTAAACAAAGAAACAAGAAGTATGATTGTAATGAGAATGCTTTTATAACATCAAATCAAATTGTTTGTAAACCTTTAGTTGGACGAAAGTTTAGATGTTTATAAACAATTGTAACCTTTTTGTCTATGAATGGGTTACCTTTTGTAATGACCATTTCCTAAGAGTATTTGATTTGTAATAAGAGTTTGTTCTTGTGTTTAAGATATTCACCATACCTTATGAACCTTGGATGGATCTTGAATTGATTGGTTTACACCTAAAGCTTGTTTTTATGAACTAAAATCTTGACGAAGGTTTAACTTGTAGAAACAATAGATTAGACCACCATATAATTATCACAACCAACATATTATCAAAAGTTATCACAATCATGTGTGTCATTAAGTAGAAAACTAGTCTAAACAAGTGTAGTTTTTAAATTATTGAATTTGCTTATTATCTTTTTTGCGTACATTAGAGATTTACTTTTAGACTTATATTTTGATTCACTCACAAATCCCTGCGAACGATCCCGACTTACCATCATATCTTGCTATAACGGACGAGTACACTTGCTCGTATGTGTTGTTTCTAGATTTGGTAATTCACCCTTATAAATTTAAAACTTGCGCTAACAAAACGCACATCATACTGCTGGAGCAGAGTTACTACTGCTAGTATATATATATAAAACAGAATGTATATAAATGAAGCAAATATATATATAATTGAAATGTCGTATATAATCAAATTCTCAACTATCATAAGTTAAAACCTGTTGACTCTTCGCCGCCTTAGCTTGCTTTTGCAAGGTTTCACTAGAGACCAAATGTTTTTGCTTCGTTGGTACTAATTTTAGTCCTGTATTTTGTTAACTAATATTTGGTATCATAGTTGGTGGTGTAACCTGTAGAACTGGTTTTTTGTGGCTTAAGCGTTTTCGTATGTCCGATAGTTTTAACAGGTTACTATATGTATATATAAACCACGGTACATTAGTCATGTACGTAAAACTAAAAAAATCAAATGTGGATGTTTTATTACCTACCACTGTTTCCGTTACTGGTACATTTTCCAAAGTTTCAATGACCATTGGAGTGGTTACCTGCAATATAAATTAAGAAATACAATGGTGTTATCATTAGAAAATGAAATTATTAACAACATAAAAAGTGGCTTACATCTGAGTCTAATGCCAGCTACTTTCTTCAAAAAAAATATGGAAAATGTAAGAAACTAAGGCACTAATAACGCTGCACAATATAAAATCTGCCAACCATGAAACTGTAAAAATATACATGGGTTGGCTTTGATGACTGAGATGGAGCATACCCATGCCTCGAAAATGAAGTGTGCCAGAAAATCCATCTGAGGGAATTTTTAGCCAGGCATCCCATGTATCATCCTCACCTGTGAAAATAGCATGTAGCCCCTACAAGAAACAAGTAACATGACTAATGCTAACATAAAAGACGACAACATTATATGTCCCAAATATAAGTTTAGCCTCAAAAACAAACATACGGGTTGCATATCGAATTGGGCAACAAATAATATACAATTGGTTGCAATTTTATGCAGTGCCAAACGTGGAACGAATAAATGTCAAACACATTACCAAGCAAGCAAATCACTAACATTTGGTACAAATGAAACAGTTTGACAAAAAGCAACCATATTGGAGTTAATTTCCTATATAACAGATGTTATGTTAATCTTTTGATAGATAACTTAGGCAACTGTGATAAGCAAACTCCAACTGTTCAGCAACATCCTCCCGGAGTGGAAACCAATCAAGACTCCCTTTACGAGCAAAAAAGTGGCCTCTTAGAACACGTCGATTGTCTCCATTCCAATAAACAGGAAAACTATTTTGTCTTAATAAGTCTACCTGCAACGATTACCACCACACGAATTTATAATCAAAAACATGTTTTAGGCTAGTTTAATCCACGTAAATCAATTTAAATCATTTTATATTCGATTACACATTTAAGAAAATATAAATTAAATATGTGTTTGAGCATACCCATGAACAGAGTAAGATAGGTGAGATGAGGGTGATGGTGGCTCGACTGTGATGCTGGTGGTTATCTCGAACCAAACAACCGAAGCAAACAAAGTTTCCCATACAGTTCCCTTGTCTTGATGACGGTGATGGCGTGGAGGAGCGATGGTTGGTGGAACAACGGCGAGATAAGGCGGTGAAGTGTGGCAGAGGAATGAGTCAGTTCTAGAGAGAAGGAGAAGAGATGAATAGAGAGAAGATAGATCTGACTAAGCTAGTAGTGTTAATGTTTTGATTTTTGTTAAAAAAGGGGCGCCATATGAGCGGAGCGGGAGATTGAAATTTTGGGGAAAATTTAGGGGCGGGATCATTAGAGCACTATATTAAAAATTTTGAGATTGAAAGCCTATCAAATGAGCTCGAAATGTTTAATGAGTTGAGCTCAACCTTATATTTGTTCGAATTGAGTTATTGTTGAGTTCTCGAGCTTGTAAGTGATATAAAATATATGTTTTTTTTTAATATGTAAGTGTACTAAGTGTAAATACTTATTTATGAATGTATCAAGCTTTTCGAGCTGAAGTCAAACCAAATTCAATTCTTAGGTTATATTTCAAATTTAATTTTTGTAATAAAACACATCTTTACAGATAAATCGAGTTTTTCGAGTCGAGCTCAATCCGAGTTCAAACTTTCTCGATCCCGAATAACATATGATCGGGAGGTCCCTTGATATACTTGCTTCTTAGTGTCTGTGACAAATGGTATACACCTACTGATGAGGCGAAAAATGATCCATTTTTAGGGGGTCATTTAAGCCCAAATTCGAATTTATTTGATCAAATATTACCCTAAATCGTTCCTTTTGTGATTTTAGGTACTTTGTGAGTGAATTCTGGAAAAGGAAGCATTTTGGACGTTTTTGGAGCCTAAAAGTGAAGAAAACGACAAAGTCTTAATTTTCCTTGCTGGGAACAGTACCTGACGGCGTCAAGAGCATTTTGGTGACGGCGTCAAGAGTAAAAGTGGTGACGGCCCAGAGAGAATGTGAAGGCGTCACCCAAGGCCGTCACGTGTTAACTTGTCAAAACTTGCGCGCGGAGTAGCTGATATTGTTTTGGTCATAACTTTTGCATACGAACTCGGATTTAGGTGATTTAAAAGCCCACGCGAAGAGGACGAAGAGATCTACAATTTGGTAAAAAAAATGTTGGCTGTGACACCGTCAAAGTTGGTCTGACGCCGTCACGACCGGGCCGGGCAGAAATTAGGCTATAAATATAACATCATAACTTCACTTTTTGTAAGCCCTAAACCCTAAAGTCGATTCCTGGGTTTAGGTGGGTGTTTTTCCAGCAACTTAGAGGGTTTCAATCACTCCATAAACATCATGTATTGGTTTGATGATTCTATCTCAACTATGTCTTTCATTATTCTTGTTGATTGTTCTTTGATTATGATTTGCTAATTCACCTTGTGTCTACTTGTGATTATGTGAAACTTGTATATAATTGATTAGATCTCATTGATTTCTTGTTGATGTGTGTGTCTATCTCCATCAATTAAGGCGTGACAACTTCAATAGATCTAGTTAGTTTAGTTTATAATTCTTGTTTCCTATTGATTCTTGTTTTGATTGAATGATTTATATGTTAGGCTTAAGAAAACTGGCAGATCTCCAAATGGTAACATGCTTGAACATCTTAAGAAACATGAACCGATGTGCACTAGGTCTTTATTGGTTGTATTTAATGCATGAGCCACTGTTTACAATCCCTATAGTTGTGTTGGGCATGGTATAGGAGGAGATAAGAGCTCATAGAATTGGGGAGTTAAGTGCGCCACCCCATGAATGGTATTAAGGAATACAACCCGTCAATTAAAACAAGGTTACAATTCAATAGGTAGGATTTGATAGCTAGCAAGGAGTAACATATCATAGGTAGACATGCTTCACTTATCTTGTAGAACCTTGTTTACTTTTCTTGTTAATTAGTTTAAATAGTAGCTTTGGGTTAGTTGATTAGCAACTAATTCTGCCCACTCTCCCAAAACCCGAGATTTTTACTTGCTTTTCATAAAATATAAAAATACAAAAAGAATCATCCTTCACCTTTTGACCTAGTTAGATTAATTTCAATCCTAACGACACTATTCCTAGCTGAACGATCAATCCCCCGGTACTTGTTACTATACTATACTACAACGATCAGGTACACTGCCTGGTGGGGGTGGTAAGCTTCTCGAGATCTCTCGAGAGGTAAAGCCTGTTGTGATTCCCACGCATCAAGTTTTTGGCACCGCAGCCCGGGGAATAGTTATTGTTTAGGTTGAATTTGATTTTTATTAGGTCTACTCATTAGATTCCTTTTTAGTGAGATTTTTATTTTCTTTTTATTAGTTTTCTTGTAGTCTATCTTTTCTTTGTTCATTTGTTCGTAGAAACCTTTCCATTGACTCTTCCGTTCACCATTATGGAGAATGCGAATCCACCATACTACAGACCACGAAACCCATTCTACCCTAATGACATCTTGATGTTCAAACAATACCGAGATGAACCCATATATGATGCATGGACTCGTTTTAAAAATTTACTCCGAATAGTCCCTCATCATAGTTTCGCTTTAGCATCCCTAACCCAGACCTTTTACTATCGTGTTAACCGATATGACCAAATGTGCATTGAGGATTTTGCCAATGGGGACTTTAGGGAATTAAATGCTGAAGAAGCATGGGATGCCATAGAAGATTGTGCCCAATATTATTATAGATTAGACAACCCGACAAACAACATAACAAATCATTTGACAACAAATTTGAAGGATCATGGAACAAGTTTGTTGGGGGATGAATATACTCATGTTGAGATACCTAGTTGGATGGCACCAAATATCATAGTACAAAACAAACATATAGGTAATCTAGGTACAATGGAGGATGAGGTGGATAATCCAAGCCCACAAAGTACCCCACAAGTCCTACCATCATTTGAGTCACATACACAGCCCGTGACTTACCCGGAAGAAGTAGATGAGACTATAGGAACCCCAATTGAGGTAGAACCCTTGGACCAAGCACCACTAGAGGATATAGGTTTGAACAGTCGTAGTGATAACCTTACTCCTAGTTCTAGGGAATTTCCTAGTGTTGATGAACCGAAACCTCAACCTTTACACAACTTCCCATCCTTAGATTTATTTCTAAGAGACAAAAGAGGAACCGACCCACCCATCAACCTATATTATCCGAGTAGTTTTAGGATGAAGGAAGCCATTCACTCACCCCCTTCACCTCACGTGGCATATTTCCACCCTAAGGGTGTATATCACTACTTCCACCCACACTTAATCCTAAGTGTAGGGAAAGCCTCCCCTATTTCCGTTAAATAAGGGTAGAGTCAGGCTCGTGACTCGAACAAAAACAAGCGCTTCTTGGGAGGCAACCCATGTTTTTAATTGTTTGATGTTTTTATTTTATTTGTTTGTTTGTGTCATATATGCTTAATCATAGTTGTTTAATTTTCATGTTTCGAATAATTTGTGAAAATGCTTTATTTTGTTTTTAACTTCGTCTTAATTGCATATAAAGGTATTTTACAAAAAGATAAGTGTAGGGAAATTTATATCTTGTTAAAAAGAACTAAATTCGAACATGAAAACTTCACAATTCATGATTAGCATGTTGTCACATTATCCACGGTGAACGAATCAGGGGAGTATTAGTTTCTTTCATTCTTATTTATTTACTTTTACATCTTTTATCTAGAACATTAGGGACAATGTTCGGTTTAAGTGTAGGGAGGGTATATTAGAAACTATTACTCCACTTGGTTTTTGTTTTGTTTAATAGTGAATGTGTAATAAAACTGAGAGAAATATTTGTTAGGGCAATTTTAGCACCAAATTTAAAATTTTTTGCAACATGTAGGAGTTAAAATTTAGTCTTAATAAGCGTCTTATGGATAGGAGTTGTATGACTAGCACAAAAAAAAAACCATACCACTCAAAAATTTCCACCCCAAATATGTGAGGTTCGCCCTTAGATCTTTAGGAAAAAGCATTCATTGTTGGTGCTTATGAGTGTACCGGTAGTATTTAGATTCTAGAACTTGTGATAGCGATGCATCCCGAGACCACTAGTGAGACTACATTCGCGTAGTTAGGATTTACTACATGATAAGAGGCATTAGGATAAACCTTGTTCTACACCTGTAATATAATTACATTGACTTCATAGGTCAAGTAATTCTCCCACACCTTTGCGTTGTACTCATTTTTAGTATACGATACCCCTAGTACACCCCTCCAAGCCTATCTTTTCGTTTCTAACTTTAAGCATTTTACTTAAAGGAATAATTTGTTTACAATCCACCCCAAATGTGCAACCAAACCACCTTAGGCTTCCTTGTATGCGCTCATCTTTAGTGCATTATTGTTAATTGTTTAAACCCTTTGTTAGTTGTCTAATTGATTGCATGGTTGCTAAGTCGAGTCATATCTTGTACATATTGTTTTGGGACAATTGGGACTCATGGGTAAAGTACTTGTGTTATGGAGTAATGGGGAAGAACATCATATATTACCCCCATATATGCGTTAATATTTAAAAGTACTCCAAGTGTTTTGATTATCTTGATTCGAGTCATTAGAATAGTTGATTGTAAAGTATGTAAAAGCTCAAGTGTAGGGAGGAAACAAGCTCCCTTTGATAAATTGTTTTGGATGGTAGAGTAAGAGTGTATGTAAAAAAAAAAAAAAAAAAAAAAAAAAAAAAAAAAAAAAAAAAAAAAAATCGAAAAAAGAAAAAAGAAAAAGAAATAGAGAATAAAAAAAATAGAAAAAGAAAACAGAAAAACATACGGGCTACCATCCGTTTCTTTTTATTATTGTTTAAGTCAAATAGTGTCTTGAAAATCCAAAAAGAGTTGTGGTTAGTTTGAGTTGAGTCGAGTCTTGGCTTAGCAACGCCTCATTGTACATGTAGTTAACTAAGACAATTGACTTGCCACCAGTAAAATATCCGTTTATCCAACAAAACCGTGTTTTCCATATCCCCTACACCTAACGTTATAACCCTTTAAAAGACCTCTTTGATAGTCTATCCTAGGTGCTTACGCCAAGTGGTGGAAGTTTGATCCTTTCCCAAGCCTATGGTAATCTATTTGCTATGACAGGTAGAGAGTGATATTTCTCCATTTCCAATTATGACATATAAATTTTCAACACCCGAGAGATGAGAGTATCCAAATACTTAATGTGAGGTGCTAGTGTATAAATTCCGTGCTTGTTTTGACTAAGGTGGAACGATCATTTGTTGTAATTACTTTTATATTAGTGTTAAATGACCCCTAACTTGTATTTTGATTGGTGAAAAAGCTCATTTGCTTGAGGACAAGAAAATCCCAAGTGTAGGGATATATGATGAGGCGAAAAATGATCCGTTTCTAGGGGGTCATTTAAGCCCAAATTCGAATTTATTTGATCAAATATTACCCTAAATCGTTCCTTTTGTGATTTTAGGTACTTTGTGAGTGAATTCTGGAAAAAGAAGCATTTTGGACGTTTTTGGAGCATAAAAGTGAAGAAAACGACAAAGTCTTAATTTTCCTTGCTGGGAACAGTACCTGACGGCGTCAAGAGCATTTTGGTGACGGCGTCAAGAGTAAAAGTGGTGACGGCCCAGAGAGAATGTGAAGGCGTCACCCAAGGCCGTCACGGGTTAACTTGTCAAAACTTGCGCGCGGAGTAGCTGATATTGTTTTGGTCATAACTTTTGCATACGAACTCGGATTTAGGTGATTCAAAAGCCCACGCGAAGAGGACGAAGAGATCTACAATTTGGTAAAAAAATGTTGGTCGTGACGCCGTCAAAGTTGGTCTGACACCGTCACGACCGGGCCGGGCAGAAATTAGGCTATAAATATAACATCATAACTTCACTTTTTGTAAGCCCTAAACCCTAAAGTCGATTCCTGGGTTTAGGTGGGTGTTTTTCCAGCAACTTAGAGGGTTTCAATCACTCCATAAACATCATGTATTTACTTGATGATTCTATCTCAACTATGTCTTTCATTATTCTTGTTGATTGTCCTTCTTTGATTATGATTTGCTAATTCACCTTGTGTCTACTTGTGATTATGTGAAACTTGTATATAATTGATTAGATCTCATTGATTTCTTGTTGATGTGTGTGTCTATCTCCATCAATTAAGGCGTGACACCTTCAATAGATCTAGTTGGTTTAGTTTATAATTCTTGTTTCCTATTGATTCTTGTTTTGATTGAATGATTTATATGTTAGGCTTAAGAAAACTGGCAGATCTCCAAATGGTAACATGCTTGAACGTCTTAAGAAACATGAACCGATGTGCACTAGGTCTTTATTGGTTGTATTTAATGCATGAGCCACTGTTTACAATCCCTATAGTTGTGATGGGCATGGTATAGGAGGAGATAAGAGCTCATAGAATTGGGGAGTTAAGTACGCCACCCCATGAATGGTATTAAGGAATACAACCCGTCAATTAAAACAAGGTTACAATTCAATAGGTAGGATTGGATAGCTAGCAAGGAGTAACATATCATAGGTAGACATGCTTCACTTACCTTGTAGAACCCTAGTTTACTTTTCTTGTTAATTAGTTTAAATAGTAGCTTTGGGTTAGTTGATTAGCAACTAATTCCGCCCACTCTCCCAAAACCCGAGATTTTTACTTGCTTTTCATAAAATATAAAAATACAAAAAGAATCATCCTTCACCTTTTGACCTAGTTAGATTAATTTCAATCCTAACGACACTATTCCTAGTTGAACGATCAATCCCTCGGTACTTGTCACTATACTATACTACAACGATCAGGTACACTGCCTGGTGGGGGTTGTAAGCTTCTCGAGATCCCTCGAGAGGTAAAGCCTGTTGTGATTCCCACGCATCACCTACCAAGCCGGTGCAACCCATGCATGACCAATGATAATGGCTAATTCACATGGGTCATGGGTCATGTGCATTAGGTTATCACTGGTCACATTCATTAATTAATGGGTATTTGACATCGATCATATGGGTCATATGCATTGGGTGGATAGTTGCTTAGAGTGTCATGTTACGACATGATGCGTGGGAATCGCAACAGGCTTTACCTCTAGAGGGATCTCGAGAAGCTTACAACCCCCACCAGGCAGTGTACCTGATCGTTGTAGTATAGTATAGTGACAAGTACTGGGGGATTGATCGTTCAGCTAGGAATAGTGTCGTTAGGATTGAAATTAATCTAACTAGGTCTAAAGGTGAAGGATGATTCTTTTTGTATTTTTATATTTTATGAAAAGCAAGTAAAAATCTCGGGTTTTGGGAGAGTGGGCGGAATTAGTTGCTAATCAACTAACCCAAAAGCTACTATTTAAACTAATTAACAAGAAAACTAAACTAAGGTTCTACAAGATAAGTGAAGCATGTCTACCCATGATATGTTACTCCTTGCTAGCTATCCAATCCTACCTATTGAATTGTAACCTTGTTTTAATTGACGGGTTGTATTCCTTAATACCATTCATGGGGTGGCATACATAACTCCCCAATTCTATGAGCTCTTATCTCCTCCTACACCATGCCCAGCACAACTATAGGGATTGTAAACAGTGGCTCATGCATTAAATACAACCAATAAAGACCTAGTACGCCTCGGTTCATGTTTCTTAAGACGTTCAAGCATGTTACCATTTGGAGATCTGCCAGTTTTCTTAAGCCTAACATATAAATCATTCAATCAAAACAAGAATCAATAGGAAACAAGGATTATAAACTAAACCAACTAGATCTATTGAAGTTTTCACGCCTTAATTGATGGAGATAGACACAACATCAACAAGAAATCATTGAGATCTAATCAATTATGTACAAGTTTCACATAATCATAAGTAGACACAAGGTGAATTAGCAAAACATAATCAAAGAAAGACAATCAACAAGAATAATGAAAGACATAGTTGAGATAGAATCATCAAACCAATACATGATGTTTATGGAGTGATTGAAACCCTCTAAGTTGCTGGAAAAACACCCACCTAAACCCAGGAATCAACTTTAGGGTTTAGGGCTTACAAAAAGTGAAGTTATGAAGTTATATTTATAGGCATGTTTTCTGTCGGCAAGGCTTGACGGCGTCAGCTCGTACTCTTGACGCTGTCACCACCATTTTTTCACCAAATTTTAGATCTCTTCGTCCTCTTCGCCTGGGCTTTTGAATCACCTCAATCCGAGTTCGTATGCAAAAGTTATGACCAAAACAATATCAGTTATTCCGCGCGCAAGTTTTGACAAGTTAACACGTGACGGCCTTGATCTACTTCTGACGCCCTGTGTGACGCCGTCATCAACTACGGATTTTTATTCTTGGGATTTTGATGCCGTCATGAGTTACTCTTGACGCCTTCATGTACTGTTCCCAGCATGGAAAATTGAGACTTTGCCGTTTTCTTCACTTTTATGCTCCAAAAACGTCCAAAATGGCTTCTTTTTCAGAATTCACTCTCCAAGTACCTAAAATCACAAAAGGAACGATTTAGGGCAATATTTGATCAAATAAATTCGGATTTGGGCTTAAATGACCCCCTAAAAACGGAACATTTTTCGCCTAATCATATATCCCTACACTTGGGATTTGCTTGTCCTCAAGCAAATGAGCTTTTCCACCAATCAAAATACAAGTTAGGGGTCATTTAACACTAATATAAAAGTAATTACAACAAATGATTGTTCCACCTTAGTCAAAACAAGCACGGAAATTATACACTAGCACCTCACATTAAGTATTTGGATACTCTCATCTCTCGGGTGTTGAAAATTTATATGTCATAATTGGAAATGGTGAAATATCACTCTCTACCTGTAATAGCAAATAGATTACTATAGGCTTGGGAAAGGATCAAACCTCCACCACTTGGCGTAAGCACCTAGGATAAACTATCAAAGAGGTCTTTAAAAAGGGTTATAACGTTAGGTGTAGGGATATGGAAAACACGGTTTTGTTGGATAAACGGATATTTTACTGGTGGCAAGTCAATTGTCTTAGTTAACTACATGTACAATGAGGCGTTGCTAAGCCAAGACTCGACTCAACTTAAACTAACCACAACTCTTTTTGGATTTTCAAGACACTATTTGACTTAAACATAAATAAAAGAAACGGATGGTAGCCCGTATGTTTTTCTCTTTTCTTTTTCTATTTTTTTTATTTTTTTTATTTTATTTTTTTTTCGATTTTTTTTATTATTATTTTTTTTTTATTTCGCATACACTCTTACTCTACCATCCAAAACAATACATCAAAGGGAGCTCGTTTCCTCCCTACACTTGAGCTTTTACATACTTTACAATCAACTATTCTAATGACTCGAATAGAGATAATCAAAACACTTGGAGTACTTTTAAATATTAATGCACATATGGGGGTAATAATTGACATCATCCCCATTACTCCATTACAATAGTACTTTACCCATGATTCCCAATCGTCCCAAAACAATATGTACAAGATATGACTCGACTTAGCAACAATGCAATCAATTAGACAACTAACAAAGGGTTTAAACAATTAACAATAACGCACTAAAGATGAGTGCATACAAGGAAGGCTAAGGCGATTTGGTTGCACATTTGGGGTGAATTGTAAACAAATTCTTCCTTTAAGTAAAATGCTTAAAGTTAGAAACGAAAAGATAGGCTCGGAGGGGTGTACTAGGGGTATCGTGTACTAAAAATGAGTACAACGCAAAGGTGTGGGAGAATTACTTGACCTATGAAGTCAATGTAATTATATTACAGGTGTAGAACAAGGGTTATCCTAATGCCTCTTATCATGTAGTAAATCTTAACAACACGAATGTAGTCTCACTAGCGGTCTCGGGATGCATCGCTATCACAAGTTCTAGAATCTAAATACTACCGGTACACTCATAAGCACCAACAATGAATGCTTTTTCCTAAAGATCTAAGGGCGAACCTCACATATTTGGGGTGGAAATTTTTGAGTGGTATGGTTTTTGTGCTAGTCATACAACTCCTATCCATGAAACGCTTATTAAGACTAAAGTTTCACTCCTACATGTTGCAAAAAATTTTAAATTTGGTGCTGAAATTGCCCTAACAAATATTTCTCTCAGTTTTATTACACATTCACTATTAAACAAAACAAAAACCAAGTGGAGTAATAGTTTCTAATATACCCTCCCTACACTTAAACCGAACATTGTCCCCAATGTTCTAGATAAAAGATGTAAAAGTAAATAAATAAGAATGAAAGAAACTAATACTCCCCTGATTCGTTCACCGTGGATAACGTGACAACATGGTTAAATCTACCTCCAAGAAGATGAGCGTTGAAAGCTTCCCTCCAGAAATATAAATCATCTTCTTGTCCTGTAATCAACAAACACAAAAACCAAAGCATCAAACCGAAAAAAAATCACAACTAGATGTAATTCCAGACTTAGAAATAGAAACAAGACAAAGCAACAAAAGGATAGGATACTTGTGGAATGAATTACAAATAGGAACTCATAAAACATATCCACAATTATTGACACACAAACAAGATAAAATATATGCTAATCATGAATTGTGAAGTTTTCATGTTCGAATTTAGTTCTTTTTAACAAGATATAAATTTCCCTACACTTATCTTTTTGTAAAATACCTTTATATGCAATTAAGACGAAGTTAAAAACAAAATAAAGCATTTTCACAAATTATTCGAAACATGAAAATTAAACAACTATGATTAAGCATATATGACACAAACAAACAAATAAAATAAAAACATCAAACAATTAAAAACATGGGTTGCCTCCCAAGAAGCGCTTGTTTTTGTTCGAGTCACGAGCCTGACTCTACCCTTATTTAATGAAAATAGGGGAGGTTTTCCCTACACTTAGGATTAAGGGTGAGTGGAAGTAGTGATACACACCCTTAGGGTGGAAATATGCCACGTGAGGTGAAGGGGGTGAGTGAATGGCTTCCTTCATCCTAAAACTACCCGGATAATATGGGTTGATGGGTGGGTCGGTTCCTCTTTTGTCTCCTAGAAATAAATCTAAGGATGGGAAGTTGTGTAAAGATTGAGGTTCCGGTTCATCAACACTAGGAAATTCCCTAGAACTAGGAGTAAGGTTATCACTACAAGTGTTCAAACCTATATCCTCTAGTGGTGCTTGGCCCAAGGGTTCTACCTCAATTGGGGTTCCTATAGTCTCTTCTACTTCTTCCGGGTAAGTCACGGGCGTTGTATGTGCCTCAAATGATGGTAGGACTTGTGGGATACTTTGTGGGCTTGGATTGTCCACCTCATCCTCCATTGTACCTAGATTACCTATGTGTTTGTTTTGTACTATGATTTTAGGTGACATCCACGCAGGTATCCCTAAGTAATCATCCCCAGACAAACTTCCTGTTTGCTCCTTCAAACTTGTTATTGATTGATTTGTGATGTTGTTTGTCGGGTTGTCTACTCTATAATAATATTGGGCACAATCTTCTATGGCATCCCATGCTTCTTCATCATTTAATTCCCTAAGGTCCCCGTTGGTAAAATCGTCAATGTACCTTTGGTCATACGGGTGGACACTATAGTAAAAGATTTGATTTAGGTACCATAGATTGAAACCATGATGAGGGACTATTCGTAGTAAATTTTTAAAACGAGTCCATGCATCATAAATAGGTTCATCTCGATATTGTTTGAACATCAAGATGTCATTAGGAGTGAATGGGTTTCGTGGTCGGTAGTATGGTAGATTCGCGTTCTCCATAGTGGTGAACGGAAGAGTCAGTGGAAAGGTTTCTACGAACAAATACACAAAGAAAAGATAGACTACGAGAAAGCTAATAAAAAGAAAATAAAATCTCACTAAAAAGGAATCTAATGAGTAGACCTAATAAAAATCAAATTCAACCTAAACAATAACTATTCCCCGGCAGCGGCGCCAAAAACTTGATGCGTGGGAATCGCAACAGGCTTTACCTCTCGAGGGATCTCGAGAAGCTTACAACCCCCACCAGGCAGTGTACCTGATCGTTGTAGTATAGTATAGTGACAAGTACCAGGGGATTGATCGTTCAGCTAGGAATAGTGTCGTTAGGATTGAAATTAATCTAACTAGGTCTAAAGGTGAAGGATGATTCTTTTTGTATTTTTATATTTTATGAAAAGCAAGTAAAAATCTCGGGTTTTGGGAGAGTGGGCGGAATTAGTTGCTAATCAACTAACCCAAAAGCTACTATTTAAACTAATTAATAAGAAAACTAAACTAAGGTTCTACAAGATAAGTGAAGCATGTCTACCCATGATATGTTACTCCTTGCTAGCTATCCAATCCTACCTATTGAATTGTAACCTTGTTTTAATTGACGGGTTGTATTCCTTAATACCATTCATGGGGTGGCATACATAACTCCCCAATTCTATGAGCTCTTATCTCCTCCTACACCATGCCCAGCACAACTATAGGGATTGTAAACAGTGGCTCATGCATTAAATACAACCAATAAAGACCTAGTACGCCTCGGTTCATGTTTCTTAAGACGTTCAAGCATGTTACCATTTGGAGATCTGCCAGTTTTCTTAAGCCTAACATATAAATCATTCAATCAAAACAAGAATCAATAGGAAACAAGGATTATAAACTAAACCAACTAGATCTATTGAAGTTGTCACACCTTAATTGATGGAGATAGACACAACATCAACAAGAAATCATTGAGATCTAATCAATTATGTACAAGTTTCACATAATCATAAGTAGACACAAGGTGAATTAGCAAAACATAATCAAAGAAAGACAATCAACAAGACTAATGAAAGACATAGTTGAGATAGAATCATCAAACCAATACATGATGTTTATGGAGTGATTGAAGCCCTCTAAGTTGCTGGAAAAACACCCACCTAAACCCAGGAATCGACTTTAGGGTTTAGGGCTTACAAAAAGTGAAGTTATGAAGTTATATTTATAGGCATGTTTTCTGTCGGCAAGGCTTGATGGCGTCAGCTTGTACTCTTGACGCCGTCACCACCATTTTTTCACCAAATTTTAGATCTCTTCGTCCTCTTCGCCTGGGCTTTTGAATCACCTCAATCCGAGTTCGTATGCAAAAGTTATGACCAAAACAATATCAACTATTCCGCGCGCAAGTTTTGACAAGTTAACACGTGACGGCCTTGATCTACTTCTGACGCCCTGTGTGACGCCGTCATCAATTACGGATTGTTATTCTTGGGATTTTGATGCCGTCATGAGTTACTCTTGACGCCTTCATGTACTGTTCCCAGCATGGAAAATTGAGACTTTGCCGTTTTCTTCACTTTTATGCTCCAAAAACGTCCAAAATGGCTTCTTTTTCAGAATTCACTCTCCAAGTTCCTAAAATCACAAAAGGAAAGATTTAGGGCAATATTTGATCAAATAAATTTGGATTCGGGCTTAAATGACCCCCTAAAAACGGATCATTTTTCGCCTCATCACGACACATCCATGACTATTGACAATTGGTAATTAACATGCATTATGGGTCATGGGTCATGTGCATTAGTTTATAGTGGCTTTTAGTGTAATGGAAACCATGCAAGACCGATGATAATAGCTAATTCACATGGGTCATGTGCATTAGGTTATCACTGTTCACATTCATTAATTAATGGGTATTTGATCAACATCGATCATATGGGTCATATGCATTAGGTGGATATATAGTTGCTTCAATTGTCATGTTACGAAACATCCATGCCTGTTGACAATTGGTAATTAACATGCATTATGGGTCATGGGTCATGTGCATTGGGTTATAGTGGCTTTTAGTGTAATGGAAACCATGCAAGACCGATGATAATGGCTAATTCACATGGGTCATGGGTCATGTGCATTAGGTTATCGCTCGTCACATTCATTAATTAATGGGTATTTGATCGACATCGATCATATGGGTCATATGCATTGGGTGGATATATAGTTGCTTAAAGTGTCATGTTACAACACATCCATGCCTGTTGACAATTGGTAACTAACATGCATTATGGGTCATGGGTCATGTGTATTGGGTTGTAGTGGCTTTTAGAGCAGTTACATTAGTAACGCACGTGCATTATTTGGCTTTTAACGTGCGTTATTCGTTCGTGATTATTGTGTATGGTCGCGTTAATGGTGCGTTAACACGCTGGGTTATTTGAAATTTTGAATTCAAAACAGAGGGCGGGATAATTTGAAATTTTGAATTCAAAACAGAGGGCGGGGTAATTTTAAATTTTTAATTCAAATAGAGGGCGGGATACTTCCACAAAGCATCCTATAAATACCTATTGGGGTTATGCTGAATACACACACAATTCACACCCACAATCATCAAAGAATTCTATTTTGTTCTTCCAACAGAATATCTCACAACACATCACCTGAAAACGCATCGTATTTTATGTTTGATGTTTGCTGTTGTTTGTTGTAGCTTGTTTAATGTATGTTTAAATTTTAAGTATTAATATAATTAAGTTGTGTTTTATTAGTTATTAAATGAAATATTAGTTTTAGTTGAGGGTTAAATTTGAAAATTATTGAGTTAAAACTTGGGAAAGGGAGATGTAAAGAAGATCAATCCCCCAATTTATTGGATAATGATCCATTACCCACTATTGGGTAATGGTTTATTGCATTATACTTTGCCAAGCATATTTTTTCACTACATTTCCCATTCTTCACCCCCTATAACCCCCTACCAAGCATTAGGGTTGTTCAAAAAACCCGAGAAACTGATAAACCAAGCATTATGTTTCGGTTTTTACTTTTAGATATCCATGGTTAACCGAACCGAACCGTATATAATATAAATAAATTACCCGCCCCGCGATGGATAGTTAAAATTTTCCAACTAACCAAACCGAACCGAACCGCCCCGTGAACACCCCTAGCAAGAGTATCAAACACACTTCATTTACACTTCTACTGTAATATATATATATATATATATATATATATATATATATATATATATATATATATATATATATATATATATATATATATATATATATATATATATATATATATATATATATATATATATATATATATTATGTATACAAACTTACCAAACACACTTCACACATTTCCATAATCCTCTATTTCTCTCTCACACTCACAGTTACAACTCACTCGGATCTAGGGTTTTGATCCCAAATCTCAAAAAGCTGATAAGATCACAAATGAATATAATCCAAATACCTCCATAGAGCTATTTATTCTTAGGCTTAGGTTGATTATCTGTTATAAGAATTGCGTTGCATTTGTGTTGATAGAATAAGGAAGAACATGCTGTGTTGTTTTTGTGAATAATTAGAGCAAAAGAGATATTAAGGTTTGCTTGAATTAGCTTATTTTATCTTAGGATTATGTTGACTATCTGATATAAGAATTATGTTGCATTTGTATTGAGAGAATAAGGATGAAAAGTGGCGGATGTGTGTGCGAATATTTAGGCTAAAACAATTAAGTATCAAAGATGGAAGAAGTATCAGTGATGGGTTGACTGACACCACTTTCAAGTATAAACATAAATTTGTTCTGGTGTTGTCCATCCGTTATTGATTCATCTTTGCTCTTTGTCAAAATACAGAAATAATTATCAAGTATAATTTGTATTGATAGAATAAGGAAGAACGCGCTGTGTTGTTTTTGTGAATAATTAGAGCAAAAGAGATATTAAGGTTTGCTTGGATTAGCGTATTTTATCTTAGGATTAGGTTGAAGTACAATAAACATATCAAGAACTTAAAGAGTTTTTTCATGTATTTAGTTACAATGAAAATATTTTCATTGCATTGTTGATATAAATTTAATATGATTTCATTGATTCATGATTAGCTCTCTAATGTCGTAGGACCTACATAACTAATATGTATGTTCGTCACATTTAAGTGAGCAATATAAATGATAGTAAGAATTTGGTTGCTAAGAACTTAAAGCTCAATTATCAGGGCAGATCTATCTAACGATGTAGATGGGTTCCATCGCTTTAATTGGACCCCATTTTCTAACGATGTTTAATGGTTCTTTCAATAATCAAGATTAAACAGCGTTAGAAAACGGTGTCCAATTGAAGCGATGGAACCGATCTACATCGTTAGATAGATATGGCCTGATCATTGAGATGTCTTCAATGCGATAATGATATAGTGTGTATTGTTCATGACAGGCCACACTCCTTCATTATCACATTCAAGATGAGTGATGTTACTTAGACTCTATTCTTTACTCAACATTTGTAGATTGTTTGTATCACTCTGAGTCTGGAATTTCAACATACCTTTCCATTCTAAATTCCCATACTGTTTCTTTTGTTTTTTCAACAATCTAGCAATGCGGCTGGTGCAGTCCTTTGCTCAATGGGAGTTAAAACGACAAAAGGAGCAGTAGTGGGAAGTTAGAAGGGTTACGTATGTTAGTTTATTGCATTCCATTATTGTTTATGATCTAAAACCAACCATCCACCAGGTAATGTGGCCATTATCTTTTATTTCATTTACACTATATTTTTTAAAATTTTAATATATTTTTTAATATTTTTTACAGCAAATCCATGGTCAGACTACTTTCCAAAGGGATATTTGGATTAGGTCAATCATGAAATTTTGCAGATTTCTTCAAGTCAATCATGTTCCATTGTGACTAGTCTTTGTTGGCGACTAATATGTATATAGTTCTGTCAAGAGTTATATATAAGCATTGATCCCTGGCAAACGCTCGTCCCAATGGATCATGATTGGCCCAAAGATGTTGAAAAGGTTCAAGCCACCTGTGGGAAACATCAATCCTTTCCTGCATTAAACATAGGTATTTTGGTTTTCCCATATCCCCTTTTTATACTCGTTTCCATGTGTATCTCAAATCACAAATCCTAGTTTACCAAATATCTAAACAAAAACCTGCAGGAAGTATTCATAAACAATGTCTGCAAACAACAGATCAGCACAATGGGTTGAAGGAGAAGGTTCAAGCAGGTCTGCTTCAAAAAAGAAAGCGGCAAGAAGTGTAAATAATTTAAATTGGATGGAAATACGTGGTACAATTGGTTGGCTGCTGAAAGAAAGAAGGAAGGAAAAACACAATCTATCAGACAACATCCTGAGAATGAAAAGGAGTACAAAGCAACAAAAAAAAACCATCTCTCAAACAACATCCCAAGGCATACAAGACATTGGATGATGATGATTTGTCTGATGTGGAGTTTGATGGATTGAATTACGAAGATGCACAAGTTGCATTTGACTCGGAGAAATCTCCAAAATTAGATTAGTAGATTTTTAGAATGTGTAACTTTTATTTCCAGTATTTTGTAATTTTTCATTTCAAGTTTTAATGGAAAATGTTTAATCTTAATTCCAGTACTTTTGTCATTGCTCAATTTTCTCATTACTTGTTGATATTAATATAATGATTCACCCTTTGCAGTATAAAAAGATTCTGCTGCTAAGAAAACGTTACTGCAGCTGGTTTTGTACATTATTTTATAAATTTTCATTTCAAGTTTTAATGGAAAATGTTTAATCTTAATTCCAGTACTTTTGTCATTGCTCAATTTTCTCATTACTTGTTGCTATTAATATAATGATTCACCATTTGCACTAAAAAAGATTTTGCTGCTAAGAAAACGTTAATGCAGCTGGTTTTGTACATTATTTTGTAGTTTTTCATTTCAAGTTTTAATGGAAAATGTTTAATCATAATTCTAGTACTTTTGTCATTGCTCAATTTTCTCATTACTTGTTGATATTAATATAATGATTCACCCTTTGCACTAAAAAAATAAAATAAATAAAAATAAATAAAAAAAGAAAAAATTTTGCTGCTAAGAAAACGTTACTTTTGCTGGGTTTGTACTGCTAGAATTGAGAGTGCAGGGGTGGATGGGTAACATTTACACTTAGCAGTTTAAATCACCAATCAAATCGATAATTCAGTTTCACGCACACATAATTTCTCTATAATCACAAACACTAACATCTTTTATCAATAATTTTCATAATCCCCAAATCACAAAACCCTAATTCAAGATGGTGTTGCCAATTAAATCAAAATGAACATTTGTTGACAGACACAACATGGTCGCTTTTTTGAAGAAACCAGATGGTTCTGAAGGATTCACACATATAGTCGATTTCTTGAATGCTACCCCTATTAGGTATGCATTAACTGTGAATCCTCCTATATGCATTTCTTTATTAAGCAGTTTTGGGCTACTGCTAAGGTCATAACTTTTAATGGAGAAAAACAGATTATGGCTAAGGTAGATGGCCAACATATACTCATAACTGAGGCATCTATTAGGGAATCTCTTAACCAACCAGATAATGAAGTGATTGTGTGTCTTGAAAATGCCGCCATTTTCAAAGGTTTGAAAAAAATGGGGTATGAGAAGAAGAATGATAGATTAAAATTTTACAAAGGTCTCTTCTCATCTCAGTGGAAATTCTTGATTCATAATCTCTTACATTGTTTGAGTCCTAAAACAACATGTTGGAATGAGTTTGGTACCACCATGGCATCAGCAGTGATATGCCTTGCTAAAGGAAAACCTTTCAATTTTTCAAAAATGGTTTTGGAGGGTATGATCAAGACCTTGGCTGATGATGGTACTTCTTTATTATATCCAAGGTTTTTGCAACTTATTATTCAAAAACAGTTGACTACCTTTAAAAGACATAAAGGAACTTATGTTGCCCCCTCACTACAAAAGAAAGTATTTTCAAATCTGAAAAATAATGGCAAGGATTTTTCAGGAAAGGTTACACCGCTTTTTCCATATATGGTGAACCTTCCACAAAAAAAGGGTGAGGATGTCATGGGTGTGGAGCAGGCCAGTGGTAACATACATGAGAGTAAGTATACACCCGTTGATTCACCTCTCAGGGAAGGTAACATATCCAGAAGTGATGAGGGTAGTTCTGAAACAAATGAATTGAGGGATTCTGGTGAGAATAGAATGAAACTTATACAGGATCTGAAGGCCTGTTGTACCTAGTTAGAAGAGGATATTCTTGGCCTCTAAAAGATCTTAACAAAAAATGGTGCAAAGATCAAAAGGTTGAAGCTGAGTGTTCGATATTCGGAAGGTCGAAAGAGGTCAAGAAAAGCTCAGTTCAGAAGGTTGAAGAAGGTGGGCACAGCACACAGGTTGAGTTCTTCTAAGGCTACTAGTTTGGAGGATGCTCCCAAACAGGTGACGAATGAAAGCAGAGTCTCAGGGGAGGAAACAACAAATGCTGAAGGTGCTTGTGCAGATATGCATGTGGATATGGATATTGGGATTGATAGTGATGATAATGTGGATGATGATTATTTAGTTTCTGACAAGGGGGTTATGAGGCGGTTTTGGAAGATGTAAATAAAGAGCAGGTAGTGGAAACTAATACTAGTTTGGGAGAAACTGCTACTAAAAGTAATGTTGAAGAAATGGCTAAGGTGGTACAACAAGATGTTTCTGCTGCTACAACAAATCAAGTTTCTACTGCTGAAGTTGCTACAGATAAAGAGGTTGCAAAGATAGTTGATGAAGCCGAAATAGCTAACTTTTTGGATGAAAATAGGAGAGATAAAGTGTCTGAATTTGAAACAGATGAGCAAGTAAAATTCAGACTTGAAGAAGAGGAGAAAAACAGAGCGCATGGAGAGCAAATGCAAGCTTTTATTGATGCGGATGAAGTTCTACAGGCTAGAATTAAAGAACTTTACACAGATGAGACTGTAAATGGGGAAGACAAAGTACAAAGACTTGCAGATTTGATAAAGGAAAGATATGAAGAATTAGTTTTGAAGGACCTAATTAAGTCAATGAATCAACGTCAAAGTCAGAAGAGGAAAAGAAATCCCACAAGGTCTCAGCTCATCAGTGAAATGAAGATATACATACAGCATCAAGGTGAGTATAAAGCTTCTAACCTCAGGGGAATGACATATGAACATATTGAAAGTCTATACTACCGACTCAAGAAATATGTTGAAAACTTTATCCCCATGGGTACAGAAGAAACACCATCAAAGAAACAAAAGATCATTGAACACAAACCTGCTGAGAAGAAGAATGATTCACAAAGAAAAGAAGACAACTCTTCTCATGATCAGATGATGGTGATTGTTCCTGAAACATTATATTTTGACCCTATTCAAGCTGGACATCCAATCCTGGACTGGGAGATTTACCGAGATAAATTTGGAAAGGCTTGGAAGATAATCAAGGCTAGTGGAGGATCAGCAGTGTATAAAAGGTTTAAGGATTTGATAAGAACAATTGACAGAGTAGACTTAGAAAGATTATGGGAGTTGGTTCAAGAAAGAATCAAAACAGTCAAGAAGCTAGATGCAAAAGAGCAAGATTTGTGGGTTGAATTACATAGGTTATATAAACCTGATCCAGCTGATATCTATTGGAACTTCCCATGCTATCATTTCTCAAGTTCATGGAGGTTTTATGATAGCTGCAATGTACATCACTTATCAACACAAGGTGGAATTAATGTTTTTATGCTTGCAGAAAAAGAATATCCTTTGCCTGCTAGTTTACTTGCTGTGATGACATCTACAAAGATCATATGTGAATTCATGCTCAGTATAAGAGAGCATTGTATGCTGTGAAGAAAACAAGCTGATAATTAGGTGTTTGTAGGTAGCAGGGGTACGTACTTTAGCTTCTCTGTTTTCATTATGTTGTAAAAAACCTTTTGGTAAGTACTATATAATTTACCTTTTGTGAGATTACAACTCTGTTGTTTGTACAAAAGTTACTACTGCTATTACAATAGTTACTACTGCTATTACAATAGTTACAACTGCTATTACAACTCTTCTTTGTGTAACTCAATGTGACTAATATCAAGGTTAATGATAACTGAGTTCACATTTTGCTATAAATAATAGTCACATGAAATTCACAATGTGACTATTTTGAATGTATTGGTCACATATAATACCCTTATAATGTGGCGATACTCATGATTTAGATACACATTTGTGATATGGTGTGACTATTGTAAAGCCTATAGTCACATGATCGTGCTACAATTAAATGTGACTATACACCTTAGGTTATGGCAAGCAAACACACACTAGACTTTAGACACGCATATTAACTTACGTGACCATATGCATCAAGTTTTGGTTACACTTAATCATGTATGTTTATGGTTTAGTGTGACCGTATATAACATTTGGTCACACTCTTCAAGTGTGTGACATATATTTGTTACTTTTAAATGCATATCGTGACTAACGCTTCAAACTTACTTTTCAGTTGCCACACATTTCACATTCATATGTGGCTAAATATTCAGCAAAGATTAGCAGTCACGCTTAAATAATGTGTGACAAACATGACTATATAATTTAGCTACATACACAATTACCTCATGTGACCATATATCTATTTTGGTCACACTTTTAAGTTGTGTGACATATATTTGTCACATATGTATATCTATAGTGTGACTAATGTTTCGAGCTCATTTGTATCTGTCACACGTCCCGAATTAAAAGCGACTAAATATTCCAAATGCTTTTTTTTCCAGTTACCTCTAGTCACATAAATATTCAAATGTGTGACAATAGAATTCCGAAATGGTCACACAAGTCGGATCAAGTGTGGCTATTTATTTTATTCTGGTACATTTAGTCACGTATAAATGTTAGAGTGTGACATTTCAAAATCGACTATGTGTGACCAATAGAACTTTTTGTACTAGTGACCTATGCCCAACACCACTAAGTTTACATCATGTAAACATCCCAGTATGTAGAGTCTACATTCTAAAAAATCATTACACTAAGTAATCTATCACTCTAGTAGACTATATCTATCAAAAACCCTAATTGAACCCTATTTGTTTACGGTTATCTTTTAAACCCTAATTGCTTATCTAAACTAGTTTGAAAGTGTTCAAGGCTTATGTATGAGTTGCCTTAGCAACAATAGGATACCTTAGCACCCCTAAACCGTAGTACAACCCTCTAAAAGCTTAGGTATAAATCTCTTAAGCACAAAACCCTAACTAGGTATTATAAGCCCTAAACATAGGTTAAACTATCCTAAAACCTTACCATAAGCTACTACCACTTAGTATAAGCCTCCTAGGACTTAATATTAGTCACTAAAAACCCAAAGGAACCTAATCTAGGCACTAAACCTTAAGCTAAACCCTCATTTCTCACTAAACAAAACTAGGTCTAAACTAAACCTAAACTAGTAAAAACTTAACCAAAGCACCACAAGCTCCTCAACCAAGAACCCTAGTAGCTTAAGCACCTCAAGTAGACACCCTAGCACCTCCCAATCTAGCACACAAGGAGGTGGATCACCTCCTCGTCACCTATTTGAGGCGCGGCATCACCACCACCACAAACACCCCTAAACCGCCTCTTAGCCCCTCCTAGTCACTGTCATAGCTTAGGTTAGTCCTAATTAGCTGCCATGAGTCAACCTATCCTCCCTTTGACACCACACCACCCATTTCTTAGGGAAACACTCCAAACGAGCACTATATATAGCTCGTTACTCCCTCCCTATCAAAACTACACCTTCACTTACTTTCACCTTAAAATCTCTGGCCCTAGTAGTAGTAGTAGTAGTAGTAGTAGTAGTAATAGTAGTAGTAGTAGTAGTAGTAGTAGATTCCTTGTAAGCCTAGAAGTCGAGAACCATAAGCCTTGAAGCCTTGTCGAATTGATTTTCCACCTAGAAACCTTAATACCCACGTTCCCCCAATTCTGGTCAAGCAAGCCTTATATACTTGCAATAATAACTTTATTACAGTCCTAGTATAGTTATAGGATGCCTTAGAACCCTTTCCTAAGCGTTGATCATTTACCTTTAAGTGTTTTTATTTTAAAACCCTAATTTTAGACTAATTGCTATTTGCATGCTATAAGCCCTTTTTGTAACAATTCGCATTTTCAGGTTAACTTCTATTCCTGAAAATTTTACTGTTCATTTTTACTATTCACTTTTTACTATTCACTTCCACTATTCACTCCCAAAATTTTAATTTCATATTCTTGTAAGTTAAACTATTTTAATGATAATCCGAGAATTTGACACTCGTCGGATCATTTCTGCAAAAATCACGAAACCGTGTCCGAGATTTACTTTTAGGTTTAAACGTCATTCCAGCAACCCGATATGTCCATAAAACATTATAAACAATAGAAATATAATTTTCTCTCATTTTACGACAATTCCAAAAGTTTTTGAATTTTACGTTTTCCAGTTCAGCATTTTACGCGAATTACGCGTTTTAGACCCGCGTTTCCAGTTTTAACAGCGTTTAAGCAAGCCGATAGAACTTATCACTTATTAAATATTCTAAGATAGGTTATATTAATAAATTTTAACATATTTTTAAATTTCATATTTTTAGGATACCCGATTTTAAGTTTCATGACTTAACGACTTACCGTTTGCGATTACTGGGACAAAACTCACTCCATAAAAGCAAGATATTATCAAAACACATAACTAGTCATCCAAGATAGGCATTGAACGAAATTTTAAGCCACATGGGGCATTTTCTTGATCACTAAGTTAAGGATAGGAAGCTTACATAAGAAGCTAAACATTTTGCAAGTAAACTTGGCCACTAAGTCTTGGAAAATATCCTAAATGATGAGGCAAAAAATGATCCGTTTTTAGGGGGTCATTTAAGCCCGAATCCGACTTTATTTGATCAAATATTGCCCTAAATCGTTCCTTTTGTGATTTTAGGTGTTTCGGGAGTGAATTCTGGAAAAGTAGCCATTTTGGACGTTTTTGGAGCATAAAAGTGAAGAAAACGGCAAAGTACCAAATTTCCATGTTCAAGATGCAAGGTGACGGCGTCAAGACCACCATCTTGACGGCGTCAGACATGAGGAATTAAACACCGTAGGTGGTGACGGCGTCAGAAGGCTTCATGACGGCGTCAAAGTGGCAAGAATAAAATACCGTGGGTGGTGACGGCGTCACATAGGCCGTCATAAGTGGATCAAGGCCGTCCGAGGAAGTATATGGCGGCGAGGTGACGGCGTCATAAGTAACTCTTGACGCCGTTAGCCTATTTTTCCTATATATAGTTTTCTATTTTTTTTCATAAAAAAAGAGAAGTTTTGGTGAAACCCTAAAGACGATTTTGGTGCCTCTTTTACAGGTTTTTCAAGGGTTCCAAACCCTTGAGACCTTGCATTGTAATTGAAATAAGTGTACTTTCAATTCAATCAATATGTCTATGTGTTGGTTGTTTATATCTTGTTCTTGTCTCAATTCTACTATGCTAGGCTAGATCTCTTTTGTGTTTGCTTAGATCTAATGAAACCTAGATGTTGATTATGTGTTGATTACTTGTCTATTCTTGTTTTGGATGAATGATATTATATGTTAGGCTTAAGAAAACTGGCAGATCTCCAAATGGTAACATGCTTGAACGTCTTAAGAAACATGAATCGAGGCGTACTAGGTCTTTATTGGTTGTATTTAATGCATGAGCCACTGTTTACAATCCCTATAGTTGTGTTGGGTCATGGTGTAGGAGGAGATAAGAGCTCATAGAGTTGGGGAGTTATGTATGCCACCCCACGAATGGTATTAAGGAATACAATCCGTCATCCATACAAGTGTAACAAGTAATTAACGTGTAAAAGATATCTAGGGAGTAATGAAGTCTAAGTAAACACAATTTCTCCAACCACTGCTCAAAACCTTAGTTTAATTTAGTTTAATTTCATTTTTAGTATTTTATTTTAATCATATATTAGTTTTGGGTTAGTTGAATAGCAACTAATTTCGCCCACTCTTCCAAAACCCGAGATTTTGCTTGCTTTCATAAAAATATAAAAATACAAAAATAATCATCTTTCACCTCTAGAACTATTAATTAGGTTTTCTAATCCTAGCGACACTATTCCTAAGCTGAACGATCAATCCCCTGGTACTTGTCACTATACTATACTACAACGATCAAGTACACTGCCTGGTGGGGGTTGTAAGCTTCTCGAGATCCCTCGAGAGGTAAAGCAAGGTGCGATTCCCACGCATCAAGTTTTTGGCGCCGCTGCCGGGGAATAGTTATTGTCTAGGTTAGGATTTCTTTTTATTAGGTCTACTTGCTAGATTCCTTTCTAGCAAGATTTTTATTTTTATTTTTAGGTCTTCTTTAGTCTATCTTATTTCTTCGTGCCTTTGTTCGTAACTCTTTACCATCCGACATCATGGAAGGTGGTAACATCTTTGAACCCATCATCCCACCACAACAAAACCCACCATTAGAACCCCTTAGGCCCCGAACCTTAGGAGAGTATTCCCGACCTAGCCACCAAGGCTACCGAAACACCATTGAACTCACCGGAGACAATGTGACCCCCTTGCGATCCGACACCATCCGGTTGGTGCAAAGTGGATGTGCATTCCATGGACTTCGTTCCGAAGATCCAAACCAACACCTTAAGGATTTCCTCAAAATCGTAGATTTCATAGACCTAGGTGTTGAAACTAGAGAGACTACCCGTTTACGCCTATTCCAATTCTCTCTACGGGATCAAGCTAGTCAATGGCTTGAGCGTTTACCAGCGGGATCCATCACCACATGGGATGATCTCACCACTCGTTTCCTTGCTCAATTTTTCCCACCGGGGAGAACTACTAAGCTTAGGAATGACATCTTGATGTTCCAACAACGTCAAAATGAATCTCTTTATGAAGCATGGACTCGTTTCAAGGACTTACTCCAAAAAGTCCCTCATCATGGCATAGATCTTTGGCTCCAAGTCCAAATTTTCTATGACCATATCGACATCTCCACGAGGCGAACCATTGACCAATCGGCCGGTGGTAAGCTACGTGATCTTAGTGCGGAACAATCATGGGAACTCATAGAAGATCTTGCTCTCTATGACAATGAAAGTTGGAATGATCCCCGTGATTTGAACAAAACGGTCAAGGCAATATCTTTGCCTTCAAACAATTCAAGCACTCCCGACCGTAGGATCATGGAACTTGAGGACCAAGTCAAGTTTCTCATGAAATCTTACGAAGCTCCAAAGCATTCAAGCCAAGTAAACAAAATCACTTCTTCATGCGAAATATGTAGTGGTCCCCATGACACTCGTGATTGTGTGGAACTCCCCGGAACAGCTTTTGTGGACTACGCATCCATGCGTACCGACGAAGCGGGAGATAAGTGGTACACTTTCAAGCCCGAGCCAAACACATACGGTGATTCATACAACCCCTCATGGAAAAATCACCCAAACCTTAGGTGGAAACAAAATCAACCCAATTCTTCCAATCCGCCTAATCGTTACCAATCAAACGGTCCACCATCAAACCGTACCTTCAACAACAATCCTTCTAACAACTATGGTAGTACCAACAATCTTGAAGGATTGATGTCGAAATTTATGGCATCTCAAGAAGCCCGCATAGCTAGGTTCGAAAACGAATTCAACCAACAACAAACGGAGATGACCAACAAGATCGACAACTTGTTGAAAGCCCTCAACAACCAAACATTATCCACACCTAGGAAGGACACTAGGGACACCAATAGTGGAATTCAAATTAAGGACCCCTCATCATCCAAACATGTCCACTTTGTCAATGTTGTCACCATTAAGCCGATAGACAGAGAGATAGAGGAGAGTGACAAGGATGAAGCTAAGGTAGAAGCCAATAGTGAGGATGAGAGTAGGGAAGTTGAGGTTAAAAAGGATGAGGAATTGGAGGAGATAGAACCTATAGAGAAATACTTTGATAAGTTGCCAACCGAGGAGGAACGGGAATACCATAAGGATTTATTCGATAGTCTCGAGAAAACATATATCTTTGGCGGCCCCCTGATCAAAATGGGAGATCCCTCCAACATTAACATCCCATTTAATATAGGGCACATGCATATATGGAAAGCTTACATCGACCTTAGATCCCCCGTGAACATCATGACTAGGACCTATTACAATTGGGTGATAAAGGAGCAACTCAATTTTAGAATGATGCCCGAAAAAAATTGGATAAGTAATTTTGCAGGAAGGGTTAAGGGAGTACATGTGATTGTAGGTAATCTCACCTATGAGATTGATTTTATGATAGTGGAAGACACTCGTCCCATGATAGATGCTTGCTGATGCGTGGGAATCGCACCTTGCTTTACCTCTCGAGGGATCTCGAGAAGCTTACAACCCCCACCAGGCAGTGTACCTGATCGTTGTAGTATAGTATAGTGACAAGTACCGGGGGAATGATCGTTCAGCTTAGGAATAGTGTCGCTAGGATTAGAAAACCTAATTAATAGTTCTAGAGGTGAAAGATGATTATTTTTGTATTTTTATATTTTTATGAAAGCAAGTAAAATCTCGGGTTTTGGAAGAGTGGGCGGAATTAGTTGCTATTCAACTAACCCAAAGCTAATATATAATTGAAATAAAATACTAAAAATGAAATAAAACTAAATTAAACTAAGGTTGTGAGCAGTGGTTGGAGAAATTGTGTTTACTTAGACTTCATTACTCCCTAGATATCTTTTACATGTTAATTACTTGTTACACTTGTATGGATGACGGATTGTATTCCTTAATACCATTCGTGGGGTGGCATACATAACTCCCCAACTCTATGAGCTCTTATCTCCTCCTACACCATGACCCATCACAACTATAGGGATTGTAAACAGTGGCTCATGCATTAAATACAACCAATAAAGACCTAGTACGCCTCGGTTCATGTTTCTTAAGACGTTCAAGCATGTTACCATTTGGAGATCTGCCAGTTTTCTTAAGCCTAACATATAATATCATTCATCCAAAACAAGAATAGACAAGTAATAAACACATAATCAACATCTAGGTTTCATTAGATCGAAGCAAACACAAAGGAAATCTAGCCTAGCATAGTAGAATTAAGATAAGAACAAGAGATGAACAACCAACACATAGACATATTGATTGAATTGAAAGTATACTTATCTCAATTACAATGCAAGGTCTCAAGGGTTTGGAACCCTTGAAAAACCTGTAAAAGAGGCACCAAAATCATCTTTAGGGTTTCACCAAAACTTCTCTTTTTTTAATGAAAAAAACTAGAAAACTATATATAGGAAAAGTAGGCTGACGGCGTCAAGAGTTACTTCTGACGCCGTCACCTCGCCGCTATACACTTCCTCGGACGGCCTTGATCCACTTATGACGGCCTATGTGACGCCGTTACCACCCACGGAATTTAATTCTTGCTACTTTGACACCGTCATAAAGCCTTCTGACGCCGTCACCACCTACGGTGTTTAATTCTTCATGTCTGACGCCGTCAAGATGGTGGTCTTGACGCCGTCACCTTATATCTTCAGCATGGATTTTTGGTACTTAGCCGTTTTCTTCACTTTTATGCTCCAAAAACGTCCAAAATGGCTTCTTTTCCAGAATTCACTCTCCAAACACCTAAAATCACAAAAGGAACGATTTAGGGCAATATTTGATCAAATAAAATCGGATTCGGGCTTAAATGACCCCCTAAAAACGGATCATTTTTCGCCTCATCATATACCCTTACACTTGAGATTTGCTTGTCCTCAAGCAAATGAGCTTTTATTCTACTCAAAAGACAAGTTAGGGGTCATTTAACACTAATATAAAAGTAATTACAACAAATAATCGTTCCACCAAAGACCAATAGACAAGCACGGAGGTCATACACAAGCACCTCACAAATAGTGTTTAGATACTCACATCTCTCGGGTGTAATAAAGTAATATAACATTATGGAAATGGAAGATATCTCTCACTACCGGTCATAGCAAAATAGATTACCATAGGCTTGGGAAAGGATCAAACCTCCACCACAAGGCGTAAGCTCCTAGGATAAACTATCAAAGAGGTCTTTTAAAGGGTTATAACGTTAGGTGTAGGGATATGAATTACACGGTTTTGTTGGATAAAGGGAATTTTACTGGTGGCGAGTTAACAATCTTGGTTAATTACATGTACAAGATGGCGTTGCCAAGCCAAGACTAGACTCGACTTAAGCTAATAAATGAAAAATAACAAAAACATAAAATGAACATAGAATGAAAACGGGATGGTAGTACGTATGTTTTTTCTTTCTTTTTCCTTTTTTCTTTTTTTTTTTTTTTTTTTTCTTTTTCTTAATTTTTTCGATATTTTTTTTTTTTCATACACTCTTACCCTACCATCCAAAATAATACATCATAGGGGTATGAGCAATCCCCTTACACTTGAATCTTTACATTAACTATTCTAATGACTCGAATTAAGAAAATCAAAACACTTGGAGCACTTTTAAGATTAACGTACATATGGGGGTAGTAATATGATGTTCTTCCCCATTACTCCATAAAATAAGTACTTACCCATGAGTCTCAATCGTCCCAAAACAATATGTACAATGATATGACTCGACTTAACAACCATGTAATCAATTAGAAAGTTAACTTATGGTTTAACAAATAACAATAATGCACTAAAGATGAGCGCATACACGGAAGGCTAAGGCGATTTGGGTATACATTTAAATGGGGTGTAACAAATTCTTCCTTTAAGTAAGATGCTTAAAGTTAGAAACGAAAAGATAGGCTCGGAGGGGTATACTAGGGGTATCGTGTACTAAAAATGAGTACAACGCAAAGGGTGTGGGAAAAATTAGTTGACTTAACTAGCCAAGTAATATGACTTAAATGGTCAAGTAATTATAATACGCGTTTAACACAAGGGTGATCCTAATGCCTCTTATCATGTAGTAAATCCTACCACACGAATGTAGTCTCACTAGCGGTCTCGGGATGCATCACTAACGCAAGTTCTAGAATCTAAATGCTACCGGTACACTCATAAGCACCAATAATAAATGCTTTTCCTATCAAAACTAAAGGCGAACCTCACATTTTTGGGTGGAAAATTTTTCTGAATATACGGTTATGTGCTAGTCATACAACCTCCTATCCATGAGACGCTTGCTATGGCTAAAGTTTCACTCCTAAATGTTGTAAAAAAATTTAAATTTGGCGCTAAAATTACACTAACAAGTATTTCTCATAGTTTTATTACACATCTACTATCAAACAAAACAAACTCAAGCGAAAGTGCATATGTAAGGTATCATCTTTTTACCCTCCCCTTATACTTAGGATGAACATTGTCCCCAATGTTCAAGTAAAGAATGTAAAAGTTAAGAAGTAAAGAGAATGAAATCAAATACTCCCCTAATTCGCTCGGTATGGATTATAGGTTGGCCAGGTTAAATCTTCCTCCAAGAAAATGAACAATCAAAGCTTCCCTTCCAGAATATAAATCATCTTCTTGTCATAGATAACCTGTAAATCCCGACAAAAGTAGACAAGGCAACCTCGCGTAAAATCGGCGGCATCCTATATAAGTTACTAAATCCTAGAAAACAAAGTAAGATATAATGCTTGTGGAATGAAGTTTGCCGATTTCCTGGAGATTATAAAACTTAATAATTCACAAAAACTATAAGACTCCGTTAGAAAAACAAAACCGGTAAAATTTCCAGATTTTTGACTCCTGACGCCGTCAAGAGCAATACCCTGACGCCGTCAGAATGGACCTGCAGAAATTCTTATGTTAAGTTTCCGGAAAATTTCTGGAAAAACTTTGTCCTACTTCCTGGAAAATCCTGCAAAACTTCATTATGACTCAATACAAGCATTTGACTCTAACAAATACGAATATACATGTTCATTAAATATTGCGGAGAATCATGATCGGTTTGTTTCTTAAAAACATATTTGGGGTTTCCCCTTACACTTATCTTTTGCAAAAATACCTTTAGGTTGAAGTTAAGACTAGGCCAAACAACATAATAAAGTATTTCCACATTTTAATAGAGAAACATGATCAACCAACAATAAAAATAAAACATGCATACGGAAGCTAATAACAATCAAACAAATAAAATCACACAAAACATGGGTTGCCTCCCAAGAAGCGCTTTTCTTTATTTACGAGTCTTGTAGCTAGACTCAAAGTCGTGGGTTACTAAGTAATTCGTGTGAGTTCCTCGTTGAGGATATCTTTGGGATCAAACTTGGGTTTCAACTTTCTATCGGTCTCCTTAGTACGATATGACCTTTCAAACTTTTCTCCATCCGGATCATATAAGGTCATTCTAATATGCCATGACCCGTCACCTTCTTTGGGTGGCTTGTCCCACCTCCACTCACACTTATCTCCCTCTCTTTTCCATTTATTCCTTTCTATGTTGATGGGCATTACGCTTAATAACTCAATCATCTTCCTAAAGACTAAGGGATCCTCAAAGGGGTCTAGCTCCTCATCTCTAGCAATGAGTTGTTCTACCGAATGTGTCTTCTCAACAAAGTCCTTCTCTAGATAGAATGGGCATTGAGGTCCTATGAAATTCCTTTCTATCCAAGGCCCATATCTAGACGGTCTCCTATTCATCTCTACCCAATATGGCGTTGGTTCATCATTACAATCATAACTATGCTTCTTAACATCATATACCGACCAAGTATCGCCTTCACCTACCGTTATCTTTGATTCCTTGCAATCTATCATGGCACTAGCGGTCGCTAAGAATCCTCTTCCTACCAATAATGGGCATGTAGTGTCACTAACCATGTCTAGGACGTGAAAATCCGCTAATATAGTCAATTTTCCTGCGTGAACAACTACGTCCTTAATCATTCCAACCGGGTGTGCAATACTCCCATCCGCTAGACCTATCAATACCTCTGTTTCCTCTAACTTTCCTAGCTTAAGAGTGGTGAATAAGGATAAGGGAATCAAGTTGAGGCTTGACCCTAAATCGGCTAATGTGTCGAAAGCTTCGGATCTTCCTATCTTACAAGGTAAAACAAATATACCCGGGTCATCAAGCTTTTTAGGTAACTTGTTTTGAACGAAGGCGGTCCCATTTTTGCCTAGCTTACACTTCTCATATTTTTCTAGGAGGGCGCTATAGTAGGGAGCACGCGCTAAGACATCAATGACGGGGCGTTCAAGGTGAAGTTCTTTGAATTCATCGTCAAGGTCTTGCGTAAGAGGTGTTTCAACAATGCTTTTGACCGGCTCTATAGTGGGAGTTTTAGTTGATTGGTCCTTTTGGGGAACTTGGTTTTGCTTGAAACACGTGCTCGTTGATTTGGCCGAATAATATTGTGGACACGAAGCGGGTGACGAAACGGATGATATGGAATTAACGGTTAGTTTTGGATTCTTGATTGTGTCACTTGGGAGTGCTCCCATTTCTCGGTCATTGAGAATTTTCAACAATGTGTCAATTCTAGTGGTCATCTCGCTTTGCTTTTGTTTGAAATCGGCTTCAAACTTGGATATGCGAGCTTCTTGAGATGCCATGAACTTTGACATCAATCCTTCAAGATTGTTGGTACTACCATAGTTGTTAGAAGAATTGTTGTTGAAGGTACGGTTGGATGGTGGACCGTTTGATTGGTAACGATTAGGTAGATTGGAAGAATTGGGTTGATTTTGTTTCCACCTAAGGTTTGGGTGATTTTTCCATGAGGGGTTGTATGAATCACCGTATGTGTTTGGCTCGGGCTTGAAAGTGTACCACTTATCTCCCACTTCGTCGGTACGCGTGGATGCGTAGTCCACAAAAGCTGTTCCGGGGAGTTCCATACAATCACGAGTGTCATGGGGACCACTACATAATTCGCATGAAGAAGTGATTTTGTTCACTTAGCTTGAATGCTTCGGAGCTTCGTAAGATTTCATGAGAAACTTGACTTGGTCCTCAAGTTCCATGATCCTACGGTCGGGAGTGCTTGAATTGTTCGAAGGCAAAGATATTGCCTTGACCATTTTGTTCAAATCACGGGGATCATTCCAACTTTCATTGTCATAGAGAGCAAGATCTTCTATGAGTTCCCATGATTGTTCCGCACTAAGATCACGTAGCTTACCACCGGCCGATTGGTCAATGGTTCGCCTCGTGGAGATGTCGATATGGTCATAGAAAATTTGGACTTGGAGCCAAAGATCTATGCCATGATGAGGGACTTTTTGGAGTAAGTCCTTGAAACGAGTCCATGCTTCATAAAGAGATTCATTTTGACGTTGTTGGAACATCAAGATGTCATTCCTAAGCTTAGTAGTTCTCCCCGGTGGGAAAAATTGAGCAAGGAAACGAGTGGTGAGATCATCGCATGTGGTGATGGATCCCGCGGGTAAACGCTCAAGCCATTGACTAGCTTGATCCCGTAGAGAGAATTGGAGTAGGCGTAAACGGGTAGTCTCTCTAGTTTCAACACCTAGGTCTATGGAATCTACGATTTTAAGGAAGTCCTTAAGGTGTTGGTTTGGATCTTCGGAACGAAGTCCATGGAATGCACATCCGCTTTGCACCAACCGGATGGTGTCGGATCGCAAGGGGGTCACATTGTCTCCGGTGAGCTCAATGGTGTTTCGGTAGCCTTGGTGGCTAGGTCGGGAATACTCTCCTAAGGTTCGGGGCCTAAGGGGTTCTAATTGTGGGTTTTGTTGTGGTGGGATGATAGGTTCAAAGATGTTACCACCTTCCATGATGTCGGATGGTAAAGAGTTACGAACAAAGGCACGAAGAAATAAGATAGACTAAATAAGACCTAAAAATAAAAATAAAAATCTTACTAGAAAGGAATCTAGCAAGTAGACCTAATAAAAAGAAATCCTAACCTAGACAATAACTATTTCCCCGGCAGCGGCGCCAAAAACTTGATGCGTGGGAATCGCACCTTGCTTTACCTCTCGAGGGATCTCGAGAAGCTTACAACCCCCACCAGGCAGTGTACCTGATCGTTGTAGTATAGTATAGTGACAAGTACCGGGGGATTGATCGTTCAGCTTAGGAATAGTGTCGCTAGGATTAGAAAACCTAATTAATAGTTCTAGAGGTGAAAGATGATTATTTTTGTATTTTTATATTTTTATGAAAGCAAGTAAAATCTCGGGTTTTGGAAGAGTGGGCGGAATTAGTTGCTATTCAACTAACCCAAAGCTAATATATAATTGAAATAAAATACTAAAAATGAAATAAAACTAAATTAAACTAAGGTTGTGAGCAGTGGTTGGAGAAATTGTGTTTACTTAGACTTCATTACTCCCTAGATATCTTTTACATGTTAATTACTTGTTACACTTGTATGGATGACGGATTGTATTCCTTAATACCATTCGTGGGGTGGCATACATAACTCCCCAACTCTATGAGCTCTTATCTCCTCCTACACCATGACCCAGCAGAACTATAGGGATTGTAAACAGTGGCTCATGCATTAAATACAACCAATAAAGACCTAGTACGCCTCGTTTCATGTTTCTTAAGACGTTCAAGCATGTTACCATTTGGAGATCTGCCAGTTTTCTTAAGCCTAACATATAATATCATTCATCCAAAACAAGAATAGACAAGTAATCAACACATAATCAACATCTAGGTTTCATTAGATCTAAGCAAACACAAAGGAGATCTAGCCTAGCATAGTAGAATTAAGATAAGAACAAGAGATAAACAACCAACACATAGACATATTGATTGAATTGAAAGTATACTTATCTCAATTACAATGCAAGGTCTCAAGGGTTTGGAACCCTTGAAAAACCTGTAAAAGAGGCACCAAAATCGTCTTTCGGGTTAAACTAAAACTTCTCTTTTTTTAATGAAAAAAACTAGAAAACTATATATAGGAAAAGTAGGCTGACGGCGTCAAGAGTTACTTCTGACGCCGTCACCTCGCCGCCATACACTTCCTCGGACGGCCTTGATCCACTTATGACGGCCTATGTGATGCCGTCACCACCCACGGTATTTAATTCTTGCTACTTTGACGCCGTCATAAAGCCTTGTGACGCCGTCACCACCTACGGTGTTTAATTCTTCATGTCTGACGCCGTCAAGATGGTGGTCTTGACGCCGTCACCTTATATCTTCAGCATGGATTTTTGGTACTTAGCTGTTTTCTTCACTTTTATGCTCCAAAAACGTCCAAAATGGCTTCTTTTCCATGCTGGTATTTTTGGTACTTGTGATTTTAGGTGTTTGGAGAGTGAATTCTGTAAAAGAAGCCATTTTGGATGTTTTTGGAGCATAAAAGTGAAGAAAACGGCAAAGTACCAAATTTCCATGCTGAAGATGCAAGGTGACGGCGTCAAGAACACCATCTTGACGGCGTCAGACATGAGGAATTAAACACCGTAGGTGGTGACGGCGTCAGAAGGCTTCATGACGGCGTCAAAGTGGCAAGAATAAAATACCGTGGTTGGTGACGGCGTCACATAGGCCGTCATAAGTGGATCAAGGCCGTCCGAGGAAGTATATGGCGGCGAGGTGACGGCGTCACAAGTAACTCTTGACGCCGTCAGCCTGTTTTTCCTATATATAGTTTTCTAGTTTTTTTCATAAAAAAAGAGAAGTTTTGGTGAAACCCTAAAGACGATTTTGGTGCCTCTTTTACAGGTTTTTCAAGGGTTCCAAACCCTTGAGACCTTGCATTGTAATTGAGATAAGTGTACTTTCAATTAAATCAATATGTCTATGTGTTGGTTGTTTATATCTTGTTCTTGTCTCAATTCTACTATGCTAGGCTAGATCTCTTTTGTGTTTGCTTAGATCTAATGAAACCTAGATGTTGATTATGTGTTGATTACTTGTTTATTCTTGTTTTGGATGAATGATATTATATGTTAGGCTTAAGAAAACTGGCAGATCTCCAAATGGTAACATGCTTGAAAGTCTTAAGAAACATGAACCGAGGCGTACTAGGTCTTTATTGGTTGTATTTAATGCATGAGCCACTGTTTACAATCCCTATAGTTGTGTTGGGTCATGGTGTAGGAGGAGATAAGAGCTCATAGAGTTGGGGAGTTATGTATGCCACCCCACGAATGGTATTAAGGAATACAATCCGTCATCCATACAAGTGTAACAAGTAATTAACGTGTAAAAGATATCTAGGGAGTAATGAAGTCTAAGTAAATACAATTTCTCCAACCACTGCTCACAACCTTAGTTTAATTTAGTTTAATTTCATTTTTAGTATTTTATTTTAATCATATATTAGTTTTGGGTTAGTTGAATAGCAACTAATTCCGCCCACTCTTCCAAAACCCGAGATTTTGCTTGCTTTCATAAAAATATAAAAATACAAAAATAATCATCTTTCACCTCTAGAACTATTAATTAAGTTTTCTAATCCTAGCGACACTATTCCTAAGCTGAACGATCAATCCCCCGGTACTTGTCACTATACTATACTACAATGATCAGGTACACTGCCTGGTGGGGGTTGTAAGCTTCTCGAGATCCCTTGAGAGGTAAAGCAAGGTGCGATTCCCACGCATCACTAAGTCTCTAACCTCCTCAAGGACACTTCCTAGGAACCTTCCTAACCTCCTCTTCATGCTATAAATACAAGCCTAATCCTTTCCTTTCTCTTCATTCGAAATTCCCAACAACAAATCCATAAACCATGATCCTTTGATTTTTATGTTATAAGTTACATACCAAAGTTGAAGGCATAGTTAGTCTCTACATGAATCAAGAGTTTGTTTGGTGATTCCATGGTTGAATTAGGAGCTACACAAGGTGGTTAGGGGCTGAACACATAAGGTTCTTACAAGGTTAGACCAAGCCTAGCAAGGGTTAGCAAGGGTAGTGTTGAAGGATTGGAAGCTAGGGTTTTCGATTGAAGGATTTAGATCTTGTATTAGTTCATGAGTTCCCTTTTCATTAAGGCCAAAAGTTGTAAGAAACCCTAATACACTTTCTTGCTTAATATCATTTTCATGCTTATTATTTTTCATTCATTCTATATATGGTCTTTGTGTTATGTTCATGATGTATAAAAACTATTAAAACAAGTTTTGGAAACTACATATTAACTTATGTTAAGTAATCAAGGAAACTAGTGACTTATATTGTGAACCATGACCAAAATAGAGTAACCATGATATGAAACATTTGTCTACTGTTATAGAGGACTTAAAAAGGAAAACATAGCAATTTGAACCACCTAAAACGAGTACACGAGTCAAAAATTATGGCCATAAGAAGTTAGCGAAACCAAAAAGCCAAAACTGCCTAAAAACAACTTGTTAGCATTCTGACCTTTTTGAAAGTGGCACTTCTGGTCCGATTCATCAAAAAGTCAAAACACGAAAGTTGTCCGGAACGACATTTTCGTTCAGGTGCAAACAAGCTCGAGCCCTGAAAACGCTTTACGAGTGATATTTTTCTTCAAATTCTTAACAGCCCATTTTTATACCAAATGACCATGTAATAGTTATGGTTAATTGAAACCAAGAGGTCTAATGACCTAAATCCAAGACCACTGATAAGATCGTTGTAGCTCTTAGACGAGGTCTAATATTATATCTAGAAACACATAATAATAAAGGCGGAATATTCAAACATAGAATCAATCATTATTATGAACAAGGTTTTTCATTATCATTCACTTCTCTAACAATTACAAACTACGTAACATGTTCTACCTTGATCAAGTAGAACACGTTATCTAAACTAAAACACTAAACCCTAGGCGTTTATCTTATACGCCTAGGTTACACACACAAACCTTTACTAGACGTCTACATTGTGGAAGACTTGAATAATGAAATCCTACACCCTTGATCTCTTTATATAGAGAGATATTAGAGTTTACAAAATACTATGAAGGACTAATAAATAAAACTTCTTTTGCAAGCAAGTCCTTCCCATCTTTTGTAGAATTCCTTCTTGTCACTTCAAGCCCTTCATGTTTCATTCTTCTTGTTTTGTATCATCAAATCAATAAATATAATTCCCAACAATCTTCCCCTATTTGATGATGACAAAACAACCACGAATCTTGTTCGAACTTACCTAGATGAAGTAAAGAAGTTGAGATAATTAAATCTCACCATGAATGAAACAATCTTGTCTTCCCCTTAAGCCATGCAATACCACTCCAACATCTTTTCTAACATCTCTTCCCCTTTTTGTTATCAACAAAAAGGGAACGTATGCAAATAATAATTTTAACAAACACGAACCAATATCACAAACTTCCAATCCAAGCCTTCCAATGTTTCGAATTGCCCTCCATGAAGAACACCAAAATGCTTACTAAAAATGAATCCAAAACAATAGAAACTCCAACTAGCAGTTGTAAAGTTGTAATGCTAATCAATAGTAGTAAGAATCAAACACTTCCCCTTGAGTGGTGCATGTAGATAATTAAACATTCATACAATAAGCTTCCCCTGAAACCAATATGTTTACATCATCATGATTCTTCAAATCTGTAAGCTCCTTGTAATGATCACTTTGTGAAGAAACCGAGTATAACGAATTAGATGAAGAAGTAGAACAACCCAAACTTTTGCCTTATACCTTGTACTAACCATGTGACTTCAAACTTATACGAAACCATGAATATAAGTAGATCACAACCTCTTGACAAAATCCTCAACTAATATGAGACACTGAGCACTACAACATAACTCCTTAAAGTGATAGCAAATGTGACATTAAGCACCTTCAGTTTGTTGATAATACACCAATTTGCTAGATTCATCAAGTCTTTGTCACAACAATAAAGCACAAACAAGTTATCTCCAAAGTGTAACACCCACCTTGAGATATGATAAGAACACGCACCTGTGAAACTCAACTACAACATCAAATAAATGATATTCAATCGTCTTCGTAATCACCTATTCAAATAATCCCAAATACGAGCCTTTATAATCTATGTAAGCACCAATAAACCAAGAACGAAAAACCAAAAACCTGTTGTGTGTGTAAAACCATCTCCATACCAGCCAATAAACGCAGCAGCATAATTAATTTTTCCGAGCAGCAGAATCATTCGATAGACAGCAGTAGTATCAAATAGCAACCATCAGTAGGAACATTATACTAAAAGTAGCAGCAGTACTTTTAATCTTTAGCCAATTGACCCAATACCAGTACCATCAATCCATCATGAATTGTCTAGTACGAGGTAAAATTTATTCAGATATGCACCTCTTCTCCACTCAGCGAAAAGGGTTGTAAATACTTGACCAATAATATTGCACCACAGATTGAATAATATACATCCCTTAATGTAAAAATTAACCACACACAAAACAAAAATCTTATAATCAGTGATAACTTGTACCATGCATTAAACGACAAAGCAGTTCGGGTTTCAAACTTTTCTTGTAATCGCCTAATAAAAAAGAACTTCATTCTTCGACGACAAGTGATAACAGCCAATCATTAAAACACTTGTTGATCCCACTTGTTGATCCCAGTTGAGCAAACGATCTTATATAGAAGTTGACTTGATTTAAACACTTAAGCTAGAATGCGGAATGTAAAAGCTTAACTTAAGAAGAATAATTCACTATTAACACTTCAATATTATTAATACGAGCACTCGACAATGCTAGGGTTTTACAACCTTGAAGTGTAAACGAAAACTAAAACAATACGTACTCAAAACTAACCCTAGGATCCTCCTTTTATAGGCCAAGGAGTCCTACTAGGTTTACAATAACTTTCTATGCAAGATAAGAATATTCTAGACGTATATTATAAACACACAATCTATTTTATAATTATCTACTTCGAATACATGCTTATCACATTAGCAGTAGATTCCTTCAGCAGCATTTTCCCTTAGCAGCACTTTGTCATCAGCAGCAGAATCATTTACCTTAGCAGCAGTTTCATCACAGCAGTAGTTTCTCTCAGCAGCAGAATCCAAAACCCAACAATCCTCCCCTAAACTTAATATTTATTTCTAAATAATTAAGTTTCTTTCAAAGCTCAATCAAACATCAGGAGGATGCTTCCAAACACTCAAGTCTTGAGATGTCTGTTGACCAAGTATCTTCTTATACTTTGACAACAAATTAAATGCCCGATCATCAGTATCATAGTCTTTCTGCAAGTTGAGTAATCCAGCACCATTAACCATCGGATTGACAGTATTCCAGTATCTTACCACTGGATAATCTTTTTCAGCTAGCATATACAAAGTAATTGGTCCAATTTCCAGCACATGAACTCCAGAATCTTGAAAGAGTCTCCATTTTCTTACTTTGTATCCTATTATCTCTGTCCATTCAGAATCATCCATTGAAGGTTCATACATAAGTTTTAGAGCTCTCCAGAGAACATTATCAGACATAGTCTTAATGTGATCCATTTTCTCTGTTTCATACTTTTTACCATCAAACTTCTCAGCTCCAAACTTTGCCTTGTATAATTTCCACCAATCATCAACATCCTCTCTATCAAAGTAATATAGCATCTGTTGAAATCTAAGAAACCTATGAGTCTTTCTATCAGATCTCTCAACATCATGAAATGCTCCTATTTTAGTATCATATCCTGTAGTTACTTTGATGATAGGATATTTGATTCCAATTGGTATGGCATCAACTACTTCAGGTTCTTCCATCTTGCCAACCATAGTGAAAACCTTCAATTGTTCCTTTAAATGCTCAGGAGGAATATGACCACAATCATTCTTGAACTCATCTCCTTCTGGCTTAGAACTACTTTCTTCTCCTGTTTTCCTCTTCTTCTTTGCAAAGGATTTATAAACAACACTTTTTCTTTTACCACTTTGCACAGAAGAAGTAGTCTTATCTGCACTAACATCAAGCTGCTTAACAACATCTGCCTCTTGAACATGCTCTACTTCAGCTACTTTTTCAGGTACCGACTTTTTATTCATCTGAGCAATATGTTCCAAATCTTCAGCACAACCCATAGGATAGAAGGTATCTGTTTGTCTCTTAGCTTGTTGATACAAGTCAAAGACCTCTTGATCAGACTTAGGTTTTAACTGTACCAATTTCCATCCCTTCATATTCTTCAGGTATCTTTCTTGCTCTTTTCTTTGTTGCAATGGAGTTGGACCCCTAAGTATCTTTTTCTTCCTTCTAGCAGCAGCATCTTCTTTCTTTTTCTTAGCAGTGAACTCCCTAACCCAAGATTTCACATAAAAAGTTGGAACTTCATTCTCTTCAATCTTGATCATCTTGTTGAGTTTAATATCAGCATCTATTCTTATCTTCTCATCAGCCCATTCCTCATACCTCCTTAAGTCTTCTGTTTCCTTTTCAACCCTTTCCTTTTCCTTCTGAACCAACTGTTGTTCTTCTTGATCAAGCAATTCTTGTTCTTTTAATGCAACAGCTGTGTCATGTTCAACTTGTAATTCCTTAGGCCACATATGAAAAGGTATTTCAGAGTAATCAAACCCCTTATGCATCCACTTAGGTTCTTCAACTTGCTTGCCCTTTCCTTTATCAGTAGATGATGATACAATCTTCTTTGGTTGAGCAGCAGGTTCTCTGAATACAACTCCTTTTAGAGGTATACTTGGTGTTGATTGATACGCGGAAACAGATAATGATTAGTGATAGTGGTACGTTTAAGTTCACGATAGTCGATACGTCGTCGCATACTTCTCTCGTTCTTCTTCATAAACAAACAAGAGCATCTAAAGAGAATCACCAAGGTTAAAAATCATATTCCATCAGCTCCTTCAATCTCTCAACTTCTATGGCACCATGGTTTCTTCACTGATATCAGTTCAATGTCCACTCTACTTATTAAGCAGGAAGGAGTACCAAAAAGTTCATCAGAGAATACCGGAAAATCTTCGTATGACAAAATATTTCCCAATAGTAGAACTTTCCAAGGGTTGATAATAATGGTTTTCAGGACAACTTGGTAATCACATGAGTTTGGGGTAGGTTTTTCCATAGTGACAGAAATTTTAGCAGATGTAGAGAGTCATCATAATGGAATAGGGTGAAGCAGATTTTTAAGGTCACATTTCAGATATGGTAGTCTATGGTATCTTCACGAATAGCCATTCAGTCCAAAAGACCGTACAATCAGACATCTCAAAGTCAAAGGATTCATAGAGTGAATACAGTCGTCAAATCATACAGATAGTTCATATATCAGAGTCAAGTACATGGTTCAACAAAAATGTTGGGATGGATAAACGAACAGTTCAATGTGTGGGAATTCCGTTTAGCTTCTTAGCATAAGTAGCAGGTAGGATGTGTATCATTGGTAATACGAATATCGTATAATCGTCAATTGTGAGAGGTACAGAATCTCAGTTATCAGCATCATCATGCTTAGTTAACAAATCCATATAGAGATAGTGTTTACATCATACCCTTCCAAAGGAAACGGTTGGCAGAACAAGGTTCATCATTCAAAGAGAGGAAACAAAACTTCTCATATTCGTGGTTCATAATTACCAAAATTCGCATAGGAGTAATAATGGATCATACAGAGTTAAGTAGTATCGGATGATACATTCATACCCAGCATAAGTAATGAATTTACAGAATGTGTCGAACACATTGTGGTTGAATGACCTACGATGTGGTCGAAAAGGTGTCAAACATCTTATCAAACAAATTGGAGGCGGAGATCAAAATCTGAAGGTGAAACTTAAATGTGTAAGGTATCCAGGTAGCCTTCCGAGGTATTCCAAACTTACTTGGTTACTAAGCTTAAGTTGCAAAACTTCTAACTTCTGAAACAAAGGTCCTTATAAGGCTTATCTAAGAGCAAAGGCACGATCAGAGTGATACGGAAGCAAATGATACTTACATAAACGTCTTAGTCTACCCATTCCTCACTGGTAATAACTTGGGTTCCTACGGGGAATCCTAAGGTAAAGTTCCAAAGGTTGTCTTATGAGCGCCTACAGTGGAAACTTAGGGGTCCAAACTTCACAGGTCAAGGGTAAATGTATTACGAATCGCAGTCTGGTCTCTGATACCATAATTGTAACACCCCAACCCGATAAGGGTAGAAGTATTACATTACAGTGACATATCAGAACAAACACAAGCATATGATTCATACATACAAAGAAATTCAGGGTTACAAATGAAAATCTGAAACTACAAGGTTACAAAAAAAAATAATAATAATAAATACTATGTCTAATAAAATGAAACTTCATCTAATCGTCTCTAGTCCAAAGCATAGTCTTCTAAGTCCAGTCACACTCTCTTCCCATAACCCAGCTTCCTACTAAAACCTGCCGCGGGAAAAGGAAATGCGGCTGAGCTTAAAAAGCCCAGTGAACAGATACATATACAAAGCAATGATAATGAAACAGAACTGAAATATAGTGCATTGGGGAAATAGAATAAGGAATAGATAAAAGAGTAATAGAATAGAAAGAAGAAAGGATAGTCATCTACCACGAGCCCAGAAACATATCATATCATATAAGCCGTCAATACCATAATTCTTCATAATCATATAGAGGGGAGTCCTCTCAGATAATCAGATAATATGAGGGGTGTCCTCATTCTTCAAATGGGTGGAGTAGCGAACTCCCAGAAATTGTGAAAGGAATGTAAAGCACACAGTACCAGTCACCAGACATATATCATAATCATAATCATAGTTAAATCCACTAAACAGAACAGATCTAGGATGCATCCATACGCCCCCGCAGAAATCATAGTGGCCATAACAAATCATATCATAAAGCGCGCATATCATATATCAGAAAGGGGACGGTGTAGCCAAATCACTAGGGCCACACACTAGTCATGCCAGTGGTGCATCACAGATACGCCTATGGTACCTCCATAGGTAGGGAAACAGAAATGGCTCGGGTATCAAACTAAGAGTCAGGTCTCATATCATACAAAAGGTCATATAGCAAAGGTGTATCTCAGAATCATATCAAAGGTTCATAATAGCAGTTCATAACAAAGGGTTCATATCAGAAATAGTATTCAAGGTCCAATCAGAGTTTATCAGGTCAAGGTTCATATTCAAAAATCAATTCATGGTTCAGTTCAAAAGTCCGTTTCAAAAGTTTCTATTAAAAGTCCAATTTAAAGAATCTTTTAAAACAGTTTTCATAAAAATGGTCTTTCAAAATATAGTGTTCATGAAAGTTAAATAACCTTTCTTTTAAAAAGAAATTTAGCATCATTTATAAACATCTTTTCAAATCGGTTCTTCTCAAAACATTTCCATGGTATCATTAAGAAGGTTTTCATAGCATAGGTTCATAACGGAGGTCATATCAAGTGGGATCAACAGAGAAGGTTCAAGTAAAGGGGATCATAGCAATGGCATCAATTCGGGAACTAACGGATCAGAATATGAAAGAGATCATGAGAAACCTTTTGAGAAAGGTCAGAATATCTGTACCTCAATCGCCATCGAAATCATAACATACGTAAGCATATGGAACCACTCCTTCTTCAACGAATCTACACGAATTAATGATCGGCTTATTATTAATAACTTATTCAATTCAGATTTCTCATTTTAGTCGGCTTTCCAGTTTTAGTAACTTTCCATTTAAAGTGACTTTCCACTTTTAGCAGGTTTCCATAAATAGTAAGTTTCCACTTTTAGAAAGTTTCCATAATTAGAAAGTTGAGTCCTTATTAATGGAATCAAAGTATCTTTTAACATATTTACACATTTGGTCCTTAGGGTTTCATAACTTTACCTTTTACACCCTTATATTTCCAAAATTACACTTTAAACCTTTTAGTAATCAAAGTTACACTTTAAACCCTTAACTTATCCATTTTACATAATGATCCCTTATTTTATCATGTTATATGAATATACCTTCAAGTATTCACAATTTACACTTTAAGTCCTTGAAGTTATCAAAGTTACATATTTAACCCTTTAATTTACAATTACAACTTTTAATTCTTACATATTAAGCCATTAATTTACCAAATTAGCACATAATCCCTTGAATACTTTTAAATACTCAAAACTGTTCCAAGTTTCTGAAAATTACATTTTTAGTCCCTCTCTTTTAATTAATTACAAATCGCACCAATTAAATACAATTAATTCATTTTCTTGTAATATTTACACTTAGAACCCTCAAGTTATATTTTTCCCATATTCCTAATGATTTATATGACATTATAAAAATATCCCAGAAGTTTCAAAGTTGGCAAAACACACCCTTATACTATTAATTTTCCAATCGGTTTATATTAAAAATTAACCAAAACTATAACAAACCCTAAAATCAAATGCTAATCATTACCCCATGATTCTAACAACCTTAAACCATCATTAATTACCAGATCTCATGCCTCAAACTCTAACCCTAATCGATTTAGGGTTTTCTTTTATTTTTCCTTTTATTTTCTAATTAGCCGATTTATAAATTAATTAATAATACAATATTTAGGCCTCCATAATTCTAACCAATATTTTTCTGAGATTATACATATTATATAGAGTTCAAAAAAATTAGTGTTCACGCCCAGAAAATTCATGTATAATTATTTAGAGTTTTGTGGCGTTTTTGGGGTTTAAATTCGTAAATCATTCATAGAACATGCATGGATCGAACCAAACATTTTATTTGATGTTTATAAGGTATAAAGGACCTGAGAAAAATACCAAATCAAGAATGGAACGTGTAGAGAGGGCTGTACAAATTATAGCATACGCGTAGAGCCAAAACGATCCAAAAATCACCATGACTTCACCAATGATCTTCCAACTTTGAAACCAATTTTCGTGGGTCTTATATGATGTAAGGAACATCAGAAAAATAAGAAATCATTTTTATAGAGGTCGTATGAAGCATAACGAATTTACCTTTGTTTTAGGGCTCGACACAAAGAAAACAATGCTACGATCTTGTAAGGCTTCAACAATTCGAATGGGATTTCTCTTGGCTTCTTAGGATGTTGATGAATCACAGAAAAATGCTTGAGAGTGATGGGAGAGTCGAATGGAGGCTAAGAGATTTCTTTGGTGTATTATTTTTCAATCGGTAATTAGGGTTTAGTGTAAAAAAGGTATGGATTGACTATAAAAGATGGAATGCCGTGTGATGGGGGCCTTGGGCCAGGAATTTCGAAATTTTTGGTTGACAAAATATCCTTGGCGATTATCTTCCTTATTTGCACAATTTGAATCAAATTAAATCTCCTTAAAATTCTTTTATCTTATTCGGCCTTTGTAAGGGGTAATTTGGAAATTTTACTACTTGTATAAATGTTAAATGTAATTGTTAAAATTATTTGGATACATAACTTGTGCATTGTTTGAAGTTTGGGATTTATTTGGTACTTTAATAAGCTTTTAATTAAATTTCAAATTGGTAAGGGCAATTTGGTCTTTTCACATGTTATCAGATTTTAGGTGTTACACATTGCCTCAGCAGCATCATTATCACTAGACCCAGCAGCAGAGTCTTGTGCATCAGCAGAATTCACTTTTCCACTAGCAGCAGGATCAACAAATTCCTTAGCAGTAGAATCATGAGCAACAGCAGAGTCATCAATCTTGTCAGCAATAGCAGCATTTTCAAGCTCTTTAACCATAGAATCTCCCAAAGTCATTAAAGCTTCACCCATCAACCCTGTTGCCTTAACTAGTTACTCAGGCTCCAAAGTCTTGAGTTTCTCCACCACCTTTTCTTGAGTAGCAATCACCTTTTCCATTACAACCTCATTGCCTGATTGATCAGCGATCACAAAATTTTCAGCATCCTGAGGACTTTCCGCATCCATATCTCCAATCTCTGGAACCTCCCCTGAAACCATTTCATCATTCATTACCTGAGCACTATCAACCCTCTTCAAATTTGCCTCCTTTGAACCCATTACATCTTCATTCCTCCCCTGTTTGGAAGCATCCTCTTCCAAATGAGTTGAAAGTTCAGGTGAACTAATAACTTGAGAAGTGCCCACTTTCTTCAATCTTTTCAAAGAGGTTGAAGATCTTGATTTCTTCAAGTTCTTAATCTGTTTCCTTAATTTGGTGATGAGCTCGGCTTGTCCATCAACAACAGTAGAAAGATTAAGAACTTTATCTTCCAATGTAGTACACTTCACCCCAAATTGGTAATGGTAACCGTCAATTCCTGAATGAGTTTCATAGTAGTCTCATCACTTCGACCTGTGTAACCTGGTCCGAGAGGTGAATCATGGACATTGTCATCATGTACAAGATTTTCTGTCAATTAATTTGTCACTGGCATGTCCTCATCACTTCGACCTGTGTGACCTGGACTGAGAGGTGAATCTTGGGATATTAACTCAGTATAACCTAGTTTGATCATCTGAGCCCCCTATATTTTCCATTTGGCTAGGGTTACCATCCTGAGAATTAGATTCAGTAGAATCATTTTCTATAGATGTTTCCTTGGTTTGGGTCTTAATTATGTTATCACTGTCCTGCTCTGCTGCTAAGCTAGAAGCAGTAGTGACAGCCCTTGCCAACATGTCCCCTCCATCAACTAGCACAGCCTCATCTCGTACAGCCATACTAACACTATCCTAAGGTATATCAGTGTTCATTTTGTTTTTCCTACGGGTATAGTGTATTTTGGGTTGTGTAGCAGATGCAGTAAAATTGGGTGTGTGATGGGAATCAGTGGGATTACCTGATCCTTCACCCTGAATATTTTGCACAAGTTGCACCATAGAAGGTGTAAGACTTGAATGTGTGCCTGAAAAACCTTTTCCATGCTTAATCAAGAAAGTAAAAGTTTTGGAAACCAATTTTGGAGCATCATAAGTTGTAGCATGTGCTCTAAAATTTGTAAGTTTATTTTAAAAAAAAAGCTGGATAAATCTTGGATAAAGCAAATAAGAACCAGACTCTTTAACACTTTTAACAATCCCCTCCAATATCATATTTGAAAATAGGAGAGATAAAGTGTCTGAATTTGAAATAGATGAGCAAGTAAAATTCAGACTTGAAGAAGAGGAGAAAAACAGAGCTCATGGAGAGCAAATGCAAGCTTTTATTGATGCGGATGAAGTTCTACAGGCTAGAATTAAAGAACTTTACACAGATGAGACTGTAAATGGGGAAGACAAAGTACAAAGACTTGCAAATTTGATAAAGGAAAGATATGAAGAATTAGTTTTGAAGGACCTAATTAAGTCAATGAATCAACGTCAAAGTCAAAAGAGGAAAAGAAATCCCACAAGGTCTCAGCTCATCAGTGAAATGAAGATATACATACAGCATCAAGGTGAGTATAAAGCTTCTAACCTCAGGGGAATGACATATGAACATATTGAAAGTCTATACTACCGACTCAAGAAATATGTTGAAACCTTTATCCCCATGGGTACAGAAGAAACACCATTAAAGAAACAAAAGATCATTGAACACAAACCTGCTGAGAAGAAGAATGATTCACAAAGAAAAGAAGACAACTCTTCTCATGATCAGATGATGGTGATTGATCCTAAAACATTATATGTTGACCCTATTCAAGCTGGACATCCAATCCTGGACTGGGAGATTTACCGAGATAAATTTGGAAAGGCTTGGAAGATAATCAGGGCTAGTGGAGGATCAGCAGTGTATAAAAGGTTTGAGGATTTGATAAGAACAATTGACAGAGTAGACTTAGAAAGATTATGGGAGTTGGTTCAAGAAAGAATCAAAACAGTCAAGAAGCTAGATGCAAAAGAGCAAGATTTGTGGGTTGAATTACATAGGTTATATAAACCTGATCCAGCTGATATCTATTGGAACTTCCCATGCTATCATTTCTCAAGTTCATGGAAGTTTTATGATAGCTGCAATGTACATCACTTATCAACACAAGGTGGAATTGATGTTTTTATGCTTGCAGAAAAAGAATATCCTTTGCCTGCTAGTTTACTTGCTGTGATGACATCTACAAAGATCATATGTGAATTCATGCTCAGTATAAGAGAGCATTGTATGCTGTGAAGAAAACAAGCTGATAATTAGGTGTTTGTAGGTAGCAGGGGTACATACTTTAGCTTCTCTTTTTTCATTATGTTGTAAAAAACCTTTTGGTAAGTACTATATAATTTACCTTTTGTGAGATTACAACTCTGTTGTTTGTACAAAAGTTACTACTGCTATTACAATAGTTACTACTGCTATTACAATAGTTACAACTGCTATCACAACTCTTCTTTGTGTAACTCAATGTGACTAATATCAAGGTTAATGGTAACTGAGTTCACATTTTGCTATAAATAATAGTCACATGAAATTCACAATGTGACTATTTTGAATGTATTGGTCACATATAATACCCTTATAATGTGGCGATAATCATGATTTAGATACACATTTGTGATATGGTGTGACTATTGTAAAGCCTATAGTCACATGATCGTGCTACAATTAAATGTGACTATACACCTTAGGTTATGGCAAGCAAACACACACTAGACTTTAGACACGCATATTAACTTACGTGACCATATGCATCAAGTTTTGGTTACACTTAATCATGTATGTTTATGGTTTAGTGTGACCATATATAACATTTGGTCACACTCTTCAAGTGTGTGACATATATTTGTTACTTTTAAATGCATATCGTGACTAACTCTTCAAACTTACTTTTTAGTTGCCACACATTTCACATTCATATGTGGCTAAATATTCAGCAAAGATTAGCAGTCACGTTTAAATAATGTGTGACAAACATGACTATATAATTTAGCTACATACACAATTACCTCATGTGACCATATATCTATTTTGGTCACACTTTTAAATTGTGTGACATATATTTGTCACATATGTATATCTATAGTGTGACTAATGTTTCGAGCTCATTTGTATCTGTCACACGTCCCGAATTAAAAGCGACTAAATAATCCAAATGTTTTTTTTTCCAGTTACCTCTAGTCACATAAATATTCAAATGTGTGACAATAGAATTCCGAAATGGTCACACAAGTCGGATCAAGTGTGGCTATTTATTTTATTCTGGTACATTTAGTCAAGTATAAATGTTAGAGTGTGACATTTCAAAATCGACCATGTGTGACCAATAGAACTTTTTGTACTAGTGACCTATGCCCAACACCACTAAGTTTACATCATGTAAACATCCCAGTATGTAGAGTCTACATTCTAAAAAATCATTACACTAAGTAATCTATCACTCTAGTAGACTATATCTATCAAAAACCCTAATTGAACCCTATTTGTTTACGGTTATCTTTTAAACCCTAATTGCTTATCTAAACTAGTTTGAAAGTGTTCAAGGCTTATGTATGAGTTGCCTTAGCAACAATAGGATACCTTAGCACCCCTAAACCGTAGTACAACCCTCTAGAAGCTTAGGTACAAATCTCTTAAGCACAAAACCCTAACTAGGTATTATAAGCCCTAAACATAGGTTAAACTATCCTAAAACCTTACCATAAGCTACTACCACTTAGTATAAGCCTCCTAGGACTTAATATTAGTCACTAAACACCCAAAGGAACCTAATCTAGGCACTAAACCTTAAGCTAAACCCTCATTTCTCACTAAACAAAACTAGGTCTAAACTAAACCTAAACTAGTAAAAACTTAACCAAACCACCACAAGCTCCTCAACCAAGAACCCTAGTAGCTTAAGCACCTCAAGTAGACACCCTAGCACCTCCCAATCTAGCACACAAGGAGGTGGATCACCTCCTCGTCACCTATTTGAGGCGCGGCATCACCACCACCACAAACACCCCTAAACCGCCTCTTAGCCCCTCCTAGTCACTGTCATAGCTTAGGTTAGTCCTAATTAGCTGCCATGAGTCAACCTATCCTCCCTTTGACACCACACCACCCACTTCTTAAGGAAACACTCCAAACGAGCACTATATATAGCTCGTTACTCCCTCCCTATCAAAACTACACCTTCACTTACTTTCACCTTAAAATCTCTGGCCCTAGTAGTAGTAGTAGTAGTAGTAGTAGTAGTAGTAGTAGTAGTAGTAGATTCCTTGTAAGCCTAGAAGTCGAGAACCATAAGCCTTGAAGCCTTGTCGAATTGATTTTCCACCTAGAAACCTTAATACCCACGTTCCCCCAATTCTGGTCAAGCAAGCCTTATATACTTGCAATAATAACTTTATTACAGTCCTAGTATAGTTATAGGATGCCTTAGAACCCTTTCCTAAGCGTTGATCATTTACCTTTAAGTGTTTTTATTTTAAAACCCTAATTTTAGACTAATTGCTATTTGCATGCTATAAGCCCTTTTTGTAACAATTCGCATTTTCAGGTTAACTTCTATTCCTGAAAATTTTACTGTTCATTTTTACTATTCACTTTTTACTATTCACTTCCACTATTCACTCCCAAAATTTTAATTTCATATTCTTGTAAGTTAAACTATTTTAATGATAATCCGAGAATTTGACACTCGTCGGATCATTTCTGCAAAAATCACGAAACCGTGTCCGAGATTTACTTTTAGGTTTAAACGTCATTCCAGCAACCCGATATGTCCATAAAACATTATAAACAATAGAAATATAATTTTCTCTCATTTTACGACAATTCCAAAAGTTTTTGAATTTTACGTTTTCTAGTTCAGCATTTTACGCGAATTACGCGTTTTAGACCCGCGTTTCCAGTTTTAACAGCGTTTAAGCAAGCCGATAGAACTTATCACTTATTAAATATTCTAAGATAGGTTATATTAATAAATTTTAACATATTTTTAAGTTTCATATTTTTAGGATACCCGATTTTAAGTTTCATGACTTAACGACTTACCGTTTGCGATTACCGGGACAAAACTCACTCCATAAAAGCAAGATATTATCAAAACACATAACTAGTCATCCAAGATAGGCATTGAACGAAATTTTAAGCCACATGGGGCATTTTCTTGATCACTAAGTTAAGGATAGGAAGCTTACATAGGAAGCTAAACATTTTGCAAGTAAACTTGGCCACTAAGTCTTGGAAAATATCCTAAGTCTCTAACCTCCTCAAGGAAACTTCCTAGGCACCTTCCTAACCTCCTCTTCATGCTATAAATACAAGCCTAATCCTTTCCTTTCTCTTCATTCGAAATTCCCAACAACAAATCCATAAACCATGATCCTTTGATTTTTATGTTATAAGTTACATACCAAAGTTGAAGGCATAGTTAGTCTCTACATGAATCAAGAGTTTGTTTGGTGATTCCATGGTTGAATTAGGAGCTACACAAGGTGGTTAGGGGCTGAACACATAAGGTTCTTACAAGGTTAGACCAAGCCTAGCAAGGGTTAGCAAGGGTAGTGTTGAAGGATTGGAAGCTAGGGTTTTCGATTGAAGGATTTAGATCTTGTATTAGTTCATGAGTTCCCTTTTCATTAAGGCCAAAAGTTGTAAGAAACCCTAATACACTTTCTTGCTTAATATCATTTTCATGCTTATTATTTTTCATTCATTCTATATATGGTCTTTGTGTTATGTTCATGATGTATAAAAACTATTAAAACAAGTTTTGGAAACTACATATTAACTTATGTTAAGTAATCAAGGAAACTAGTGACTTATATTGTGAACCATGACCAAAATAGAGTAACCATGATATGAAACATTTGTCTACTGTTATAGAGGACTTAAAAAGGAAAACATAGCAATTTGAACCACCTAAAACGAGTACACGAGTCAAAAATTATGGCCATAAGAAGTTAGCGAAACCAAAAAGCCAAAACTGCCTAAAAACAACCTGTTAGCATTCTGACCTTTTTGAAAGTGGCACTTCTGGTCCGATTCATCAAAAAGTCAAAACACGAAAGTTGTCCGGAACGACATTTTCGTTCAGGTGCAAACAAGCTCGAGCCCTGAAAACGCTTTACGAGTGATATTTTTCTTCAAATTCTTAACAGCCCATTCTTATACCAAATGACCATGTAATAGTTATGGTTAATTGAAACCAAGAGGTCTAATGACCTAAATCCAAGACCACTGATAAGATCGTTGTAGATCTTAGACGAGGTCTAATATTATATCTAGAAACACATAATAATAAAGGCGGAATATTCAAACATAGAATCAATCATTATTATGAACAAGGTTTTTCATTATCATTCACTTCTCTAACAATTACAAACTACTTAACATGTTCTACCTTGATCAAGTAGAACACGTTATCTAAACTAAAACACTAAACCCTAGGCGTTTATCTTATACGCCTAGGTTACACACACAAACCTTTACTAGACGTCTACATTGTGGAAGACTTGAATAATGAAATCCTACACCCTTGATCTCTTTATATAGAGAGATATTAGAGTTTACAAAATACTACGAAGGACTAATAAATAAAACTTCTTTTGCAAGCAAGTCCTTCCCATCTTTTGTAAAATTCCTTCTTGTCACTTCAAGCCCTTCATGTTTCATTCTTCTTGTTTTGTATCATCAAATCAATAAATATAATTCCCAACAATCTTCCCCTATTTGATGATGACAAAACAACCACGAATCTTGTACGAACTTACCTAGATGAAGTAAAGAAGTTGAGATAATTAAATCTCACCATGAATGAAACAATCTTGTCTTCCCCTTAAGCCATGCCATACCACTCCAACATCTTTTCTAACATCTCTTCCCCTTTTTGTTATCAACAAATAGGGAACGTATGCAAATAATAATTTTAACAACCACGAACCAATATCACAAACTTCCAATCCAAGCCTTCCAATGTTTCGAATTGCCCTCCATGAAGAACACCAAAATGCTTACTAAAAATGAATCCAAAACAATAGAAACTCCAACTAGCAGTTGTAATACTAATCAATAGTAGTAAGAATCAAACACTTCCCCTTGAGTGGTGCATGTAGATAATTAAACATTCATACAATAAGCTTCCCCTGAAACCAATATGTTTACATCATCATGATTCTTCAAATCTGTAAGCTCCTTGTAATGATCACTTTGTGAAGAAACCGAGTATAACGAATTAGATGAAAAAGTAGAACAACCCAAACTTTTGCCTTATACCTTGTACTAACCATGTGACTTCAAACTTATACGAAACCATGAATATAAGTAGATCACAACCTCTTGACAAAATCCTCAACTAATATGAGACACTGAGCACTACAACATAACTCCTTAAAGTGATAGCAAATGTGACATTAAGCACCTTCAGTTTGTTGATAATACACCAATTTGCTAGATTCATCAAGTCTTTGTCACAACAATAAAGCACAAACAAGTTATCTCCAAAGTGTAACACCCACCTTGAGATATGATAAGAACACGCACCTGTGAAACTCAACTACAACATCAAATAAATGATATTCAATCGTCTTCGTAATCACCTATTCAAATAATCCCAAATACGAGCCTTTATAATCTATGTAAGCACCAATAAACCAAAAACGAAAAACCAAAAACCTGTTGTGTGTGTAAAACCATCTCCATACCAGCCAATAAACGCAGCAGCATAATTAATTTTTCCGAGCAGCAGAATCATTCGATAGACAGCAGTAGTATCAAATAGCAACCATCAGTAGGAACACTATACTAAAAGTAGCAGCAGTACTTTTAATCTTTAGCCAATTGACCCAATACCAGTACCATCAATCCATCATGAATTGTCTAGTACGAGGTAAAATTTATTGAGATATTCACCTCTTCTCCACTCAGCGAAAAGGGTTGTAAATACTTGACCAATAATATTGCACCACAGATTGAATAATATACATCCCTTAATGTAAAAATTAACCACACACAAAACAAAAATCTTCTAATCAGTGATAACTTGTACCATGCATTAAACGACAAAGCAGTTCGGGTTTCAAACTTTTCTTGTAATCGCCTAATAAAAAAGAACTTCATTCTTCGACGAAAAGTGATAACAGCCAATCATTAAAACACTTGTTGATCCCAGTTGAGCAAACGATCTTATATAGAAGTTGACTTGATTTAAACACTTAAGCTAGAATGCGGAATGTAAAAGCTTAACTTAAGAAGAATAATTCACTATCAACACTTCAATATTATTAATACGAGCACTCGACAATGCTAGGGTTTTACAACCTTGAAGTGTAAACGAAAACTAAAACAATACGTACTCAAAACTAACCCTAGGATCCTCCTTTTATAGGCCAAGGAGTCCTACTAGGTTTACAATAACTTTCTATGCAAGATAAGAATATTCTAGACGTATATTATAAACACACAATCTATTTTATAATTATCTACTTCGAATACATGCTTATCACATTAGCAGTAGATTCCTTCAGCAGCATTTTCCCTTAGCAGTACTTTGTCATCAGCAGCAGAATCATTTACCTTAGCAGCAGTTTCATCACAGCAGTAGTTTCTCTCAGCAGCAGAATCCAAAACCCAACAATCCTCCCCTAAACTTAATATTTATTTCTAAATAATTAAGTTTCTTTCAAAGCTCAATCAAACATCAGGAGGATGCTTCCAAACACTCAAGTCTTGAGATGTCTGTTGACCAAGTATCTTCTTATACTTTGACAACAAATTAAATGCCCGATCATCAGTATCATAGTCTTTCTGCAAGTTGAGTAATCCAGCACCATTAACCATCGGATTGACAGTATTCCAGTATCTTACCACTGGATAATCTTTTTCAGCTAGCATATACAAAGTAATTGGTCCAATTTCCAGCACATGAACTCCAGAATCTTGAAAGAGTCTCCATTTTCTTACTTTGTATCCTACTATCTCTGTCCATTCAGAATCATCCATTGAAGGTTCATACATAAGTTTTAGAGCTCTCCAGAGAACATTATCAGACATAGTCTTAATGTGATCCATTTTCTCTGTTTCATACTTTTTACCATCAAACTTCTCAGCTCCAAACTTTGCCTTGTATAATTTCCACAAATCATCAACATCCTCTCTATCAAAGTAATATAGCATCTGTTGAAATCTAAGAAACCTATGAGTCTTTCTATCAGATCTCTCAACATCATGAAATGCTCCTATTTTAGTATCATATCCTGTAGTTACTTTGATGATAGGATATTTGATTCCAATTGATATGGCATCAACTACTTCAGGTTCTTCCATCTTGCCAACCATAGTGAAAACCTTCAATTGTTCCTTTAAATGCTCAGGAGGAATATGATCACAATCATTCTTGAACTCATCTCCTTCTGGCTTAGAACTACTTTCTTCTCATGTTTTCCTCTTCTTCTTTGCAAAGGATTTATAAACAACACTTTTTCTTTTACCACTTTGCACAGAAGAAGTAGTCTTATCTGCACTAACATCAAGCTGCTTAACAACATCTACCTCTTGAACATGCTCTACTTCAACTACTTTTTCAGGTACCGACTTTTTATTCATCTGAGCAATATGTTCCAAATCTTCAGCACAACCCATAGGATAGAAGGTATCTGTTTGTCTCTTAGCTTGTTGATACAAGTCAAAGACCTCTTGATCAGACTTAGGTTTTAACTGTACCAATTTCCATCCCTTCATATTCTTCAGGTATCTTTCTTGCTCTTTTCTTTGTTGCAATGGAGTTGGACCCCTAAGTATCTTTTTCTTCCTTCTAGCAGCAGCATCTTCTTTCTTTTTCTTAGCAGTGAACTCCCTAACCCAAGATTTCACATCAAAAGTTGGAACTTCATTCTCTTCAATCTTGATCATCTTGTTGAGTTCAATATCAGCATCTATTCTTATCTTCTCATCAACCCATTCCTCATACCTCCTTAAGTCTTCTGTTTCCTTTTCAACCCTTTCCTTTTCCTTCTGAACCAACTGTTGTTCTTCTTGATCAAGCAATTCTTGTTCTTTTAATGCAACAGCTGTGTCATGTTCAACTTGTAATTCCTTAGGCCACATATGAAAAGGTATTTCAGAGTAATCAAACCCCTTATGCATCCACTTAGGTTCTTCAACTTGCTTGCCCTTTCCTTTATCAGTAGATGATGATACAATCTTCTTTGGTTGAGCAGCAGGTTCTCTGAATACAACTCCTTTTAGAGGCATACTTGGTGTTGATGATGTGATTGTAGTTGTTGGTTGTTGTGGTAGTGATGGAGTTGGTAGTGGTGTATGTTTTGAAGATGATTCATATGGAACTTCAGTAGTCTTCTTACTTAACAAAACCATTGCTTCAGCAGCATCATTATCACTAGACCTAGCAGCAGAGTCTTGTGCATCAGCAGAATTCACTTTTCCACTAGCAGCAGGATCAACAAATTCCTTAGCAGTAGAATCATGAGCAACAGTAGAGTCATCAATCTTGTCAGCAATAGCAGCATTTTCAAGCTCTTTAACCATAGAATCTCCCAAAGTCATTAAAGCTTCACCCATCAACCCTGTTGCCTTAACTAGTTACTCAGGCTCCAAAGTCTTGAGTTTCTCCACCACCTTTTCTTGAGTAGCAATCACCTTTTCCATTACAACCTCATTGCCTGATTGATCAGCGATCACAAAATTTTCAGCATCCTGAGGACTTTCCACATCTATATCTCCAATCTCTGGAACCTCCCCTGAAACCATTTCATCATTCATTACCTGAGCACTATCAACCCTCTTCAAATTTGCCTCCCTTGAACCCATTACATCTTCATTCCTCCCCTGTTTGGAAGCATCCTCTTCCAAATGAGTTGAAAGTTCAGGTGAACTAATAACTTGAGAAGTGCCCACTTTCTTCAATCTTTTCAAGGAGGTTGAAGATCTTGATTTCTTCAAGTTCTTAATCTGTTTCCTTAATTTGGTGATGAGCTCGGCTTGTCCATCAACAACAGTAGAAAGATTAAGAACTTTATCTTCCAATGTAGTACACTTCACCCCAAATTGGTAATGGTAACCGTCAATTCCTGAATGAGTTTCATAGTAGTCTCATCACTTCGACCTGTGTAACCTGGTCCGAGAGGTGAATCATGGACATTGTCATCATGTACAAGATTTTCTGTCAATTAATTTGTCACTGGCATGTCCTCATCACTTCGACCTGTGTGACCTGGACTGAGAGGTGAATCTTGGGATATTAACTCAGTATAACCTAGTTTGATCATCTGAGCCCCCTATATTTTCCATTTGGCTAGGGTTACCATCCTGAGAATTAGATTCAGTAGAATCATTTTCTCTAGATGTTTCCTTGGTTTGGGTCTTAATTATGTTATCACTGTCCTGCTCTGCTGCTAAGCTAGAAGCAGTAGTGACAGCCCTTGCCAACATGTCCCCTCCATCAACTAGGATAGCCTCATCTTGTACAGCCATACTAACACTATCCTAAGGTAGATCAGTGTTCATTTTGTTTTTCCTACGGGTATAGTGTATTTTGGGTTGTGTAGCAGATGCAGTAAAATTGGGTGTGTGATGGGAATCAGTGGGATTACCTGATCCTTCACCCTGAATATTTTGCACAAGTTGCACCATAGAAGGTGTAAGACTTGAATGTGTGCCTGAAAAACCTTTTCCATGCTTAATCAAGAAAGTAAAAGTTTTGGAAACCAATTTTGGAGCATCATAAGTTGTAGCATGTGCTCTAAAATTTGTAAGTTTATTTTTAAAAAAAAAGCTGGATAAATCTTGGATAAAGCAAATAAGAACCAGACTCTTTAACACTTTTAACAATCCCCTCCAAGATCATATTTGAAAATTTGAATGGATGACCTTTGCTCAGGCATACCATTGCAGAAGCAATAGTAGTACTAAACTCATGCCACCCAGAAGTTTTAGGACTCAAACAATGAAGGAGAAGGTGTACCAAAAACTTGTATTGAGGACAGAGGAGAGCTTTATGAAAATTTAAATTTGTATGCTTTCCCTCATATCCCAAATCTTTTAAAGCAGCAAAAATAGCAGAATTGGCAAGACAAGTGGTCTCTGTTTCATCATCTAAGAGAAAAGTTTCCCTTATAGATGATTCAGTTACACGAACCTTTTGCACATCTACTAAAGCACTGACATATTTTTCCTCATTCATAGTTTTGACTTTAGCAGTAAGCCAGAACTGTTTGATGTAGGAAACAAATATTGTAGGATTCACAGTGAGTGCATACCTAAGAGAAGTAGCATTCAAAAATTTTACCATATCTGTGAGACCTTCATGAACCAACTCTTCATCCAAAACGACCACACTATTGTGCTGCTCTGCCCAGGTACCTGCAAAATCCATGAATTAGGGTTTAGAGAAATTGGGGATAATTGACTTCGAGAATAATGGAGTGTTAGGGTTTGTGAGAACTTCAATTTGGAGCGTGTAGAAACCAGTTATGAAGATTAATTAGGTTTTAAACTGATTGAAAGAAGTTACACATCCCACCCTCTCACTTACCACCGTAGCAGCATAACCATGTCATCCACAACTAGCAGCAGAGTGAAATTAAGCCAGCAGCAGAGTTGACTAATCAAACTTGGTCAAAAAGTCAAGAACCCATAACAATAAATGCGCTTGATACTCCGTAATCCCTATAAAAAGGGACTAAATCTTTTCCCTAATTCAACACAATCAAACCCTAATTACAATCAAAAACGCCAATCTCGCAATCAAAACTTCCAATCACCCAAATCAAATCATCAATAACCATGAAATCTTCTCCCGAAATCATCAACATATCATCCGATTCTTCTTCTGAGGATGAGACACCGTTTGAAACCTATGTTCCTCCTTTCCGTCCACCGCACAATGGTTGTAGAACCAAGGAACAAGCACGCAAGAGGAAGCACGATCTCCCTGTTTTCAAAGATCTTCTTCACTTGAATCAAACCCCAAGCACTTCTAGGGGTAAAGAGGTGATGTCCCCCAAGTCTCCATCGTCTTCAGAATCATCAGAAGACCCTGCTTGGATCCCTATCAGACCACCATCTCCAATGGAGCTTGTTTCCCCCTTCCTCTATACATAATCTGATGAGGATGAACCACACAACAATCCACCATCCACTCCTGAAAGACCACAGTCATCAAGGCCAAGACCCAAGACATCAACCAAAGCAAGAAAGGCAAACCCTCATCTTCCTAAGGAGAGAGAGATTGTACTTGGACTCCCATGCCCTAGAAAGTGATGTTTGAAGTCTTTTGATTTTAGTTTGTTGTGTAGCAATCTTTTGTTATTTTAGAATTTGATGTGGATGTACTTAGTTTGAATGTACTCTTTTGATGATGAATGAAAGTTGTTTAATTACTGTTTGTGAACTTGCAAATCATCAATTTTCAGCTTATCCTGCAAAATGTTAGCCCAAACACCACAAAGTATACAAGAATATATACTAGCAGTAGAGTAAAATAAGCATCAGAGTACATTTCAACTTAATCATATGCTTCTTAAGAAGCAGCAGAAACAGATTAACAAACTGCACAAGACCTTTACCCACTTTACAAAAACAATAAGAGATAAGATTTTCAAATATTAATCATACCAATGTTTGCAATTAAGAATTGAAATCTCCCCACATCAAAGTGTTTAGTGAGAAGATCAGCAACATTGTTATCAGTATGAATTTTAACAATTTGAATTAACTTCTTTTCATAGCATTCCCTTATGAAATGATGTCTTATCTCAATATGTTTTATTTTAGAATGAAAAACAGCATTTTTAATTATGCGAAGTGTGCTGTTGTTATCAATATGAATTTTGGTGTTCATGAAATTGTACCCATAATCCAGTAGTTGATTTTACATCCAAAGCACTTGACCACAGCAACTTGAAGCAGCCACATACTCAGCTTCAGTTGTAGAATTTGCAACCACTGTTTGTTTCTTGCATTGCCATAACACCAATCTGTTTCCAAGAAATTTTTTTTTGGGTAAAAGGGAACTTCCACCCTGGCAAAATATATTAACCAAAAAAACTGTTTCAAGTACAATGGAATGTGACTGAAACGCCACATTAACCTCAAGCAACCGCTTGAACAACCCCTATATCATTTATGACATGCCATAAATGAACAACTAGCTACCAACAACTAGAACAACCATTGAAAACAAAAACGACATGCAAAACAAATAAACAGATCCAAATAAAGAGATTACTTCCTCGAACGGCCTTGAAGCTTGAAATCAAACTGCTTATTATATTCCTCAAATTGCCCAGGTAAATCAAAGACCTGGGCCGCATAATCATCAGACAGATAGCCTTCAAGCTCGTGATGTCCTCCAGCTGATGAAATGTAACTATCCATAGGATCATTTGGCTCAAACACCTCATCCTCACTTTCAGAAACAACTACTTCACCCACCTTAGAGAATGGGTTGCCCTTCCTTATACCATCAGCCATCGGAATGGGTTTCCCATTATCATCTACAAGGGTACCTTTCCCTTCAATAATAAGCTGTTCAAGCTTCCCAATTTTCTCAAAAATAGGAGTGGTCTTCATAGGCGACGGAGAAGTAGTTTTAGAAGAACTAGAAGTAACTTCAAGAGTATCTGTAGTGCCAATCACAGGTTCCAAAACCGAATCTTGTGCCTTAAGCACATCAAAGCTGTTCTTCAACTCAACAAAGTTGATATCCTCCACCCAATTATTATTCTTACCTTGGTCATCCCGGGAAGGAGCCGTACTACTAGTAGGATCAATCGTAGGTTCGTTACAAGAAGTAGAACCTACATTAACAGTTGGAGGACCTATATTTGATTGGTTAGACGTCGACGCTCCTCCATTCTTTGGCTTAGTAATCGGCCTATAGTAATACAAAACTTTAGACTTTTGAAAAGGAATCCCATCAACCTGACGATTAGTACCATGAAGCTTACCTTTACCTTTCTTCTTAGAGGGTTCAACGAAACCCTCTTCATCAACCAACACTTTATCTTTCACAACCTGTTTCACTCGCTTAGGACATCCATCATCATTGTGATCAAAAACTTTACAAGTCTCACATCTTGGCGGCTTCCACTCATATTCAATATCAATCGTTACCAATGAATGACCGGACCCATTAGGGGAGGGGATAGCAACCACAAGAGAGTCAAGTAAGGCTTCCTTTGAAGACACTTCAACAAGGGCCCTAGCATAGGAAATACGACCCCACGACTTAAGGCACATCGTACTCGTGTAGGAATCAAGCATGATAGGACGACCAATTTGCGTTGTGATCAAACTAAGACCTACCTCAGAATACGCCACAACAGGAATATTATGAAGTTTAACCCAAACAGGAGCTAAAGTTATATCATCTTTTGTAAGAGTAGTGTTCGGGGTCCAAATATTTAAAAAGATAGGAACCAATCGTATCAACCATGGACCTTCTTCCAACACCCTCTCCATACCCTCTTTGGTTTCAAATTGGAAAAAGAAAAAACCATTATTAAGCATAACCCTTTGTAAACCAAACTTTGCCCAAGTATTTCGAATGTAATTTTTAACTACCGGGAAAGCGAGTCTCTTACCAATGAAATAACCATACAACGTATTAGCGAATCTAGAGCGTACCTCATTCACAGCTTCCAAAGGGATGGTGACATTAGCACCAGCCACACAATTTTCGTTTCGCATCTCCGAAATCTTAACGGTCTTCTTTAGTGTTTTATCCTTAAGCATATCCGCAAAAGATGGAGGATTAGAACCTGATTGAGTCATTGGCACTCTCGAATCAGCAGTACCCGGACAAGACTTACCATCATCATGAGTCCCACCCTCTTTGTCCCTCTCTCTCGTAACCCCCGTCATAAACTACACATTCATGAACAATCTCTAAATCACAATAAGAACCAGATCCTGATTAAAGAAATCCAAGAACGAACCACACCAGTGTTACAACAAAATAACTCCAAAATGTCGAATTACGTAATATTCAATCTTTAAGTATATAGGTAATAATTGATAGACCACCACAAAACGATTTTAAATTAAATTAATGGAGTAGATCGTTTTTCAATGAATAAATAAAAACAAACACCAACCGACTAATAAAGCAATCCCCTATGATTATTAAATAAATAACCAACGATTGTAATATGAAGAAACAAAGGTTGGTTGATAAAGTAACAATTGAATAAAGAATAATAAAAGGATTCTCAACAATAAAGTTCACGGTTTAATTTGGCAAAAACGAAAAACGATTAGGGAATAGTTTGGCTCGCCGTTTTTCGCCAGAGAGAGAGCAAACGATTAAGGTTTCTGGATTGTTTCCAAGATATTGACAACCTCTAGTTGTAGACTTTCTATCCAAGCAAGCACCAACATAGTCACTGTCTTAATATGCCACCAAATCAAAAGGTGAATCCTTAGGATACCACCCCCAATTTAGGTTGATGCCTTAGATACCTAAAAATCCTCTTCACTGCATTGAGATGTGATTCTTTGGGACAAACTTGGAATCTTGCATAGGCACATACAGCAAACATAATATCAGGCGTTGATGCTGTAAGATACATCAATGAGCCAATCATGGACCTGTACAAGTGAACATCTACTTCTTTTCCATTTTCATCCTTCAACAAAGGTTTTTTGGTATCCATGGTTGTCTTAGCAGGCTTAGCATCTTCAAATCCAAACTTCTTCAAAATGTCATTAACATACTTATCCTGACTAATAAATATGCCATCTTTCTTTTGTACTACTTGTAGTCCCAAGAAGAAGTTGAGTTCTCCCATTGAACTCATTGCAAACTTATCCTTCATAAGCTTCTCAAAATCAACACACATTGCCCTGTTTGTAGAACCAAAGACGATGTCATCAACATAGATTTGAACTAGCAAAATATCACCTTTTTGTCTTTTGAGAAACAAAGTCTTGTCAATCTTTCCTCTACTGAACCCAGAGTCCAACAAATATGTTGACAAGGTATCATACCAAGCTCTAGGAGCTTGATGTAAACCATACATTGCTCTATTCATCTTGTAAACTTTGTCAGGATAATCAGGGTCCTCAAAACCTGGTGGTTGAGACACATAAACTTCTTCTGTAATGGTCCCATAAAGGAAAGCACTCTTTACATCCATCTGATACACAATAAAATCTTTGAATGAAGCATAAGCCAAGAATAGTCGAATTGCTTCTATTCTTACCACTGGTGCAAATACCTCATCATAGTCAAGTCCCTCTTGTTGTGTGTATCCTTGAGCTACTAACCTAGCTTTATTTCTGATGACTATCCCCATTTCATCTCTTTTACATCTGAAAACCCATTTAGTGCCAATTACTCTTTTTCCATTTGACAAATCAACCAAAGTCCATACCTCTTGTAGTTTCAATTGCAGAAGCTCATCTTGCATTGCTTCCACCCAACTTGCTTCTTGTAAGGCTTTGTAAGTGTTCTTGGGTTCAATTTGAGATAAAAAATAGGAAAACAAGCAATTTTTTAGATCTTTATGATTGTTTCTTTGATGCAAGATCTTGCAAAGAAACTTTGATGTTGAAGATCTTTGAGCTCTTTAGTCATTTTTCTTGTTTGTACAGATGATTGAGGATCACTTAGAATTTGTTCTTTTGGATGATCCTTGTGAACTCTTGTAGTAGTAGTGGGACTAACAAGAATGTTGAGTTTCAAATTAGTATAATCTACTTCATCTCCAAATAGTTTACCATCAATAGCTTCATCATCTGTGTCATCATAGATATTCTCTAGAGGAGGCATATTTGGATCATCAGGATAGTTTGTATCAACAAAAGGTCTATCCTGAGTGTCCAAAGAAGGAAACTATGATGTAGAAGCAGAGTGAATAGGCTTAGCAGTAGAATAGATTGAAGTAGTAGTTGCTTGTTTTGGTCTGGCAGTAGAGTCTTCTGAGTCAGCAGTAGAGTCTTCTGGCCTTGTAGGAGAGTCAGCAACAACTACTTTTGGAGCTTCATTGGGTATCTTTTCTGCATCAATAGGAGTTTCAACATCTGCTTGAGCTTCCTTAGGTTTCTCTGGAGTAACATCATCTTCTTGTATCTCTTGATTTTTCTGTAAAGGTATGAAAGTAGGACCAACCTTCAGTTTCTCAATCAAAACAATGTCTTCTTGTGTTTTGTTAGTGTCAACACTAGCAATAACAGGTACATAATTCATTGTCTTGGTCAGGATATCAACATCAAACATCCATCCAGGTTCTTTTCCTTCAGCATTAGATGTGTTCTCACTAAACTTGATATGCAAATTCTCCTCCACATGTTTGGTTCTCTTGTTATATACCCTGAAAGCTTTACTATGTACAGAGTAACCAACCAAATTTCCTTCATCAGCTTTCTCTTCAAACTTGCCTAACTGATATTTAGTGTTCAAAATAGTGACAGGACATCCAAATGGCTTGAGAAAATCAATCAATGGTTTCTTCCCATGAAAAAGCTCATATGGAGTTTTGTTGTGAGGCTTCACTACCTTACTCTTGTTTTGCACAAAACATGCAGTGTTTACAGCTTCAGCCCAAAAAGGTATAGGTAATTTAGAATCAGCTAACATTGTTCTTGCAGCCTCAATAAGTGTCCTGTTTCTCCTCTCTGCAACACCATTTTGCTGTGGAGTTCTTGCAACACTATACTGTCTTCATCACACTATTCTTGAACTCAGTACCATTGTCACATTTGATAATTTTCACTTTGTGGTTGTGCAGGTTTTCAACTCTTGTAATGAATTATTTAAGTATCTCTGGAGTTTCATCTTTAGTGGCTAAGAAGAACACCCAAGTAAACCTGCTGAAGTCATCTATGACAACTAGGCAATATGACTTCTTGTTCAAACTTTTCATAAAAACAGGCCCAAATAAATCCATGTGAAGCAAATGCACGGGCTCTGTATTTGTATTCACAGTCTTTGACTTGAATGAGACTCTGTGTTATTTACCCTTTTGACAAGCAACACAAGTCTCACAATTTTCAAACAACTTTGTGGGCATGCCTCTCACAAGATTTCCTTTCACCAATTTATTCATTGTCTTGTAGTTCAGGTGCCCAAGTCTTCTATGCCATAATTTGGACTCATCAACAGTGGCTTTTGCAATCAGACAAGTTAAAGCTCTTTTAGGAACTATGTTCTTAATATGGTCACTGTATGTATTTTCATTTCTAGGGACCTTCAATAGCACAAATTTATCATTTGGCAACTGAAAATCAGGAGAAAGGATTATACATTCAGTGTTTGTAAAAAGAACAAAATTCCTTTTGTCACACATTTGTGAAACACTAAAGAGATTAAACTTAAGCCCTTTCACAAGAAACACCTTCTCAAAGTCCAAATTCCTTGTTCTTAAAGTGCCTCTACCAACAATCTTTCCACCTTTTGGATCATTCCCAAAAGCAACATAACCACCTTCAAAAGCCTCAAAATCTTCAAGCTGAGACTCATCCCCTGTTATATGTCCAGAGCATCCACTATCAACTATAACCATATCTTTAAGATCATCCAGTAGATTACCCTGCACATGAAAATAGAGAAATTAGTTTCTCTTGGGGACCCAATCCATTATTGACTTGCATCTGCCTTGTGCATCAACATAGTTAAATTTCTTTAAATCACTTGATGCACTGCTGGTTTTGCAAACATTGTTTGTAACAGTTGATTTTGGTTTCCAAACCTAACAAACTAAGGCCTTAACAGTATAAAAAATGATTTCCAACAACTGTATTTGATAAAACTTTTGGCCCAGAAGTAGAAAGTTTTGTACTAGTAGCAGATTGCTTACTAGCAGCAGAATGCTTACTAGCAGCAGAGTGCTTACTAGCAGTAGAGCCAGCAACAGAACCAGTTGTGGTTTTAAAAGCACCATTTGATTTAGCAGCATGAATGGATCTAGTTGCACCAGATCTTAACAACACAGCCCCAGGAATCATGTTTCTATTAGGATGAGGGTGAGTATTCTGATTAACATATTTGTGATTCACCCTAGTATATTGATTCCAAACAGGTTTCTTGTGATCAGTACAGCTATTAATCAAATGTTCAAAGCTACCACACTTATAACAAGCCTTTTTCTTCAATTGAAACTCACTACCTAATTTGTTTGAAACTAGGTTATTAAAGTTTCTCAGATTTCCCCTAGGCTTATTATTGAAACCATTCATTCTTTCTCTAGAAATCTCATTATATTCAGCCATTTTCTTAGAGATACCCTTACCTAACACAGGTCTCACAAACTTCACATGTTCAATTTTAGGTTCAACTTTAGCAGGAATTTCTTCCTTTACTACACTTTGTTCTAGTTCAACCTGTTCTTGTTCTTCATCACTATCTGAGTACCAATCTTCAATAATGGGAGCATCAGGAAATTTTCTACCCTCTACCTTAGGTGTTTCTAAGACACTTGTACTAGACTCACCTATTGGTTTTTCTATGTTCAGCTCACTAATGAAGGACAATTCTTTTCCTGGTGGAGCATAGGCACTCTTAGCAGGAGGAGCAACCTCATTGTAACCTATTCCACTTCCTTTCCTCATTATTGTACTCTCAATAGATTTATTAACCAAATCAGAAGCATATTGTTGTTTGTTTACTCTTACTATATGTTTTTATTTTTCAGCAAGAGCTGCATCTCTATCTCTTTCTGCTTCTTCTAATTTATTTTTAAGAAACTCAATTTCACTGTTTTTCTTAAAAATTTCAACATCTTGTTGGTTAATTCTATCTATATATTCTAGCTCACACTCTTTTAAGTACTCAAGTCTTCTTTCAACATTTTGAATACCTACTTTGTAACCTAGGTTATCAAGTTTTACGTTTTCAACTTCTCTAATTAGACTCTCATTCCTAGACTTAAGTTCTTCTACAGTGTCAGCACAAGACTTAAAAGAACACACAGATAAATCAGAATCATTAGATACCTCAGAATCAGATCCAGAAGATGATGATGAATAAGCCATAAGTGCAAAGTTATGCACTTCAGGCTTGACTTGAGCCACCAAAGAATAATTTGGTTCTTCATCAGCCAAATCACTCCAATCATACTCTCCCAATCCATCATAAGACACCAATGCAGTAGTGGTATTCTTTGTTTCTTCAGTCTTCTTTGATGCTTCAGCATTTTTCTTTGGAGCTCTACACTCTCTAGCAAAGTGACCATTCCTGTTACAGTTGTAACACTCTATCTTTGACTTTTCAAAGCCAACATTCTCTTTAGGTCTGTACTTGATTTCTCTTCCAGTTCTCTTCCAGAATTTTCTTGCCCTCAAGGTCAACATGGCCATTTGTCATTTAAGATCCTTCTCTTCAAGATCATCAGGATCAAGGTGATGCAGATCTTGATTAATAGCCTGTGACCTTATACTTGTAGTAAGATCAGCCAAGAATGCACATAAAACAATATCACTGGTGGAATTATTGTCATTTGAACTAGCAGCAGATCCATCAGCAGTAGATACTTCATAAGCAGCAGAGTGAGATTCTTTAGACCCCTTTGACTTTGAAGATACAAAGGCAAGATTTTGTGCACCAGAAGATGAAGTAGATGTAGAAGACAACTCTGGTTCATACACTCTTAAGTTGTTATAGAGACTTTCCAACTTCATAGTTTCAAAGTCAGGCTTATTCCTCCAAACAACAGTGTGCATAATCCATTCAGGTGCAAGACTTCTAAGGAACTTGAGGTTTACATCTTCTTATGGAACCACATAGCCAACAAGCTTTAGATGACTGACAAGTTGATTAAGTCTGTTGTAAGTGCCATTAATCTTCTCTCCACTTTTAGCAGTAAAGTTCTCAAACTGATGCTTCAACATGTTTTTCCTTGACTTCTTGGTAGCATCATTCCCTCCAAATCTGAATTCAACAGCATCCATAAAGTCTTTAGCAGTCTCACAGCTATCAAAGTCCAACTGAAATTCATTAGGTATTCCCATTAAGAGAATACTGTGTGCCTTGATCTCCATCTTCCATAAAGAATTCTCTTCAGCAGTCTTGATTGGTATCTCTTTTCCATCAGCACCCTTCTTTGGTAAAGAGTCACCATTCATGATCACATTCCACATGTTAAAGTCAATCATGCGAATGTACTGTCTGATTCTCATCTTCCATAGCTCATATTCACCAGGGTTGAGCATGGGAACCTTTGAAGCAGTCACCATATGTGTATCATCACCCATCTTTAGCAGTTGATTAGGAACAACAAACTTGCAAGGAACAGTTTCTTCTTGATTACAACTTCTAGATCACAAGCTCTGATACCACTTGTTAAGATCGTTGTAGCTCTTAGACGCGGTCTAATATTATATCTAGAAACACATAATAATGAAGGCGGAATATTCAAACATAGAATCAATCATTATTATGAACAAGGTTTTTCATTATCATTCACTTCTCTAACGATTACAAACTACTTAACATGTTCTACCTTGATCAAGTAGAACACATTATCTAAACTAAAACACTAAACCCTAGGCGTTTATCTTATACGCCTAGGTTACACACACAAACCTTTACTAGACGTCTACATTGTGGAAGACTTGAATAATGAAATCCTACACCCTTGATCTCTTTATATAGAGAGATATTAGGGTTTACAAAATACTACGAAGGACTAATAAATAAAACTTCTTTTGCAAACAAGTCCTTCCCATCTTTTGTATAATTCCTTCTTGTCACTTCAAGCCCTTCATGTTTCATTCTTCTTGTTTTGTATCATCAAATCAATAAATATAATTCCCAACAACCACAACCATGGCTAAGGCCAAGGTTGAGTCTCAAACCCATAGTAACAACGACCAAAGCCACAGCAAGGCCACGGCTAAAGACCTTATGGCTTTCTAAGCCGAAACATGAACTAAAGTGTTAGTCATAACATAATCAACCAATTTAGATCTACTCCATCCAATGACCATGAGACTTTACAAGTAATATTCATACTAGACTCAAGAAACTCATTGTAATAACAATCTTCATTTAAAAGTAAACTTTCCTAAGTTTATTCAATTAGTTGGACATGTAACTTTCCGGATCAAAAACTTATATATTTTTATCAAATACTACAACACTAGGGAGCTTCATGTGAGGGGTTCATTAAAGTAAACCGTCGAGATGAGTTATGGATTTACGAATTAAAGTGTCCTGGCTCCTCGAACATTTACTACATGGCCTCTGAATTATGTCGGCCCGAATGGTAGTAAGCGATATACAAACTATACACGTTTCATAAACCATTCTTATTCAACGACTTACACTATATACTAAGTACTACATCATGAACAATATGCAAGACATATATAGGAAATTCTTCATATTCTTAGATATTATTCCAAACCTAAGTTGCAATAATTATTCTAGGTTGCTCGTAGAAGTTCTCACGGCATATCCATCATTCTCATTAAACATCATCCAACTCACGGTGAGTTCGTAGCCCCACTTTCTATTGTTTAACTATTTTACAAACCTATGGGGGGATACATGCTATAATTTTTCTACTCGAACACAATGCTTTCTACTGTATGCTTACCCGACTATGATTTATTTTCACTAAGTAACGATTGCCATGTTCGAAGTCCCTATATCATGAACCATTAGTCACTAGCTATAGAGAGCGCGAATATTGTGAATAGATCTATTGGGATTGACGGATCCCATTTGTGTTGAACAACTACGAGTTTAAACAAATGCATTAATATTTGAAACATAGGTATGACGGCAAAGTACCTACCGGGATAACTCCACCGATTGATATTGGTACACGTTAACGTTTTGGTGTCATAAGCTTAGTGTATGATAATAACTGTTTTGTTTTCCAACCATTGGTGTGAGTCTATAGCTCACACTACCAACTTATTGTGTTCAACCATTAAACAAACTCTATGAATATCACTCAACCTTTGTGTTGACCTTTTAAGCATGTATTTCAGGTCCATGATAATCAAGAATGGCACGGAGGGGCACGGACTAAATGAAGAAGGCTATAATCTACTTTGTCATTCGATAAAAATCAAAAGGCTTTATATTGATGTATTTTGTAAACATGGAACCATCTGGGACCTCATTTTGTAATCTCTAATATTTATTTAATTTGAATGATAAATCTTTTAAAACGACTCAATTAGAGTTCGTTTTCTATTATTGTGACTATTGTGCCGTCGAGTAACACCCAGTTTGAATTCCGCTGCATCCATGAATTGGGGGTGTTACACTTTTCATATTCCATAAGCTGATCTAGGTTACTTTAATAAGCTTATATTAGTTAGTCATAAGCTAGGAAAACTTCTTGTTTCATAAAAATATAGTTTACATGATTTTAGGACTAGTTTTGCAATAGTTTTCATGCATAGGGGTATATATGGTAACTTTCTGAAAATACTAAGTCTAGGGACTATTTTTGACATTTCTTAGAAGTACTAAGTATAAGGACCCTTTTTGCAAAGTTCTATAACCTTAGGATAAAAGTTAATATAGCTATAAACTTATAAGGACTAGTTTATAAATGTTAGTATATTAAGGGTATAAATGGTAATTCTTGAAAACCTATAAGTCTAAGGGTCATTTTTGTCATTTCTCTAATATATCTAAGTATAGGAACTAAAAATAAATAATCTAGGAAGTTTATACTTAGTATATGTAAGTATAAGGTTGATTTGTAAATACATAAACTTAGAGGGAAAAAAGTGATAAACTTAGATGTATAAATGAAGTATTTACCTAATAAATAAAAGTACTATCTTTTTATATAATGTATCACAATAATAGGGAGCTTCATGTGAGGGGTTTCATTTGCGTATTCGTTTTAACGAGTTTGTTGGGTTTACGACTTAAAGTACCCTGGCTCCTCAAACATTTACTACAATATGACCTCTAAATTTTGATAGCCCAAACAGTGATACGTTATATTTAAATCTAGTACTTAATAACATAACAAAATAATAGGGAGCTTCGTGTGAGAAGTTATATACTTCTGAATTATGATGGCCCGAACAGTGTTATGTTATAACGAAATTTAGAAACCCTGAATGTGATTATTTGAAAAACCTAAAAACAATAACTAGGACTTGACATACACACACACACACACCAAACCTTGCCCCCAGGATACGTGAGTCAGCAGTCTAATCCCAAAGTCACTTTTCGCATCAATCGCATCATCCTTAAGCCCAGGTGAGTTCGTAGCCTCACACTTTTTAAATTCCGTGAGTTCATAACCTCACTCTTTCTAAATGCTTTATAAACCCTGTGAGGGGGTTACATGCTTACTTTTTCTTTAAATCGAATACAAGTCTTTTTCTTTGAGTATTGCACGAGTGTTACTTTCTGCCACCATGTCATAACTAAAATTTATGAACCATAATCACTTGTGCGGGGGTACCCGAGTGAACGCGAGTATAGTTGATAGATCTATTGGAGTTTGACACATCCCATTGGTTTACCTCAGCCGGGTAACCGATAAGTACTATACTTGAAACCTCTAAGGATTAACTTTAGCAAGTTATCCTTCTCGTCCCCTCATGGTTTGGTCTGCAGACCCCATGACCCGGACTGTTAACGAGCGGTTTCATGAGCTTAGTGCAATAACTCTCTCTCCCCAGTATTGTACTGATCATACAAATACTGACACAAAATGTTTAAATACGGTTTCTACCTACTTTCCATGGGTGTATAACAATGTAGCCCATGCTTTACTAAACTCGTATTCAACTATTTTTAACTAAAACCTATGAATACCATTCAACCTATGGGTCGACTCTTTAAGCATGTAGCCTAGGTAACTGAACAACTTATGACATGGAGTTGCACTGGACTTGGTGGACTTTCAAACCCGTTATCCTTCAAAAACAACATTTCACACTTAGATTCACGGGACCTCTTCTTAATAAAACTCTGATATTTTAATGAATGATAACTCATTTTATAAAAACGTCTCTTTTCGAGTCGTTTTCTATTAGTGTGACTATGATTCTATGAGGTAATACCCCAGTCCTAACATCCGCTGCGGTATGTGAAAATGGGGGTGTTACAAGCCCGCCGGTTCGGTTCAGTTTAAGTGTGTTTGTGTATGTTTCTATCGATTTTGAGTTGAATCGAACCGACCAGACCCGAAACCGAAAAGCGTGAAAAACCTAAACTGAAACCGAACCAAAGGGCTATCGGGCTGGCTCGATTTTTGTTGGTTCGGTCGGTTTTGTCGGTCCGGTTCGATTTTGAACCTTCCATGCTCAGCCCTAGTTTATTGTATACTATTATTATAATTAATATAACTCACGAAATGAAGATGACGTTCGTTAGTCTGTTAGTTTAATGGTAAACGGTCGTCAAGTCCTAAATTAACTAGTAATTGAACATGTTAATTAATCAAGGACTAAAAAGCAATATGGGGGTTTTAGAACCCTCCAAAGGGGCCGGCCCTATGGGTTAGGGCTTTGGGGGGGGAGGGGGGGGGTAACTTGTTCCCTGAGATTTTGTATTAGTATATAAGGAGGCCTTTAGGTCCTCATTATTCACTCATTCAAAACTAAAACACACTCTCCCTCTCTCTTGCTAATTGCAATCGGCAAACACCCCCTTGTAAGGGTATTGCTTTTCACTTCTTCTCTACCAAACATATTTGTGCCTTGTTAGTGGTTTATGGTTTGTGGTTTAAGCACTTGCATCCTAACGATCTCGTTGGACGTGTAGTGTGAGCATTCGATAGAGATCAACTCACAATAGTTGATTTGATTCATGTGTTGGTGATCAAGATTCAAGATCCGGTTTTTATCTATTGTTCAATAGATTCGAGATTGGATTTATATGTTTATTTATTTGTTAATTTACAATATTAAAGATAGATTCATTCGCTGCGTAGTCGTGATATTAATAGTTTAATCAATATGAAACCCCAATATGTCATTTCGTGTGTTGCTATCGGGTGGGCCAATCAAAGGATGACCAATCAAATTACTCAAATGTGTGGTATAAACTACAAGTAGGAAATTATGAGAACTTTTTGCTAGGCCATGGCAATAATGAAGCAAAAGACTGTTGGAACATAATATTTTTTCCTTCAGATTTATTCATGAAAGGTGTAATTAGATTTTGGGATAATTTTTAATGAGATGATTTGCACAATTTTTTTAATTGATTGAGACACTCTAATTTTATGTGTTTGGACATTTATATCCTCACAGTTATCTTTACATTTTCACCCATGTGAGAGTATAAATGTCCAAACACATTAAGTTTGAGTGTCCCAATCAATTGAAATAATGTGCAAATCATCTCCCATTTCTAATATGCTCTGATTGCCTAGTTGATTTGCCTTTTTGCCTCAGAATTCGGAGTTTCTGTATTTAAAACGGGGCAACTTGCAGTTTTTGGGCAACTGAAATCTGCAAGTGTCACTTTTCGGATTACAAGGTAGGACAACTTGTGTACTTTTTAGGCAACTTTTGTACTTTTGGGCAACTGGCGGCCCTCATGTAGGACACTTGGCATTGTATGGGCTGAGTTGCTAAGTTGCCCGGTCTAAATACAGAAATTTCGAATTCTTGGGGAAAAAAGCAAATTAATTGGGCAATCAAGGCATACTAGGAATTATCCCTTAGATTTTTAGTTAATAAAGCTTTGGCTACGCTCCTTGACATGTGTCACTAATATCTAAGATTAGCATTTAGCATTTCTCTTTAGCAAAATACTTTCATTGTCACTAAATTTCTGTCAGTACATATCACTTTTTTTGTCACAATATTAAAACATATCACGTCGGCACTGTTTTATACTCCAAGGTCCCATTTTGATATATTTATAGTACGATTTTGATTGTACAAAATAATGATGCTACAAGAAAATGTCACCATGCACGACTGTTATCTAAAAGCTTGTCTCCAACCCAAAAGTAGCTCCATTAGTCCATTAGGGCAAAGTCACACAACCTTTATATCTCCATACAAACTTTTTTTGTAGGGTCTTCATGTTAGATCTTTTAGCTTTTTGTTCTTTTTAACGTTTGACATGGTGATCGTTTTTCGATTTTGAATCAAAGGTGGTAGGTCTTGCATGATTGAAAGTTGTACACATTAAAAATGTGTTAAGTGGGGTTGTTGAATTGCTGAATTGGTTGTAAAAGATTCATATGTTCAATTCAAATTGTGTAATTTGAGCAACCGAATTTTTGACTCAGATTTGTGCGGTTTTACTGGGGTATTCGTTCTCGTTCCTGACAATATCTATAGATACCTCTAAATATGTACATACAGGAATTAAATTTAAATGAAACTTATTGTAAAACTATAGGAGTCTTAGCTTGTTGATGATTCAAAATATAGCGATGGATTTGATGAGGAGGACTCTGTCTCTGAGTAACACGAAAACAATGTGTTTAACATTTGGAAAAATACTATTCATTTCAAAATGATATTCTTTAATTTATTTTGAACAGAAGTCTAGCTTATAATCATGATTGACTTTTGAAAAATAACTTGACTGGTTAAAATCTGAAAATGAACTTTTATAAGCTAAATTAGAATTGAAAAGTAACGAAAGTAATACTCCAACAAAGAGAGAAAAACACTAGGGCATGCAGTCGCTATTATATAAACCATCATCAATTAGTTGGACTCCATTAAAATTTCACTTTGCAATATTATCCATGATTTTTAAAATTAAGTTACTGGAAAGAAAACTAAGAAATGGACATTTAATGATTGTCGAAAATCTACTCGTTTTACAGAAGAAGACACTATGCCGACAATACAATATTCTAGTGACAATTATTGTATTTTGTTTCAAAAGGCTATCTAGTTATTGATAAGTTATTGGCTCCTTTTTTTAAAATGATTGAAATATCTTTTAATTATTTTATTATTTTTTATTTTTATAATTTTGTTTTTATTATAAATTACGAAACATAAAATACAGAACAGAAAATGTAAAGCTTTACAAGTCAAAAGTAGTCAAACACAAAAATATGAAGCAAAAAACCTACGAAACATTAATTATAAAATTTGACAAATCAAAAGTAGTAATACACAAAAAATATAAAACAAAAATCAATAAAAAACTGCTTTTACCTATCAATAAAACATGTAAAGCAAGGTAGTAATGGTGAAAGGGTACCGATACTACCACCCATTACATACTTGTTTGTTAATTGTTATTAGGGTGGTACAATTATTACCCATAGCATTTTTTTTTTAATATGTAATACCCCTTTTAGCTTACCATTTAATTTTTTATTAATAGCTTAACACAGTTTTTATTAGTTTCTGTTTCGTTTTTTTAATCATTTATAAGTTTCTATTCTGTGTTTCCTGTCAAACTTTTTATTTTTTATTTATTTTTATTTTTTTTAATGGTAAACGAAAACTCCCCGATAAAATATATTACTCTAAAAAAACATGTAAGAACAACGGATGATAGTAAAGTCTCTCATCTCGGCCCATTATATAGGCACAACCAAGCACCTATAGTGCTACAAACCTACACACTACATAAGAAAGACAAGCAAATCTTATGAAAAACAAGAACAATTACTTCCGAGCACGAGTCTTAAGCGGATATCAAACTGGTCACAAAAAGCATCCAATTAACCAGGTACGTCATAGACTTGGGCCTCGTATTCGTCAAAAAAATCAAAATCATCAGCTTCAATCTGCTTACCTGATTGATCCTAAACGGTCAACTAAGTTTACCAGGTGATGGTCAACCAAGTCAAACGTCTAAAACCAACTAACCAAGGAGTACAGTGTATTCCCGGGGCGTTATGTCCCAGCGAGGTAAGCAATTGTATTTAAAAACGTTTTAAGTGATCTGGTGATTTAACAGGAGGATCAGGAATTTGATTTGAATGATTATACTATGAGATTATGAGTGAAAATAACTTAGAAACACTATTGGAACAATTACTGATGATCAGATAACCTAGAAACGTGAGTTAAACCTAAAACGCGCGTTTCAATTTAAATTAAACGCGAACGCGCGAAATAAAAAGTGAAACGTGGGCAAATAAAGTCCTACGAATATAAAAACTATATTTTTACAATCCTAATGTTATAAGAAAATTTTTAGAAAATTAAAATTATTTTTACAACTATTTAATTAATTACTAATTATTAATTACTTTTTAATTAACTAAATTATACTAATTATTAATTAATTATGAAAATTAACTAGAAAAATGAAAATTAAATTTAGAAAAATCTAAAATATTATAAAACTAATTTTAAAACAGAAAACCTATTTTTTCTACTTTTTAATTATTTATTATTAATTAAAACTAATTATTTAATTATTTTAAACTAAATTAAATTATAAAAAGTACTAAATGACAAAAGAAAAATCTGAAAAAAATTCCTAAAATTATTTTATCCTACAAGGAACCTGAGAAAAATTTAAAATTGAGAATTGCTTATTAATAAGCAGAAAAATAAGCTAAAGGGCTTAAATAGAAGCTATCACTTAACTTATTTTTGTCTTTTTCTTAATTTTCTTTTACAAAACTGTTTAACTAATCAAATTAACCAACTTTTATGAAAGGACTTTTGCTTAAACTCAATAATAAGCTCTGTGCAAGCAAATAAGCACAATAGTGAAGCTTTAAGCTTCAATAAGCTTGAAACAAGCCACACAGTGTACCCAGGCTAAGAAATAAGCTAAAATCAACTTGAAGGAACTTAAATAATCTTAAATCAACAAGAAATACCCACAGAGTAAGCCAGTAAAAACAAATAAGCAATTTCCAATTGCCTTGTGAACCCACAGGCCCGCAGACTTCTTTATGGCCAAATCCAGCTTATCAAATAAGCTATAAAGCCACAAATAAGCACTGAACCTAAGAGTCTAGCTTGGGAGCTTTCCAAAATGTCCAAGCTCACCCAGTGGGACCCACAGGTGAGCTTTTGAGGAGCTTATGAAAAAGCTTGTATATACTGATTACTCAGTATACACAAGGAGATGGGACAAGTTAAAAGCTGATAGCAGGCCCAAGAAATAAGCTTGAAAATGAAAGATTAGCTTTCAACCCTTGAGATAGACACCTAAGCTTCCTAAAAAGCTAATTTACTCAAGCTCTTGTTCACAGATAGGTTTTTGAGAAGCTTATGAAATTAGGCCTTTGCACACTGATGAATCAGTGTGGATGTTTTGGTCAGACAACTATTTGGTTCAAATTAAGCCACCCAATAAGCTGTAACATGCAAACAAGATCCAGGTACTATAACTCAGTACTACTAAATACCCAAAATACCAAAAATCAAGCAAGTTGCTTATTAAATGAGCAAGTTATGGGCTATTTGGAATTTGGGTCAAATGGTGGCACAGGGGAGATACATGCCCTGCAGGTCCAAACAACACCTTGCACACACTTCACAAAAATTCTTAAAAATGAAACATCTACAGGTTTTGATAGACTAGGTGGTAGACTTCAAGCACAAAAAAATTTAGAATCCAATTCTCATTCAGAAATTCAGGAAAATTCTCCCAATAAATGGGTTTTCTGACCAATTTGCAATTTTTGACTTTTAAATTTTCATACCACTTTGACTTTAATGAACTTTAATCTTGCTCAACTGAATAATTATGACTTAAGGGTCTAAAATGAAACTCAAATGGGTAATGATGACCACTAATGAGCTAAGAAACAAGGTTTTGAATGTCAAATCCCTCACAGTTAACTGTGAGGGTGCTTAAAATGGAATTTTGACTTTTTTCTTATGAAACTACAAAAACAACTTTAGAACTCAGTGTTTTAAGGCCTAGGGGAGATACTTGAACCAAACACTACCATAATAAACCACAAATACTCAGCAGACTAGCTTAAACCAATCACCCCTTAAAACTGTGATTTTTTATATTTCAAGAGACCCTGTGAGATTAGAGCCAAAACACCAATGCTTCACATTCAAACAACGTAAATTAAACTTAACTACACTAATTTTATGAACAAACAAACAGTTGAGTACATTAAACTATTTTATAGAAATGTGACAGTGAAACTAAGAATATTAGCACAAATGAGATTCAAATGAGCCAGAGACCAAAATAACCAATAATCAGTCTCAACTACACCTAGTAGACTTAGAAAAATCAAATAAGCAGTTAATTGAGCAATGCTACAGTAAACACAAAAAAAAAAAGGAATTTTGCTTACAAAGAGTCCAAGTTGGCAAATGGTATCAAGGCTCAGAACATATCCCTATCACTCCCCATGGAGTACTAAACCAGAACATCCAATTCCATAGCCTGTTTTCACTGCTTCACTTTGTTCTCCCATTTCTTTTTCATGAGTTTTTATTTTATTTTTTATTTTCTTTCTTTTTCTTTTCTGAGTCTTCTTTTTGATTATTGAGGGAAGTGTGAGGACATAAAAGACTAAACTAACAACAACAACAGGCTTTGAACAAGATTTAAGAAAGCTTAAAGAGTGATTATGAAACTGGAAATAACTTTGAGATTGAAAATACTTGCATTAATAATAAAGAGTTTACAAATTATACTACTTAACTGAAATTAAAATTACATGAAAACCTAATTCACTACTGCCTTTTTAAAGGCTTACATTCTTTTTTATTTATACCAAGACTTGAGCTAGGGCTTCATTGGCTCTTTGTCCAGTTCTGCTTGTGCTCTTTCTTTGACCATTCCCAACCCTTGGATTGCTTTAAAATCATCTCATCCATTAATTCACTTTGGCGCCTAAATGCATCTTGTCTTTTTCTTTTGATAATTGAAGCCAGGAGGGATATCTTGGACTGGTATGCTTGGTGTGTTATAGGTGTGATGATGGAGGGGGGTTTGAGTGTTGCAGGGTGAAGCAGTGAGGGGTGATGATGGTGGTGTTTGGAGGGTAACAGGGTAGTGAGATGGTGAGGTGGAAGAGATGGTCAAAACGTTTGACCGAGGGAGGGAGTTAATATTAAAAACGGGGTGTGGGCTGAGGGGAGTTGGGCCAGGATGTTGGTGGGCTAAGGATATTGGGTGGTTGGGTATTTGTTGTTTGGGTGGGCTTTGGTTTTATTTGGATTTGGATTTTGGGGAGTATGATACTAGGTCCGTTTGGTTTGTAATTTTGTTAAGCCCAAGGACCAAATTTGTAGTTTACCGAAACTTGAAGACCAAAAGTGTAATTTCCCATTAGTTATCAAAAGGGGCAAAATTTTAACATATGAATAGTTCAAGGGTGATTATTTATATTTTCCACTTTTTTAAATACACGGAGACTAACTTTGCCAATTTTGAAATTATAGGGACCAATTGTTTAATTTTCTCAAAATTTTCACCCAAGGATCGTTTTTGATAATATTTTACTTTTAAATGCCTTGGGTTGACTTTTCTTTCGTTTTAAAACTTCAGGGACTAATTTTGTCAATTTATGAAACTTGAGGGACTGAAACTGCCAATTATGCAAACTTTGTTCATTTTTCATTTGTTTTTAAACATTTTGCATCTAAACACATATAAAACACCATTTTGGGATAATTTTTGTATTTTGATGCATTTCTGAGTGTTTTTGGATGTTTTGGCAGTTCAGATACGATAAAAATGATGAGTATTTACACACTCATCATTACCACCTCCAGACAAGGAGATATACCTAGCTAAATCATCATTAGGTGCTAGTACTTCATCCTCATCAGACTCACCAAGCTCACCTAACTAAAAACCCCCAAGAGACGAATCAGGCTTGCTAGACCAAATACCAGTCTTCCTAAGAGGCTTAACAGTTGAGCTGCTAGATTTATTCTCATGCGCAAGAATAGGACCAAAAGAATCATGTTTAGCATTCAACGTAGTATTAGAAGTATCAACAAAAAAACCATCTTCATTTTGAAGAGCATCATATGAGTTCTTTAAGGATAATAATTCAATGTTATCGACATTTTTACCTCTAGGATCAGCCTCATTAGACTTCTGAATATCCTCAACCACGGCACTAGTACTACCACTTGCAACATAACCCGATTTCCCATTATTAACCTCCCTCGAACTAACATTCTCAAACGACTTCCCATTCACACCCAAATTTCCGTTGTTAAGAGCAGATGTAGAAGCATCGTTAGCCATTGTTTTAGGTTTAGCACGATAAAAATATTTGGGTAGCGGCTTGGTTAGACGAATTCCAGAAATATGCAGATTATGCTTAGCCATATTTTTTCCTTTCCCTCCCTTTCGAGTGACTTCAATAAACCAATCATTAGCCTCAATATTAGGACTAACATCTTTCACATGTTTTGGACAGTTCTCACTCAAATGGCAAAATATTTTTCATGTATCACAATGGGGAGGCTGCCATTCATACTCCACGTCTATAGTTTCAAACGAGTAACCAAGCTCATCAATCAATGGAATTGCAATAACCAAATATTTCAAAGGGGACTGTCGAGACGAAAATTCGATAAGTGCTCTAGCATAAGTATTTCTGCCCTAAGACTCAAGACACATATTAGCCATGTAAGCATCCAACATTATTGGCCTTCGTAATTTAGTAGCTATCAAGCTTAAACCCGTTTCAGTAAACACAACCATTGGAACATTATGAAGCTTGACCCAAACAGGAATATTCGTGATTTCTTCCTTCTTCAAAGTGGTATTATGCGTGGCCCATTCTTTAATACCTAGTCCATACCCGTCCTTGAAGAGAACTTGCAAAAGAAGAACCTGTTATTCAACATAACCTTAGTAATTCCATATTTAGCCCATGTGTTCTTCACGTAGTTTTCTAACGATAGGAAACTCAAAACGTTTCCCAAGAAAATACACAAACAAGGTGTTAGCAAACCGATGTCTAACCTCCTCAACAGAATCCATTGGTATAGTGACATCAGCCTTGTCTACGACCTCCTCATTAGTTAAAGCACGAAAGTTAACTTTTTTCTTCAAATGTTCCTTATTGAGTAATGAGGCATACTACATAGATGGTTTGACCTGCTTACCTAAGCCTTCAACAGTTGCATGCGTATTTTAAGCATCAACACTACCATAATTATCCCTTCCACGCGTATACTTATTACCAACAGAACCATGAACCGTCGTTATTAAAAACCTTAAACTCACAGACAATTGCAGAAAGGAAACTAACAACAGTAGCAGCAAAAAACACGATAGGGAAATAAGAAAAATAGACAAAACCCTAAAAAGGGTTTAGTCACCCAACAACCAAGCCCTAATCGACTTACATGATTAAGCAATGATGACAAGATATGAATCCAGATCTGAAATTAACGGTAGGTAAAAAAAACCCGACAAAAGCAAAACCCTAAAAAGGAGAAATGAAACCCTAAAGTATTCGACCTGCAACAAATAAAAATCGTATTAAAGTGATGAAATTCAATGATTAATCAACAGGAATACGACTTTTATAAGGAATTCAAATCAAATAGAAGAGGATTGATCGATCAAAGAAGGTAGGTTAGGGTGAGTCGGCATTGTCGCCAAAGAGATTAGGGCTTTTTTTTTTAATTTTATATTTTATATTCCGTGCTTTTTATTTTATAATTTTACAATTAAAAAGAAGAAGAAAAAAAGTGTTAAAAGAAGGTACTCCATCCGTCCCAAATTATAAGTTCATTATGAGTTTGCACAATGTTTAATAAATTATCACCAACTAATTTATTCATTAATCAAATTTCTTCTCTCTCCACTAAAGTATCATTTGATTGGTTGAAATAGGAAACGGACAAGTATTTTGGGATAAAAAAAAAAAAAAAAAAAAAAAAAAAAAAAAAAAAAAAAAAAAAAAACTTATAATTTGAAACGGAGAGAGTATTACTCGTAAAATAAGGGTACCAATAACCATACCCTTCTTATTTGCTAGTGGTATGGTGCACTCGAATCCACTTTCATACTTTATGTTGATTTAACTAAAATGGTTATTTATAAATAAGTTATTACAATCACGTACGTGTACCCTAACTTTTTCAGAAAGCACAATATATCAACTTTCATTACAGTAATATTTATTTTGTTATGGATGTTTGAATACTACTCCGAGTCTACTAAGGAAAGATTTGACTTTAAAAATAAATAAATAAATAAATAAATAAATAAAAAGGAGAGAGAACTACAAAATAAAATCTTGCAACGTTGGTTTACGGCAAAAAGAATATACTCTGTTAGAAATCCGGTGAGGCGGTGAGTATCAACAAATAAAATTCGTGGCTAATAAGCCACATATCTGGTTTCACCAATTTTTTTGGTCTTGCAAATTATCCTAATGTTAATCTCAATCAGCAACAGATTATTCTTATCCGTCATAACATTAGCAACAGAAAAATTATTTGTTATTGACGTAGTTTACGACGGTTACATTCTAATTGCACTTTCTAATAGTATGTCTTGATACAAATTGCTGTTTAAAAATATATCTCACTAAATTCTTGAATCTACATGTTATCAGTTGATGGTTCACTTACCTATCTTCATGTTATTTAAGCTGCCTATTCAAAATACCTTTTGCAATAATGTTGTATACTCCAATTAGAAAAGACTACGTACATCAACTGATAAGGTCCAAGAGAAAATGACAAAGTAAAAACCTGTTTCAAATAGTAAAACCAACTTCAGTATACTTCCAGAAACTGTCACATACAATGACTTTATCGATATCTTCGATCTTTACTTGGTGACATACTTTGAAATCTCATTCATTCGATACGTACGTCAAGGATTAAGATCTTTTTTAACACCAACGTTTGACACTGCATGTCGATTAACTGTATCCTCCAATATACTGCCAAAAAGGACAATCATTATATCAATCATTTTGCGCGTAAGATAGAACGAAATTATTTGATTGAGCGACATGACCCTTTCTAGAGCCTAAAATTCAATATTGTTGTCTTCGTAATAGGTGGCATCGTTCAAGAAGCTAAAGTTTAACATCGTTTGGGCCCCACTGTTCCGTATTTAAATGAACCTTAAGATTTTAAGACTAACTGTAAAAAGGACCATCAAGAGACTGACAATCCCTTGCCATCTTATTTTTCTTTTTCCATTACTTCTTCGTAAACAACTAAGTGTAACAAGAATACAAAGGACACCACCAAAACTCTCATCCCTTCTTCCTTTCATGTTGGTCACTTTTGCGACCGATTCAATAAAATTGTTCTTGTGGGATGCGTCTGATGGTGGGCGTGTAGCAAATTGGGACGCGTTAGATGGGGCCACATAGGTTGAGGACTCGTTGAATGTGACTTACTACCACTACAAGGATTGTTACTCTTAGCAACGACGCATGTCATTGTTAAAAGTAGCCAAATGTCGTCGCAAAAAAGCAAAAGCCTTTAGCGACGACATGTCGTCGTGGTCGACATAGGTTCATCGCTAAACCTTTAGGTGTAGGGCCCACAAGATTTCAACACATAAGCTTGACCAAAATGGGGTCCACAACCTTTAGCAACAATACCCGTCATCGCTAAAGGTATTTATAATTTTAAGGGTAAAATAAAACACTTAAGTTAAAATAATCCCTAAAGTCGACTCTCTCTGGCGACAAAAAAAAAAAAAAAAAAAAAAAAAAAAAAAAAAAAAACCTAACATCCTAATTCGACTTATCTCAATCGATCTTGCGCCTGATACTTGATCTCTCAATCGATCTTGCATCTGTTTCTTGATCTCTGAGTGATTGATCTCTTAGGGTTTTTTCTTGAATCGTGTTTCTGTGGATCTGTGTGTGGTGCTTCATTCTTATTCCTTAACGATTTAGTGATCTTCCTTGTTGTTGATTCATTGGTCTATTATTATGGAAGCAGGTTAGTGAGTTGGGCATATATTATCAAAACCCTAAGCGATTAGGGTTTAACTATTATTCTTGTTTGCATGCGTGCTGTTTTGTCTGGATTTTGTGGTCGTGGGTGTTGAGAGATGATTAACAAGGGTTTCTTGAATTCCAAAATTGCAACTAATGTGTCCAAGCCTAGTGGGAATGATAACGTTAATGTTGAGGGTGTTGATTTGTCATCTGGTATGATTGATAATAACTTGGGTGGGAGCAAACATGACCTGGTGGAGCCGGTTTCACTTGGTAATATTCAAAAGGCCACTACTAGCCTGGGTGAGTTGAGTACACCCTCAATGATGAACCCTAGTAGTGTTAGTTTGAATGAGGATGCTGCACCTGAATGTTCAATGAATGGTACTCAGAAAGTGGAGCCGATTCCACTTACGAAAGATACATCTCATGGTGACGACTTGGAAAGGATTACAAGTGCTGATACTGTTAAGCACTTGATTGATAATGTGCATCAGAATTTTGATGATGCCATGAATAAAATTCAAAGTGAGATTGGAGCTAATAAAGTTAATATTACAAGTACTCCTCCTTCGAGTGGGATAAATGTGAATATGAATAGGAGTGTAACTTCTGGTCCTAATGCTCACAAGGTTGATACTACTAATGGTACGGGAGTGAAGTTGGTTTCTTACGCGGGTGCTACTTCTAATGAACCTCTTAAACATGTTTCAAACTTTCGTAGGTTGGAATGTAGCAAGAAGAAGGCTGATGTTGACCTTTCAGTTCCAATGAAAGTAGTAGAAGAGGTGAACATGCGGTTTGAGAATACTCTCTACGGTTACTTTCTTGGCCAACGCCTTGCTTTTCCGGTTGTTGATTACTACGTCCGCAATGCATGGGCTAAGTTTGGTGTGCAAAAGGTAATGATGAATGCTAAGGGGTTCTTCTTCCTTAAATTCAACTCGAAGAAAGGTGTTGATGATGTGCTTGAAAACGGTCCTTGGTTGATCAGAAATGTTCCTATTATTCTTAAACCATGGACTTTGAACACAAACCTACTTAAAGAGGATTTGACTAATATCCCGGTGTGGGTTAAATTCCATGATGTTCCCCTTGCTATGTTTTCTGATGATGGCCTCAGTCTTCTTGCCACACTGATTGGCACGCCCAAAAGGTTAGATGCTTTTACAAGCCAAATGTGCAAGGAATCGTGGGGCCGTAGTAGTTTTGCTAGATGCATGATAGAAGTGAGATCGGATGAGGTGCTCCGGGACAGCCTCACTGTTGAGATACCATTACTTGATGGTTCGGGTTCGACTATTGAGAAGATACGGGTTGAATACGAGTGGCAACCACCTCGTTGTGACAAGTGTAAGATACTTGGTCATACTCTGACTGATTGTCCTACAGTTGTTATTCCTCATGTTCAGTCTACTAAGCCTGTTAATGATAGTTTCAAGACTGTCAATCATAAGAAGAAAGGAAAGCAAGGTGGTCCTTCAATTCCGGGTCAAGGGGGTTTACTAAACCTGTTGTGGGTAAGCAGTTTCAGTATCAACCCAAAAAGACTCCTCCTAAACCTAAGAAGATGACTAAGAATGCTGGTAGCACTAAGATGACGACTTCTGATGTGGCTAGTTCTAGTGTTACGAAGATTTCTACATCTAACCAATTTGATGCTCTTAATATGGATGATACGGATGCGTTTGGTATTCCTACTTCTGACACCAACATGGATGTGGATGCTGGCCGTACAATGGAAGTTAATGAAGATGAGTCGGTTAAGACTGGTACTATATCACAAGAACCGATTGTGAGTGATTCAATGGGAACTAAGGAAGTTGGTTCTACTCCAATAGTTGAGAAGATTAGTAAGCTTGAAAAGCTACTTATTGATGGGAAAGCTACTCTTGTGGATGATGAAGGTCATCCTATTCCGTCTGTCTATGTCACTAAGAGGGCTAACCCATTTTCAAAGGTGGGTGATGTTGTGGTTTCTGATAGTGATGAGGATGAGGTTCTTAACACGTTCGACGAATTAGCAAATCTTTTTGGTGGAGGTCATGAGCGTAAAGATGAGTTTGATGACTATGATGATTGCTCGAAGCAAATTTATGATCTTCCAAGGGAATTGGATGCTCGTAATACCTTTTATGGCTTTAATCTCCAAGGTCGTAGGAAGTAGTTTATATTTTTGTCCGAGTTTTTCTATATTATGTGGTAGTGGTTTTGTTTTCTTGTCTAGAAAATAGGAAGTATCTTGTTATGTAAGTTTTTCGCCTATGTAACGGGCTGAGATATGGGATTCACTCATATCCGTTGTACTTAAATATTTTTTGGAGTAATATATTTACCGGGTCGTTGACCTTTTAACCAAAAAAAAATAATTTTAAGGGTAAACTACAAAAAAATTTCCAGAGTATAGCCAAAATTGCAATCCCCAAAAACCCTTTATATCCCACCCACTTAGACCCGCCCCGGTTACAATCCCTAAAAACCCTTTATTTGAACCACAAGAACACCCATACAATTGCCTTTTATATCTTAAGGTTTCTAACCAAATTTCTGAAGCGATTAAATCCAACATGATTTTGCCTCCTTCTTGGCAGATACGAGCTTACAATAACCCCATTAATGATATTGGGTTTCTTTACGGTAAGATTTGTAACCCTTCGATTTTTATGATATTTTTTCTTTGATTCGGTTGTGCTTTGCATGTAGTTTATCTTTGTAAATCTGCACTCGTTGATTTTGGACTTATTATTCTTTCTTTCGTGTCCGTTTATTTGTCCAGTTAAAAACAAGAAAAATCGTCCGTTTAAGTATCCGTGTCCGTTTATTTGTCCGGTTAAAATTAAATTAACAAACATAAACAAGGTTTCATTCGTGTTCTTCCGGTTCATTTGCAGCCATAGTTTCGGGTACATGTGTGTGATGGTGGGGGTTGAATTGTGGTGGGGTTTGGTGGTTTTCTAGCAAAAAAACGAAAGAATGTTTGTGTGTGTCAATGATAATGAGTTAACTCACATAGATCTGAAACAATAACTGAGATTGGCTCAATTTTTTGGCGATAATTTTCCACCTTTAGCGACGACACTTCATCTCTAAAGGTCAGTCAAAGTCAACATTAAATTTTTTTAATTAAATTTAATTAAATAATTATTTAAAATAAACGGTTTGTTGTATAATACATTTAGCGAATAAAATGTTTGGCGGGATAAAGTAAATGTGAGGAGGGAAAATAAAATTTTGGTGGGCACCTTTTTCATAATAATAAATGTAATTAATTAATGATAAATAATTTAAAAATGATTTAAATAGTTATAAATAACTTCAAAATCATTTAAATTAATTATTGATTAATTATAAATGACTTATTATATTTAGAAATGATTTAAAATAATTATAAGTAAATTAAATAAATTTAAATTAATTATAAATACTTTAAAAGTAATTTTAAGTACTTATGAATAATTTAAATATAATTTAAATTAATTTTAAATATTTTAAAATTAAATATAAATGATTTAAAATTATTATAAATTATTCAATATTTTTAAAATATGGAAATTTGAAAAGACTTGACATAAAATAGAGTAAATGACAAAATTAAAGGACAAAAAATTTATTGATTTTGACCTAATAGTTATTAACTTTGAGTTGAACCTATAGCGACTACATGTAGTCTCTATAAGTCGTCACTAAAAGCTCTTGTTTTGACCATAAAAGTAGATCTAGTTACTCTTATCCTCTCAAACTCTTATCCTTATAAAATCTTATCCTCACACCACCACGACCCGGTTTTGTGGCTTATGCAGATAGAGCCATATGAAGCTTTTAAGTGTCAATGTAGAGCAGGAGATATAGTGCTAAGAAAATTATATCAACCTCATGGCCTTAGTAAACTTTACTATGCATAACTTCATTTAAAGGTGAACAATCAGAAGTTTATGTATTATGTAAATAATTTGGTTGTTAAGAAAACATTTTTTTTATGATTTACTTACTCTATAACAACCAACAAGACAAGATTATGAATGCGGATATTTTATATGGAAAGATGATCTAGATCTTCGGCTCCATATAAATTCTTCTCCTGGACCTTCGACACCTCAAAATTCTTATCCGGGACCTTTAACACATCCAAGTTCTTCTCCGGGACCTTCTCGATCTACACCAATAGAATGCTCAAATGGCAATGTCTTGGCTCAAAAGATAACGATACCGGAGGCAAGAATAGAAATGGGAATGCATCATATGGACCATACATGTCAAACAACTACAATACTTCATGAGTTTTTAAATGAAATGGAAAACCTTCATGTGGAATACAATATGTTTATTTTAATGTGTTTATCCGTATTCATATTTTAATGTGTTATTGTTTAAACGTTTTTCAATTTGGAATGTAATTCGTATGCTTTAGTTATTTGATGATGAGGGATAGTTTGGTTCAGGCACCTGGATCATGGGTCATGTTTAACATTCATTAGTTGATAAATAGAATCTTATCGGAATAAGTATATAAAACATAAATGCAGTCTTTATCCTTTGCTAATATTCATTTCTTTTGGACGCATTCGCTCGACACGTAAACATTCATCTGTTTGACACATTTGTATGTGCGCTCTCGACATTATTAATGTGAGTTAGTCCTACGAGTAACATGGTTTGATGATGAGGGGATGTTGGTTTAGGAACCTGGATCATGGGTCGTGACTAACATTTAATGAATTATCATTCATTAGTTAATTAATAGAATCGTATCAGGATAATTAGGATATAAAACAGAAGTGTAGTCTTGATCCTTCATTAATAATCCTTTCTTATGGATTTATTCGCTCAATACATTACATTCATCTAGTTAATATTCGTATGTGCGCTCTCGATTGTATCAATTAAATGCAAGATATTCTTACGAGTAGTATGGTTTGTTGATGGCGGAGGAGATTGGTTCGGGTAAGTCCAAATATGAAAACATCGATGTACTACCATCTTCATAATTAATTACCTTTACAACTTAAACACATTTTAACCATCAAGATAACTTTTATAAATAGCAAAATATTAATTTTGATAGCGCATATACGGAAGAACGTCTTTAGTTACGCAAGTCCAAATACGAAAGTATCGACGATACATAATTAAATACCTTTACAAATTAAACTCATTTCAACTAGCAAAGTAATTTCTATAATTTATTAAAAATTTATGAATAAACTAATTTTTAAATTTTTAAATTAATTTTAACAATTATACATAATTTTTAGTCTATTATTAATGGAAATAAAATTTTTACGATGATACACGTCGTCACTAACGATGTACACGTATTTAATAAATATCGTTAAATCATTCATTAATTATTATTTAATAAAAAAAGATATTGGTTAACCTTTAGCGATGACACGTGTTTTCGCAAAAAAAATGGTTTACACTTTTAACAACAACGTTTGTCGTCACTAAAAGTGTGGGCTGCACAGTCAAACATTTCAGAAAATCAGAGTTAAAAATGGTGGGGCTCATGGCATGTCGTCACTAAAGGCCTTCCGTAGCCAAAACGAGATGTTGCTGTAGTGTACACTTAGTCTAATACGTAAAGATACAATTAATTAGCTGGTCGAATTTCGCCTTTTTGGAGCCGAACAATGATGATGCTTAAAGACGCAAGAGGTAGTAACCTCGTTGAAAAATAGCCATCAATGACCGAAAGGTGACATGATCGAAGAGTGGGAGCTCGATGTTATGTCACTATTGATCACCGTATCATCTTAGTACTTGTAATTAGCATGTGGATATGCGTGTACATAAGTTCAAAAGTCATATAGCCATGTCGTTTTCCCTTATCTTTCACTGTCGATTTTGCTAGCAATTATCGTAATTTATTGTGGAAAAATATATGAAATTTGTTCAGTGATATGTTAAAAATGGGTAAATTGATGAAGTTTTTCATAAATTACTCAAGAAAATCAATATTTGACTCGGATCTACACGCCCTAACAAAGGTATCTCGTTGACCATTTACACCCTTTTCACCTTTAATCTACCACCCACAAATACATTTAGTGAGATTCCCGGGCATCAGATATCTTATTTGAAAGTTATGTAAGTTACTACAAATTCATTTGGTTTGGTGGCAGCTTGATTCATGCTGTGTACTTTTATTTTGATGTGATAAAAATACCGCGTGACCGTTTACATGATGCTAAAAAGTATGCGGTACAAAAGCTAGATACAAAATATATTGGAGCGAAGATTCGGGCCCTCTTTCAACCATAGATTTTTATCTTTATTTCACCAAACCCAAACACTAGCTCTTGCCAATTTGATCACAAGGACGTACGTTTCAGTAATTATCTATTAGCTAGATACATCTTGAGGGTGGACATGAAAAGTGACAATTATGAAACGGCAACGGGATACCGTACCCCGGCTAGGCCAGGTACACGTGAGTGAAATACTCACGCTCTTCGGGTAAAATGAACATAGAAAAACTTCATATGTTTCATTTGTACTAAAAAAAACACACTTAAGCCTTATTATTATAAAAGACTAAGTTTGTAGATACGCAACATACTTTTTCAAAAGTACCGAAATACGTAACCTACTAAAAATATTACTTATATCGCTAACAAACTTTCAAAATTCTCACAAGATACGTAATGTTGACGGGATTTTTACCTGGTTGACCGGTTTTGAGGTTAACATATGTTGATACAAAAGTTGGGCGTTCCTGGTTATTGGCTCTTGTTCTCGTACCAATTCGCTTCTTAGTACTTGTTACCTGCGCACTAAGAAAATAAACAACACCGTTAGGCTTATCGAGGGATTGTCTCCCCCGATTAGACTCCGGCGTGAGAGTAAGTAATCGATATTAGGTTCTCGTAGAGAGTTAGGGTTTTGTATATCGTACCTTGAATGAGAATCGTGTGATTCTATATATAGGAGTGTAGAAACCGTGTTTCTTGCTCCTTACTCTTTTGCACGCGTAGTGCTTATCCGAGGAAAGGATATCTATTCTATGAATAGATAATCCTTATCGTGTACCCAATGGGTTTAGTTGGGCTTTGGGCCTTGTGGGCCCAAGCTAATGATACTGCGGCCCAAACCATTGTCATGGCAGCCCACTCGTGATGGACTTAGGCGCTAGTAGTGTGTATTATTTGGACTCGTGGCCCAAATATAGACTATACGTCATCAACATATAAAAAAACTTACATTATCGGTCTCTGTGATTTGCGTCTGTTTTCACCGGTCATCCTTTAACGTTATTTCAGTTATAAAAGTTACAATAATGGTCATTGTCGTTTGGGTTGACTTTCAGCTTTAGTCCATTAACTTTATTTTCACTTTTTCGTCCGTTTTACACATTTTGATCCGTTTTTACACGTTTTCTTTCGTTTTTCCACTTTTATAAAAAAAATCGAATAAAATTTATAAAAAATAATTTATAAAAAATATCGAAAAAAAATATTTTTCTCAATAATTTTCGAAAAAAATATTTTTTTTTTCAAAAATATTTTAGAAAAAATATTTTTTTTCGTAAATATTTTAGAAAAAATATTTTTTTATGAAAATATTTTATTCAAATATAAAATATTTTTTTTATTCAAATATTTTTCTTAAAAAATTTTATTTTTTTCTAAAAAATTTTAGAAAAAAAAAATATTTTTCTAAAACATTTTTGAAAAAAAATATTTTTCTAAAAAATATTTTTTTTAAATCGAAAAAATATTTTTTTATTCAAATATTTTTCTAAATTTTTTTTTCTAAAAAAAATTTTAGAAAAAATATTTTTCTAAAAAATTTTTGAAAAAAATTATTTTTTCTAAAAAATATTTTTTTCGAAAATATTTTAGAAAAAATACTTTTTTTCGAAAATATTTTATTCAAATATTTTTTTTAAAAAAAATTCGAAAAAATATTTTTTTTATTCAAATATTTTTCTAAAAAATTTTCGAAAAAAATTATTTTTTCTAAAACCTATTTTTTTCGAAAATATTTTTTAGAAATTTTTTTTTTCGAAAATATATTCGGAAAATTTTTTTTTTTGATTTTTTTATAAAATTTTATTCGAATTTTTTTATAAAAGTGAAAAACGAAAGAAAACGTGTAAAAACGGAACAAAACGTGTAAAAACGGATGAAAAAGTGAAAATAAAGTCAAGGGACTAAAGGTAAAAGTCAACCCAAACGACAAGGACCATTATTATAACTTTTATAACTAAAATAACGTTAAAGGATGACCGGTGAAAACAGACGCAAACCATAGGGACCGATAATGTAAGTTTTTTATATATTAATTCAAACCGGTCAACCAGGTAAAAATCCGATCAACATTACGTATCTTGTGCCAATTTTGAAAGTTTGTTAGCTATATGCGTAATATTTTTAGTAGGTTACGTATTTCGGTACTTTTGAGAAAAAATGTTGCGTATCTACAAACTTAGTCCTATTATAAACATATACAAACATCCTTTATACATAGTACATGCCATGTTCACTGTGTCATATATATATATGTACGAGTACTGAGTAATCATGTATAATCCGATATTCATGAATGTATATGTATATACTCACATGTTTATTAATGCATAGTAGGCTTGATTTATTTGAGTATGGTGGAAGATGGGAATGAATGAGGGGTGTGTATTCCTGGAGACAATCATTCGCAAAATTTGCCATGTAACATGTCGCAGGTCTTTAATGACATGTGCAAGTAGGGTTCTTATATTTTGCATCCAATACATGCCAACTTGTTGGAGTCAATCTACATGCGTCTAGCTTAGTTGATCTCCGAGAAGAGAACATTGCAATACGAATACCGGCCCTTTAAAACTACATTAGCAGGTCGTGACTTTATAATCTCCAACTACAATCTTGAGTAAATTCTGAAGCCAATGGTTGAGTTTGAGACTGCAGGTAGAAAATAGCGGGTGGATGCATGCATGTACTATATTTCCTTTTTTGATTAATCTTTATGACAAAGTTCTCAGCTTTTTAATGACATTTATAAATTTATGCAACTTTCTCAATATGTACGTATACAAGACTCCACTTTTTGATGTTATTATCTTAGTGGTTTGCCCCCATATGAGATGGTAACACTTGTCTAAGACTTCCAATCAAACACAATATATGGTTTGTCTAAGACTTCCAATCAAACACAATATATGGTTTTAGCACGTTAGGCTGCCCACATAAAGACCCACACCGAGTCGGTCGAGTAGGTCGAACTCAGTCGGCCTTATTGTGGCGGTGGTTGGGTCGCGACCAAAATGAGGGAAGAAAACATTTAAACTTGGTCGCAGGGTCTACCGATTACTATTTTTTTGTGCCTTTTTGATCCGTATGTGTTTGAAAGAAAAAAAATTGAACTTGGTCGCCCTTACTGGAGCACCCAATCGTCTGCAGGTCGCTAGAGAGAGAAAGCTGACATGACAGGGAAAAATGGGGGGATTGGGTCGCCTTACTGTGGCCAGCCTTAGGCTATCTATATATTGCATATGTAATAACCACCAGAGCATCAGTCCAATAGGTGGAGCTCTCAAGCTTGAGTCATTAGACCCGGGTTCGAGTCGCATCTTTGGCATTTGCTTCAAATAAATATCTGCATCCGTAAAATTATTGGCACACCGATGAGACTTTGTGAAATAAGAGATCGGTGGTCGAGTCTCGGCTCATCTCACTCCAGGGGGTGCTCCTATGAGTCAGGAGAGTTGCCAGAGCTATTCATTGTATGGTGAACAATGACTAGTGCCAAAAAGACACCCAAAAACAAGATGTTTCTGTCAATCTACATCTTTTTGTAGAATATGTTATTTTACCAGGAATTCATGTTTCTTAGAATTTGAAAAGTCATATCTCAAATTACGTCGCTTTATTTTTTAAGGTAAGCAATGATGCAAGAATGTCTTTTCGGTAAATACAAGTACAACAATGCTAGAGGGTTGTTTACTAAATTAAGTGACTTAGCTTTAAATCTCTTAATTAGTTTTTTAATTGAAAGAAAGAGGCATTTGTGAGTCTCTCAAATTAAGAAGTAATAAGTTTTTTGAGCCCACATTTATATCAATTAAAATGAAATAAGGGAAAATTAAACACTTCTAAATAGCCATCAACAACAAATACCTAATCCAAAGAACAACATAATTAATCAAAATTATAATATCTCACTAGTCGTGTTTCATGTTGTGCATGAATATATGTTTTTTACTTTTGAATAACAACAATAAGTAGTGCATGATATAAGTGAGTGGTGTGTCTCTTTCTTAATTTATAGTTTTGTACAACCATTTTTCTATTGAACCTTTTTTAAATAATGAAGTGTAGCTTTCAATTTTATGGAGTTGGGGAGATATACAGTTATACACCATGACAATGACATTGTAATGCTTTTAAAAAATTTATGATAGACTGTTGAGAGCCTTTAAGATTGTTCTTTCTTGTTTTCATTTGGTTTTTCCTATCATGTGATATTCTCCGGCAATGGAAATATGGAATCCGATGATTCTGTGAAGACGGATGAGTGTTGCAAACACGACTCTATGTTTCTTTAGGAATAACAATAGTCCCGTCGTCTGATGAAACAATTGATAAACATTGAATGACATAGAAATAGAATTCAACAAATAAATTATGTACACTGAACAGTGACAAAATTAGGTGAGCCTCGGGGGATCCTAGTAAACCCATGGAACGGACGACATAGTACTATTTCTAAAAGAAAAAGGCTCGATTTTTTCTTGAATGCAAACGATGTAAAGATTATTATCTACACTGATGTAAAAAGTTTGATTGTTCTATTTATATTTTGATTAAATGGTCATAAATCAACATCTCAACATAAAGTGCAGCATTTTTGTGTAAGGGTTTAGTAAAACAAAGGACTAAACTTATATATTATTGGTAGATAAACATTTGAGACAAATAGGGAAATGTATATTTCCTCATTCCAAATAGAAATATATATATGCGAATATAGTTTTTTATGCCCGTGTGTACAAATATACGCATTAATTACTTAGTGTGGAGTTACTTTCAGATTTTAATGCTCTAACTACGCGTAACACAGCTATAGGTGTTATGGGGTCACCTTATTTTGCCTTCAATTTTATCATAGTATATATGTGCAAAAATAATTCCAAAAATTAGACCACAATCATTTTTTATCTTTTCAGAATCATTTTCCATTCCTTAATGTATTACTTTCTAATACAAATTTGTGTCTGAACAAAAGTATCAATTATACTTTCGAAAAAGTCGGATCCTAACGTATGAGGTTTAAACTAATTCACTATATTCATAAGTGTTTGAAATTATATGTTTGTAGAAACTATATGAATATGAGCTCCTTCGGAAATGTTTCTAAACATGATAATTATAAACATAAACTTTTGAGCTATTATTATCAAAATCGTTTTACTATTTAAAGTACCAGTTGCGTGTGAAACCATGGAAAAGGCGAAAACAATACCTATCAAAATAATAACATCCAAACTTATGAACCTACTATAAAAACAACTACTAACGACAAAATTAAATTTGAATCACAATGACACCAAAAATAACCCTATTGTTTAACTTGAAGAGTGATATCGAACGTGTTATAGAATGCCAACTCTTGTTCGGTTAATCCAAAAATATCATTCTCGTAACCATAAAAAATGGCATAATCTTCATCCTCAAGAAGACTTGCATCGTTTGTAGCACCACCAGCTCATTTCGATGAGGAAGCCACGAATCTAGTCGTTTCATCATAAACCTCCTAAACCTCACTGTAGGAACTTCCTTCTTCACACACCTAATACTCTGTTTTTCGGTAGTATGTTTATCCTTTTGGCCATTGCCATCTACACGACATGCCTCTTGTGCACTAAGGGTCTTTATTTCGGTCAATACCACCTCCTTCGTCCACGTCAACCATATTGCCAAAAGCTTCAAAAGAATTCGATGTGCTGGTAATATTAGCATCTTTATTAGCATTCATTCTCTTTGTTTTCCCTTTTGTCATCTCTGTCTTCTTATTAGGTTGAATTGGTCTATAGACCATGTAAGACTTCCAATTGTTATGTGAACCTAGAGGTGGGAAATAATCGGGTCAGCGGATCGGGTATGTAGCAGGATAAAATGGGTTGACCCAAAATATAGCTAATGAATTTGTTCACCGAGAGATCCCTATATATTGCTTCTCATTTAACCGAAAATGTATGTTTACTTAAAGCGGTGTCCAAAAAGAAGATTATGATTCCTATATGAAACTTACTGTCAAGGATCATACATTTATCCGTCCAGCCAACTGTTTTATAATACATATGAAATGAATATCATATATCCTAATATAAAAATGAAACAAAAAACTTGGAAAGAGAATGGTACATTTCTTGCACAACATAAAGACTACCACTGCATCCACGGCAGTGTAACAATCCGGATAAACAGCCCTACTAACATCAACCGTATTCACCGCCTTCCGCAAAAAAATATCTAGGTCTGTTATTGAAAGTTTGGTTATTAGGAAGTACTGAATGTGTATAGAGTTTTAAATTTCAATCCCACATTGGTTGAGGAATAAGAACTTTTGATAAGTGCAATGATGTTGTTAAATTCATATACGTATTGTTTTAGTTGTTATTTATGTTATTTGTATTTGTAAAGGGTGTTTGTTGTGTATATGGTAATAAATATGAATATGGGTTTGTAACTCACCACCATAAGTGGGTAAATAAAATGCATATTTTTATGTGTTTCACACCTAGTTTCAAAAACCAAACCCATAAACCATATAACTATAATGAAAACATTTTTTTATTTTCATAGTTTTAAACCAAACGCCTCTATAAACAAATTAAAAAGTAAATACAAATAAACCAAATGATAATCAACTTACACACATTCTCAATTTTGTTTCGGTAAAGTAGAAATTCCCAATTTTTCATTTTAAAAAGTAAATACACCAAAAATCAATTATTTTATATTATTATATTTTAGAGTCACATGTACATACAAAGTTTTCACATAAAAGGAACTACTTATAAGTGCTCGGCACACTCATCATCTACAAATGAATCAAATTTATTTAAAAATTATACTTTAATATACAAGCGTATAAGAATGTAGCGGTTTTTTTAACTGTGATGTTAGGTTCAGACTATAAATACAACTATTAATTATATTTTAACTAAATTTGTTTGGTTTTTACTTATAAATCGTGCTTTCATATTAATAACTTATAATCATATACAACTACAAATTTTTGGTATTAAATTGAATCAGTTATCGTTTTCTGTATTCTAATTTTTTAACCTATCTACCCACAGGTTAATACAATTAGATTAGGTTCAGACAATAAATATAACTAATAATTATATCTCCACAATATTTACTTGGCTGGAAAATATGATCAATTTTGCTCAATAATCTAATTGTTCGAGTAGTTAAATATGATATTTTAACATAATTCAAGTTCATTGAATTAGTTTTTTATATATGTTATATTTAGTTCATGCATATACTTAATAACATGTAAGTATTCGTTGATGGTGTTTTAATACGCTCAGTTTAATAATATTATTAATAATGATAATAATAGTAGCAGTTGCTTATAATTTTTTTTTAAAGGATATGGGTTTTTGCTAAATATAAAAATATTGTTAGAAAATATAGAAATTGAGGATTTTCATTTAAGTTAATATAGATAGATTTAAAAGTTTTTTTTTTTTTATTTTTTATTTATTATTTTTTTTAAGCTTAAGGTTTGATTGTAAATTCTGTTAATCAATTAAAATATAACATTTTTTTACACTTAAGTCCAAAATTCAGGAAAAAAAAGGAAGGGCTATGCGTATTTTTTTTTTCTCAACCAAGTTTTTCAAAAGTTTAACCAAACTAATTCAATTATAACTCTTATTAGCTACTTGGAGGGCTCAATTTTACAATTGAGCTCTTTTATTAATCAATAAAATCCTTTTTTACAATTTTTGTATTCTCTTATTATATAAGAGATTTAGTAAATATGTTCATAATTAAAAAATAAAAATAAAAAATGCTAGTATGTAAACTTGAAACATACACACTTCTTTAACCCAAGAACCAAACCGAAAACTTTTAAATAACAAACCATCGAAATCTTTTCTATGTGACTAGACAAAAATTGGCCGACTTTGGAAGGTCACGTTGACCGACAACAAGACACGTGTTCATCCTATCATGAACATATCTTTTTTCAGTTACGGTTACAACCAACATGAGTCCAAGTTAACACCTAAACAAAACTACTGTGATTATTCAAGTTTAACGCAAAATCAAATTTCATTTTCTATTACGACAAGACAAAAAGAAATTCAGAAACACGTATGCACACACTAAACACATATATGCATACTTTCTTTGATTTTGTACAAACCATAAAACACATATGTACATCATCTTAAATGATTTTTTATTAGCCATAAACATGTATGCACCATTCCTAAAAACACATATACACACCCCTTGAAACAAATACAAACAATTATAACACATATGTATACTTACTTATATGTGAGTTTCTCATCTAATCTTTGTATACCTAAGATAATAAAAAATTAATAATGAGCTATGTGTACGAGACTTTTAACTAGTTATATTATATAAAGATGTTATGATTCAAAATAATTGATATTTTGGCTTATTGTACCATTTTTTTTACTGTAATTTATCTTCTTTTACATATTTGGGCTCAATAACTGGTTAAGACGGTACCACAGATTTACTTGCATCATTTCACTTTCTGATACTGCCATGGTTCATACTTCATGTTTTTAGGTATAGGAAATTTTAATGTAAAATTATGTACGTAGGTACACACATGTATACTTTGTGTATATATGTACGCTTGACAAGGGCTGAGCATATTGTATGGGAAATTGAACAGAACCGAACCAACCTTATTAGGTTCAATTTCGGTTCTATATCCTAATGGTTTTCGGCTTTGATTTGACCAAAAACCGAGAAAAACACACCTAAACCATATAAACCGACACGAACCCACCGAAACGACACAAAACCGAACCTACTCGACCATATTCGGTTCGGTTTTGGTTTATATACTAATAGTTTACGGTTTGGTCTTATTTTTGTCAGTTCGATTCGATTTTGGACCAATGCTGAGCTTGTGTATTCATGTACGCATGCATGTACCTTGACTATTAAGTTTTTGCTTTGTATCTTTTCAATAAAAAGTGGATTAAAGATTACAAAATATGTGACAACTAGCTTCAAGACCCATCTAATGAATGGCTAGTTTTAAGAATATGTTTGTAATATAAAAATAAATAATACAATGGTTTTATGAGAATAAGAATGTAAGTTGCAACACTTTTGTGCTAATGCATTTTGTCAGTTGCATGTAAGCTAAAAACTTATTGGTCATAATGCATCCAACAAATAAAATAAAAGCATATTTGCAGAGTATAGAGTATACTATCGTTTTCCATTAACTTGATAGTAACGTTATTCTATTAAACCATTTTACTTTACTTTCAATTTATGTTACAAATGATGCTTTAATGTTGATAAATTACTTTTTTTAATGATACATGCATTATTAAAAAGATGTTTAATAAAATAAAGGAACAAACAAAATGTTGTGTTAAATAACTGAGTTTGATACGAAAAAAGTAATGATCATCATAGCATGCAAAAATTGCAACAAGGAAGAAAAATGTAATACCTTACGATCACATATCACTTGACTTTAACAGAAGAGTTTTGCTACATTGATTTTAGGCATGGGGAGGTTGTCATTTTCGAATTAACTAATTAATTTATTGTTCTAGTTATGTTGTAACTTAAATACTCTATGCAAGTGAAGGTGACTGAATAGACATGTTGCATTTTAGTCTTCATATTCTTAATATAATTAATAAAATCACAATCATTCATATTACAATGCCTTAAATACCCTCATTTATGCTAAAATAAATAATAATAATAAGGATTTAATTGCAAATATTACGTATACTTATTATTTTTATGTTTAAGGTATGTTCGAGAAATTATGAAGCAAATGAGAATCAAAAGTGGTGATTATTGAAGGCTTTAAGAAGATTAAAGTGAAGATTGGAAGATAAAGATTGAAGATTTTGAAGAATAAAAGAGCCAAGATCAATAATAATGAATATGATAGGCGCTAGCTAGGTGTTAGCACAATATAATGTACTTTGATTTTAGGTTACACCATAATGTCATCTATACAAAAAATAAAATAAAATAAAAAATCTACAATACCAAAACATAAAAAGAACACTTAATGAACTATGTATAATTCTAAAAGCCTTTAAATGAATGTTCTTGCTCATCAAATAACGTTTATTATTGTCAAGTGCATGTCAGTGATCCATCAATTGTACCTGATATTTGAAAAGTTTTTATTTGAACGGGTTGACAAATTCGAAATACTAGTTACAAAACTCATACATCATTTAAGCAAGTCTAATTAAAAATTTTCATGATTAGGAAAAGAAAAAGTAAATAGAAATGTTTAAACAGTGTCTTTTCCTTCAAAAGTTTATGTCGTATTAGAAAAAAGTCGTTGAATCATGAAAACTTGTGCAAATATCCTTTTCAAAAACTTAAACTTTCTCAATTAATTGATCTCTAAACAGCATATAAACATAGGATGACAGGTAATATTCTTTCATAAGTCACTACAAGTTACATCGTTTGCGTCATCATGTGTCACTGATGAAATGATTAATCCAAATATTGAATCTTGTTGTATAAAATAAGAATGATGATGATAATATGTCGATCAATAGAGGGTTCTATAGGCTATATAGTATAAATTGACAATTTACAATTGGCTCGTTGTACCTTTTTTACGGATATGGGCTCAATAATTGGTTAAAACTGTACGCCCTGAATTTACATTTACCTGCATCTTTTCACTAATTCTGACCACTGCCCATGGTGCATGCTGCATGTATAGGGACGGAATTTTATTGTGAGATTATGTACAAGGTACACACCCACATTTCTATTCAAACTAGCTGGGTAGCCCGCGCGTTGCGGCGAGTATGTTTTGTGTTTTGTATTTTGTGGGTTGTACGGTGTAATTAATAATTTTGTTATTTGAAGTATGCATACGTTTACTTGGAAGCATAATTTGTTTATATTTACGGATTTTTTTTTTCATTGCGGTTGAAATTTTTTTTGGTTGTTTGTTTCTTCGGTATGCCTTTTTTTTTTTTTTTTTTTTTTTTTTTTTTTTTTTTTTTAAAGAAACAAATTTGTATAAGAAATTTTTTGTAAGTGTATTATTTTTTGTATTTTTTGTATTTTTATTTTTTGTTATTATTTTTTTTTGGAAAAACAAATTTTCATAAGGAAATTTATGTGAAAAAAAAAAAAAAAAAAAAAAAAAAAAAAAAAAAAAAACTGTACCGAGACTGTAGCGACGTGTGAAAAAAAAACTGTAGCGCGTACTGTAGCAACACTGTTTATGTAACTGTAAAACGATACTTGTCACGTTGTGATGAAATGCATGGGTTTTATATATATAGTATAATTTTGTATATATGTATGTGTACATTGTCTATGAATTTTTTGTTTTCAAGCTTTTTAATAAAAAATTACGGATTAAAAGCTCTTGATATGCGACAATTTTTGTAACACACTGAGTAATATATTTTCATTTAAGCACTTTTGATATACAACAAGGATAGATATTGCATGGTTACCATAATAAATAAATAAATAAAAATTGCATGGGAGGTTGTCATTTTCGAATTAACTGATTACTCCTTGTGTTATAAAATTAGTGTCTCAAGATAGAAGACACATAGTTTAAAAAAAATATCATAATTAATTACTAAACTCTTTTTTATTGATTGACACAAAAAGAAGCCTTTTATTTTAAAACTTCTCAAAATAAAAATGCGAACTACAATGTTGGAACGAAGAGAGTAATTTATTGCACTACAACACTAGTTATGTTGTATCTCAGGTTCGTTTGGTTTGTAAATGAGCTTATCAATAGGATTTGGATCTGGATTTAAATTTTATTTAAGATGTTGTGGAAACTAGAAGTGGGGTTGAATAGTTTCAACGTTTTTAATTACGCTTTTATGAAAAAGTTCCTTTTCAAAAACTTTCTGATTCGAAGGTATATTATATCAACCAACAATATATGAACACAATAAGTATAACCAATACAAATGAAAGAATAGTAAAGAGAAATAACGATCAAACCAATACGCAGAGATTTATAGTCGTTCGGCACTCCACTCTATCTTCGCCCTACTCCACTCCCCGAGTATCACACTCGAAAGTTGACAATCACTATGTCAACAAGCTCCCTTTAGGCGGAGAAAACCATACAACATCGCTTACACTGATTTTCGACACTAAGCTAAATGTCGAGTTAATCTTAGCTAGAACTAATCTACACTCACACTACCGATATACACACAACACTTCCAGACTTACACATAGTCCGGATCTACCAATATTACAGTAATGTAGATTAATAGAGTTTAGGTCAAGAAGAGAATCGTAACAAAGGTTACGTATATAATGCCTATTTTATAACACTTCGGGTGTGTTTGTTTTTTGAAAAAAAATCTTACTAGTCCTCTTACTCTTACCAGTAAGAGGTGGGCAGACGTTTTGCTTGTTGGTTTTTTTTCTTTTGAGTCAAACCCAGTTAAACATATAATGTCATACTTAGTAAAAGGTTGGGGACTTGTCTTACAGCCTCTTACTCGATAAGAGATTGAAGACTCGTGTTAATATAATATATTTGATTGTTTATTAACTATGTTATATTTATGATAAAAAGTCTAGCTTATTTTATATTTACATAAGTTACTTAAATAAATTGCAAAAACAAGCACAAAAAATCATTCGGACAATTATACAAAAACAAACAATTATATTTCATTCAGATTTATACTTTCTAGCCACGTCTTACTGGTAAGATGTGGTAGTCAGATTCAGAACTAAAACATCTTAATGAAACAAACACACCCTTCGTTTCTTGGCGAATACGAACGTTCTTCTCTTTACACTTTAAAGGAAGAAGGAATGTAATCACTTGTAAACAAATAACAAGAAGTTAATGTCATCAAAGAAGAGAGGATAAGAGAACAGAAAATTATGTGCTCAAGATGTGTGAAAATATGTTGAAAATGATCTAGTGTTTATAGGCTGCTAGAGGAGCGTGGACGATCCCGTATATATCTGGGACCGTCACCCCTATCAGGGATCGTCCACGTAGGACGCTCCTGTTTTTGTCCTATTGTGATGAAATATTTTTCGGGTAAAGGTAGGATCTTTTTAGAAGGGAAAACCAGATTTTGAATATATGTCCTTATTAAAACATTTCGTTATAAATACAAAAATAATTTGTTTAATTTATTTTTGTAAAAAAGATTTGTCACATTTATAAAAATGTGATGTTTAAGAACAAAAATATTTTTTTGGTCACTTAACTAGTTTGATTTATTAATTGTTCATGCCTTAAGTAATATTGTGTCGAAATGGCTTTTTACGACTAATAACTTGTTTACCTATGTTTTTACGCAATGTGTTTTACATTTTGTGATTATCAAAATGTATGGAGGTCAAAAGATATAAATATGAGATGAGATAGAGAAAAAAAATACTAAAATATATATTAAATATTAAAATATAAATTAAAAGTTATATACTTTGAATATTAATAGTGAAGGAATAATAAAAAAGAGATGTGAGATAAAAAAAGCATGTGAGAAACATCTTAGTATTATTCCTTTTATAAGGAAAGATATTTTTATAAAACCTTACATCTCTAGAATAAAACACATGTTTATTTTCTTAAGACAAAAGTTTATAAGCCTTTTTCTCAGTAGCATAGGCAAAAAGAACACTTCTACCAGTAAGCTTATATGAGTTGTTAAGAATGGTTGCAAAGCAAAGACAACCAAAACATCTCAGATTTTCTAAAGAATGTTAAAAACCAAATAGAACTTCAAAAGGAGATTTACCTTTAAGAACAGATGAAGGAAGTCTATTTATTAAATGAGCAGCAGTAAGAATACAATCAGTCCAAAAGTATAGTGGAATCCCTCCCTAAAAAAGAAGAGATCTAGCAACATTCAGCAGGTGTATGTGCTTCCTTTCTGCAGCACCATTTTGATGTGGTGTATCAGAACAGGAAGTTTGATGCAAGACACCTTTTGAATCAAAAATACTTTGAAGGGTATGATTAACAAATTCAGTTCCATTATCACTCTGAAAACTTTAACATTAACACTGAACTGAGTTTGCAACACGTTATAGAAAGATATGATAGATTGACCAACTTCAGATTTGTTTTTTAACAATAGTGAGAAAAAACCTAAAGCCATCCCTGCTGGTAATCCGATAAAGACCCAAGACATCAAAATGTACAACATCTCCAATATTAGTGGTCTTGTGATCACTAATAGGAAATGGCTCTCTGGTTTGCTTAGCCTTGTGACAGATTTCACAAGGAGGAAAAGCCTCATTATTATTTATGTTAAGATCTTTACTAAGCAGTTTTAAGACTTGGTCAGCAGGGTGACCAAGTCTTTGATGCAAAGTATATCTAGTTAAAGAACATGAAAAAGATTTATGTCCAGTTTTATTACCATTAAAGTTTTTGTCATCAAAAAATATAAGCCATCAAACTGGCTACCAGTCTCCATGCTTGTCATGTTGGCCAAGTCCTGAATATAACACTTACTTTCATCAAACCCAATAAACAACTTACTATCTCTAGCAAGTTTATAAAAAGAAATGAGATTAACTGAGTATTCTTGTACTAACAACAAATAATATAAAGTAATGTTGTCACTAAGTCTAACATTTCTATTTTTTTTTTAATTTTAGCAAAACTCCCATTAGAATGTTCAACAATGAGATTTAAATCACTGATATCAACAACAGAATCAAGAAGATTCTCAGATAGAACCATATGTTGATTAGCACCAGAATCTATAATCCATTTTTTAAATTCCTCAAAAGTTTTGAATTTACTTAAGAGATATAAAAAAGTTATACCTCACATATTAGCCTGAACACTGCCAGAGCCTGTTTTATCACTGAAGACTCATAAGTTTCATTTTCAGAAGAAAATGGTAAAGGAGTATTATTCTGAGAACTAGCACTACTACCATTATCATTGACAATTGAATTACTATTGAAAGGCTTTTTGTTCTCAAGTTTTTTCTTATTAAAACTGTCAGGATAACTAATGATTTTGAAACATCTGTCAATTGTGTGTCCTGTGTAACCACAGTTCTAGGAAGTAACAGAAGGGTTTTTAAGGATTCTAGGCCTGTTATCAACAAATGGTCTATTATCCACAAACTTTGAAGCAAAGGAAGATATATGACTTTTAGAAGATACATTTGTTAAAACTAAATTTTTATGTGATTCTTCTTTAACAATTAAAGAAAAAATAGTTATAATATCTTGTAGTGGCTCAGTAGTCCGAATATTACTTCTCAGTGTCATATATGCATCATCAAGTCCCATTAAAAATTTAATTAATTAATTATGGCTCTTTAAATCTTTTGCACAAGCACAAGTGCAAGTAGGAAGTTTAACTGTAGCATCGTATTGTTTCCACAAAGAGTTTAATTCCTTATAATAATCAGAAACGTCAAAACCATTTTGTCTAAGTGAATTAATTTGATGATACAAATTGAATATGACACTACCATTCACTTTATCATAAGTTTCCTTGAGTTCATCCCACACATCCTTTGGATTTTAAAAAAAAAATTTGCCCCATATAATGTTTGTTAGCCTTGCTATTTTATAAAAGATAACGTCACACATAAAGAAATGGACTAGATATCATACAAATAGTACTTTAGGGACTATTATTGTAATATAGGCAAACATATGATGTAATGAGCCTATAAATACCCCTCATGACTCTCCATGAGGGGTGTGGGAAAGTGTGTGTATTATTTCATTTATTCTCTTTTAATATAAACCCTTTTCTCCACCTTTCTCTCTCTACTTTCTCTCTCTAAAACAATGGTGTATTTTGATCAACCGCGACCTCCCGAATGTGTTTCTTGATTTAACAAGTGGCATCAGAGCTAACCGGGGGCAAATCGTGGTGTTTTTGGGTGAAAAAAATCATGTTTTTTGGTGAAAAATCTCGGATCTGGTAATGTTCATCAACGTTTTGTCGAGTTAGAAAAAAAAATCGAGTTACAAAATTTTTATCGAGTTAGGAATTGACTTTATCGAGTTAGGAGTGGTATACCGAGTTAGGGTATCGAGTTTGAGAACTGATTATCGAGTTAGGATTTTTCTGGCGAGTTAGACTTGTTTTTTAGCGAGTTAGAATTTTTTCTTGCGAGTTAGAAAATTCCTATCGAGTTTGGGATACATCTTAGCGAGTTAGGTTTCTTCTTAGCGAGTTACGTTATTTTGGCGAGTTAGCCATTTCTGCCGAGTTAGGCATTCACCTTATCGTTTATCGAGTAAGGTTTTTTATTGGGTTAACACTAAACGAAACTCTGCCAAAATTTCTCTAGCTTTACCGAGTTACAAGGTTATCGAGTTAGCCAAAAAAAAAAAAAAAAAAAAAAAAAAAAATGGCGTAAAAATTTTTAATACTCAAATTTTTCAGGTAACCTTTGTATTGTATTTCATAGTGATTTCCAAATTATGGGCGAGAAAATTTTCCAATTTTATTTTTGGAGGGAAAATACGAAATCACTACGAATCACCCGAAATAGAATTTCAAGCTTCACCAAAACACACCACGGATTGCTTAAACGATCCTGATCAAGAATCACATTCAAATGACAACGGCTAGTATCATATTTTTGTGACTATGGAGTTTTTGTACGATATTGCTTATTTGGGTTTAAAGTTCATTTCACGGGCATGTGTACTTATTTATCTCAAAGTCTAGGGGTGGATGGATGCATGACTTTCGAAGATACTTTTTCGGGCAAACACTGGTAGAGATAGTGATTAAGACTTGGATTATCTAGTTATACCCTATGTAAGGAGTTACATTGTAGTACTCACGGGTTATAGCTATCACTTTAAGGAGTTACGTTGTAGTACTCAGTGTCACATGAAGTTGTGGAGATTCCAAGAGGTGGATATTTCATATACTGTTTGTTGGTTTGGGTATATGGCACTACCTATGCTTAAAGGAGTTACATTGTAGTGCTCAGTATAGGTTCTTAGTCACACCTTCGTACAAGATTAAGTCACATATCTATGAGATGTTTACTTCATTCTCAAATTGGTTATATTGGGTTCTCTTCATACAGTGGTCATTTACTAGCTAGTTGGAATTTGAAGAGGTCGCTTAAAGGTTGGAGAGAAGAGATGAGATTGTAGAATAAAGAGAGTCATATCCTATCAGCATATTCTCACAAATTATGCTTTCATGGTCTATCTACATTGCATCAGAAGTGTAAAGTACGGGTAATTTTGGCATGTACACACAATAGTATGATGATTTCGATACATCGCAACCATCAGGAGGGAGAAGAACATGCCAAAAGAAGTAGTGTTTCATCTCTAGTACGTTGGTTGTTCGAGGGAATTGTGCTTACACCAGAACCGAAGAAGTATTAATGATGTGTACATCGGAGCGTATTACCAACCTTCTGTGCAATACTATGTGAGTTATGCTATGATGCTCCCAGAATGACAACCACGGTGCAAACTCATTAGTATCTACCTTATCCGCTGCAAGATGAGAAGAGAGTTGTCAGTTCAGGAGGGAGCAGATGAAAAGGAATAAAGGCTCACTAGTTAGGAGGGAGTAATAACCTAACTAGACTATTACAGTTGAAGTTCAGAGCTACAAAGACCTTTGCCGTCAGTGTCAAAGATCATACGCCGAGATCGTCGGAAGAGAGAACTTCAAGTCTGCCTCAGTATCTAGACTACAGAGACTCTGCGCTTCAACAACGTCAACATAGTTTACTATTGTTTCAATTTACATGTTTATGTGTTTATAGGTCTCATTGTATCCATTCATTTGTGACGATATCTTGGAGGGAGATTGTTAGCCTTGCTATTTTATAAAAGATAACGTCACACATAAAGAAATGGACTAGATATCATACAAATAGTACTTTAGGGACTATTATTGTAATATAGGCAAACATATGATGTAATGAGCCTATAAATACCCCTCATGACTCTCCATTAGGGGTGTGGAAAAGTGTGTGTAAAGTTTTGCTTCATTTCATTTTAATATAAACTATTTTCTTCACCTTTCTCTCTCTACTTTCTCTCTCTAAAACAATGGTGTATTTTGATCAACCGTGACCTCCCGAACGTGTTTCTTGATTTAACAATGTTCTTGCGAGATAGACCCAAGGTTCCAAGAGAGAAGAACAGAGTTACACATATTCTATTGATTAGTCAAGGAATTATCAGTTGGTCTAATACACTTTCCATTAATAAAACCAAGTTTGTTATTATTTTGTAAAGCAATAGTCATGGAGATACTGCAGACATTATAATTTTTTGTACTACTTAGTTTTATAGGAATAATAGGAGTACCATTAGTATCATTAGGGTGTAGAAAAAGTTCATCACCAATAATCAGTTTACCAGCTTCACTAGTAGTATAACTTCCTCCAGAAGAGGAAGCATCACACCACAAGCCATATTAAAGTCTTAAAAATTAGGAAAAAGAAAAAACCAACTAGATAATATCAAACACGGCAGAATTGCATATATATCCCTCCTAAAATGAATAATTGCATATATATCCTTTCTACAAGTTTTTGATACACATAGTACAATGGTTTTTATGCATGCTTTGGATATATATGCAATTATGCATTTTCGGAAGGATATATATGCAAAAACCCCCTATCAAACACACAAAGCTGTCCTGATTCTACCAAAATCAGGTAGGAAACAAAACAATTCATTGATATAGAAGCAACACAAGAAGAAGAATAGAAAATCCCGAAAAATTAGGGTTTAAGATGAAACCCTAATTTTAGATCAGAATCAGATCCGTTATATTTAACACAATCCAACCACGAATAAATCAAATTCGACCCATAAAACCAATGAATCGAAACCCTAACCGTTTCAGATACACCAGATCAATCAATAAAAAAATCAATGAAACCCTAATCGAAGAAACCCTAACTCAATCGTGAAAGAACCATCGTAGAACCACCGTAACAACATAACGAATACCCACAACAGCAGTAATCAGAGCAACTTAGGCTCTTACCATGTAGAAAAGTAAAATTTGAACAAGTGAACAAAGAACAAAACTATAACTCTTTTATCGATCAACAATAACATTATCATTTGTTCACCATAATTGTGAAACAAGCATATAACACAATCATAGATTTAGTATCAATGAGAGGATATGAATACAATCTAGGGTTTCTTAATGATGTAAAATGCCCGATCCTTCTTTATATAGAAATAAGTTTCCAGCTTTGATCAAAACAACCCATGCACTTCTATCTTTATCAAACTTGTAGGGAATTATTGAAGTCAGCTTATAGATACTGCTGATGACTTCCTACTGCGGATACTTATAGTAGTTTCTGCTGATGTCTGGTTCCTGCTAACGATAGACATTCTGCGGATATAGTTAATCCGTAGATAAGAGTTAGTTATTTATAGATAAGATATGTAGAATATCTTCTAGAGTATTATGAATATACGTTTCTTGTAACAGAGATTAAGGAACCAAAGGTTATTGTATTATGTACGTATCAAAAACAATTATTAGTGAATTATAACGTATCAAAAACAATTATTAGTGAATTATAACAATTATCAAAAACAATTATTAAGGAACCAAAGTACTTAGTATATCGTTTTTGTTTATATTCCGCAATACATACAAGTTCACAGAGATTGTCTATATAGTCTTGCTAGTGATTGCATTAGTAGGCTATCGATCAATTGGCTCAAGATCTATCAGTAGATCCTACAAAACTCTGCACAATACTTGATATAACTACAAAACAAATATATATTATTACATAATCAGTACCTTTACTAAAGAAGGATAAAAGTGACAAGAGAAAGATGGTTGATTCTAAAAACCATTAAAAAAATGCTTTTACTCATCAATTAACATATTTTCTATATCTTTTCTTTAGATCTTCTTATGTATTATCGTCACAATAGTAACCCATTATGGGAAAAGTTTATCTTTGGGCGAGGATTTTGAAACACAAGTTACCTTTAGAAAAGCTCACATCATTTGGGCAAGGGCGATGAATTTGTTTCATAATTTTGGAAAAATGGAGAAATAGACGTGTTTCAATAGTGTCATTGCCTTCAAAAGTATATGTCGTATTAGAAAGAAAGTCGTTGAATTATCAAAATTGCAAAGATATCGTTGTCAAAGCCTTAAACTTTCTCAAATAATTGATCTCTAGCCAGCATATAAACATAAGATGACATGTAATATTCTGTCATATGTCGCTACAAGTTACCGTACATCGTTTGCATCATCATGTCTCACTTATGAAATGATCAATCCAAATATTGGATCTTGTTAATTCTTAAAATAAGAATGATGATGATAATTATATTATCAATATGTCTATCAATAGAAAATAATGAACACGTAAATTGACAACTTACATTATTATATAACCCAGATTACACATGTTTATTTAAAAACTAATTATCATATGATTATTAAAAAAAAAAAAAAAAAAAAATCACAGTTATAGGTAAACATCTTAGCCCTTCTAACATATTGTAACAAAAAAATTTCCAATAATGAAAAGGGCAGCAAACCAAATCCAAAAAGAGAAAGTTATACTACAAACAAAACAAAACCAAAAAGTACACACAAGTTCATATTGGAACTTCTTTTAGTAATGTTGCCATGAGAAGGAGTCTGGTGGTAATATGGACATGGGTTCTCCGGCGAAATATCCACCGTCGCAATCTGCCGTCCACGGCGTCGACGATGAGTAGTAGTCCCAACCCGAGTCAACAAACACATAATCATTTCCTGACTCACCCGAGTCATAACTCGTTCCTAAATTTGGTAACTCGACTATTTCATCAAGCTCATCAGTAGGGGGTGACTCTGTTGACACTTCATCTGACGTGGATGTCAACGTAGACACCCCCGAGTCAGATGAGGAGGATGACGTGGAGGGTGACGTGTTAAGATGGTTCATAGCAGCAGCTTTAGTAGCTGCTGCTTGAACATCACGTGGCGAACAAGTGACTGGCCGAGGTAAAACTTCGGCCAATTCAGGAAAGTTAAGGATTGCATTTGATCCTTTTATAGATAGCGCGGCCACGTCATGTGCACGGGCCGCCATTTCTGGGTCAGAAAATGTACCTAGCCATATCCGAGACTTTTTCTTTGGTTCTCGGATTTCGGACACCCATTTGCCCCATGCACGCATTCGAACACCTCTATAAACCGGATGCTTAAAGTTGTTTTTGTTGTCCGAGTCTCTACTTTGTTTACCCGTTTTAGTATTCGGGTCATTATCCAACATGTTTGAGCTAGAATGCTTAGCCATTGTGATGTTTGATCAAGTAAAGTTGAAAGACAAATAGAAGTGAAGCAATGTGAAGTGTTGGTGAGAGTTGGAGAAATAAAGAGTGGTTTACAAGTGTTGAAGTCTAAATGCACCCACATATGTAGGTGAGTGAGCATATATATACACACACATAAACAATTATACATATATGTAAAGAGAGTAATAATAGTATGGAGAAAGAAAATAGATCTTGCATACCCACCTAGGAAGGGTAATGGAAAAAGGTCCATGTTTTGGTATTCTAAAAGGTATGTAAGCATTACTAAAATGTGAGATAATTTGGATTCGAAAAGTTATAAAGAATAAGCATAACTTTGTAAAATGGCAAATATTTGTCAATCTTATCACTAATAGCAACTTTCTAATATTGCTTAGGTTTTATCAATTTTATATCACATACATAGGTTAAGAAATTAATTTATAAATTGTCCACATGTAGGTGGTAATTAGAATGTCCATACAAAGGTTAAGAAATTAATTTATAAATTGACCGCATGTAGGTGGTAATTTGAATGTCTATCATAGAAGTAGTCAGGTTAAACATAGTCAATCACATATGATGTACCCATAGAATGATAACTACATTAATTGCGTTAGTCTCGTTAGATTTATTTATAATTACTTTACGTAAATCATCTCATTAGTGCTTGAATCAAAAGTAGGTTAGATTTTGCTAGTCAGTGTCATCTAGTGTTTTAGACTTAACTGATTGCACATTGATCATACCTACCGATTTGTTTTATATTTTCGCCGACTAATTCATGAGGTTTGAAACCACCGTCATGCAAACTCATATTTAGATAAATTTTCCAACATCAAGGGGCACAAGAGATGTTGCATTTTTTGCAGACGATTATGAAAGCGTGATCCTGAACTGTGACTCGCCGAAAACGTTTGTGATATTACGAAACTGGAAAGGCATATGTATCTTTCATTACAGCATTGTCTATCTTGTTGTTTGGTATTATCCTAGAACATGTCTACCAGAGTTTTTTTTCCTAGTCAATGTCATCTACTGTAGTGTTTTAGACTTAACTGATTGCTCATTGATCATACCTACTAATTTGTTTTGCATTTTCGCCGACTAATTCATAAGGTTTGAAACCACCGTCATGCAAACTCAAATTGAGTAAAGTATATTGTAATTCATCTACGTAGTATAGTATTGCATTTTTAGACAAATTCTCCAACATCAAGGATCATAATAGATGTCGCATTTTTTGCAGACGATTATGAACGCGTGATCCTGAACTGTGACTTCCCGAAAATGTTTGTGATATTCCGAAGCTGGAAAGGCATATGTATCTTTCATTACAGCATTGTCTATCTTGTTGTTTGATATTATCCTAGAACATGTCTACCAGAGTTTTTTTTTTCCTCATATTAGGACAAGAAACTTGATTCTCAGCTATAAACTAAGTACTTAACGCTGAAAGGATAAAGGCGTCGCGGCTTCTTGAGTCATAAAGCTGAAACAACCACAACTTAACTAGCATTGGTTTAAGCTAAAAGAATGTTTAGTTCTCGGCAAAATATTTGTTCTTTTACTCGTTCATAGAGTACGTCATAACACTTCATCGAGCAAAGGTGCATAGGTGTTACATAATTTATATCATTACCGACGCTATTAATTGAGTGAAAAGGACACCAATAGACCTTGAAGGGAACATATCAGATCAGTTTCGTACAAGAACAACGAAAAACATAGTACTACACTACCACCCCATTTTCCTTTGTCCAAAATTACTTCTATTCATCTTCTGCTAAAGTTTACAGCAATAATACAAATGGTACTATTACTAAATCAGTAAATATTTGATAGAATAAAACACTACAAAATGATAAAAGTTATAACATATCCCTTTCTTTTCTTTGTTATCATAAATAAACAAGCAATTGTCACATTGTACATAAATAAATGTTGCAGAAAATAAGTGAAGACAACATCTACAGTATATTAAATGGGTTTACCCAAAGACAAAATCCACATTCATAGCCCACTCTTCCTACTTATGGGCCTTTCATTACCTCTGAAACGTTATTATTATTATTTTTTTTAGCAAAACTGAAACTTTAATTTACTAAAGGGTAAAACAATAAAGTGCAATAAATAAAGGGCATTTCTAGCTTGTGATGTAGGGTATGGTTTTAGAAGTATTAATTAAACATAGGAATAATGTATTCAAGTTTTCAACTTTTTACATATACGCCACTCATTTATTGAAATAAACTTATAAGACGCCCAATATATGTTTCTTTTCGTTTACACTAATTCTGACCAAATTCATGTTAGAAAACTATAAAATATTAATAAGGAACTAACATCTAACTTGTCCAAAAATACGGCTAAAAGTTTGACGTGGAATACCGATAATACCCGCAATTAAGGTATCAGTTTATATTATTAAAAGTGATTTAGAAGGATAAAGCTTAAATTTCGCAACTAGGGTTTTCACTTGTATTAGTTGAATATGTTATTGTTAGGTTCATTGTTCTCGTTAGATAATCATCCGGATTAAATTTGATCCGAATTGACGTAAACGAAGATAAATGCATAGTTGAGTGACCTCTAAGTTACTTTCAATAAATGAGTAGATTATATGAGAAAAAATTAATAGTTAGGTGTACTCTTCTGATGCGTAGGGATTGCACCAGGCTTTACCTCTCGAGGGATCTCGAGAAGCTTACAACCCCCACCAGGCAGTGTACCTGATCGTTGTAGTATAGTATAGTGACAAGTACCGGGGGATTGATCGTTCAGCTAAGAATAGTGTCGCTAGGATTAGAAAACCTAATTACTAGTTCTAGAAATGAGGGATGATTCTTTTTGTATTTTTATGTTTTTTAGAAAGCAAGTAAATATCTTGGGTTTGAAGGATTAGGGCGGAATTAGTTGCTAGTCAACTAACCTAATACTAAGATGCAATCAAAATAAAATACTAGAAATGAAAATAAACTATATTAAACTAAGGTTGTGAGCAATAAGTGAAGAAATGTGTTTACTTATATTTCATTACTCCCTAGATATCTTTTACACGTTAATTACTTGTTATAGTTGCGTGGATGACGGATTGTATTCCTTAATATCATTCATGGGGTGGCGTACTTAACTCCCCAATCCTATGAGTGCCTACTTCACTCCTATGTCGAGCCGGCTAAGAAGCTCCTAACATGGGATCATTAGCATTTACTCATGCATTAAATACAACCAATAAAACCTAGTACACATCGGTTCATGTTTCCTAAGACGTTCAAGCATGTTACCATTTGGAGATCTGTCAGTTTTCTTAAGCCTAACATTGAAATCATTCATCCAATACAACCATAAACAAGTAATCAACACATAATCAACATCTATGTTTCATTGGATCTAAGCAAACACAAGATAAATCTAGCCTAGCATGGTGGAATCAAGACAAGCACAAGATATAGAAAACCAACACATAGACATATTGATTGAATTAAAAGAATACTTATCTCAATTACACACGCAAGCATTCAAGGGCTGAAAACCCTTGAAAAACCTGTAAAATTTGTATATGGTTCAGCCTTAGGGTTTCTCCAAACATCTTCCTCTTAATGAATGAAAATTAGAAAACTATATATAGAAAATAGAGGCTGATGGCGTCAAGAACAACCTTGTGACGCCGTCATCTCGCCGCCAAAAGAATCCTCGGATTGCCTTGATCTACATCTGATGCCGTCATGTATTGCACTTTTCCAGACCGTCACGCATTTAACTCTTGACGCTCTTCCTTGTGACGCCTTCATTTCTGTACTGGGTCGTCATGATATTTACTCTTGACGCGGTCAGGATGGTACTCTTGACGCCGTCACATATTGTTCCCAGCTTGGAAAATTAAGTCTTTGGCGTTTTCTTCACTTTTATGCTCTAAAAACGTCCGAATTGCTTCCTTTTCCAGATTTCACTCCCAAAGTACCTAAAATCACAAAATGAATGATTTAGGACAACATTTGATCAAATAAATTCAATTCCGGGCTTAAATGACCCCCTAAAAGTAGTTCATTTTTCGCCTCATCATATACCCTTACACTTGAGATTTGCTTGTCCTCAAGCAAATGCGCTTTTATTCTAATCAAAATACAAGTTAGGGGTCATTTAACACTAATATAAAAGTAATTACAACAAATAATCGTTCCACTAAAGACCAAAGACAAGCACGGAGGTCATACACTAGCACCTCACAAATAGTGTTTAGATACTCACATCTCTCGGGTGTAATAAAGTATAAATTACAATATGGAAACGGAAGATATCTCTCACTACCTGTCATAGCAAAATAGATTACCATAGGCTTGGGAAAGGATCAAACCTCCACCACATGGCGTAAGCACCTAGGATAAACTATCAAAGAGGTCTTTTAAAGGGTTGTAACGTTAGGTGTAGGGATATGAAATACACGGTTTTGTTGGATATAGGCAGTCTTTACTGGTGGCGAGTTAACAATCTTGGTTAATTACATGTACAATATGGCGTTGCTAAGTCAAGACTAGACTCGACTTAAACTAATAAGTGAAAAATAACAAAAACATAAAATGAACATAGAATAAAACGGGATGGTAGTCTGTATGTTTTTCTCTTCTTTTTATTTTTCTTTTTTTTTTTTTTTTTTTTTTTTTTTTTTTTGCATACACTCTTACCCTACCATCAAAATAATATATCATAGGGAATGAACATTTCCCTTACACTTGAATTTTTACAAACTTTACAGTAAACTAATCTAATGACTCGAATTAACAAAATCAAAACACTTGGAGTACTTTTAGATTAACTGATGAGGCGAAAAATGAACCACTTTTAGGGGGTCATTTAAGCCCGGAATTGAATTTATTTGATCAAATATTGCCCTAAATCGTTCCTTTTGTGATTTTAGGTACTTTGGAGAGAAATCTGGAAAAGGAAGCAATTCGGACGTTTTTGGAGCATAAAAGTGAAGAAAACGCCAAAGTCTTAATTTTCCTTGCTGGGAACAGTAGGTGACGGCGTCAAGAGTAAATTGCATGACGGCCCAGTGCAAACATGAAGGCGTCACAAGTAGAGCGTCAAGAGTAAAATCCGTGACGGCCTGGAAGAAGCTAACACATGACGGCGTCAGATGTAGATTAAGGCAGTCCGAGAATTATTTTGGCGGCGAGATGACGACGTCACCTATTTGGTCTTGATGCCGTCAGCCTCAATTTCCTATATATAGTTTTCTAATTTTCATTCATTAGAAGGTGGAGAAGTTTTGGAGAAACCCTAAGGCCGAACATATTACGAATTTTACAAGTTTTTCAAGGGTTATCAGCCCTTGAACCCTTTCATGTGTAATTGAGATAAATGTTCTTCTAATTCAATCAATATGTCTATGTGTTGGTTGTCTATATCTTGTTTTTGTCTTAATTCCACCATGCTAGGCTAGATCTATCTTGTGTTTGCTTAGATCTAATGAAACCTAAATGTTGATTATGTGTTGATTACTTGTTTATGGTTGTATTGGATGAATGATTTCGATGTTAGGCTTAAGAAAACTAGCATATCTCCAAATGGTAACATGCTTGAACGTCTTAGGAAACATGAACCGATGTGCACTAGGTTTTATTGGTTGTATTTAATGCATGAGTAAATTCTAATGATCCCATGTTAGGAGCTTCTTAGCCGGCTCGACATAGGAGTGAAGTAGGCACTCATAGGATTGGGGAATTAAGTGCGCCACCCCATAATGGTATTAAGGAGTACAATCCGTCATCCACGCAACTATAACAAGTAATTAACATGTAAAAGATATCTAGGGAGTAGTGAAATCTAAGTAAACACAATTTCTCCACTTATTGCTCACAACCTTAGTTTAATTTAGTTTTATTTTCATTTCTAGTATTTTATTTTGATTGCATCTTTCGTATTGGGTTAGTTGACTAGCAACTAATTCCGCCCAAATCCTTCAAACCCGAGATATTTACTTGCTTTCTAAAAAATATAAAATTAAAAAAAGAATCTTCCATCATCTTTAGAACTAGTAATTAGGTTTTCTAATCCTAGCGACATTATTCCTAGCTGAACGATCAATCCCCCGGTACTTGTCACTATACTATACTACACGATCAGGTACACTGCCTGGTGGGGGTTGTAAGCTTCTCGAGATCCCTCGAGAGGTAAAGCCTGGTGCAATCCCCACGCATCAAGTTTTTGGCGCCGCTGCCGGGGAATAGTTATTTTCTAGGTTAGAATTTCTTTTTATTAGGTCTACTTGCTAGATTCCTTTCTAGTAAGATTTTATTTTTATTTTTAGATTTTCTTTAGTCTATCTTATTTCTTTGTGTTTTTGTTGATCCCAGTTGAGCTAATACGATCTTATATAGAAGTTAACTTAAACAAATACTTAAGCTTAAACGCGGAATATAAAAGCTTAACTTAAGAAGATTAAGAATTCTCTTTCAACACTTCAATATTATTAATACGAGCACTCGATAATGCTAGGGTTTTACAACCTTGAAGTGAATAATAATACGTACATAATCTAACCCTAGGATCCTCCTTTTATAGGCCAAGGAGTCCTACTAGGTTTACAATACCTTTCTCTACAAGATAAGAATAATCTAAATAGATAAACTATACAAAGAATCTATTCCATAATTATCCTATCGTATACAATGCTAATCTCCTCAGCAGTAGTTTCACCAAGCAGCAGATTGTCTTCAGCAGCAGAGTCATTAACACTAGCAGCAGTTTCATTGTAGCAGCAGTATTACTCAGCAGCAGAGTTTCATAGCAGCAGTGTCACTTGGTCAAAACCCAACAATCCTCCCCTAAACTTAATATTTATTACTAAATATTCAAGTTTCTTCAAAGCTCAAAACATTACTAGGAGGATGCTTCCAAACACTTCATCCCTTGAGAATTCAGTTGATCAAATATCCTCTTATACTTTGTCAGCAAATTAAATGCTTGATCATCAGAATCATAGTCTTTCTGCAGCTTAAGTGTTCTTTCACTATTAACCATCTGATTAACAACATTCCAGTATCTTACCACTGGGTAATCCTTTTCAGCTAGCATATACAAGGTAATTGGCCCAAGAGTTAACATATGAACTCCAGAATCTTGAAAAAGTCTCCATCTTCTTACCTTGTAGTCAGCTATCTCTGTCCACTCAGAGTCATCCATTGAAGGTTCAAACATTAGTTTAAGAGCTCTCCACAAAACATTATCAGAAGCAGTTAAGACATGATCAATTTGATCTATCTCATACTTTTGACCATCAAATTTCTTAGCTCCAAACTTTGCCTTGTATAACTTCCACAAGTCTTCAACATCCTCTCTATCAAAGTAATGTAACATTTGTTGAAATCTGAGAAATCTGTGAGACTTACCATCAGATCTCTGGACATCATGAAATGTTCCAATATTAGCATCATACCCTGTAGTTACTTTGACAATTGGATATTTGACTCCTAATGGTTTAGCATCCACAACTTCAGGATCTTCCATTTTGCCAACCACAGTATACACCTTCAATCTTTCTTTAAGATGCTCAGCAGGAATGTGATCAAAATCATGTTGAAACATATCTCCTTCTGGCATTGAACTGCTTCCTTCTCCAATCTTTCTCTTCTTCTTCTTGGCAATTGATTTTTGAACAACACCTTTTCTTTTATCACCTTGCACAGAAGAAGTAATCTTTGTTGCATCACTTTCAAGCTTTTCAACAACATAAGCTTCTTGAATCTGTTCTGCTTCAGCTATCTTCTCAGGCACCAACTTCTTGTTCATCTGAGCAATTTGCTCCAAGTCCTCAGCACATCCCATATTATAAAAAGTATCTGTTCTCCTCTTGGTTTGTTGATACAAATCAAAAACTTCTTTGTCAGAGTAAGCTTTCAACTGCACCAATGTCCATCCACCCATATTCTTTAGATACCTTTCATATTCTTTCCTTTGCTGTTTAACTGTTGGACCTTTGAATACTTTAACTTTTCTTCTAGCAGCAGCATTCTCTTTTCTCTTATTGGAAGCAAAATTACTAAACCAAGATTGCACATTAAAATTTGGAACTTCATTTTCTTCAATCTTGATCAGCTTGTTTAATTCAATATCAGCAGCAATTCTGATCTTTTCATCATCCCATTCATCATACATTCTTAAACCTTCAGCCTCTTTCTCAGCCAGCTGCTGATCTTCCAAATTATACACCTCTTGTGCTTTTATAGCATCAGCTTCATCATGTTCAACTTGCAATGGCTTAGGCCAAGAATCAAAAGGTACATCAGTAAAATCAACCCCTTTATATATCCATCTCTGAACATCAACTTGCTTGCCTTTACCCTTATCTGTAGAAGATGATGTGATTGTCTTCTTTTGAGTAGCAGCAGGTTCTCTTATTGTTATTCCTTTTTGAGGTTTTTTTGTTGCTGATGTTATGCTTGTTGTTGTGATAGATTGTGATAATGATGGAGTTGGTAATTTTGGTGTATGGGATTCAGCAGTAGTCTTCTTACTTAGCAAGACCATTGCCTCTGCAGCAACCTTGACCATAGAACCAGCAGCAGAGTCTTGAACTTCAGCAGCATTCACTATTCCACTAGCAGCAGAACCATCAACATTCTTAGCAGCAGAAACATGAACAGCAGTAGAGTCAGCAGCATTTTCCACTGAATCTTCCAAAGTCTTTAACACATTATCCACCTTTTCTTGTGCAGCCACCACCTTTTCCATAACAACTTCATTCCCAGACTTATCAGCAACCACAAAATCTTCATCATTCTGAGGACTATCCACATCCATATCTTCAATCACTGGAACCTCCCCTGAAACTATTCCAGTATCCATATCTTGAACATTATCAACTTTTTCAAGATTTACCTCCCCTGAATCCATGACAATCTCTTTCCTCCCCTGTTTGGAAGCATCCTCTTCCAAATGAGTAGATGGTTCAGAAGAACTTACAACCTGAGTAGTCCCCACTTTCTTCAATCTTTTCAATGAGGTTGAAGATCTTGATGTCTTGAAGCTCTTAATCTGTTTGCGCATTTTGATGATAACCTTGGCTTGACCAGCAACAACATCAGATAAATTAAGAACCTTATCTTCCAAAGACTCACATTTCAACCCCAAAGCAGTACAAGTAGCCGTCAATTCTTTTATAAGTTGCATTGTAGTCTCATCACTTCGACCTGTGTTACCTGGTCCGAGAGGTGAATCATTGACATTGTCATCATGTACAAGTGGATCCGTCAATTCATGAGTCACTGGCCTGTCCTCATCGCTTCGACCTATGTGACCTGGTCCGAGAGGTGAATCGTGGGACAAAAACTCAGTATCAAACCTAGTTTGATCATCTGAGCCCCCTATGTTTTCCATTTGGCTAGGGTTATCATCCTGAGAAGCAGACTCATAAGAATCCTTTTCTCTAGATGTTTCCTTGGTTTGGGTCTTAATGATGTTATCACTGTCCTGCTCTGCTGCTAAGCTAGAAGCAGTAGTGACAGCCCTTGCCAACATGTCCTCTCCATCACCTAGGACAGCCTCATCTGGTACAGCCATACTAACACTATCCTGAGGAAGATTCGTGTTCTTTTTGGTTTTCCTACGGGAATATTGTTTTGTAGGTTGTGAAACAGATGTAGTAATATTGGGTGTGTGATGGGAATCAGTGGGATTTCCTGATCCTTCACCCTGGTTGTTGTGCACAATTTGTTCCATAAAAGATGTAAGATTTGTATGTGCACCAGAAAAACCTTTGCCATGTTTATTCAAAAAGGTAAAAGTCCTTGAAGCCAATTTTGGAGCATCATATTCAGCAATATGGGTTCTTGTTTTAGAAATTTGTTTTTCAATAAAGATTTGAAGAAATCTTGGATATAGCAAATAAGAACCATCTTCAACACCTTTAATCAACCCAGCCAATATCATTTTTGAAAAATTAAATGGTTGACCTTTGCACAGACATATCATTACAGAAGCAATGGTAGTACTGAACTCATGCCACCCAGATGTTTTAGGACTCAAACAATGAAGGAATAGATGTATCAAAAACTTGTATTGAGGACAGAGGAGAGCTTTTTGAAATTTTAAATTTGTATGTTTCCCCTCATATCCCAATTCTTTTAAACCAGAAAAAATAGCATCATTGGCAAGGCAAGTGGTCTCTGTTTCATCATCTAAGAGAAGAAATTCCCTTATGGATGATTCAGTTACACGAACCTTTTGCCCATCAACAAAAGCACTGACATGTTTTTCCCCATTCATAGTTTTGATTTTGGCAGTAAACCAAAACTGTTTGATGTAGGAAACATATATAGTAGGTTTCACAGTGAGTGCATACCTAAGAGAAGTAGCATTCAAAAACTTTACCATGTCTGTGAATCCTTCAGGAATTAACTCTTCATTCAAAACAACCACACTGTTGTGTTGCTCAACCCAGGTACGTGATAGCTCCATGAATTAGGTTTTAGTGAATTTGGGGATTTGTGATTATTGGAATGATTAGGTGTAAGGGTTTGTGAGAACTTCAATTTAGAACATATGAAAACCAATTATGAAGGTCAATTAGGTTTTAAACTGATGGATGAAAGTTACACATAACACCCTCTTACTTACAACCATAGCAGCAGAACCGTATCATTCACAACTAGCAGCAGAGTAATAGAACTAGCAGCAGAGTAAACTGGAGCCAGCAGCAGAGTTGATTATAGACCTTGGTCAACAAATTCATAACAATTAATGCACATATCACTCCGTAATCCCTATAAAATCGGCAAGATCTTTTCCCCAAATTACGCAATCAAACCCTAATCACTTTCAAAAAAGCCTCACTCACAATTAATACTATCCATCTTTACAATCAAATCATCACACAATGAAATCAACACCCGAAATAATCAATATCTCTTCTGATTCATCATCAGAAGATGAATCCTCAATGGAACCCTTTGTTCCACCCTTTCGTCCTCCAAGATTTGGTTGTAGAACCAAAGAACAAGCACGCAAGATCTACTGTGATTCAAAGAGTGCAATTGCTATCTCCTGCAACACAGTACATCATTGCAAATCCAAACACATTGATCTCCGATATCATTTCATTAAAGAGCATGTGAAAAAGGGTACAGTTGAGCTTTATTTTGTTGGAACTGAGTACCAATTGGCGGACTTACTTACCAAATCCCTGGCACCATCCAGGTTTGCTAGTTTAGTTCACCAAATTGTTATGCGATGTTTGACTCCAGAGGATCTGGAAAAATTTTTAAAACACAATTGATCGTCAAACATCAAAACTATCGTTGTAAATATTTTTTCAAAAAAAAATGCAAGTATAAACCACCTCTTTCAACACTATTTTTCTAAAATGTCTTCAATCATTTAAAACAAGTGTTGAGGGGGAGGAAAAGTAACGTTTTATTTCTCAAAAATAAAATATTTTTGTCTTTTATACTTGCATTTTAACAAAAAATTAATACATTTTTTTTAAGTGTTGATTCAAAAGGATTTCGGGTTACTCTCCTTGATCAAAACCAATTAATTTTACCATGATCTAAGGTCGAGAGGGAGTACGACAAGTTGTTCTTATCAATTCTTGGTGTTAATATACGAATACTATATGTGATAATGTGGTTAGGCTTTGGTTTAAATGTTTTGTTAGGTTAAGGGACTAATAATGTCAACTTACTAAACTTGCATTAACCCCTAGTCAAAACTACTTTTGACCAACAGTAACTACATTTTTTCACCAAACACATTTAATACAACAACTATTTGATCAAACGGCCACAAATCATCGTGCTAATCCAAGAATTTTTCATCTAATCTGTAAGTGTTAACATGTTTTGATCATAATTCTAAACAAAGGTTTTTAATTTTATAACAATCCAACGGCTCAATCATTCACAATTGATTAATTTGCTTTTTGAGTTATGCGTAGAATTCAAACCCAGAAAGAAGTGATGTTTTGATTGAATTTGTTGATGGGATTTGTTCATATGATGCTACTAAACATGTTTGTGAACTCCAATCTCACCCATCATCAATTGAGTGATTTGAGTGATTTGGATATTAGGGTTCATACGTATAGATTAGGGATTCTTGATTGTGGATGTTTTGATTGTGATTAATGATAGGGATAGTGTGTATTAGTGATAAGGATCATATCCCAGTAGATTAATTGCATCACAAACGTGTTTGAATCATTGATCTTTGATCTAGGGTTCGAATGTCACTAGCAGATTCTATCTTAAGATTTTGTGGATAATTTGTGTTGATATGTGAAACATATGATCCTTATGATGTTAGTATCACTTGCCCCATGTTAATTCCTACCCAGAAACACGTTTGATTAAGGTTGTGATTAGGTGTTCATGCGTGCTTACGCGTTAAGTTGTATTTGGCATGTTTACGCGTTAAAATGTGTGAATTATGTGTGTTGGGTTTATTATTGATCAGTGGTAATGTTTGTACACTTTCAGGAAACTAACAACTCGAATTTCAAAGGTAAATTTCTGGAAAAAGGCGTCTTTACGCGTTAAATGTTCATCCTACGCGTAAGATTGAATCTTACGCGTAAGATTCGACACGTGGACAAATTGTGTCTTGGATAAGACATAGTTTACGCATAAATGAAAATCTTACGCATAAGTTCTGACCTTACGCATAAGTCTAGAACTTACGCGTAAGTCATTACCTACGCATAAGTTACAATTTACGCCTAAGGGTAATCCTACGCGTAACTTCAATTTCTACGCCTAAGACTTATCTTACGCTTAAAATTGATCTTACGCGTAAGTTTCACTTTACGCGTAATATTCTATCTTACGCGTAGATTTTGCACTTACGCATTATTTCTATACTTACGCTTAAGTCAGGTTACGCGTAAAGACAACTACTTACGCGTAAACTTGTCAAAATCCAAAATTTTCTAAGTGTTGGGAAATTTTCCAATGTGTAACTTGTTGTAAATGATAAACTTATGTTGTAACTGAATTGTTTTATGTTTCTAACAAGTAATATAACTCAAGTTTGTCATATATCAAAAGTTTTCACACACACAAAACCCCACTGATCAATGTAAAACATGCAAATCTATATGTACACATGTTAAATGAATGTCTATGCTAACATCATCAACAATTGCCATGTTTGTGTGTTTATGATCTATTCAGATGGCAGAACACAATGACATCTCATACGGACCAGAGCCTGAACCCATACGTGCATGGGAAGACACCTTTCCTGAGAACTACTCCAGAAAGATAGGAAAGAACAACCTGAGAGTCAACTTCAACAAAATTACATGTAATGAGTCCTCTTGCCTTGTTGCAGTAGATGCTCTTATCTATCACCCATGCAAAGTTCTACTCACCAAATCTGCTGCAGTAGCATGCTTCTACATACATCAGTTTTGGCACACACTCCACTTGGACCTCCTTGAAGAATCCTTTACTTGTATGCTTCACATGAGACAAGTCACGGTCGACAAGGATCTTCTCCGTAGTGTTCTTGGACTTCCCGAACTTGAACCTGATAAAGAATATGACCAAGTTCCCAGTGAAGAAGAATTGATAGAATGGCTGAGAGATATTGGGTATGATGAGTCTGAAGGGGTCATTACTAGGCACTCTAAGGTTAATATCAGGTTTCTTCCACAACCTTGGAGAACTCTCTACATCATCATTGCCAAGTCACTGTCTGGCAGAGACACAAGCCATGAACACCCTAAGCTTCAACATCTCAAGCTGTTTTGGGCTATTGCTAATGTCAAGAATGTTGATTATGCCAGCATCATCTGGGAAGACATTGTGTGGCATATACAACACAAGACGACCAATATTCCATTCGTCCGTTTCACCAAGCTTCTTATTGCAAGCTTCCTCCATGAATATGATGACATTCCTCAAAGATTGAATGATGAGTTTCAGCACACATACAAGAATGAGGACACACTTAAGGTCATCAAGAGAATGGATACAAGTACAAGGAAACAAGGAAAGAAACTTCCAGATAGCCTCTTAACTGACAAAGTCAAGGCTTGCAATAACTACAAGTACTACCTACAAGCCCTTGAAGCAGATAAAGTTGGGTTCTCTGACGAAGCTGCTCTACCTTCATACATGCAGAAGAAAGGAAAGAAAGGTAGCAAATCTGGCAGCTCAGAAAGTTCTACCAAGTCCAAACCTAAGAAAAAGGGATCATCTAAGATCAGAATTCCTGCAAAGAAGCCAACTGCTGAACCTGGGTGGTTTCCCTCACCACAATCTTCTCCCAAGAAATCTGACTCCGAACGAACTGAATCTGATGAAGGTCCTCAGTATAGGGAAGCATTTGCCAAAATTGAGGAAGATGAGAATGTGGAAGACATCGATTGGGATAAAGACATCGATGAATTTGCTGATAATGCCGTTTATCCCTCATACCTCAATCAAAGACCATTCACAGAGGCTCAGACAATACTGGAAGAAGATAGGATTAGAAGGGAAAAGCTGAAGGAACCTGTTACAGCTGCACAAGAGCCTGAAGGCCTTTCAATAGAGGAAGAAAATGAAAGGGCACTCAACCTTGGTCTCCTCCACAGCAGAATCGACACCTTCAATGCTAATCAACCACCACCTCCAGTGTTCTCCCAGACCACCACCGAAGCTGGCACTTCAAGCAGCATTCCTAAGTCAACCACTGGGATCCATACTGACTTGGTGACATATGAAAATCCCTCAGTATCTCCCACCGACTTTGATATGACTATGGGAGAGGATGAAGAAGGAGATCCCATGGATACTGATGCTCCTAGGCTTATGTCTATGGAAGAAATGGAGCTCAGAGAAAGGGCTCAGGAAGAGGAACTGAAAAGAAAACAAGAAGCAGAAGAGGCCAGACTGGAAGAGATTGCTCAAGCCAAACTGGAAGAAACAATCAGAATGGAAGAGAGCCGAAAAGCAGAGGAGGCAGCTAAGCTAGCTGAAGAACAACTGAAAAAGGCAGAAGAAGCTAGGCTGGCTGAAGAATCCAGGCTTAAAGTTGAGGCTGCCAATCTTGCTGAAGCACAAAGGAAGGCTGATGAAGCAGCCAAACTGGCTGAAGAGAAATTAAAGAAAGAAGAAGAAGCCAGGGTTGCTGAAGAGCTAAGACTGAAAGTTGAAGCTGAAAAAATGGCAGAAGAACTTAGGGTGAAAGAAACAGCACCCAAAGAAAAGAAAGTTGAACAACCCGAAACAAAGAAAGGTGATGACAAAGACTCCACCACCATCATTGAATCCACACAGTCATCACCTCCTGCATCTGAATCAACACGTGACAAATCTATAAAGAAACCGAGCTCCAAAGCCTCTGCTGCATCCAAACTACTCAAGTCAGCTTTCAAAAGAGTGCATGAGAAGAAGAGAAGCAAACTTGAAGATCAGGTTGCTACACTTGCAACCCAGGTTGCTGAACTATCTAAGCTGAACTCGAACGTCAAAGAGCTACAAGATAAAGTTGATATTTTCCTAGCTAAAGACATTACAGAGAACTTGGAAGCCGCACTAGCAGCTCAAGCACAGGAATACATGGCACAACACTTAGTGGCTGAGCTGAAAGATCTGCTGGCACCAATGAGAGACAAACTCACCAAGTTCGCTGAGCAAGCAGTAAAGAAAGTCATCCGATCAACAACCTTCACTCTTCAAGCCGACAAGTCTACTGCTCCTCTACCAGGACTTTCTCTGGATGATCTGGAAGCTCAACTCTTAGAAAAGCAGGCAAACAAGTTCACCTTGACTCCTGAAGAAGCAAAAGTCCTGGAAGCACTTAAAGACAAGATGAACAAAGAGACATGCAGCACAGAGGCAGAAAAGCTGAAGCGTCCAAGAGATGACGAAGACAGGGATCCCAATTCTTAGGCTAAGAAACAAAAACAAGCCGAAGGACCCTCATCTCGAACACCGGTCATTCCTCCTACCACTACAACCTCCACACACCAACCGAAAGCATCAGGTTCTGCCCCCAAAGAACACGATCACTTTGAATACACCGGTGGTGACGACATTCCTCAAACCGATGAAGTTCCAGAACCATCAACCAAGAAGAAGAAGAAAGACAGGAAAGGAAAACATCATCAACCTAAACCGGACACCTCATCTAAAGGTAATGAACCCAAGAAGCCCAAAACCGTCCTTCAATGGCTCGATAAAGATGAGACCACCGAGTATTCCTGGTTTGAGAAGATGATTAATTCCCAACCACCACTGGAAGAAAATCAGGAACCACAAGATGGTCGTACAGTGGAATATGCTCAACTACTTCAGCACAAGTTCAAGATGAAAAAGATGAACAAGAAAGAACTGCGCAGAATTAAGAATGAAGCATTCAATCTTCTCAGAGATCGGTCTGCAAACTCCATCGAGCTTGAGTATCATCTGGAAAACATCGCTCGAGCCATGTCAAGCGATATTGACTGGATCAATCCAGAATCATTTGTCGACCCAGTCACTAAGAAGTCAGCACCGTACATCACAGACTGGTCAAAACCACTACCGATGATTGGGAGGCCCAAAGAACCAAAGATCCCATACATGTTCTTCTTCAACACCGACTTGGAATTTCTGAAACTTGGCAGTGCTAATGAGAAGAAGTACGTTACCTCACTCGCCTTTCTCCCGGCTGCTCGTTATCTCAACAATGCCATCGAAGAAGAAGCTTCAGCATTATTCGTCGACAAACTTGTTGAGTATGACCGAAATGTACTTTACGGTATTCATCACTGGCCAGAAACCAGGGCACAATACTATCGTAGCAGCAGACTGAACCAGACAATGGGCGAAGTGACAAGTGATCTGAAGATTGTCTCAATTTAGTTCATCTCAACTGTCACTCACTTCGGTTACCCCTTTCTCAGCAAAATTACACTGAAAAGGATTGATGAAAAGGAGTACGACATTTCCGAGTCAGACTTTCCTCGCCTACTTCTCAATGATATCGAAGACCTGTACCTGCTCAAAGTGCAAGGCAAACTCTGTGGTTTACCCAAAGACATTCAACTTGCCTTCATCCAAGCACTCCTCATTTATATCAGGCCAATCGTAATCAGAGAACGTGTCGAAGATCTTCAGTTAGGAGTGGAAAGTTACCAGAAGAAGCTCAATCTAACCAAACCGAACGTGTTCGATATTCCCGACCTTCAACATCTGCCTCAGTACACCCTGATCAAACATCCTTTCGGGTTCACCTACCGCAGCATTAATGGTCGAAACTGCTTCATGGCTTACACAGAAGTTCAGAAGTTCTGTGATGAAACGCTAAAGTTCGTCAGGGACGGCATCAAAAGCAGAGTAGATGACATTGCTTTGGGTAAATCAAAACGGTGGAATACGACAGAGGTTAGGGATGCCCGCAGATTCATATCAAGGATCGAGAACCGCTTACGGCGCAGGGATCAGTTTCGTAGGTTGGAGAGCTATGTGGGAGGCCGACAGAAATTTCCGGTGTTAACATTTCAGAGGCCCGAATGGTAGATTTTTTTGTAAGGGTTTAATTTGATTTGTCATACTTTTACTTCATAATGGCTTGTGCACGCATTACAGTGCACAACCCGAACTTGTAAAGAAAGGACCCTGAGGTACGCGTCAGTGCCTCAATCCTAATATAAGGAGCGAAAGCTTCTTCCTTTTGAGTAGAATTAATCAAACATTTATGATTTTTCATAATTCTGCTCAAAAGGACAAGTATTTCACCTCAATAGGACCTAATCACTTGTTGAGGGGGAGCACTTGTCAAAACTTAATACTTTGCTCAACATCAAATGTTCGTGGTGAATCTCCCCGTAAGACTCAAAAGGCATATTTTAATCTTAAAGTTTGTCAAAAACACCATTTTGTATGCTATTTTTGAGGGGGAGAAAATGAAAAAGTGATTAAAATATACGAAGTCAAAGCTTTAAAGTTGTATCATAAGTGAGCTAGACTCAGCATTAACCCAGGAATTGACGAGATAATACAAGTTAGTAATATCGAAAGGACATATCCTCGACGGGTAATAACATCAAGTTAGTTACTAGAGCTAGTTGTCACCTAAAAGCTGACAATGCATCTCTTTAACTAACCACGTAAGCGTGTCTCGAAAAGGATATGTCTTAGTAGAAAAGTACCGTCTCGAGAAACCTTCTGTGGACTTGACCAGGCCGGGTAATAACTTCAAGCTAGTCTAACTAGTGATGTAAGCGTGTCTCGAATCGGTCCTGTTCACAGAAAGTGGATCAATTCAAAAATGTTTGCTCCTCCCGCATGTGCAAATTTATTAAATACTTACGAGCACATGTGCAGGGGGAGCCCTTCAAAAGTGGACTCAAAACTCTCAAAGTGTTAACCAAAATATTTGATTATCACAAACACTTTGAGAGATTTTCAATCAAAGGTTTCCTGGCTACTGTTGGAGTTATAAGGTGATTAAGATAGGAATATCCGTCCTATGATCCGCCAGAGCCGGAGGGATCTACCCAAGGACATCTCCCATAGTTAGAATTAGAAGTCCTTAGGTATGATACGGAAAAAGGAGAAATGAATAAAAGGGAAAGAAGGGGTTGAAGAATTAAAAAGAAAAGCAAAAGAAAAGGGTGAAAAGAAATAGCCCTCCATATGTTCAACCTTAGGGCAGACACCGGGTTCAATACATATGCTACTGGCTGTTGCTAAAGACAACACCGGTATTGAAGATTAAGTCGTCATGGACCCAGTGACGCGATGCACTAACCTTCTTAACCACTCAAGTTCTCTTAAAAGAACTTGTTTCATTCTCACGGGGAACCCGCGTAATCTATCGACCTATCTCTTAGAGACGGTTGATATTGAAGCTGGAGACACCTCCCCTGTCTCCGCATAGGAAACCTAGGAGTGCACTTATAGAGTCTAGAGCCTTGAGATACATCAAAGATCTCTTAGGAACACTTAGTATTTCTACAACTGGTGTTCTACATCAATGGGCATCAGTTGTAAACTATCGAGTCCTTCGCAGATCTTAGCAATCTGCCGAGAACGTTTATGAGAGGATTACTTAGGTGTTTCTCAATGATTGAACGGAAACCCTGCCAGGGTCAACATCAAACAGCCCTGACAGCAGGTCACTTCGGTAACCCCACAAGGGTTACGCTTAGTGTTTGCGGTGGTTCCATTACGGTCTACAGTCGTGGAGTGATCCCCAGCGACTCACCCAGTCATTGAGCTACTTAGTAGGTTTAGTAAGCTCCTTCGGGAGTATCTGACATGGGAACGGCCTGGATAAGGATTAGAAGGAGTCTTCACACTATGCTGTTGATGAGCTCTAATTCCTTATCCGTAAGTACCGGTTGTTTTATTGCTAACTGTTTACTCGCAGGTACCTCACCTCCATGATGGTAGATTCCAGCATGCTCATACATACATCTTGAAGTCAAAGAAAGCTCCCCCAAAGATCTTAGCAACACAAAGTTCAAAGAAAGATTCTACGGCAATAAGCAGAATCTACAAAGTATAAAGACAAAGATCTCAATGCATGAAAAGGAACTTCTTGTACGATAAAGTCTAAAGTCTAAAGATGTATGAGTATGTTGGAATGGCGGACAACCACCACAGACGCATGAGTGACGAACGGCAGACAACTTCATAACTTAATCACTGCATCATCACCAAAGAACAAAGGCAAAGGGCAAAGTACTCTCATTATCATTCATTTTGATGACGTCTAAAGTTTTACATGTCACAAGTCGACGACAAAGATAAAGACGTCAAGCAACCGTGATGACCGACCCTTAGGGGGAGATTGTTGGGATCATACTTTAGTATTTAGTCAAGTCTCGGTCATTACATTTTGTAATAGGTTGCTTTAGTATAACTTATCATTATTGTTTATGTTAATGGGCAACATGTAAAAGCCCATATGGCCTTAAAGCCCACGTATGAAAGGATAAGGGAGGAAGGGAGTGTTGCCCTAACTCCTCCCTTATAAATAGAAACCTTATGTTACATTTTATTTTGTTGGTTATTTGATTATCTTAAGGAAACTCTTGCACTTTCATCTTTCATATTGTCTCATAATCAACGAATCTCTTTTCTCATCTCATTTCTTTCTAAATCATACTTGTGTTTATTAAATGGTGACCTAACACATTTAAATGAGGTGTAACAAATTCTTCCTTTAAGTAAGATGATTAAAGTTAGAAACGAAAAGATAGGCTCGGAGGGGTGTACTAGGGGTTTCGTGTACTAAAAATGAGTATAGCGCTAAGGTGTGGGAAAAATTAGTTGACTTGACTAGCCAAGTAATATGACTTAAATGGTCAAGTAATTATGATACGGGTTTAACACAAGAGTGATCTTAATGCCTCTTATCATGTAGTAAATCCTACTACACGAATGTAGTCTCACTAGCGGTCTCGGGATGCATCACTAACGCAAGTTCTAGAATCTTAATGCTACCGGTACACTCATAAGCACTAATAGTGAATGCTTTTCCTATCAAATCTAAAGGCGAACCTCACATATTTGGGTGGAAAATTTTTCTGAATGATACGGTTATGTGCTAGTCATACAATCTCCTATCCATGAGACGCTTGCTATGGCTAAAGTTTCACTCCTAAATGTTGTAAAAAAATTTAAATTTGGCACTAAAATTGCACTAACAAGTATTTCTCATAGTTTTATTAAACATCTATCATCAAACAAACAAACTCAAGCGAAAGTGTATCTGTAAGGTATCTTCATTTTACCCTCCCCTTACACTTAGGATGAACATTTTCCCCAATGTTCAAGTAAAGAATGTAAAAGTTAAAAAGTAAAAAGAATGAAATTAAATACTCCCCTGATTCGCTCGGTATGGATAATAAGGTGGCCAGGTTAGATCTTCCTCCAAGAAAATGAATAATCAAAGCTTCCCTTCCAGAAAAATAATCATCTTCTTGTCATACATAACCTGTAAATCCTGAGAAAACAAACAAGACAACCTCGCATAAAATCGGCGGCAATCTACATAAGTTACTAAATCCTAGAAAACAAAGTAAGATATAATGCTTGTGGAATGAAGTTTGCAGATTTCCTGGAGATTATAAAACTTAATAATTCAGCAAAAACTTTAAAACTCCGTTAGAAAAACAAAACTGGTAAAATTTCCAGGTTTTTACACGTGACGCCGTCAAGAGCAAGCTCATGACGCCGTCAGAAGTGACCTGCAGAAATTCTTATGTTAAGTTTCCGGAAAATTTCTGGAAAAGCTTGGTCCTACTTCCTGGAAAATCCTGCAAAACTTCATTATGACTCGATACAAGCATTTGACTCTAACAAATACGAATATACATGTTCACATAATATTGTGGAGAATCATGATCGGTTTGTTTCTTAAAAACATATTTGGGGTTTCCCCTTACACTTATCTTTTGCAAAAATACCTTTAGGTGGAGTTAAGACTTGGCTAAAACAACAAAGTAAAGTATTTCCACTTTTTAGTTTAGAAACATGAACTACCAACAATAAAAATAAAGCATGCATACGGAAGCAGATTACAAACAAACAAAATAAAATTCACACAAAACATGGGTTGCCTCCCAAGAAGCGCTTTTCTTTATTTACGAGTCTTGTAGCTCGACTCAAGGTCATGGGTTACTACGTAACCTCATCATTGGTTTCACCTTCTAGGTCGTCTTCTAAACTAGTTTTGTATTCCGGACCTAGTTGCAAGCATTCTTTGTAGAAACCAAGCATCCTACTCTTCACATACTCTACTCCTCTACGTCTATCCTCATCATTCCTATAATAAGTCGCTTGCTTGTGTTCCTTTTCTAAATTAGAGAGGAGGCGGTATTGCTCAATCTTGTAGGGCATTTGGTAGGCAATCTCATCATTCTCTTCCCTAAATCTAACTATCCATAAAGTCGGATCATAACTCATCCTAGTAACCTCAACAAATGGTTTTCCGAATATTATTTGGCTTAGGCAATTATCTATCACCGAACGAGTGTCTTCTACTATCATAAAATCGATCTCATAAGTGAAATTGCCTATAATCACATGCAATCCTTTCACTCTTCCTACAAAATTACTTATCAGATTCTTATTGGGCATCATCCTAAAATCAAGTTGCTTCTTCATCACCCAATTGTAATAAGTCCTAGTCATGATGTTAACAGGAGATCTAGGATCGATGTAAGCTTTCCATATATGCATGTGCCCGATATTGCATGGTATGTTTATGTTAGAGGGGTCTCCCATTTTGATAAGGGGTGTGCCAAGGATATATGGTCTCTTGGGACTATCGAATAAATCCTTATGGTATTCCCGTTCTTCCTTGGTGGGTAACTTATCAAAGTGTTTTTCTATAGTTTCTACTTCCTCTAACTCCTCTCCCTTATTAACCTCAACTTCCCTACTTTCATCCCTAGTCTCGGTTTCTACTCCAACTTCATCCTTGTCACTTTCTTCTATCTCCTTATCTATTGGCTTAATGGTGACAACATTGACAAAGTGGACATGTTTGGATGATGAGGGATCCTTAATTTGGATTCCGTTGTTGGTGTCCCTAGTGACCTTCCTAGGTGTAGTTAACGCTTGGTTGTTGAGGGCTTTCAACAAGCTGTCTATCTTGTTGGTCATCTCCGTTTGTTGTTGGTAAAATTCGGTTTCAAACCTAGCTATGCGAGCTTCTTGAGATGCCATGAACTTAGACATAAATCCTTCAAGATTGTTGGTACTACCATAATTGTTAGAAGGATTGTTGTTGAAAGTACGGTTGGAGGGTGGACCGTTTGGTTGGTAACGATTAGGCGGATTGGAAGAATTGGGTTGATTTTGTTTCCACCTAAGGTTTGGGTGATTTTTCCAAGAGGGGTTGTAGGAATCACCGTAAGGGTTTGGCTCGGGTTTGAAAGTGTACCACTTATCTCCCGCTTCGTCGGTACGCGAGGATGCGTAGTCCGCAAAAAAATTGTTCCGGGGAGTTCCACACAATCACGAGTGTCATGGGGACCACTACATAATTCGCATGAAGAAGTGATTTTGTTCACTTGGCTTGAAGGCTTAGGAGCTTCTTAGGATTTCATGAGAAACTTGACTTGGTCCTCAAGTTCCATGATCCTACGGTCGGGAGTGCTAGAGTTATTCGAAGGCAAAGATATTGCCTTGACCGTTTTGTTCAAATCACGAGGATCATTCCAACTTTCGTTGTCATAGAGAGCAAGATCTTCTATGAGTTCCCATGATTGTTCCGCACTTAGATCACGCAGCTTACCACCGGCCGATTGGTCAATGGCTCGCCTCGTGGAGAGATCGATATGGTCATAAAAAGCAAGATCTATGCCATGATGAGGGACTTTTTGAAGTAGGTCCTTGAAACGAGTCCATGCTTCATAAAGAGATTCATTTTGACGTTGTTGGAACATCAAGATGTCATTTCTAAGCTTAGTAGTTCTTCCTGGTGGGAGAAATTGAGCAAGGAAACGAGTGGTGAGATCATCCCACGTGGTGATGGATCCCGCGGGTATACGCTCAAGCCATTGACTAGCTTGATCCCATAGAGAGAATTGGAATAGGCGTAATCGGGTTATCTCTCTAGTTGCAACATCTAGGTCTATGGAGTCTACGATTTTTAGGAAGTCCTTAAGATGTTGATTTGGATCTTCGGAACAAAGTCCATGGAATGCACATCCGCTTTGCACCAACCGGATGGTGTCAGATCGCAAGGGGGTCACATTGGCTCCGGTGAGCTCAATGGTGTTTCGGTAGCCTTGGTGGCTAGGTCGGGAATACTCTCCTAAGGTTCGGGGCCTAAGAGGTTCTAGTGGTGGGTTTTGTTGTGGTGGGATGACGGGTTCAAAGATGTTCCCATTGCCCATGATGTCGGGTGGTGAAGAGTTACGAACAAAAACACAAAGAAATAAGATAGACTAAAGAAAACCTAAAAATAAAAATAAAATCTTACTAGAAAGGAATCTAGCAAGTAGACCTAATAAAAAGAAATTCTAACCTAGACAATAACTACTCCCCGGGCTGCGGCGCCAAAAACTTGATGCGTAGGGATTGCACCAGGCTTTACCTCTTGAGGGATCTCGAGAAGCTTACAACCCCCACCAGGCAGTGTACCTGATCGTTGTAGTATAGTATAGTGACAAGTACCGGGGGATTAATCGTTCAGCTAGGAATAGTGTCGCTAGGATTAGAAAACCTAATTACTAGTTCTAGAGATGAGGGATGATTCTTTTTGTATTTTTATATTTTTTTAGAAAGCAAGCAAATATCTCGGGTTTGAAGGATTAGGGCGGAATTAGTTGCTAGTCAACTAACCCAATACTAAGATGCAATCAAAATAAAATATTAGAAATGAAAATAAACTATATTAAACTAAGGTTGTGAGCAATAAGTGGAGAAATGTGTTTACTTGGATTTCATTACTCCCTAGATATCTTTTACACGTTACTTGTTATAGTTGCGTGGATGACGGATTGTATTCCTTAATATCATTCATGGGGTGGCGTACTTAACTCCCCAATCCTATGAGTGCCTACTTAACTCCTATGTCGAGCCGGCTAAGAAGCTCCTAACATGGGATCATTAGAATTTACTCATGCATTAAATACAACCAATAAAACCTAGTACACATCGGTTCATGTTTCCTAAGACGTTCAAGCATGTTACCATTTGGAGATCTGCCAGTTTTCTTAAGCCTAACATTGAAATCATTCATCCAATACAACCATAAACAAGTAATCAACACATAATCAACATCTAGGTTTCATTAGATCTAAGCAAACACAAGATAAATCTAGCCTAGCATGGTGGAATCAAGACAAGCACAAGATATAGACAACCAACACATAGACATATTGATTGAGTTAAAAGAATACTTATCTCAATTACACATGCAAGCATTCAAGGGCTGAAAACCCTTGAAAAACCTGTAAAATTCGTATATGGTTCGGCCTTAGGGTTTCTCCAAACTTCTTCCTCTTAACGAATGAAAATTAGAAAACTATATATAGAAAATAGAGGCTGACGGCGTCAAGAACAACCTTGTGACGCCGTCATCTCGCCGCCAAAAGAATCCTCGGACTGCCTTGATCTACATCTGACGCCGTCATGTATTACACTTTTCCAGGCCGTCACGTATTTAACTCTTGACGCCTTCATTTCTGTACTGGGTCGTCATGATATTTACTCTTGACGCCGTCAGGATGGTACTCTTGACGCCGTCACATACTGTCCCCAGCTTGGAAAATTAAGTCTTTGGCGTTTTCTTCACTTTTATGCTCCAAAAACGTCCGAATTGCTTCCTTTTCCAGATTTCACTCCCAAAGTACCTAAAATCACAAACGGAACGATTTAGGGCAATATTTGATCAAATAAATTCAATTCCGGGCTTAATGGACCCCCTAAAAGTGGTTCATTTTTCGCCTCATCATCTTCGTATATTATTCCTTAAACATAAATCTTCTTAAGATAAATTCATATTCTCGTAAAACATTATTAAAATTTCCAAATAAAAGAAATTTTTAAAAACTAATGGCACACTCTAACCATTCCCATTACCAAAGCCCATCAACATTTGAAGGAAGCCCGACTTAAATCCAAGGCCACGCTTGGCATGGTAAAATCTCTCAAGCCTGACTGAGTAAGACATTACTATTGATCCTCAACTGTAACTAGCGGTTAAGATGTACCATCTGACACTATATGGTAGGGACGAACGATAAATATCACTATTTACGAGCTAAAAATGTACGACACCTGTTCTCCTTGTCTACTCTCGGATAATCAACAACTGGCCCTCTAGCAGTCGTTGATCATCCCCAAAGGATTATATGTATATATACTAAAAGCCAGTGAGTGGTACTGTAGCGAAAACGCTGTAGCTACAGTGATTATAACAGTGTTTATGTGAGCTCGGGTACTGTAGCACGTGTACTGTAGCACACTGTTCATTTTTTTTTAAACATCACAAATCCAGACCTACTAATCCTAAATCATCACAACATCAACCAAATAATCCCATCCAACAATCCAAACACAACATTATCCCAAACCCTCATCCGAATCAAATCCAATCCAAAGATAACTAACTCCAAACCCTAACCCTCGCCTAAACTACACCTCACGCCTCGCCGTGAGTCACTTAATGTATAAGGTTTTTTCTAGCCTACTGCCGAGAGAAAGACCAAACCAAACGGACCTCAATCTAAACCCGAGGCTAAAAGCAACAATAAGTACCTCAAATCATCAATTAACAACAAGAAGCGAGTTGCTGAGTCAACTCGGTGAGTTGACCGAGTCGCGACAGAACGGGATCCACACGATTTATAGCATGATTAAAACATTTATAAAAAGGGCTTTAAAAAATATTTAACAAAAACGATTTATCAAAGATTTAAAAAAGTTAGGGTTTCGTATAATTTCAAGAAAAGTAAAACGAGAGGCGCGTGTGGTGGTTTTATCATCGGAAAAGTGATGGTGGATGAAGGTGGTGGTCTCGGTGGTGAACGGCTGAAAGGACGGTGGCGCGTAACAGTGATGTGTTGGGAGCCGAGTGCTCAACTCCTCCAGAAATATGTAAAAGTCTTCGATCTATCGATTGGGTAAAAAAAGTTTATCGCCAGAAAAATTATTCCGGTGACCGGCCGGAAACTGCTGGTGCTTTGGCCGAAATGTTTGAAGATCCGGCGGGGTAGAGAGAGAGATACTGAGTGGTGTGTGGGTTTTATTATTAGTGGAAAATGAATAAAATGAATATTAAAGGGTGATTTATACTAAGAAAAAGTACAGGGTAGTTTTGTTTTTTATGAAAATGTAGGGTAAGAATTGTAATATAACTCAAGGGACCAAATCTGCCAACGTAATAAACTTCTCACTATAAACGCTTCGGTGTCCAAACGACATAGCAAACGAACTCGAAAAATTACGAAACTTGCGCCATTTCGTGTTTAGATTAAACGCAACAATCCCGCAGCAACACGCGGGTATCCCCACTTTTCCTTACAAAATGACACACTTCCATTTTTTTTTAAAAAAAGCAAAAATAATAACAAATAAAGAAAAATAAAAATTCAATAACATAACGAAAACAACCGACAACAAAAATTTATTCAAATTCCAACGAGTATAACAAACCGATATTGCAAAAAAAAAATAAAAAAAAACACATCTTACGCAAAAAAACACTCTCTCAAACATATATATATATACATTATATAACGGAAAAATAAAATGTACGACAAACACTCATGTAACAAAATTAATGTCGACCAACACATTCCCGCGGCAACGCGCGGGTCTACACACTCGTTTATCTCTAAATCCTACAAGCCTCTCTATAAAAGGAGAGCAACACACACAACTTCACAAGTTTTCACACACTTGGGTAATACTACCTCACAACAGTGTAGTATGGTTCTTGTTTAAGTGTTACCCGAGCTTCTTGATCTATATCAATCTCATCGGGTCCTTACCGTTCAACACGGGAAACCAAAAAACAAAACTATTCTCATCTCATCTCTAAACCGGTTTAGATACTATACGTAAACAAATATCTACTTTCATTAAATATAATAATATTAGTTCACTAAATGTTTTACTACCATGACATATTGTAGAAAATCTTATAAATAAGTGAAAGACTTGTGTATAAAACAATGTTTTAAACAACTAAATAAGCGTTTTGATAACATGCGTCAAGAGAGATTATGTCATAAATATTAAAAAGGTAATTTTGAATTCAATAATATAAATTTATTGGATTAATTCTGTTGACAAAAATAATGCATAAAAACGTAATTTATATTTTTCGATATCTCTATGTTTTGACGATCACAAATGTAAAATCATTAAACGTAAGATTACTACGTAAACAAGTATTAAGCTAGTTTATATCATTATATCCAACTTAATCACTAAAGGTATGGATAAACAAGTGCTTAATACATCTCATGATCAAAGGGGTATTTAATTAATTATTACAAAATTTATTTAATTATATAAACATATTATATATTTTTGAAATACACTTTTGGTAATAAAGAAAAATGTTTTAATTATACTAAATATATGAATTCAAATTTCTAACCAAAATCAGTTAGTTTTTCACCAAATAAACTTTCCACACTAAAAGACAGATTTTCTGGCCGTTACAGCTGGGCGGCCCCCTTAATTACAAGGGGCGGTCTCCTTAAAATTAAGGGGACCGGCCATGAATTAAGGGGACCGGCCAGGCTCCTGTGTCAGAATCTGTCAGAATTTTCTCCTATAAATACCACCTTAAATCTGGAATTTTTTCTCACCTTTTGCACGAAAATTTCAGATCTAAAACTCTCTAAACATCTTCCAAAACCCTTTGATCATTAGATTACTAATCCTTGTTTCAAGTGATTCAATCCCTTCTCATCCAAAGTGCAAAAGAAGAATACTCCTTCTATAACAAAGTTCAAGAAGTATTGTAGAGTAGTTGTATATATTGTATATATTATTTGTGAAGTTGTGTTGTGCTTGTAATAAGTATTTTAGGAGTAATAGAAGTTGTGTAGGGAGAAGAAGTTGTTTAGTAGTGAAGTAGTGTAGTTGTGAAGAAGATTGGTGTGAAGTAGATAGGTGTGAAGTAGTAAGTGGCGAAGTAGATTGGTGTGAAGAGATTGTGTAGAAGTTGTGTTTAAGTTGTGACGAAGTTGTTGTGTGTACATTGGTGTGTAAGGTTTTCTCCGCCATAAGGGAGTTTGTTGACATAGTGAAGAAAACTCTCGAGTAGGTGACTCGGGGAGTGGACTAGGAACAAGGAAGTGACCTTGTAGCCGAACCACTATAAATCCTTGTGTTGTGGTTTGATCTTTCCAACTCTTTTCATTACTTACTTATTTACTTATACAATATTAGCTTAGTTAGTTAGTAACTATATAATTGTTTATATAGTGAAAGTATTGAGATCACATAAACTAGAATCGAAGTTTTTTAAAACAAACTTGTTTTTATAAATTTTAAAACGGACGTAAAACTATTCAACCCCCCTTCTAATTTTCCACAATTATAATCAGGAGCCAGGTCTTGCAAGATCTTTAAAATATATTGTATTTTAAAACTTGTAACGATCTATGGAATCTGAAAATTATTTAGAAAGGCAATCTGAAAATTATTTAGAAAGGTCATCAGATGGACGGCCCCCTTAATTCATAAGGGGCGGCCCCCTTAAATTTAAGGGGACCGGCCTGCATTTAAGGGGGGCCGGCCACCCATACAGTAATTTTTAGTGTTTTCTTTTGCATCTTGTGACTTCTTTTGCTAGTCTCACCTACCATTTCCCTTTAAATCTTAACTGCTTTTGGTATCTAACCATCTATTTTCAAATTAATTCTATTTCTAAACATGTTTTCATACTATATAATCCCCATGCATGTTTAATTCACATTCCATCATCCTCAACCTTCATTATTCCACCAAAAACCTCATCCTTTCATCATTTCTTCACCAAGAACCACATACTCAAACAATGCCAAGAAACAAAAACTTGTCATTATTCTACCAAAACAACTCTTCATTGATCTCACCATTGAAGACAACACCACTCCATCACCACCACCTCAATGCTCATCTCCTAGTGCACCAAATGCACCTTCCAAAACACCATCAACAAATGGAACCTCCACTTCTTCCATACCATCCACTTCATCCATAAATGACTACATAAACACCCACTTGTCTCCTCCACCAAGAGCTCCACCACCACAACCTACCATTGAAAACACAACTCTTGACATAACCCTCTCATTATCACCATTAACACCTCTTGATGCACACTTCTCATCATCCCCTATCAATCCACCAACCTATAACCCCGTCCCATGGAGCTTACTTGAAGCTCATGGTGACACTTGCCTTTGTTGCATCCACAACCGAACAATTATGTTCAGACTAAGAGATGATATACTTTACATGTTTTCACACATTGAAAACTTGTTGCATCAACTACCAACCACCACTACTACAACTTCACCACCACCATCAACAAACACTCCTCCACCATCACCATCTCCACGTTCACCACGAATTCCACCCAATTAAACATGCTTGGTATTTTGCAAATAAAATTGTCTTAAACCATTTTGGATGGCAAGCTCTAGAGAGGACCTTCATGTTAGAACTTTGATTTATTTTATTTATGATTGTAAGCCTTCAAGGCTTTTATTATTTGCACTACTTGTTCAATCATTTAGTTTGTTGATGTAATGATTGTTGTAACCTTTTTATTCTATCAATGATTATGGTTATGTTTAATTTCTACTTTCGCATGCTATATATATATATATATATATATATATATATATATATATATATATATATATATATATATATATATATATATATATATATATATTGCTTGTCCACTAAATATTTTTTGCAAGAATTCCATATCTCGATTCCTTTTTGACCTCAAAACGAGGGGAGCTCCAATTTAATCGGGATAACCTTTTTGATGCTAACAAAAAGGGGGAGAATTGATATAAACTCACAATAATACTTGTATTATACTAATTTTCGCTTAATGAGTTTAGATTTTGTAATCATCAAAAAGGGGGAGATTGTTGACATAAATAATGCATAAAAACGTTATTTATATTTTTCGATATCTCTATGTTTTGACGATCACAAAATGTAAAATCATCAAACGTAAGATTACTACGTAAACAAGTATTAAGCTAGTTTATATCATTATATCCAACTTAATCACTAAAGGTATGGATAAACAAGTGCTTAATACATCTCATGATCAAAGGGGTATTTAATTAATTATTACAAAGTTTATTTAATTATATAAACATATTATATATTTTTGAAAAACACTTTTGGTAATAAAGAAAAATGTTTTAATCATACTAAATATATGAATTCAAATTTTTAACCAAAATTAGTTAGTTTTTCACCAAATAAACTTTCCCCACTAAAAGACAGATTTTCTGGCCGTTACAGCTGGGCGGCCCCCTTAATTGTAAGGGGAGGTCCCCTTAAAATTAAGGGGACCGACCATGAATTAAGGGGACCGGCCAGGCTCCTGTGTCAGAATTTGTCAGAATTTTCTCCTATAAATACCACCTTCAATCCACGAAAATTTCAGATCTAAAACTCTCTAAACATCTTCCAAAACCCTTTGATCATTAGATTACTAATTCTTGTTTCAAGTGATTCAATCCCTTCTCATCCATTCTCATCCAAAGAGCAAAAGAAGAATACTCCTTCTACAACAAAGTTCAAGAAGTATTGTAGAGTAGTTGTATATATTGTGTATATTATTTGTGAAGTTGTGTTGTGCTTGTAATAAGTAGTTTAGGAGTAATAGAAGTTGTGTAGGGAGAAGAAGTTGTTTAGTAGTGAAGTAGTGTAGTTGTGAAGAAGATTGGTGTGAAGTATATAGGTGTGAAGTAGTAAGTGGCGAAGTAGATTGGTGTGAAGAGGTTGTGTAGAAGTTGTGATTAAGTTGTGACGAAGTTGTGGTGTGTACATTGGTGTGTAAGCTTTTCTCCGCCATAAGGGAGTTTGTTGACATAGTGAAGAAAACTCTCGAGTAGGTGACTCGGGGAGTGGAGTAGGAACAAGGAAGGTGACCTTGTAGCCGAACCACTATAAATCCTTGTGTTGTGGTTTGATCTTTCCAACTCTTTTCATTACTTACTTATTTACTTATACAATATTAGCTTAGTTAGTTAGTAACTATATAATTGTTCATATAGTGCAAGTATTGAGATTACATAAACTAGAATCGATTTTTTTTTAAAACAAACTTGTTTTTATAAATTTTTAAACGGACGTAAAACTATTCAACCCCCTTCTAGTTTTCCACAAATTCATTTTTATTAAATGTATTTATGATACTAGCATGGTATCCGTGTAATTCCATGAAAGAATACATAACATTAGAGATGTTAACGAGTCGAGCTTTTAACGAGCTACTTGAGCTCGAGATCGAGCCTACAAATTGTCAAACTCGACTTGAGCTCGAAAAAAAGATCATGCTTGTTTAGCTATACAAGTTTACCCTTATAAGGCAATATTCAGCTCAGCTCATTTGAAAGCTCGTTTAGTTACTCGAGTCGAACGAGCCGATCAAGTTTCTCCAGCTTAATGAGTCAAATGAGCTAATCGAGCCAAACATATGACTCTTTTCAAACTTTTTTTTTTTAATAAGTATTGATAATTTAATTTCAATTCAAAACAATAACTATGAAAATGTCAAACTTTAGTTAGATACTATTTCAAAGCTACGTCAATCTTACTTTTTGAGCTTTGCTTTTATATCTCTCTTATTTCCTTTATTTTGCGTCCATCTTTTTATGTGAGTTGTATTCTAGTTTATACTTTTGTATTTTCCATTTACCACTAAAAAATACATAAAAGTAACGTAAGAGGCAAATGAACTTAAAAGTATAAATCACCCAACAATGTATTTTTACTAGATGATCATAGCACATCTCAAGCGATATATAATGTTACTTAATTTTGATATCTAATGTATATAGTTTATCGAAAATAGGCGCTATTGCAAGGTAAGGTATATGAAATGACTTTACACTTGATAGTATAGGTTTAGTTAACAAATTTATAGTAAGCTTACGAAAGCATATTGTAGAACTGTAGAGGGTGGGGGATTGAATACGGTTTCTTCGGCTTTTAGGACGTTTAAAAATTTTAAGCCTCGAAGAGTACCAAGTGGTTTGAACAATAACAACCACTAATTAACACAAACACAATCCAAGGTATATAAAGCGAGTAAATGATACCACGATATATACTGGTTCGGGATGGGGGGTTTATACCATCCGTACGTCCAGTTGCGAATCTACGACACCGATACTATTACACTAGTATAATCCTTTCGGTAGACTATAAACTATTACAACTTCACTCCACCGATATTCCCTGATATCTATGCGTACAAAGAAGGAGCTACTCCCAACGATATTCTGCCTTCGAAAACAACCCAAAAAAAATCTCGCGATTCGACTTCCACTAAGGCCACAAAGACTTCCCACTGGAAGTATCAAACCCCCAACTAGATCCCCGATGATCTAGGCTTGGTCACCAAGACACAAGATTTCACTTACAAATAAATTAAATGAGTATAAGTTTGTTTGTGTAATCAAGTCCTAACCTAACCTAGAGACTTGATTCTAGTAGAAAGGGTATAGAGATACAAAACCTTCAACACAATCACAAGAGTGGATTAGGTTCTTGTGATTCTTTCCTTGCAAGGAGATGTGTTCTTTCAATTGATGTTAGCGTGAAAGATTAAGAACACAAGATAGAATTAGAGGATTAGAGAGAAAGAATATAGAGAGAAAGAATAATGGCAATGGGTGAGGAATACAAGACGCAAGGGTGGGTATTTATAGGCCAAGATCCCAAATGGGGAATTATTTACCAAGACTGGTGCGATGCCTGCACGTCGACGCGTGGGCAGCGTGCCAGACCATCTAGTGAATTCTTTCCTTATAGGATCTTGGTCTTGTAAATACTCATCCTTGCTAAACCCCCAGTTGTACTTCACACATTTAGACCTTATCATTATTCATTCTAAAGGTCTACCAACTCAAATAGCCATTTAGAAAAATATTTTGTGAAGTGTTTAAGATTAAGCCAATTATCAAAGAGAGAAAGGTAGAAAGGATAATTAGATAGAGGTAGAATAGGTATTCCTCACTTGCATAGAAAGAAGAGAAGAATATGCCAAATGAATATTCCTTTGCTTGGAAAAGAAGTGTGGATGTTATAGAGGGAAGATTTGAATTTGAAATTCAAATGGCGTGAGAGGGAAATGTAAGAGAGAGAGAGAGAGAGAGAGAGAGAGAGAGAGAGAGAGAGAGAGAGAGAGAGAGAGAGAGAGAGAGAGAGAGAGAGAGAGAGAGAGAGAGTGAGAGAGAGAGAGAGAGAGAGAGAGAGAGAGAGAGAGAGAGAGAGAGGTTGGGTTAAGGATGAACCAAGGTTGAGTTAGAAGAGTAACTGATGCGTGGAATTGCACCCCTCGCAAAAGGTTTTACCTCTCAAGGGATCTTGAGAAGCTTGCAATCCCCACCAGGCAGTGTACCTGACCGTTGTAGTATAGTATAGTGACAAGTACCGGGGGATTGATCGTTCAACTTAAAGAATAGCGTTCGCTATGGTTAAAACTCAATTAAACTAGGTCTAGAGATTAGGGATGATTCTTTTTGTATTTTATGAAAAGCAAGTAAAAATCTCGGGTTTTGAACGAGTGGGCGGAATTAGTTGCTAATCAACTAACCCAAATAACTAAAGATGCAATCAAAATAAAATAAAATAAACTTAAACTAATTGTGGCGAAAACAATAATGAGAGAAAATGTGTTTACTTTGATTTCACTACTCCCTAGCTATCTTTTACCGATTGATTAGTTTGTTACAATTGCATGGATGACGGGTTATATTACTTAATACCATTCGTAGGGCCGTGTACGATCTTCCCTGACTCTATAAGCTTCTACATCTTCCTATGTCGAGCCGACTGCTAGCTCCTAACATGGCCTCATTAGTAGTTACCTATGCATTAAATATAACCAATATATCGTAGTAAACCTCCGATCATGTTTCTTAAGACGTTCAAGCAAGTTACCAATTGGAAGTCTGCCAGTTTTCTTAAGCCTAACATCGAATTCATTCATCCACAACAATTATAAACAAACAACCAACCAATAATCAATATCTAAGTTTCATTACATCTAAGCAAACACAAAGAAAACCTAGCCTAGCATGTTAAAGAGAAGACAAACGTAAGATATAATCAAACAACACATAGACATATTGAATGATTTGTTGAAAGACTTATCTTTAATTAAGCATGGATGAAACAAGGGTTTGAAACCCTCAAAATAGCAGTAAAATTTTTCTAGGGTTTTCTCCCTTCAAAGTTGCACCCTAAAAGTTGCACACAATGAATGAAAACTAGAAAAGTATATATAGATTTTACAATCTGACGGCGTCAAGAGTAGGGTCTGACGCCGTCAACTCACCGCCAAAATAATACCGGTATTGCCTAGATCCACTTCTGACGTCGTCACGTATAAAATTGGTCTTGGCCGTCATGTGCAATTTCCTCTTGATGGCCTTGGTGACCCTAAAGGGTGACGCCGTCACGACTCCTTTGGAAAACTCTCTGGCGTGTCACGTCTAATTTGATTTATCCACCTCTTTGTCAAGTCTTGACGCCGTCATTAGTGTTCCTTGACGTCATCATGTACAATTTTCAGCATGATTTTGAGACTTTGTCGTTTTCTTCACTTTTTCGCTCCAAAAACGTCCAAAATGCTTCCTTTTGTAAATTTCCTCTCAAAAGTACCTAAAATGCCAAAAGAAACGATTTAGGGCAATATTTGATCAAATAATCTCGACTTTGGCCTTAAATGACACCCCAAAAGCGGTACATTTTTTGTCTTATCAAATACCCTTACACTTGAGATTTGCTTGTCCTCAAGAATGCGCTTTTATTCTAATCAAAATACAAGTTAGTGGTCATTTAACACTAATATAAAAGTAATTGCAACAAATAATCGTTCCACTTCAACCAAAAACCTCTCTGGCGCGTCATGTATAAATCTTCAAAAACCTTACACTTAAACCAAATAATCGTTCCACTTTAACCCTTACACTTTGTGACGCCGTCATGTATAAATCTTCAAATAACTCTCTGGCGCGTCACGTATAATTTGATTTATCCACCTCTTTGTCAAGTCTTGACACCGTCACTAGTGATCCTTGACGTCGTCATGTACAATTTTCAGCATGATTTTGAGACTTTGTCGTTTTCTTCACTTTTTCACTCCAAAAACGTCCAAAATGCTTCATTTTGTAAATTTCCTCTCAAAAGTACCTAAAATAACAAAAGGAACAATTTAGGGCAATATTTGAACAAATAATCTCGACTTTGGCCTTAAATGACCCCCCAAAAGCGGTACACTTTTCGTCTTATCAGTAACCATGGTTGGGTGAGAGAACAAACCATGGTTAGATTAGAAAGGAAACCATGATTGAGTAGAAAGGGATATCCAAGGGAATATTCCATCCTTGGAGAGAAAGGGTGAGATGAGTTTGAGTGTGATGGATGGTTGAGATGAGTTTGGGTGAGTTGGAATGATCGGACGGTTTGGAGCCTAAAGAATGAATTCAAGTTTGAATTGGAAATTCCACATGTGTTGAATTAGAAATGAAGGGATAAGGTGGTAAGTTGGATTTGTGTAAGAGTGATGAGATATGGATGTGATGGGGAGCCTTCCCTTTGGATTCAAATTTGTATTTGGCATGTGTTGAAATAAGGAGTGAGTTGGCTAGTGTTTGAGGGAAGAAGGGTTGTGAGGGAAGGTGTGTGTAATTTGAAAATATAGTTTTTGGAGTGTAAGAGGTGAGTTGAATGTGTAAGAGATGAAGTGATGGGGAGCCTATGTGTTGGATTCAAATGTAAAGGAATTTCCCATGTGATGAAATGGAGAGAGTGTGAGAAGTGAGGTGTTTTGTGGAGAAGTTTTATTTTTATTTGAAATGGATGGTTGGACGAAGAAGATGAAGAGGTGGGATTCTAAGTGGTTGGATGGGAATGCTGTGAAGAGAATGTTTTGGAGATTTGGTGTGGGAATGTAGGGGACATGAAGTACATAAAGTACAAGGAATATAAGTGGATGTTGGGGATAAGATATGGAAGAATTTTGAAATGGTGGAAGGATTAGTTTGGTGAGGAGGATAATTAAATGAGTGATTAGGAGATAATCATATTGTCATTAAGGAAGAAAAGATTTGATAAATATGATTATGAGTTGAGAGGGGGATTAGAAAAACAAAGGTTACTTATATTCTAAAGTAACTCAATGTCGAGAATTCATAGTCTCATAACTCGTGACTTTCCACGACTCGACGAGTCCAATAATCACCTTGATGCAAACAAGCCAAGTGCTTTGCATCATGGTAAAGCAAATCTCATACGGGAAAGGATGCGTTTACGCAAAGGGACCTTTGACATAATTTGACCAATAAGGGAGTAAACCCGTTACGTGATTAGAGAAGACGTAAACACGGGTTATAGCCATATGAATGGTTTCACTTGATGTTACGTGAAGTATATAAGTCCTATAGGTTTAGAAAAGCCTTGGCTAAAGGCATTCGTCAAAATACTTGAGTTTGTGTTTTGCCGAAAACGGGTATTTGAAAAGTTGGATCTCTCTAATTCTAAAACTCGTTTCGAGTGTTCCCAATTAAGCACATAACATATTCATACCTGTATTTAAAGATCCACATTTTTCGGGTAAGGGGAAAGCCAACTTTCAAAATTCGTCCCGAACATCACAAAAAGCCTGGTGCGCTGCTGGCGCGTTAACGCGTGGGCAGCACGTCAGGGGCAGATGTGAGGTCCGGGGATTTTTGGCTATCGTTTGTTATTTTATGTGTTTTGAAGGTTTATTTGTCATCATTAAAACATAAGGAGACTTGGTCAATGTTGTCCCAACACATATGTATAGAACTCAGACGAAACATACATACTACTAAAAGGATAACAATTGATGTTCAACAACATCGTAAAAAAGGTTTATATTAGTTAAAGAACTAATCTTTATTGTTTGATCTTTTATCTATTTGGAGAAGCCTAATAATACTATTGAGGAAGCTGTGTAGTAAATGTACATTTCACGAGACTCATGTTGGTATCTTACTTTTGTATCCTTTCTTAGCGTCACATATACTAATAGGAGACCTATGTCGAGGTTACGGACTTTTGGAACATATATTGGGCACTAGTGAGGCAACAACAAGTGCCTTGTCACTTCCCGATGCCGAATGGATGAACATTGATACAATTATTCTCTTGATGAGGCGAAATTTGTTACGCTTTTAGGGGTCATTTAAGACCTGATCGTGTTTTTATGATCAAATACTACCTCAAATCGTTCCTTTTGTCATTTTATGTACTTTGGAGAAGAATTCTGGAAAACGAAGCATTTTGGATGTTTTTGGAGCATAAAAGTGAAGAAACGACAAAGTCAAGAATCCAAGCTGGAAACGGTACCTGACGGCGTCAAGAGTCACAAGGTGACGACGTCACTTGTTGATCAAGAGGTGATATTTGTTTTACACTTTTCGCGCCAGAAAAGAATTTGGAGATTTACACGTGACGGCGTCACGTTATAAAAAGTCAAGGCCGTCACATATCATGTTAAAGAGAGACGCCCAGAGCAAAAGTGAACCAGATGGCGTCAGAAGTGGTTCTAAGCAATCCGAGGAGTATTTTGTCGGAGACACGCCCAAAAGGTGACGCCTTCAGCTATGTAAATCTATATATTGTTTGATAATTTCTTATCCTTGTCTTTCTATTAACATGCTAGCGTAGGTTATTTGTGTTTAGTTAGATCTAATGAAACCTAGTTATTGATTTTTGATTGTTGGTTTGTCATTGATTGTTGTGGGTGATTGATTTTAGCGTTAGGCTTAAGAAAACTGGCTAATCTCCTATACGGTAACTTGCTTGAATGTCTTAAGAAACATAATCGGATGTGTACTACGGTTTTATTGGTTGTATTAAATGCATAACTAACTATTAGTGAAGCCATGATAGGATACTAAATGTGTCATCAAAGGAAGAGATAGAAGCTTATAGAGTTGGGGAAGATCGTACACGGCCCCACGAATGGTATTAAGGAATGCAACCCTTCATCCACGCAATTGTGACAAATCAACTAATCAATAAAAGATTGATAGGGAGTAGTTAAATCTAAGTAAATACGCTTTTCTCCATATAAGAGTTCCTACCACTTTATTTTCTTGTCATTTTATTTTATTGTTTAAGTAGTTATTTGGGTTAGTTGACTAGCAACTAATTCCGCCCACTCTTCTAATACCCGAGATATTTTACTTGCTTTCCAAAGAAATATAAAAATACAAAAAGAATCATCCCTCACCTTTAGACCTAGTTAGATTAGTTTCAATCCTAATGAACACTATTCCCTGTGGAGAACGATCAATCCCCCGTACTTGCCACTCACTATACTACATCGGTCAGGTACACTGCCTGGTGGGGATTGCTAGCTTCTCAAGATCCCTTGAGAAGTAAAACCTTTTGTAAGGTTGCAAAACCACGCATCATCTCTCATGGATCTTTATGAGATTATCCTAGACTCTTCAATCACGCCTTGTTGTTGATGATCCTCAAATGGCAAAAGAAGCGTGGGATCTTATTGCTTTGGTCTTCAATGATAATAAGCGTTCTCATTCTATTGCATTGAAGGCTGAATTGCATGCACTTAAACTTGGGGATTTAAGTATCAATGCTTACATTCGTAAGATCGAAACCATTGCTACTATCTTGACATAGGTTCTTGAAGCAAAAGTAACCACACCATCATTGCTAATAGGAGAACCAAGACTCGTCAAGATAGTAGCAATGGTTCCGATCTTACGAAAGTAAGCATCGAAATTTAAATCCTCAAGTTTAAATGCATGAAATTCGGCCTTCAATGAAATAGAACGAGAACGCTTATTATCATTGAAGATCAAAGCAACAAGATCCCATGCCATTTGAGGATCATCAAAAACAAGGCATGATTGAAGAGTCGAGGATAATGTCAAAAATATCCATGAGAGAATAATAATATCAATCTTCATCCATTAGACATCGGGAGGTGGCGAGGGACTTGTTGTTGCCTCACTAGTGCCAAAAATATGTTCCAAAAGTCTATAACCTCGACATAGGTTCTTGAAAAAGTACACCCATGATGCATAGTTCATATTATCAGCATCTAACTTAACGGGAACAAAGTTATTAAGGTTGTTGATAGTCATAAGCTTATCTAAAAGTAAGATGACAGGTGGATTAAGGAGAGGTCATGGTGAATGAGTAGGGCTCGGTATGAAAAGGGTTTAGTAATAGATGTGGTAACATTAACTCATTTAGGTGTAGGGTTTAAGAAGTGAAGTGTGAAAAGTGTAGTCAACGTATGGCAAGGGTTCAATAATGAATGTTGGAACAGATCTGATATAGGGTTAGGGTTTGTAACAAAAGCAGGATGTATCCAAGTAATACCTTAGTTGACTACTACTGTCGACACAAAGAATGAAGATAATAGAGAACTCGAACAAATTACCAACGATCGAAGAAGATAAAACCACCATAGTCAACTGGTAATCAAACAAATACCAACGGTTGAAAAGAACAAACGGTAGACTGGTAATCAAACTAATCCAACAATCGACAAAAGAACAAATATTTAAATGGAATGATGGTGTAGGGTTTTGGAGGATCGATTTTCTAGAGGCTAATACCATGTAAGTATCAAAGGTTTTCATATCTCATTAATAAAACCGGAATCATACATATATAGAATCCAAACTTTAACAAGTGATACTCGGGCCTTAGCCCATACAAAGTACAATGGGTCGTGCAAATATACGACTAACAAATAATTGGTACATGTATAAAAAAATGGTTTATTTGTACCTAATGATATGGTTCACAAAATTGGAAAATGGCTTTTTGTTTGTTTTGTAAGCTTATATGTTAAATTGTAAGATTTATATCAAGCAATGACGGACATAAAATTAGTTATTTAAGGGTATTGTTCACTAACAATATAGCCATTTAGGGATAGTTTTGTGTTCACTATTTTTTTTATGTAATTATTGTGTGCGGTTCAAACAATGAAAAATATAATTACAAAACCTTTGTTGGTACGCGACATGCACATTTGTCTTGGTTAATTCCTAAACGTATATACATGTGCTCGTAAGTTTTTTTAGTTATAGACAATTATCCCTATTTGAAGCATATTTACGTGAAGAAATGGGTTTTTATTTTAAAAAAATGTTTAAAGAAAGACTTTCAGTGTTGCGTTCTTTTTAGAAAAATTAAAATTAATAATGATCTGAGCCGACTCGAGTTTGTGTGCGCAAATCACCTCCTAAACCCTATATACCATTATATCTTTTTAAGAAAATAACAAGTTAACTTCTCTATATAAGTCTGAGAAAGATAGTGCTTTTGAGAAACAAATTATTTGTAATACATAAAGAAAAAAAAATACTTCCAAAACAATAAGTGAATAAAGATTTATGCAATTTCCTCAAAACAACTAATCATTTCATGATCAAGACTGTTGAACAATAATTACGAATATAACATAAAATAAAGATGCTTTTCGTTGCCTCTTTTTTAGCACAAGGTTTGGATTTAGTCCTAAGTTTAATTGTTTGATTGATGAGTTTTGATTTAAAAACATATGCATAGCTCACAAAATGAACAGGAGACCAACTTTCATCATTGCATCAATTTTGAGAACAAAGGATGGGTCTTTAAAGACTGGCAATACCTCACAAGAACCTATTGTGAGTGATTTGAAAGAGAAGGACCAGGCTGGGGCCCCTAAGCCTAGTGAGGATCATGAGACTACGCCTATTGTTGATAAAATTGGAGAGCTTGAAAAGTTACTTATTGATGGGAAAGCGACTCTCGTGGATAATGATGGTCATCCTATTAAAAAGGTTGATTATCCGGCTCCACCTATTTCTTCTGCTAAGAGGGTTAACCCATTCTCTAAGGTGGGAGAGATTGATGTTTCTGACAGTGATGATGAGGACGTTGAGAACACTTTTGATGAGTCAACAAACCTATTTGGTGGTGGTCATGATCGTGAAGATGATTATGATGAATATGAGTATGACAACTATGCGGCTCAGTTCTACGATCTTCCAGGGAATTTCAAGCTTCAAGGCCTTCGAAGGAAGTGATTTGGTTTCATAAGAGTCTAATGGCATCTTTAAGTAATGGTTTATTTTCTTGCTTAGAGAATAGGAAGTATCTTGTTATGTAAGCTTTCCCGCCTATGTAACGGTCTAAGATATGGGATTCACCCATATCCTTTGTACTCAAACATTTTTTGAAGTAATATATTTACCAGGTCTTTTGACCTTTTACCCAAAAAAAAATCAATTTTGAGAACAAATTTCACACCATGTACTACTACATGGGAGATAATTAGCTCCAACGAGTGTGTAGACCCGCGCGTTGCCGTGGGAATGTGTTTTTTTTTTGGGTAAAAGGTCAACGACCCGGTAAATATATTACTCCAAAAAACATTTAAGTACAACGGATATGAGTGAATCCCATATCTCAGCCCGTTACATAGGCGAAAAAGCTTACATAACAAGATACTTCCTATTTTCTAGACAAGAAAACAAAACCACTACCACATAATATTGAAATACTCGGACAAACATATAAACTACTTCCTACGACCTTGGAGATTAAAGCCATAAATGGCATTAAGAGCATCCAATTCCCCTGGAAGATCGTAAATTTGCTTGGAGTAATCATCATAGTCATCAAACTCATCTTCACGCTCATGACCTCCACCAAAAAGATTAGCTGATTCATCGAACGTGTTAAGAACCTCCTCCTCCTCACTATCAGAAACCACAACCTCACCCACCTTGGAAAATGGGTTAACCCTTTTAGTGACTGAGGCGGACGGAATAGGATGACCTTGATCATCCACAAGAGTAGCTTTCCCATCGATAAGAAGCTTTTCAAGCTTACTAATTTTCGCAACTAAAGGAGTAGAATCAGCTTCCTTAGCTCCCATTGAATCATTCACAAGCGGTTCTTGTGATGTAGTACCAGTCTTAACCGACTCATCCTCATTAACTTCCATTGTACGTCCATCATCCACATCCATGTTGGTGTCATAAGTAGGAATACCAAACGTATCCGTATCATCCATATTAAGAGCATCAAATTGGTTAGATGTAGAAATCTTATTACCACTAGAACTAGCTACATCAGAAGTCTTCTTATTAGTGCTACCAGCTTTCTTAGGTTCAGGAGGAGTTTTTTTGGGTTGATACTGAAACTGCTTACCCACAACAGGTTTATTAAACCCCCTTGACCCGGAATTGTAGGACCACCTTGCTTACCTTTCTTCTTGTGATTGACAGTCTTGAAACTATCATTAACAGGCTTAGTAGGCTGAACAGGAGGTATAACAACTGTAGGACAATCAGTCAGAGTATGACCAAATATCTTACATTTGTCACACCGGGGTGGTTGCCACTCGTATTCAACCCGTATCTTCTCAATAGTCGAACCCGAACCATCAAGTAATGGTATCTCAACAGTGAGGCTGTCCCGAAGCACCTCATCCGATCTCACTTCTATCATGCATCTTGAAAAACTACTACGGCCCCACGATTCCTTGCACATTTGGCTTGTAAAAGCATCTAACCTTTTGGGCGTGCCGATCAGTGTGGCAAGAAGACTGAGGCCATTATCAGAAAACATTGCAAGGGGAACATCATGGAATTTAACCCACACCGGGATGTTAGTCAAATCCTCTTTAAGTAGATTAGTGTTCAAAGTCCATGGTTTAAGAATAATAGGAACATTTCTGATCAACCAAGGACCGTTTTCAAGCACATCATCAACACCTTTCTTCGAATTGAACTTAAAGAAGAAGAATCCCTTTGCATTCATCATAACCTTTTGCACACCAAACTTAGCCCATGCATTGCGTACATAGTAATCCACAACAGGAAAAGCAAGGCGTTGGCCAAGGAAATAACCGTATAGAGTATTCTCAAACCTCGTGTTTACCTCTTCCACTACTTTCAAAGGAACTGAAAGGTCAACATCATCCTTCTTTTTGCTACATTCCAACCTCCGAAAATTAGACACATGTTTCTGAGATTCATTAGAAGTAGCAACCGCGTAAGAAACCGACTTTACTCCACTAGTAGTATCATCCTTAGAAGCATTAGGACTAGAAACTTTCGAGTTAGAATTATGCCCAATACCACTTGAAGAGGAAACCTTATTAGCAACAATCTCCCGTTGAATATTAGTCATGGCTTCATCAAAATTCTTATGTGCATTAGATAGCAAGTGCTTCACATCAGCACTTGTAACCGGGCCCAAGTCGTCACCATGTGATGAATCATTCGTAAGTGGAACCGGCTCCACTATCTGATCATCATCCACAAACAAACTATCTGCTTCACCCAAGTTTTCATCTTTTTTCAATTTTGTACCCTCACCATCCCCACCAGATACATCATCATTGGATTTAGTAACACCAGACACACACTTGTTAATCAGGAAACCCTTGTTAATCATCTCTCAACCCACTAGCAACTACAGAAATCGACCCAAGTAAGAAAACCCTAACGGACCAGTTAGGGTTCAAACGAAGAAACCAGAATCTCAACCTGCATCCATCATGAATCGCACCAACAAAAGGATAAGTCAGATCCAACAAGGCCTAAAGGGATGTTGAAATCGACTAGCAAAGAAAATAATGGAGGTGCGATCAAATTCAGAAAAAAGAAAACGATTTCTAAAAAACCCTAATAAAAACGATCACACAATTGATCAAAACGATGTGGTTAAGCAGAAAATATGATCAGGCTAATGAGTAACACGAATGTTAATCAATATCCGTACAAATCCTTGCAAAAGGCACAAGATTCTGGTCGATTAGGGTGAAAAACGATTTAGGGTTGTTAGGGTTTTTAGAAAATCGCCAGAGAGAAATCGTGTGGGTTTGCCAGAGAGAAATCGCGGGAATGTGTTGGTCGACATTAATTTTGTTACTTGAGTGTTTGCCGTACATTTTATTTTTTCCGTTATATATATATATATATATATATATATATATATATATATATATATATATATATATATATATATATATATATATATATGTTTGAGAGAGTGTTTTTTTGTGTAAGATGAGGTTTTTTTTTTTTTTTTTTTTTTTTTTTTTTTGGCAATATCGGTTTGTTACACACGTTGGAATTTGAATAAATTTTTGTTGTTGGTTGTTTTCGTTATGTTATTGAATTTTTATTTTTCTTTATTTATTACTATTTTTGCTTTTTTAAAAAAAAATGGAAGTGTGTCATTTTGTAAGGAAAAGTGGGGATACCCGCGTGTTGCTGCGGGACTGTTGTGTTTAATCTAAACGCGAAATGGCGCAAGTTTCGTAATTTTTCGAGTTCGTTTGCTATGTCCTTTGGACACCGAAGCGTTTATAGTGAGAAGTTTATTACATTGGCAGATTTGATCCCTTGAGTTATATTACAATTCTTACCCTACATTTTCATAAATAACAAAACTATCCTATACTTTTTCTTAATATAAATAACCCTTTAATATTCATTTTATTCATTTTCCACTAATAATAAAACCCACACACCACTCAGTATCTCTCTCTCTCTACCCCGCCGGATCTTCAAACATTTCGGCTAAAGCACCAGCAGTTTCCGGCCGGTCACCGGAATAATTTTTCCGGCGATAAACTTTCTTTACCCAATCGATAGATCGAAGACTTTTACATATTTCTGGAGGAGTTGAGCATCCGGCTCCCACCACATCAACGTTACGCGCCACCCTCTTTTCAGCCGTTCACCACCGAGACCACCACCTTCATCCACCATCACTTTTCCGATGATAAAACTACCACACGCACCTCCCGTTTTACTTTTCTTGAAATTATACGAAACCCTAACTTTTATAAATCTTTGATAAATCATTTTTGTTGTTAAATATTTTATAAAACCCTTTTTATAAATGTTTTAATCATGCTATAAATCGTGTGGATCCCGTTCTGTCGCGACTCGATCAACTCACCGAGTTGACTCAGCAACTCGCTTCTTGTTGTTATTTGATGATTTGAGGTACTTGTTGTTGCTTTTAGCCTCAGGTTTAGATTGAGGTCTGTTTGGTTTGGTCTTGCTCTCGGCAGTAGGCTAGAAAAAACCTTATACATTAAGTGACTCACGGCGAGGCGTGAGGTGTAGTTTAGGCGAGGGTTAGGGTTTGGATTTAGTTATCTTTGGATTGGATTTGATTCGGATGAGGGTTTGGGATAATGTTGTGTTTGGTTTGTTGGATGGGATTATTTGGTTGATGTTGTGATGATTTAGGATTAGCAGTTCTGGATTTGTGATGTAAAAAAATAATAATAAATAAATAAAAAATATAAATGAACAGTGTGCTACAGTACGTGCTATAGTACCCCGAACTCACATAAACATTGTTATAATCACTGTAGTTACAGTGTTTTTGCTAAAGTACCACTCACTGCCTTTTAGTATATATATATAATTATTTATTTGCCAACAAGTTACGGAGCAATAGTTTTTGACTTATTGAATCACTATTTCAATCGTTCACTTTTTTTTTTTTTTTTTTTTTTTTTTTTTTTTAATATTATAATATCCTGATGTTATTGATATGCTTTCTTTAGATATCACAGTAAAAAGACTATGGACAAATTATATGGTATTTAATTTTGACAATTATAAATCGTGATGGCATGCAATAAAGTTAAATATCGATGACTGAATTCTTGATGAATCATCATTTTGATAGTCGGTACTAGAAGCCAAGAAAACACCAAAAAGTGGCCGAATGTGATGGGTACAAAGATTGGATATAATTTACAGCAAGTCAAGATATTTTAGTATTTTTACTATTTTAGCATTTTATTTATTTAGGAAAAGTTTATTTACTTTTAATATTGTTTTTGACTTTTTTTTTTTTAATTTTTTTTTTCAATTCAAGATAACCTTTTTCCCTACAAATATAGGGTTTAGAGTTTAATTGTAATTCATCTTTGGGTCTTGAATATGTTACGGTTTCATTCTTGTTATCAACTCTTGGATTAGAGTTACAAAATTCATTTTCGCGTCATACGTCAGTTGACATCTAGAGTTTATCAATATCCTGTATAATGAATGGTGAAAAAGATTAAAAAACTTATATTGTTCGTGAGGTATGGTTTGGAGAGTACATGAATATTATTTAACTAAATTCATGAAAAAACTTGACAGGAGTTACACTATGCTGAAAGAACTACGTTTTATGATCGTAGGTGGGGCATCGATCCACAAGAATCGTGAGGGTAGCAGTTATGGAGATTCAAGAATTCATCCATCCATAGACGGATCTATGCCATAAGTGCAACCATTCCCCGTTCAATAATAAGAGAGTTAATGAATGAGAGGAAATGATGAAGACGAAGATTTGACTATCAACAATAAAATTGTTTTATTCAAAAATTTTGATTAATAATAAGATATTTTCTTTAATTATTGACAATTATAGTGCTAGGATTTTTGGTGTCGAGAAAATTAGTTAGTAATTTTAATTTACTAATAGAGATTTGTCCAAATATAGAACGCATGTTTGTTGGATTCCATGATCTTCGGTAGGTCTTATAATCGTGAACTATACTGTGAGGAACCAATCATGAGGATAGTAATATTAGATTTGGAAGACTGACGACAAGAAGTTCAAAATTTTGGTGATTTAAGGTGTAATATCTATCTTTTCTTACTGAAATAGACGTATTTTAATAGTGTCCTTGCCTTCAAAAGTATATGTCGTATTAGCGAAAAAGTCGTTGAAGTATCAAAATTGCAAAAATATCATTTTCAAAGCCTTAAACTTTCTCAAATAATTGATCTCTAAACAACATATAAACATAAGATGGCATATAATATTCTTTCATAAGTCACTACAAGTTATCGTACATAGCTTGGGTCATCATGTCTCACTTAAGACATGATCAATCCAAATATTGAATCTTGTTAATTACTATAAAATAGGAATCATGATGACAATTACATTATCAATATGTCGATCAACAGAAAATAATGACCACGTAAAGTGACAACTTATAATATTGTACAACCCAAATTACACATGTTTATTAAGAATATTATTATTATATATACTAAAAGGGCGAATCGTCACTGTAGCAAAACACTGTAGCAGCTACAGTGTTGCTACAGTGACGAAACAGTGAAAATGTGAGTTCGGGTACTGTAGCAACATTTTTTTTTTTTTTTTTTTTTTTGTGTAATATTTGGAAAAAAAAATGATATTTTGATTATTAAAATTTTTTATGAGAATACATTTTTTACAAGATTTGGAAAATTCATTTAAAGTGCCACAGTGAAAGCAAGAATAGTCTTTTGCAATTTAGTCCCTAAGCCCTAAGGTGTAAAAAATAAATAAATAAATAAATAGCACGGCATTTTCGCAGCAACGCGCGGGTTCCTCCGCTCGTTTAAAACTAATTATCATAACATTATACTCACTCCGTCTCAAATTAATTGTCATGAGAGAGAAATTACAAAGTTTAATAAAAATGAAACCCCTATAAATCTCAACCACTAAATGAGAATATTCACTTAAAATATTCTCTAGTCTTTAATTAAAAAGGAAAGTGGACAATTATTTTGAGACATATCAAAAAGGAAACGTGGACAATAAATTTGAGACGGAGGGAGTAGTAAATACAAAAAATAACATTAAATTAAACACATTAACATAGTTATAGGCTTATAGCTAAATATCTTAGCCCTTCTAATATATTGTAACCAAAAATTTTCCAATAATGTAAAAGGGCAACAAACCAAAATCCATAAAGAGAAAGTTATACTACAAACAAAACAAAACAAAAAATTACACGCAAGGTCATTTCTGGAACTTCTTTTAATAATGTTGCCATGAGAAGGAGTCAGGAGGTAATATGGACATGGGTTCTCCGGCGAAATATCCACCGTCGCAATCTGCCGTCCACGGTGTCGACGACGAGTAGTAGTCCCAACCCGAGTCAACAAACACATAATCATTTCTTGACCCACCTGAGTCATAACTCGTTCCTAAAGTTGGTAACTCGACTATTTCATCGAGCTCATCTATCGGGGGTGACTCTATTGACACTTCATCTGACGTGGATGTCAATGTGGACACCCCCGAGTCAGATGAGGAGGATGATGTGGAGGGTGACATGTTAAGATGGTTCATAGCAGCAGCTTTAGTAGCTGCTGCTCGAACATCACGTGGAGAACATGTGACTGGCCGAGGTAAAACTTCGGCCAGTTCAGGAAAGTTAAGGATTGCATTTGATCCTTTTATAGATAGTGCGGCCACGTCATGTGCACGGGCCGCCATTTCTGGGTCAGAAAATGTCCCTAGCCATATCCGAGACTTTTTCTTTGGTTCTCGGATTTCGGATACCCATTTGCCCCATGCACGCATTCGAACACCTCTATAAACCGGATGCTTAAAGTTGTTTTTGTTCTCCGAGTCTCTACTTTGTTTACCCGTTTTAGTATTCAGGTCATGATCCAGCATGTTTGAGCTAGAATGCTTAGCCATTGTGATGTTTGATCAAGTAATATTGAAAGACAAATAGAAGTGAAGCAATGTGAAGTTTAGGTGAGAGTTGGAGAACTAAAGAGTGGTTTACAAGTGTTGAAGTCTAAATGCACCCACAATTGTTGGTGTGAGTGAACATATATATATATATATATATATATACACGCACATAAACAATAATACATATATGTAAAGAGAGAGTAATGATAGTATATATGGAGAAAAAAGAAAATAGAACTTGCATACCTACCTAGGAAGAGTAAAGGAAAAAAGGCCATGTTTTGGTATATTATTTTGGTATACCTTAAAGGTATGTTAGCATTACTAAAATGTGAGATAATTTGGATTCAATAAGGTATTATCAATTTTATTTTATGTATAATTGCAGAATTGAAATAGCCCAGTTGCTTTAGTGGTATTTATATTTGAGACCTAAATTTTTGTGTTTCCGAAACTTGACTGGGTAACTTGAACTACCCAACCATGTGTCGTCAAGTGTCTGACATTATTTTACTAAAGTAGATCAGTTGTCCAATTGTTATACCAATATAGACAAGTTGTACTATTACTCATCACCTCGTAATAAGTAAAAGTCATACTTGTCACTTACTGGTTTGAGTTGCCCAATTATACAGGACAACTTGGTCTAGTTTCGGAAGTACAAAAGTTTAGGTCTCGAATGTAAATAGCAAAAAGGTAACTGAGTTATTTCTGAAATTATCCCTTTATTTTATTGGAGTAATCACCTTTACTCAAAAAAAAATTATGTCACCTACATAGGGTTGGAAATTATTTTTTAAATTGACCACATTTAAGTGGTGTTTAAATGTTGAATCAATTACATATAAACTTATTCAAACTTTTATATATATATATATATATATATATATATATATATATATATATATATATATATATATTTGCGTATTTCTGAAAACATGTTTAAATTCTATTGTATAGTATGCAGTAAAAACTTGCATGTTAAAAAAATATTCAAAAATACAAGTTTCATTGAGTATTTATATTCAATTCCCGTTTAGATGTCTGTCATAAAAGTAGCGAGGTAAATCATATCATTAAAATGCTCAAAACAAAGTGGGTTAGATTCTGCTAGTCAATGGGTATCTAGGGCAACCACCGCTACCTCTGTTATGTGAACATCTTTCTTTAGAATCAATATCACCACCAATATAATGTAAACAATACAACCAACATCACCACAAAAAACATAACTCACTTAAACACAAACATACATCATAAAAATCAAAATATCACACACAACAACAACTCACAACTTGGTCGTCTGAACGACCGAGTTCTCCCCTTTTCTCAACTAACACGCGTCAAGGGAGGTGAGTGTAGGAAAGAGCACCAGTCTTGGGGTGCCACGTAGGATGTAAGACACTTCCTTGTGTTATTATTACCGATAGTCTAATGTTTTAACCTAACTGAGTACTCACTGATCATAAGTGAAGTGGTGTATTGTAATTCATCTACGTATTATTTTGCATTTTTAGATAACCCTCCAACATCAAAGGTGTTATAAGTAACGGATAAAAATTAATGAATATGTCCGGACTCGAACACGAGATTTCGGGATTGCACACTTTACGTATGAGTTTCAATTAATTAATAATTATTATATTTAGTTATGAATAATTATTATTTTCACAAATAAATACTTAACGATACCTAATGGTTGTTAGACGAAAGAGGAAGGACTAAACATGAAATAGTGACCAAGAAAGATCCGGAATGGATCTCCTTGGCCCATGTTCGGACGAACCCAACCCAAAGGGGTGTAGGGTTTGTGTCTTATGCTCCAAGATTGAGAATAGTATAAATACATGATTCCTTTTATTCATTCTATCATCTCTTGGTTCACTTGCAAACCTAATTCTTCTTCTTCTCTTTCTTTGAGCTATAGGCGATCCGATACACCCTTCTAGGATTCCTATTCGATCAACTAAGGCTCAACCTAGTGGTGTTTGCTTGTGAATCTAGAACCTAGCTTTTCTAATTGAAACGCTAATAGTACGTGTGTTCAAGAACGAAGTGTTAGCATATTATTGTTAACGTGATCTTGCCCTATTCGATTCTCATCTAGTCGATCCACATAAACCCTAAACTAGGGTTTATATTGTTCTTGAATCTTTATTTCTTGTTTTTGCTAGAAATCACAATGGTATGCATATCTTTTTATATTCGGTTAATTATATTACATGTATTTGATTCTTTATTCACGTTGCTTGATGATGATTTTATGTTTATATAATTGTTATGATTTACATATTCCAACAAAAGGGCACGAGAGATGTTGCATATTTAGGAGACGTTCAAAATCGTGATCATGAAGACCTGAACTGTGACTTTCCGAAAACGTTTGTGATACTACAAAACTGGTAAGGCATATGCATCTTTCATTACAGCATTATCTAGCTTGTTACGTATCATGCTAGAACATGTCTACTCGAGTTGCATGTGTTATGGGCCATATATTGTTGACGACATAGGTTGACCCATTATTGTCCCGGTTTCTAATTAAGTAATAAAACTGAGACGACTACGACTTCAACAGTTCAACTAGTGTTGGTTTGAGTTAAAAATAGAATGCTTAGAGTTTACTGTTTAGAGTTTTTTTACTAGCTAGCTAAAAGAATCACTAAGCGGGGTTTAGTTCTCGTCAAATAGTATTTGTTCTTTTACTCTTTAACGGAGTACGTCGTATCACTTTAGCCTGTCGTATGAGAAAAGGTACGTAGTTATCACATATATATTTTTTTTTTATCGCGGCCCGTCATCTTGATTGAGTGAAAAGGACACGAATCTACCGCGAAGGGAACATATCAGATCATATCATTTTTTGTACAAGAACAAAGAAAAACATAGTACTACACTACTACCCCATTTTCCTTTGTCCAAATTTTCTTCTATAGTCTTCTGCTAGAGTTCACAGCAATAATATAAATGACACTATTATCATATCAGTAAATATTTGACAGAATATAAAACTACAAAATAATAAAGGTTATAACACATCCTTTTTTCTTTTCATAAACAAACAGGCAATTGTCACATTGTACATAAATAAATGTTGCAGAAAATAAGGGAAGACAATATTTACAGTCAGTTAAATGGGTTTACCGAAAGACAAAATCCATATTCATAGCCCACTCTTCCTTCTTATGGGCCTTTGATGTTGTCACTTAAGCTTTGAAACTTTAATTTACTAAAGGGTAAAAAAAAAGTAAAAAAGAATTAAATTAGTGAAAATGTTGTCGAAAGATTTTTATAACATTGTGTATAATAAAAAATTATGTCACATACACTAAGAATTTAAGTTGAGTGATTAAACTAAAAACTTGTTTTTAAAAAGAGTAATTTATTAGGTTTAAAGATGTTTACTAAACCGTGGAAAGGACGATTCATTTGGATCGACATGAGAGTCCAACGACATTGTACTTTTTGAATTTTGATATAAGGAATAAGAGTATTTAATGCAGGTGAAAAAATGCTCAAAAGATATTTATGTAATTATATTTTTTTAAACAAAAATAACAAGTTAAATTTGTTAGCCCGTATTGTGTTGTATTGTTGTAACGGGTTCAAGCCCGAATTTAGAATATTCTGTATATTGCTATATATATGTACGATGTAATTGTGATAATCAATCAATCATATCATTCACTCGGTATTACTGACTCCATATCATTAACATTGTATTAGAGCTTCAAATCATCATGGGTATCGTTGCCTCGAATTACAAACCAATAACATCATCATTTCTCACCATATCACCTTTGATGAAATTGTTTTTTCATGTGTCACTTCTAAATCGATATCGGCACCACCCACAATTTTTTGGATGACTCACCCGATAAAAATCCCCCATTAATTCCATCTGCCCCTGTTATCCAACCCACTGTGCTTCAACCCAAAACGATCCAACAACACCAATTCCTACTAGTTCCACCCCACCGCCTACCCAACCCAATACGGTCCAACATGAGGCAACCCATCATCTATCACCACCCCCATTACGACCCAGTCACCCACCGCTCAACAACATACACCAACTCCATCACCGACCGCGAACTAACACCAACACGTTATTTCGGACCCTCCTCACAATCTAAACCCTGTCTCAATTCATCCTATGGTCACACGATATCATGTCGGGACTAATCGTCCTACTAAGCGTCTCAATATGCACGTGTCTTCTATTTCACCGTTACCAAAATCTTATCGTGATGCGTTTAATGATCCAACTAGCATTTATTTTGAACGGAACTTGGACTCTTGTGCCTCGACCCATAGATACCAACATTATTCGTTGTATGTTGCTTTTTTGCCATAAGTATTTGGCTGATGGCATTTTTAGTCGCTACAAGGCTCGTCTTGTAGCGAATGATAGTACTTAATTAGAAGGGGTTGATGTCGATGAGACCTTTAGTCCGGTGGTTAAACCGGGTACTATTCGGACTATTCTTAGTTTAGCTATTTCTGGACATTTGCCGATTCATTAGCTTGATGTCAAGAATGCTTTCTTGCATGGTGACTTATCCAAGACAGTTTATATGCATCAGCCTCTCGGGCTTTGGGATTCTGAGCATCCTGATTACGTGTGTTTATTATAGCATTCTTGTATGGACTCATAGTCATTGTGACTCATCATTCTTGTATGGACTTATAGCATTCTTGTAGCCCCTAGAGCTTTGTTTCAGCGATTTGCATCTTATATTACTCGGGTTGGGTTTCATCATAGTCGTTGTGACTCATCATTGTTTATATACAGACAGGGGATGGATATTGTTATATGTTATTATGTGTTGATGATATTCTACTTACTGCTTCCTCTGAGACTTTGTTGCAGCAGATCATTCGTTCATTACATCAGGGGTTTTCCATGACAGATCTCGGTTCTCTTAATTATTTTCTAGAAATTTCTCTTAGCCATGATTTTATAGGGTTGTTCTTATCTCAGCACAAATATGCTGTTGAGATTCTTGAGAGAGCACATATGGCTTCTTGTAATCACAGTTGGACTCCTCTTGACATTGAGTCTAAGTTAGGGGATGATGGTGATCTGGTATCTGATCCTACTTTATATAGGAGTCTTGCAGGTTCTCTTTGGTATCTTACCTTTACTCGCCAAGATATATCTTATGTCGTTCAGCAAGTTTGCTAGGGGTGTAAACGAGACGAGACAGCTCGCGAGTTCTTCGAGATTGACTTGTAAACTACTCAAAATCGACTCGATTTAAATGAGTCGAGCTCGAGTTCGAGCTACTCGAGTTTATTGTCGAGTCAAGCTCGAGATTCAAAATAGTTTGCTCGTGAAGCTCGCGAGCCTTAATGAGCTTTGATTAAATTACACTTTTACCCTTTTATATACATACATTTACTTAATTTTCATACAAATTGAGTCGAGTCGATCTTGATATACCGAGTATTTATCGAGTTCGAGCATTGAATGTAGAAATAAGCAAGCTCGAGCTCGAAATATAAAGCTCAACCGAGCTCGGGTCGAGTTTCGAGCTCGAGTTATAGTATTCGAGTTGAGCTCAAGCTTGGCAGTACTTGGCTCGTTTACACCCCCATGGTTTGCCTTAATATGCATGATCCCCAAGAGCCTCATTTCTCGGTTCTCAAACAGATTTTGCGATATGATTGCGGTACCTTAGATTATAGGTTATAGTTGTTTGCTTCTTCTACTTCATCATTGGTTGCTTATTCAGTGCGGATTGGTCGGGCTGCCCTACTACTCGGAGATCGAATTCATGCTACTTCGTCTTTCTTGGCAACAACCTACTATCTTGGTCCTCTAAGTGTCAACCGACTCTCTCTCGTTCTAGTGCAGAAGTAGAGTACCGTGGGGTTGCCAATGTTGTTGCTGAGAATTATTGGTTACGGAATTTACTGTGTGAGCTACACACACCTTTATCTTTTGATACGCTTGTATACTGTGATAATGTTAGTGTTGTCTACTTATCTTGTAATCCGGTTCAGCATCAGCGTATAAAGCACATTGAGATTGATATTCACTTTGTTCGAGACTTGGTTGCTATTGGTCAAGTACGGGTTCTCCATGTTCCTTCACGTTATCAATATGCAAACATTTTCACACAAGGATTGCTATCCGCTCTGTTTGAGGAATTTCGCACCAGTCTCAGCGTCTGGTGTCCTCCCGCTCCAACTGCGGGGAAGTGTTAGCCCATATTGTGTTGTATTGTTGTAACAATCAATCAAATCATTGTGATAATCAATCAATCAATCAAATATTTTGTATATTGCTATATATTTGTACGATGTGATTGTGATAATCAATCAATCAAATCATTCATTTGGTATTACTGATTCATATCATTAAGAAAATTATGTATAACATATGGTCATTTTCAGGGACGGAGCCAGAAAGAAATATGACCGGGTGCACAAATTTTTTTGAACCGTAATATAATAGAGTTAAAACGTGAATTAAAACGAAGATTTCATTAAAACGATAAATAAATGAACATATTACCTTCTAATTAGTGATTCTACGATCTCTCTTAGCAAAATAACACTTACGTGCACCCTCATTTTTAATATTAATAAGTTCTTCTTTCACTATAGCACACAAGTTAAAGCGCCGTTAAAATAATAATCACCCATCCGATTTCGCAAATCAGTTTTAATGAGCTTCATTAAAAAAAAACATCTTTCAACCGTAGTGGTAACAACAGACAAGACTAAAGCCAACTTCAATTAAGCACTACTTTTCATATATATTGTAACTATGACAACAATAAAAATACACATGAAAAAACAATTGAGGTGCAATTTATATTCTAATATATTGTTGACTATCACTTAAACTTGTTATCCCTATTTGTCTTAATAGAAATTGCATAGTTATTCACTTATTCTTATTGCCCTAAGCCCTTATTGATGATAATTGACTATACGGAACCAACAAATTAGTCAAGATTTCATACAAAAAATCAAAACATGAAAACTTTAAAAGACATAATAAACAAATGAAAGGTATATGTTACGACTTACGAACCTGTTTCATCTTTGTGTGTTGGTTAAATTTTGGATTTTGTAAATTGTTAGGATGATGAATAAACTTGTTCTATTAATAAACGTATTTCATCTTTGGGTTTTTGTGCTTGAATTTATTAAACTTGTTTTATCTTTAGGCGTTTACAAAATTTTATATTTAAAGTATACGAACTAAATAATACTAGAGACACATTTAATGCACCGAGTGCATTTAAGATACATTTAGGTAAAATCGATAATTTTTTAAAAAACTAACACCGTATCGAAAAAATCTATGGGGTGCACATGCACCCGCGGGCACCCCCTTGGCTCCGTCCCTGGTCATTTTTCTTTTTCTTTTCTTGTTCCATGACGCAAACCTCCTCGTAACTCCAGGAAAGAGAAGGTTTTTCTTTTTCTTTTACCAAGTTATTTGTCTGATGCCAACTCCTTTCGGTTCACATAAAACAATCGAACATTGTTTGAGATGCGGTCACTGGTTGCATCATATTCAAAATAAACTCTGAGTTAAGGTTGTCGGCAAGATAAATTTTTGATAATCTTGATATATTGGAGTATCATTTTCGAGAACTAGTTATACTACTAGTTATACTGACATTCAATATTTGCACAATTTCGCTAGTTAAACACTTAAACCTACTTACAAAATATATCAAATCATTTCATGATCAAGACTGTTGAACAATTATTACGAATTTAACATAAAATAACTTTCATCATTGCAATGACTCAAACCAATTTCACACCATGCATGAATACTTTATTTATACTGTAGGTGATAAGTAGTAAAAGGTTGATTGTTTTTGACTTATTGAATTACTATTTAAGTCGACGTAAAAAAAATCCGTAGAAACAAAAGAATTTAGTAAGTAATGGACCCATATTATCAAATCAAAACCAGGAATCAAATCCTTTCAAGAAAAAAAAACCCAGGAATCAAATGATGAGTTGCAAGCTTGGTGATGGCATGCAATGCAATAAAGTTAAAATTAACGATTGAATTCTTGACCACACATCATTTTGATAGTACCTACTAGAAGCCACGAGACCAACACCATGGTTAGTTGCCTTGATGTACTAACAAGAACCATTCACTAGTTTAAAACTCACAATGTACATATTTTAATCATACTTGTCAGGATTTCGATTCTAATATTACATTCTTACAATTTTACGATATTACAAAACAAAAACGATCCGGATTCTTTATAGGATTTTTGCATGCTTAAGATTTTAAAATATCTCGATCTTGATCATACGATCTTAAGATCTAATCCTATCCGATCTCATTTTTTTCAGATTACAAACTAAAAAACTACTCCCCCGTCTCATATTAAGTGTCCACAATGAAATCTTTGGATGTCTCAAATTAAGTGTCCATATTCTATTTCAACCAATGAGATTAGACTTTAGTAGGTAAAAATGATATTTGATTGGTGGATAGTGTAGTTAGTGGAATTTTCTAAAACTTTGTGCATAATTTAAGCGGACACTTAATATGGGACGGAGGGAGTATAATTTTATGGGTTGTTTTTCGTATAACTAAAAAACAACATTTTAATATTTTTAAACATTTCATAATCGTAATTTAGAATAATATTTCTATGAAACATTAATAATATTTTGTGTTAATAATGTATAATAATGTATGTATTTGTATGATATTATAAAAACTATTAAGAAATAACATTAGAGTAGGATTTTAAGATCTTGATCTGATCTTACGATTACGATCTTGCAAAGATGAAAACGATCTTAAGAAGATCCCGATCTTGAAAACATTGAGTTTTAATATTGTTAAGAAGAAAATAGCAAAAACGGCCATGAAGTTACCCCAGTTAAACTATGTACATGTGTACGTACAACTGATTCAAAAAATCACTTAGACAAAACTCATCCATTATTCCATTTACATGTCTAATAGGCCAAAAAAGTGTCATAAAATAGTAATGTAGTGTTTTTTCCCCCTTCAAATGATGACTTACTCTACGAAGTTGATGTAATTACTACGTAATTTGTTAGACTACATAATTTTCTGTGGTATTATTTTATTATTTACTATTATTTATAATAGTAAAATCCTAGATACTCTAAACCCACAGATTGAGCTGGAGCTTAATCCTCAAATACTCTCTCGCATTGCGAAAGTTAGGACTGAAGTATTCAACTGGAAAAGAAAAGAAAAACAAAACATTGACGTAGTAAAAGAACACAACTTTAGTCGACTCGTACAAAACCTACCAACGGTCAACTTTAGTCGACTGGTATCAAAGGTCGGCTAAGTCAACTGATAACGAAACCGTACCAACGGTCGAATTTAGAGATTGATACCAACGGTCAACTTTAGTTAACTGGTAACAAGGCCGTACGAACAATCGACTAACAAATAAATGAAAAAACAACTATATTTTCGTTTTTCTTTTTCTATTATTTATTTATTTATTTAACATAATACTAATATCAAACAACCAATATAAGGATTTGTGAGTAAGCAGCAGATTTGAATTTCTTGTTTGGTCGCACGTTTTCAATTCCGTAACCAAGAGGAGCTTCGTAAAATAATGATTTACTACTACTAGACTTCTTTTTGTCTGCTTTTGTGAACGTTATTGACAATTTTCAAGGGCTCATTGCCACCCGAAATGTGTACTTGTCTACTTGATGAGGTTTGATTTGAGTTTCGGCTCAAGCTCGGCTCGAGCTCGTATAAACTTTTATAAAGTGGCTCGAGCTTGAACTCGAATATTTTGTTGTTGTTCGAGCTCAAACCTTTTTATATATCTTCATGAAAGGATAAGTTGCCTTTAATGGAATGGTTAAATGCACATAGTCACAGCAAATTAAACTTTAAACCAATTACTCCGTATCACTTTGGATAACATTGCTTTCTTCTAAACAATGATGAAAATTAATCACTTAACATGAATGAAAATATAAGTGTCGTTTAAAACAAAAAGGAAACATCATGTCAAATGAAAATTAACCTAAAAACATGATAGGATTCTTTAGAAAAGCCGTAAAGTTACGGCTTTTATGATGAGGACGATTTATTGTTACCGAGTATGAGTCCATCACCATTAGATCTTACTGGAATTCAAGAGGGTAATTTAGTTTTTCTGTAAACATATGTTGTTACTTGAAGTGATGTTGTCACTTTGATTCTATGGTGTTCGTTTAGATGTCGTGCTAGTTTTTGGTGTTTGTCAAGGTGTCGAGCTAGTATTTGGTATTTTCTATAAGGTCGCAGCTCATTTAAAAATTTTAACATTTTTTCATAATTCTACAATAAACTTGTTTTCAAGTTTAAAGTGGTCGTATAAATGATTTCTTAGTTTTCAATTAGTAAAGTTGATTGCTTAGATTTATTGTCAATTTAAAATTGTTTAGATTTAATGTAAGTTTGAATCAATCACAGTGTTACCCTTATTACCTAAACATTATTTGTAGAAGAAAATAATCTAAAACATCTTCTATCAAGAATATAAAGAAATAAGTAAATGAAAGATTTAAAAGTATTAAATATCATTTGTATGTAGAATAATTGCTCTTTTATTATGAGATTTTAATTTCAAAGAATTATAAATTAAATTATGTTAACTCTATTAATTATCTAGGCTTATACAGTAATCTACTTCGTAGTATTTATAATAAATCAATATTTAAAAGTTGTTAACATAAGCTAATAATTAAATATACATATTGTATATCTAATTAAGAATCATAATTTTACTATTATATAAAATTTATATTTTTAGTAGTAGTTGTGTGTTGTATAATCAAAAAATTAAAGAAAATGTATCCCACATTAAAAAAAGATAAGAAAGATAGAGAAGGAGAGAGAACTATAAAACCAATGCCGATTTCTCTTATTTATATGAGAATTATATCCCACTTATAAGTATGAGTATAACATACTTTTCAATTTTAATGCAAATTTATGTTAATCATAAGCTTCATAAACATTAGTTTGAGCTTCTAATGTTTATGAAGCTTATGATTAACACAAATTTGCATTAAAATTGAAAAGTATGTTATACTCATACTTATAAGTGGGATATAATTCTCATATAAATAAGAGAAATCGGCATTGGTTTTATAGTTCTCTCTCCTTCTCTATCTTTCTTATCTTTTTTTAATGTGGGATACATTTTCTTTAATTTTTTGATTATACAACACACAACTATTACTAAAAATATAAATTTTATATAATAGTAAAATTATGATTCTTAATTAGATATACAATATGTATATTTAATTATTAGCTTATGTTAACAACTTTTAAATATTGATTTATTATAAATACTACGAAGTAGATTACTGTATAAGCCTAGATAATTAATAGAGTTAACATAATTTAATTTATAATTCTTTGAAATTAAAATCTCATAATAAAAGAGCAATTATTCTACATACAAATGATATTTAATACTTTTAAATCTTTCATTTACTTATTTCTTTATATTCTTGATAGAAGATGTTTTAGATTATTTTCTTCTACAAATAATGTTTAGGTAATAAGGGTAACACTGTGATTGATTCAAACTTACATTAAATCTAAACAATTTTAAATTGACAATAAATCTAAGCAATCAACTTTACTAATTGAAAACTAAGAAATATCTAACTATGATTGATTTCTTTTAACGTTGAAAGATTGTGAATGGTAATTATGATGATGATTTAACTATAGATCCTACAAATCAATTGCTTAGTCCATATGATTGTAAAAGTAATCGCATAAAGTGCGATATTTTATGTATACAACACACGACCTCATTATGCTTTTAACTTACGCATTTATTGTCATATTTAGGTTCAAAATAATATGTACAGACTCGAGGAGACGAATGAACTAAATAAAAGGGACCAATTAGCCTCGACATCCTTATGCCCGAATGTTTTAACTTTTACGTTTTAAGTTGTATCTTTAAGGATGTCAAAATATCACATTTGTACTCTAACTTTCACTGCAAACTTATGTTTAATGTCCAATAATGTATTCTATCTAACTATCTAATTTTGAAATTGGGGTGTTATAATTTCATAAAGCAAAAGTGTGTAAACTTAAATCACTTCACACTTCTACAAATAAAAACACACATTGAAATGGTTTATACAATTAGTTTAGATAAGATAAATAAGTCCATTTATATATATTAAACTTAAAAAAGTTTTCATTTAGTTAATTGATAAGCATGTAACAATTAAAAAGAGAATAATGTGTTAGATATAAAAAATGTAAGGTTGCATGCAGTAAGACCAATCGATTGATCCCAACCCAATCACCTTATTGTGACAAAGTAGATCACCCCTCTTTTCTTTGGATGAAGGTCGTATTCTCGATCGCCTTTTATTTTATTTTTTTTGTTGTGTGTGTATAGTTATTAAAGTTATTTTTGTGGAGTATGTTTTTTGTAGTGAAGGTCGTCCTTACTGGGACATCCAATCACCTGAAGGTCGCTGGAGAGAGAAACCTCACGTGACGGAGAAAATTGGAAGTATTGACCTTCCTTACTTTGTCCAGCCTAAAAAAAAAAAAAAAAAAAAAAAAACATCCTACATAGAAAAAGAGAAAAAAACAAGACAAATAAAAATTCCTATAAAACAAAGTCATAGAAAAAAGAGGAGGTTTACTTTAAAGAAAATATTCATTTTATAGCTTATAAGTATTAAGCTACAACTTGAATCTATAATCATATTTAAAACATATATTTAAAATTTTAAAATAAACTTAAAAACTTATATAGATTAAGTGTTGGCTTATTAAGCTCGAGTAGCTTGTTCGACTCGTTAAGCTCGAATAGCTCGATCGGCTCATGATTATTAAATGAGTTTTCGAACGAGCCGAGCTAAATATTAGTTTTAAAAGCTCGGCTCGTCAAACTAATTGAGCACTAATTTTTGTTTTCGAGCTCGTGAGTATTAAGCTGAAGCTCGAGTTAAATGAGCTCATACTCGAGTAGCTCGTTAAAAGCTCAGATCGTTAACACCCTTTGAACCTTACACTTATTTAAAGGTGGTAGATGTGTTACCACTAGACCGTTTGGAGATGTTGTGGTTCATAATCTTTACTAGAAAAGGGGGATGTGTTTGAATGATTAAATATGGTGCTTCAATTCTGACCTAGAAATTTATTGATCACTTGCATAATTGTATTATGTATTTTTTCTTTTTAAATTTTTACCAATCATTTTTGTGAAATCAATCAATCAAATTATTAAGTACATTTATAGGCATGATTAATAACTACAATAATCATTTTTCTCAACTTTATTCTAAAACAAAACATGGTATGGTTTAGGTAGCTTGAAGTGATGGCGTTTGTACTTATTTTGACTTATTAGACGTGTCTTCAATATTCGATTAGCGAGTACCACAACTTTAATCGTTATTATTGAGGTAATAATGTTTGATTAGCCATTGCGGGGTCATTTAAAATTACAGAGTTCCACGACGAAATTAGTCATTGTTTTATCGATAATCCGTTCCACGTCACATCCAAAAACATAATCCCACCTTGCAGGAAAAACTAAAAAGTCTTGTCCGATATAACTATTACACTTTAAAAATAATAATTCACGTAAACTTTTTGATCAACTATTATTCCAAATCAATGACTTTCAAATTTTTTCCATCATACTTTCTTGGCCTTTATATCCTTTTGGGTTGCAATGTTGATTACACACAATTCAGCTTCATGCTTTCTAATTCATTAAGGCGTGGTTATCGAGTCATTTTCAGGTTGAATAATTTAGGTTGGCGAGTTGGTATAATCTTTACCAAAACACGACCCGTATATTAATTGTGTTAAAAAACTCAACCTTAAGTCATATCGGCATAACACACGTAACACATTTATGACTCATTTAACCTGTTTAAGATAATTAGGTCAAGTGTTGAAGAAGGTTAGCAATTTTTGGTTCAACTAATTTAAATTCAAAAATGATATAATAATTTAAATGACAAATAAATAGCTATATAACAATTTTAATTATATTTAAGTTATAATCGTAATTTAGTGTCATATTTAGTACATAACAATGTAAGTTTAAATCCAAATCTAACATGTAATCTAAGTTAAATATTTTATTTTTGGAAGCTTATATACTAAACGAATTCACGAATTGACCTGTTTAATATTTACTTAACTTAAACAAAGATCGTTTATTAAACAGGTTATAATTAGACATGTCAACTATCGTGTCGTGTTGACAATTGCAACCACTTAAATTTCATTTCACATGTAAAACATAAAAAAATAGTGCTATGTACTCATTTAATGTTCAAAGATTGTATGGATTTTTGTCCCCATTTTTTGTACTATCATTTCATTCAAAGAGTTTGCAAATTTTGTTATATGTTAGGATACGTAAAAAAATTTAATGACTGACTACAAAAAGAATGTGATTCTAGGGCCGTTTGTTTGGTCATAGTTTGTTATATTTGTCCGAGTTATGTTTTGTTTTGTACTTTATATTTTCTTGTTTGGATTCTTCTTTCTTTAGTCGTCTGGTTTGGAAAGCAGGAATGCCGTTTTGTTTATACCATTTTCTTCTGTTTTCAATATATTGAATGACTTTCTAAAAAAAAAAGAATATGACTAATTGGACAACAACATACTATTAAATATAGATCAGTTAAAAACTTTAAATAATTTTTATACACAGGAAAATGATTTATGCTCTTAAAATTGTCAATAAACGTGTTCCTAATAGCACATGGTTGATTACTCTGACTTGACTGTCGAAAAATAGAGTACACCGCAAAAATTATCTGCGTGGTTCATCAAATTTGGCACTAATCATCTTTTGCCGACATTATTAGCAAATATCATCCCTGAAAGACCAATTGTACTTACAGATTACATCCCTTAATGGATTAAGGTAAAGGGTATAATGGTAATTTGAGCTTACACTTTAACTTTTCTTTTAAGGGAATAATTACATCTTTACTGTCCCACTACAGTACTTCTACCAAAATCACCTTCCCCACCTCATAGACATGCATCTACCTTCATTTTCTCGTCTCTTCAATAACACCACTAATGCGGGATTTTGCAACCTCACAAAAGGTTTTACTTCTCAAGGGATCTTGAGAAGCTTGTAATCCTCCGGTAGTGTACCTGATCGTTGTAGTGTAGTAAATGGTAGGTCCGGGGGATTGATCGTTCTCTAGGAGAATAGTGTCGTTAGGATTAAAATTTAGGTCAATTAGGTCTAAAGGTGAGAGATGATTCTTTTTGGTATTTTTTTTATATTTTTTTGAAAGCAAATTAAAATCTCGGGTATTGGAAGAGTGGTCGGAATTAGTTGCTAATCAACTAACTCAAAACTACGAATTAAACTAAATAAACAGAAAATAAAATAACAAGAAAATAAATGTGGTGGACTACTTATGTGAGACAAACATTTTTACCTAGATTTCCTTACTCTCTAGTTATCTCTTGTTGGCTAGTTGAGTGTTAAAGTGCAATTATTTAGTTGAATGGTTGTATTCCTAAATACTAGTCGTGGGGGTGTGCACAGCCTTCCCCAACTCTATAAATATCTATTTCTTCTTATAACGACACTACCCTATCATAGAATCATTAACATCTACTCATGATTTAAATACAACTAATAAAACCGTAGTGCACATCCGATTACGTTTCTTAAAACGTTCAAGCTTGTTACTGTATAGGATATTAGCCTGTTTTCTTAAGCCTAACGCGAATCAATCAACCAAACAATAAAGAACTCACCAACAATCAATAACTAGGTTTCATTAGATCTAAGCAAACACAAATAAACCCAAGCTAGCATGTTAAAAAGAAGAAAAGATAAACAAGAAATCAAACAACACATAGACATGATGAATGATTAAAAGATTACTTATCTTCAATGAAACATGAGAGAAAAGAGGGTTTGGGAACCCTTGAAATCTCTGGAAATTCGTCTCTAGGGTTTTACACAAAGTTACACCACACCAATGAATGAAAATTCCAAAACTATATATAGATTTTACAAGCTGACGGCGTCAGGTTATAGGTCCTGACGCTGTCAGAATGCTGCTCTTTAGGGTTTCGTATCGCCCAAGAGATCTTTTGACGTCGTCACTTGTTAGCCCTTCTGGGCCGTCTCGTGTAGTTGCAAAGCCAGACGACCTCAACAAAAATGCACCTGACGCCGTCAAGTGTAAACTTCCAATTTCTTTATGGGGCGTCACGTGTAAAAGTTCACCAGTTCCATTCTTCAAGTGAAGGCGTCAGCATCCAAGCCTGACGCCGTCAGGTGTAAATTCCTGACTTTTCTCGACTTTCTTGTTTTCTTCATTCTTGAGCATAAAAACGTCCAAAATGCTTCATATTCCAGAAATCATGTTCCAAGTACCTAAAATGAGAAAAGAAACGATTTGAGGCAATATTTGATCCTAAAATCATGACTTAGGGCTTAAATGACCCCCTAAAAACGCATCAAATAAATCCTTATCAACCACCATCCTTACACCTCCTTTTCTACTTTTAATACACAAATCTATATTTTATGAGTAAACTGCACACACATACAGTGGAAACGGTGTATGGTGATGGTGGTAGCGGCGGTTATGTTACTGTCGGTTGTAATGTCGTTGGCAGCGGTGACTATCTCTCACCGGATTCTGGCCACATCTTTCTGAATCTACAGCCTTCAAATTTCTACCATCATTAACCGCCTAGGTGTTGTTATTGCTCTAAAACCAAAATCATTCAAAATCACATTTCTTAATCAAGAATTCCACAATTGATATATTTTAGTTTCAGAAAATAAAATAAGATGTGGTTCATTAAAGAAAATGATTTTCAAAGTGAAAAACAGGTTCAAAAAGTTTGAAACTTACCATTTTACCCTTACCTTAATGGCTTAATCCACTAAGGGATGTAATATGTCATACATTTGGTCTTTTAGGGATGATATTTGCTAATAATATGAGCAGGGATACTTAGTGCCAAATTTGATGAACCAAAAGAATGATTTTTGCAGTTTACTATAAAATAAGTATCTATTCGACCAAATAAATCGATATCACATAATTTTAGAAGGATACTTAAATGTATTTTCATAAAGGTATAACATTAAACAGATCGATATGAGTGCTTTATATTATGCAATGCAGACACCTATATTTCATTATAGAGTAAATTGTAAAATTCGTTAGTGTAGTATGTTCAAATTGCGGTCGCAATCCCTACCTTTTCAAAAGTGCGAGTGTCAGGCAGGAAGCCTTTGGTGCGAAAATCGTCCCTGCTTTAAAAAAATTACTAAAGTGCCCTTGTCTTCAGTGAGACATTGTCATTTCACTCTTGAACTTTAGTCATTTCACAATCAGGCAGAAATGATATATGCACAAATAGTTTCCCACATTTGCACTTTCAACAAAGTATGAACTACACCTGCAATTTGAACATATAATAGATACGAGTTTTGCAATTTACATCATAATATGAAATCAAATTATTATCCATTTGTAATTATTAATGCAACTTTTGACATAAAATTTGCATTTATATATTTCTTATTATTTAATTTCGGGTTTATCTAACAAGTGATTTGTGGGCATTGTTAAACTGCATTCGTTAAACACAAACTTTCATTTTAAATTAGAAATTGCATTTAATACATTTAATACCTGTTAGTTAAACTTATACACAAGAGATTTTTTCTACGTCGCTGCTAAAGAAACCAAACTCCCTTCTCTCAAAGATATTATAAATTTCTCAAGAATTTATGGTGTTGTTTGGTTTAATGAAGGTTCTTGTTCAGATGCAAGAGACAAAACATCAATAAAGTTGCCGCATAAATCATTTGTTAGCTTTTCAAAAGGAAAAAAAGATAACAGGAAACTAATAGTAGCAGCCACTAAACATTCGAAAATTCAGTTTAGGAACGTGATTTCTGACCAAACAAAGATAATGACAATTCAAGACTACAACATGTATACCTATGTTTTTTTTAACATAATTAACGTATGGCGTAATAATGGCGTATAAATTTAGTATGAAGAAGGTGGTCAAGTGGGTAAGGCGTATTGATGGTCTTCACAAGAGGTTTTAAATTCAGACAGGTTGATATTTTGAAGTGGCAAAAGAAAGGCTTCAGAAACAGTACACGGGTGAGCCGCGTACATTTTCTCCAGATACGTCAATAGAAAAACCTCATCGGTTAAATATAGCGCGAAGTAGTACAGTAGTTATACTATTAGATTTCTAACAAACCATAATTCTTAAAAGATATACACATTGTAGCAAATAAGTTTTGTTGCATTAGTAACTTAATTAGATATAAAAGAGAAACCAACAAAACCATATATCATTTCATTCTATTCGTATAACTGTGAGTGTATTTAAGTACTTTTAATACTATTTCTTGATTTGCCTCCACTTGTCCTTAAACATTCCTTTTCAACCTCATGATTCATGGAGTGGGAATCATCATGTTTTTTTTTTTCTAATTATTTGTGTTAGTTGGCTACTTAAATGAATATGGGAATTATTGGGTTATTTAATGGGCTGGACCAGTTGGGCCTACTTTTAAAACTTACCCTTTGGAGTGTTCATTGAAAGCATTTAATGGCTTGTCTTGTCAGAAAATATCCGAGACACAAAATATTTTTGTTAAGATTTGCTAAACATAATTCTATGAATTTTGTTTAAGCATTTCATAATTAATAATTAACATTCAATGAACATAAAACATTAAATAGTTAACATCACTTTAGATTTGATAGTTAATAATTAACATTTAATGAATATAAAACATTCAATAGTTAACATCACTTAGAATATGTGAGTTCATTATTTGTCAATTGTCATTTTTATAAATTTAACCTAAAGAGTTGTTCTTAGCAAATCTCATATTTTTAATAAAAATATAGGACTTTCGATTTTTCTTAAATGCATTCGATCTATAAAAAATTAAAATTGTGTTTTCAGTTTTGTATAATAGTTGGAGTTGTCTGACGGTCGTCCCAAAGGCAGGTTTAAGGTAATTATAAAAGAAAATTTTGAGTTCATTAACTTATAAATCAGATTTAGTTATTGTAATTTACGAATTTAATTACTGCATATTAAATGCAATTTGTAATTTAAAAGAAAACTTTGTGTTTAATGAAAGGAGTGCCTAGACAAACCCATGTTTTAATTCCTCTCGTTTTTGCTATGCCAATTTAATGAAAGTGTTATGTCATTAAATGTAAGATACTGACGCGAAAGTTAATGTGACACTTTATAGAATATGGTTGGTATTCATGCATCTAATTTTGAACTTTATTACTATATAGAGTCATACAGAGTACTGCAACGACAGGTCATTTGTTTACTTTTGGAAAGTATTGATTCATGTGTTATCATTAATTTTTCTTGTAATGTGTTTAGTCCTTTTCATAGTGAGGGTGTTTGCGATAGCTTATTTTGCCAGCTTATTAGCTTTTTTGAATTTTAAAAAGTTTATAAGCTCGCTTTCTGAACCTATATAAGCCATAAGCTAAAGAGTGTTTGACAAAGAGCTTTCAATCGCGTTTGTTTATATTTAGAATTGAAAGCTCGTTTGACAAAAATAATTTAACTTTTATTAAATAGTAAACACTACTCATGGCTACAGCTTACTCATGCTACTAATTGTTACTCAAAAAATAAAGTAATCCAAACACACCATGTGTTTACATGAAAACAAAATATGTGATTCTCGCGTTTCATGAGGTGGCAAGTCTTGTTTTGTTAGGATGTAAAATTTGACAAATGTTTTATACAGTCTAGTCCCAGATGGTTTTAAAAGACAAAAATAAAATTCGCATGGTGGATCCAGGACTCTAAGTCACCAGCTGCACAAATTTTGTTTTTACAAGTACAGAGGAAATAAAAATTAATTAAAATATACGATTTCATTAAAACTGGTAAACTAATTAAAAAGACATGCATTTCTTTTGACATATTAGTAGTGTAACAAAAAAAGACATGCATATATTTGTGTGACACGAAATTTTAAGACCAGGTTCATTTCGGAGAAAACAGGACTTTTAACAAAAATTCACACTATGCGATAAACATCCATCAAGTTCCAGAAAACCCCCTAGGTCCTCCGTACTACGGATATATAAGCTACAGGGTGATGAAGTGAATTTCGAGACCTATTTGCGATTCATGACGTATAATACATTCATAATAGCAAATGGCGTTCAAAATCAGAGATGGTCTATCCAAGTCAGCTTGGGTTCATTTGGTTTTAAGAAATTATCGATCCACTTATGACCGAAATGAGTGTCGGGTGAGAAAAGGATTCATTGTTACATTGTTTCCTATAGATTTTGGTTAATATTTTGTCAAAATGTAGTTTAATATCTTGAACTTGTCAAAGTGGAACTTTTAGTAACCATAACTTTTTAATGGTGTAGACTGATACCTTCAATTTGGCTAAGTGAAATTTCTATGCCCTATCTCACTTAACAGTTAAGTTTGTTAGAAATTTAACGTCTGTCATTCTCAAAATTACAATATTCATACTATAATTAGCAAATAAGAGAAACAACAAGCCGATCGAGTTGAGCCCTATTATTTTAACTCGAGTTCGGATCGTAGTGAGCCAAGCTTATAAAAGCTTGAAATTATTCAAGATTAAATGAGCTTGAGCCTTGTTTGGGCTCATTAAATAAACATGTTGTATCCTTAGATTTACATATACGTTTATCACATATTATTTGTGTATTTATATATAAAAGGTATAATAAACGAGCTCGAGCATAATGTACAAAACCATGATTGAGTTAAGTTTATTTACCAACCGTAAAAATGAATTGATCCCTAGCTTGTGAAATATGTTGCTAGTTGAACTCGAGCTAAAAGTATTAGGCTCGCAACGACCTCGAGCTTGAGATTTAACGACCTCAAGCTTGAGACTTATGATTGTAAATGAGCCGAGCTCGTGCTCGAGCTCGAGCTTTAGCAACCTTGGGCTCGACTTGGCTTGTTTCTACACTTATTTTACTTGGGCTCGACTTGGCTTGTTTCTACACTTATTTTATACTATAAATATTGTAATTTTGAGAAAACATCTATTAAACTCTTAACGCACTTAACTACGACAACGATAATCAATCCCACCAGAGCGAGGTATGGAAGAGATGAGAAGTAAAATCACACTCTTACCCTTGGGTAAAGAGACGAAGGACCTCCGAAGCCTAACGGACTTAACTGGTAAGTGGACACTTAAAAAAAATTTAGCCCTTTTTCCACAAGTGTTTTAAAAATTCAAGGTACTAAAATTCCGCTTTACCAAGTTCAGGATATCAAACTACATTTTGGCCTTGATCTTTCAACATTTTCATAACACATAAAGGCAAGCCTTCCCTTAAACACATAAAACTAAGCATACATCATAACTACACAATCGTTAAAAGATTATGAAAAGAATTATACAATAAACTTGTATAACTATATGCCCCTATAATGAGAAAAGTATACACAAAGGATTACATGATAACACAAAAGTTTAACCTAGAAGCTTTGCTAGTTCATCGACTCTAAGAGTTGCTTGTGGAACTACATCTAGGTAATTTTCCTTCTTCCGTGTTCTAGTACTTGTTTTTGTTTTATTTCCCTTTTTGCGCTCAGAAGCTCTTACCACCTCTTTCCCCACTGTTTCTCCATGTTCTTGCCTTTCTGTTATCTCCATTGCCACCTTATCAGGCCGATGGTGTCTAAAAGTTGGCCCGGGTAGTGCAGATTTTGCAAAAGCAACAGCCATTGCATATACCACGTCAGCATCCAAAGAAGAATCTTCTAGCACAACTGCAATTCCGTCTTGTACTGCTTGGTTTAAGAGCGACATCACTCCTTCTAAACAGTCTTGCTTACTTGTGGTTTCTGATATATCATCTTCACCATCATCAGGTGTCATATTTTGGTTGTCATCAAAATTCTCGTGTGTAGTATTTTCATCTTCATTTTCCTCATACTCATCTTCTGTCAAATCTCCAGGTGATGATTCGAGAGACGCTACCAATGAATCTATTCTCTCGGTATCAGGATTTTTATTTGCTTCCTGGTGCTCGTTTTCTTGTGTAAACATTGATTTCCAATCTCGTGCTCGCCACATAAGTATGTGCTCTTGCTCAAATGAAATCAACACACAAGGAACAAGATCCTGAAATGTTGAAAACAATCTATTAGATTGAATTTACATAAATATTTCGAGCTCATTTTTTGGCCTCGAGGCTCGATAAAGCTCGGATCGAATGAGCTCCGGTAGAGCTCGAGCTCGAGTTACTCGATAAAAGCTCAACTCCCCTAGATGAGTGTGACTCACTTGTAAATTGTATTCTCATACCACATACCTTAAGTTTTGCACCAATTCTTCTGTAGTCGCTACCATTCATTCCTTCACAATTTATTCGCACTAAATCACATGCTTCAAATGCCTCTCGAACATTTTTAGCAAGGTCACAGTAAACACCGTTTTTCCCTGAAATATGTGCAAATAATTCTATAATCAACTTTTCTAAAAACACGAACACCCAATATAGCATTATTATTGTATTAATAAAACAAGAGTATATTCAAATTTCACGTGCAGCCGTTGAACCATGAGTTTGTCCTATCACTTAGGATTTGTTAAATAAGTCATCATGTTTTCTTAACGATTATAAGACCCTCATCATTATAGTTGGCAAAAAGAGCAGGCTACGTAACAGGTCCAAACGGGCCGGGTTGGATTACACCAGATACACATACACTAATTAACCATCAGTTTGTCCTATCACTTGAGATTTGTCAAATAAGTACCATATATTTAAGGATTATAAGACCCTGAACATTAGCGTTAGCAAAGTGAGTTGGTTACGTAACAGGTCCATATGGGCCGCGTTGGACTATAACAGATGCACTATTTGCGTAAAAAAGTAATAATAATTAGAGAGTTAAAACGATTACAAACAGTATATTTGTTTCAAAATCAATCTATATTTTAAGACTATTCACAATTCAGGAGGCCTTAAGCAATAAAGTTAGACTCTTGGAAACTTTTAACTCATTCCATCTGTTTCGTTATTTAAAACTTTTTAAAACCCCTTTGACCAGCTAAAGACACAACAAAACCCAAATCAAAATATCCATAAGAAAACGGGTTGAAGTTGCCACCTCTAATGCATGTCAAGGAGTAGCTTGACTACTGGGATTATGTGACACGTGTCATAATCTAAAAGGCATATTGTCTAAATAGCTTTCACGTGAAAAGCGTGTATTGATAATTTTATAAATAAATTATTCAAGAGGCTTACCAAGCTTGCATATTGGGATTAATTGTCGTCCTCTGTGTCGCATTTCACTTGCTTCTTCGATAGTTAGCCCCTCTGGGGCCCTTTGGATGAGCCTTGGGTATACAGGGGTAATGGGCTTCCATAACATAAGGGGGAAAACAGGGCGAGTTTTGTAATTATAATTTCTACCTCGAAAAAGATACACAACTCCTCCTTTGCTGTATATAATCTTCCCTCCTGTTTTCTCCTGTTACACACGATGACATTTTTTTAGGTATTTTGTTTGGTTTCTTACAAGACTAATGCTAAATGAATGAAGAGCCTAAACGTAATACATTGCAGTTAGAGGTGACAATTTAAAGCCATATATATACGAAAACGAGTGAATTCAGGTTGCACCTGTGATAGTCACACGGATAAAATATAAAGGAGTTGCTAAAATGGAACGGCTGAAGTGGTTCAAATGTGTCAAACAGGTCAAAACTCGTCTAACATGGATTCACATGCTTACAAAATTACATGTCAAAAAACATTTTTTATCAACTAAAAATCTAATAGTATTATATCTATAGTACAGTTTGTTTATTGCAAGAAGTGAAGAAAATGAACACATAATTTACGAGGTTCAATAATTTGCCTAAACCCACCGCTGTTGATACCGTTCTATAATATTCATGAAGATAATGGCTACCCACCACTACAAGACAAGTTTAGAAAGAAACGGACACAATATGATAACAATCTTTACTTCTCATACGCAGGTCCTAACCAATTGAGCAATTGCATCTAGGGGTAACAAGTCAAATATAAAGTAAGGCGTGAATTCACAAATATATCATTACTAAGAAATTCTGGAGATCAAGAACTAAAAAAATGACATTAATAGTAGCCGAACATGAGAGAAAATAACAGTAATAAGCACCAACCTCTAGTTGTTGGCGTACGTTGTCCATGTCAACGGTGCAAACACCTTTACATTTTATTTTGCAGACCCGCCTTCTCTTCCAATGAGCATGGATATTGTCCAACATATTGTGAGTCAATCCATCTCTACCTAAAATACAGGATTGTAAATGATCAATGCATAGCATATAACTTCAGTTTAACAAAAGAACATCCCATAAAAAAGAAACACAATGATTAAAGCCCTAGATAACATTAAAGAATTGCTTAAACTTTAACACAGTTTGAGACTTTTGCTGGTAAATGAAAGATATTCTCGACATCCAAAGTCATATACAGCATCATGTAACAAACAGAGCATCTCACAGGACGTTAAAACTACGCTACCAACTAGCTAAAAACGTTCTCATTTTTTTCAATATATAAGCAGAAACGAAGTAAAAGGTAGACCCAATGAATTGCTTCTCATTGCAATAACGCCAATAAGTACATGAGCTCCAATGTAATAAGATGGCATAACTAGACGCACAACTGCTTAATAGCACATGTTAATTGGAAACTAAAAAGCCATTTGAACTTGCGTTTTCAAAGTGATCATTGCAACTCGAGAAACCATACTGATATAGTCAGTTGATTGAAGTTAGCAATATTTACGCAATCATCTGGTTGCTTCAAATCTGATCATTCTAACCCAAATAATCTACACAACCATAGTCAGAATATGTTTGTATGTTTTTGTTATTAGCTTATTTGTTGGGCTTATGAGCTTATGTAATTTTTGAAAAGCTAAAAGCTCTCACTTTTTATGGCCTATGAGCTTATGAACTTAAATAAGCTTGAAGTTCAAATTGATAAGCTCATAAGCCATTAATATGAGCTTATTGGATTTTCAAATTATATAAGCTCATAAGCCCAACTTATAAGCTAAAACAAACACGCCTTTTGTCAACTACCGAAACTAATTGCAGCACATCCAAACACCTAACAGTCTAACTTTCATATAATACGTCCTATATATAATCTAACAATCCAAATGCGTATATAAATGTATTTCGAGTTTAGACAAAAACCATACCCATATTCAACTGTCTATCCGATTTCAAACACCCTTTAATCAAATCATCAACCTCCTCTTTCGACAACGGCTCTCCCAACACCTCATCTCTCTCCCTCACATACTTCGGACCCGACCCCGCCAAAAACGGACCAGGCGCCTGCACCGGCTTAACCCCTTTCTTATGCGGCGGCGGCAACACAAACGAATCAAATTCCAGCTTCTTCTTACTCGGCGCCAACGGCTTCCTACCCGTCCACGGCCTCGGTATCGTCCCGGGCCCAAACGGCGCAATCGCAGCTTCCCTCAACTTAATCGGCTTCACTTTCGGCGTCTCCGTGTAACTATACTGAAACTCAAAAGGCGCCTCGGGTATTACATATGACAAACCCTTCTCATCCACTTTTACGCATGTTTCGGCATCCATTTCGCTCTCTATCTGTCTCATTTTCACTATTCGCTTAAACGCAGGATGCTGAGAACTAGGGTTTCTAGGGTTAGGGTTTTGAAAATCTTGGTTTTTCGACGCTCTGCCACTAAACGAAAATATGGGTTTTAACGGCGGCGCTGCGGCGGTGTTTTCCGGCCATTCGCCGGAACCCAAATCATAACTTTCAAAACTAGGGTTTCTAGGGTTTACAAAATCCTTTCTGGGTTTGGAATATTTGGACTTCTTACCAGGGATAGAAGGGTCAGAAGGCGCCGACGGTATTCCGGCGGACTTATACAGCGGCGGAACGGTGGTTTGCGGTGGTTGGAATTTGGTTATGTTGTTAGCGGATTGGTGGCGTTTATTGAAGCGTAAATGGGTTTCGATATCTTGTTGAGTTTGGTGCTTTTGGATGTGTTTTTGGGCGCTGGCGTTGTTCCATCTTGAGAAGTGGGGTATGGTGGTGGTGGTGGTGGTAAGGTGGTGGGGGGATGGTTTTGGGTGGATGAATATTGGGAATTGGATTGTGGGTTTGAATGTTGTTAGTGACATTTTTGGAGCTTGGGTTGAGCTTGAAGCTCAATTTGTTTGAGGGATGAGGGGCATGATGAAGAGTGATAATAAAAAAAGTGCGGAGTAGCAGTGAGCTGTATTCGAAGTGTTAGACGTTGCTTGTCAAATGAGTTTTATATTTTAACGTTAAACACTAGTTGCTTCAAAATACTGCACAACAAACATATATCAAAAGTAACAAAATCGTTGTCGTGTTGTGAGTGCAAGTTTGAGCTTGTTTATTGTTAAGCCATACTCGTTTAGTTAGATCCGAGTTATTAATAAGTATTGAGTAGATAACGAGCAGTCTTGCTTATTTACACTCTTAATCACGTTGAGAATAAGTAGATATAATAATAATAAAAAGTGATGTTTTAATATAACTAGCGGGGTTGCTCGCGCGTTGTGGCGGGTGTGTTTTGTGTTTTGTCAGTTGTACGGTATAATTAATAATTTTGTTATCTGAAGTATGCATATGTTTACTTGGAAGCATCATTTGTTTATATTTACGGTTTCTTTTTTTTTTTTTTTTTTTTTTTTTTTTTTTTTTTTTTGGCGTTGCGGTTGAAATTTTTTTTGGTTGTTTGTTTTCTCGGTATGTTTTTTTTTTTTTTTTTTTTTTTTTTTTTAAAATAAACAAATTTGTATAAGAAATTTTTTATAAGTGTATTATTTTATTTTTATTTTTTGTATTTTTTTTTAAAAACAAATTTTCTTAAAGAAATTTATGTTATAAAAAAAAAAAAAAAAGGATCTATACCGACCGAGCACTGTAGCGGCGCAAAAAAAATGTATTATTTTTTGTATTTTTTTTTTTTCAAAAACAAATTTTCTTAAGGGAAAAAAAATGTACCGAGTACTGTAGCAACGTAAAAAAAACATTAAAAAAAAAGAAAAAAAAAATTACTGTAACGTATTTACTGTAGCACTGTTCATGCTACAGTGTTTGGACACGTGTCGCGATGTGGGAGAGTGCCTGGGTTTTAGATAGTATATATAATAATAATAATTTAAAAAAAAAAAAAAAACGTAACATTGATAAGCTCATAAGCAAAAGCAAACTAACATATATGAAATGAATTTGATATAAATGTAATATGAGATCTATGTAAGTATATAAGCAAAAGTAATGTAATATATGAAATGAATCGGTGATTCGGAGTTATTTGTGTAATTGATATAAAATGAGAATTTTAAGTCCTTAAATGTTTATTTTGTTTTAACTACAAAATGATAAACGTTGATTAGTTGACACGCTTTGTCCTAACCTGTTATATGTATAAGCGAATGTTCAACTCATTAGTATCGTCAAAAAAGGTGTTTGCTAATACTGTGAAACATGACTTTTTTGTTCACAGTTTTTCCTTTGAAAGCAACTGACGTATGCATCGCATCTTGTTGTGTTTGTTTTTGTTGTTGTTGTTCGGTTGTCTCTTGACGAATTAAAAGGTTGAAAATTTTATTATGTCAAACCACAGTTGAGATTTATCAAGATGCCAAGTTTTCAAATACCAAACCTATCAACCAAATAAGTACGATGGAAATGAAAGTCATTTCCTCGTATCCATACCGTCGAACCAAACATCTATTAATTTGATAAAGTGTAAAAGCCCAGAATTATGATTGGGAATTTATGAAAATGGTTATGGGTGGGCGTCAATAATAAAAGCCCATGTATACTTTGATAAAGCTTTTATACAGGCCCATTAGGGTTTGACTCTTTCCAAAAACTTCTAGGTTCATAAATCTTAAAATGCACCCACCCCTTAAGCAAAAGTTCATCTATAAAAGCAAAAAGTTCATCTCTCCCAACACATCAAAGGTTTTTAACTCTCTTAAAAAGACCAGATAAGCAAAAGCAGTTCAGCTATGGATGCCGATGGCAGGAGGTAAACATTTAAAATTAAACTTTCTAAATTTATTTCATTTCAGATGCGCTCATGCACATGGGTACTATACTATACTATATATATCCACTTTCTATAATTAATCCACTTTCTAAAACCGGCCACACCATATCTGATGATATCGAGCTGCTGGATCTCATAAGATCTAGCAGGATCTGATGTTGTTTTTGTTGCTGTGTGTCGTCGTATTTGTTTATTGATAGCTAGTCGTTTCACTGGTTTTGGCTGAAATTTATTCATGGCTTTTTTTGGGGTATGTTTTTTGGTCTGCAGCTAGACTTGTACTTATTATTGTTATGTTTTGGTGGCTGATGCTCATACTTAGTTACTAGTATTATTTTTATGATATGATGATGTTTATCGATCGATCGAGGCTTCAAATTGATCATATGGTGTTTAATTTGTGTTACAAGTTTCGATCGTGCCTAGCTAGCTACTTTTGATCGAATCATGTTTAGATGGTTATATAATTAATTAAAGTATAATCATTTTCTTACTTGCTTGAAAACCTTGATCTGTCCGGCCAGTGCCGTAGCTAGGCCAACGGAGGCCCTGTGCAAAACCGTTTTTATGATAACTAAACATGACAATTAGAAATATATTGTAATGATTAACTTTAATTTTTATGAGTTTTTCATCACTGTCACCCACTTAAAGTAAAGTTTAACAAATATTTAGAACAAAATTCCATATATCGTCAACATTTTGAGGTTGAAAATGAATTCTGAGGGAGGCCCCTAAAAATTTGAGGCCCTGTGCGATAGCACATCTTGCACATCCTCGCGGCTCTGTGTCTGGCCTAGATAAGCATTAATTTTCTTCAATTCATACTAGCTAGTACTATCTAATAATCTATGTTTTCAGTATTACATTAATTAAAACACCCAAATGTTTGTTATTAATTAATAAAGCCTTAATTTGTTTGTTTGACCTCATCACCATTTTAGGTTCTTGAAGCTGGGTCTGTATGGTATCTACGTAGCGGCAAATGCAGCTGTGATGGAAACAGCACCTCAAATGGTTGAAGCCACTGACTTTACCCGCTTACTTTTGGGAATCTCTGTTGGAGCTTTCATTGTGAACGTTGCTGCATTCATGTGGGAATTTACTCTAAGTCGTGCCATTGAAGACGATTGCTGGAAAATTCTTGTTTTCAAAACCGTCTTTTATTTTACAGCTATCCTATCCCCTTACTCGGCTGTTTCAGTGCTCTTTCCAAAGAAATTCGCGTGGTACCTTTTTGGAACGATATGCATGACCATGATAGGCCTGATTATTTTCTTTTTCAAGACCAAGCTGAAAGCCATCCTCGCATTGGCTTGTGAAAAAGTTGTTGATGCCGCACGTTGGATACGTTCGTTCATGACTACTGATGATCAAGTACCAGCCAATGCTGCTCCCGCTCGTCCTCCCCTTGATGCCTAGTTGTGTGCTGCATTTATGTATGTCTAGTGTGTGCTATTATGTATTTTTATCTTGTAATTTTGTTTGTACTAAAGCATTCGATACATTTTGATTGCTTTTTGTAGTATGTTAACTCTAACTATCAATGCATATCTGGCTTATTGTCTGGAAAATCATTGGTTTTTATTAAGATGGTGTATTACATGGTTGTTTTAAGGGATTATAATTTGTTGTGTGTTTTAAGTATGATATTGGAATCCATGGTTTTTATTAACAATGGTGAGTGATCCATATATATAACCCTTACTCTTAACATCCTTTATTTTGACATGTAAGCAGTAGCCAACAAGCAGCAACATTGGTTTGTTGGACAGTGAAGTGTTTCTTATCTTTTTTGCTTTTTGAAAATTTTTACGGGCAGTTTGTGCTGTAAGGCTGTAATAAATAGGTGATTTTTATAGTGTCAGAGGTGGATGTGACAATTTACTTGCAGTTATTCATGCTGCTGGTTCATCTATGCCGTCGCTTCCAAAAGACGTATGTGAGGATATCCGCTTAATGCTGTCCAATCTCGAATAAGGATTTCCTACTTATAGGAGCATGAAAGCTGTGGTTCAGTACACTCCTTTCAAGGAGGGTACCGGATGGCTTTGGATGATCACGGAAAGGATGAAGGTTGACAATGCAAAGTCGGAGGAGATTGATATGCTCCAAGTCATTTCAAAGCAGATTGAAGGACATGTTGCTGCTTGTCCTGTGCTATGACTTATCAGGAATTTTAGGCCGCTGCTCGAGAGGAGGATCAAGGAGCTTGCTCAAATCAGGTTGGTTTTTTCAACTTGCTGTTTGTTCGTAATACTTTACTATACAAATACATATACTAAAACGATTGGATCAGTCTTTGTACTGTCGCCTCAAGCACAGTTTAAGTGTTTACAGTTTAAATGAAATTTTGATCCTTAAATAACACGATAAATAGGGATTATTCGAGATAGTGTTTGCATCTATTCCAAATATTATATTTAGTAAACACTAGATGTTTGTTTTGAAAGTGATTGATAGTAACTAGTAAGATTGGGTGATTACCAGTATGAAAATGCGCTGTAGAGAGAGTGTTTCAATGCGCTCATGGGATTGAATTTGTAATAATCAGTTTAAGACTAAGTTAGTAAATTTTTTGAGGGTATTCAGGATTGCATTTTGGAGTTGATTATTTACTTATTGGGTTTGCGGGCAGATAATCAGAAAATAGTGTTTGGCAACAAATTGAAAGAAGTGATAATCTGTGTTTCATAAAACACAAACTAAGTTTTGATAAAGTCAATCTAGTATATGAAGTATAGTTGTACGGTTGTACATGAGTTCGTGGTTGAAACAGTTTACTGAGATAAAGGAGTTCCCTTGCACCTGAAACAGTGCAAGAGCGACACTGATTGACTATAAGGTTTAAAATTGCAATAGGAGTTGCTCGAGGTCTTGTTTTTTATTTACACAGCCTCAATTTGGTGATTATACAGCATTCTTCATGTTCCTTTTACATGCTATCTACATAACACAAAATGCAAACTAGTTGTAGGCATAATAAATTAATAATGAAACTAGGGAGAATTTCATATCTCCAAAAAACATTTAGTTTTTGAACCCACCACGACACAGGTAAAGCCCTCCCTTTTCAGGAGGTTGGCATGGCCACTTTCAAAACATTTAGTTTGTTATTAGCTACCCTTGCAGATCATTAAAATATATCTTTTCTGGTTGGTAGATGTGAAGTAAGGGTGGGCCGGGTAACAACTAAAATCACTTTTGGGTCAAAACGGAGATCTTTCGGTAGTTGTCAAAAAGGTTGCTTTAAAACATTCATGCCATGATTTTGAAATAAATAGTTGGGCGTCAAATATAACACTAGTAGAGATATGACACTGCCCATAGCATCTCATTTATGCGGCATTGGGTCCAAAATCCAAAATATCCACCTCTTTTGTGGAATATCAGAACCATAAATAACTCTAATTTTCTTTTCTCGATATGGATATGCCAGTGACCATTTTTTTCCTTTGTGTTCACTAATATCCCAAGAATTTAATGCAATGCTCTAAGATTTTGAAGTGGCGATGTTGGTACTGAGTAGTGACACAGCTCCCCTTTTTGATCCAGGCTCATTCCGTAACTGTAAGTTAATTTGGTTCCTTTCCTCATGCGTTCTTAGGTGAAGAGTGGTGTCTTTGCTTTTGGAGTGATTTTGATGGAGCTACTAACCGGGAACCGGATTGATTTGAATATGAGCTGATGGAAACAATAGCTTCTTTACCAGGAGAACATGGGGTTGTTTTAATGCAGAGTATTCGTTATGCATTGGACAGCAGAATAAAATTTTAACATCCTCCTAACAAGACAAGCAACCCGATTAGCCTTACTTGCTCAGAAATGTGTTGTAGACAAATCACTCCTGCACCCAACCCTTGAATCGGTCTTAAAGGAGCTAGAAGAAATCTATGACGTCATGTTACAATTTAATAACAGTAGTAACTAGAGGATGATAGCTTTAAGGATAAATATACTGCCTAATCTATGAAGGAATTGCAAAAGTCCTTGTTCCCTCAGCACCACTTCATGTTACATTTGGTGTCTATTAAGTTACTGGGTTAGTTTAAGCTTTTTGAAATAATTGTTTCTTGGAGTAAACTGTTGATAAATCCATTGACGAAACAACATGTGGTTTTGTTATTTTTGCTTTTGGAAAAGGACTATTTCTAAAGGGATGAGGTAGGTTTTTCTCTACTGAGGTCACTCACGAGGGTGAGGCGGCTTAACTGAGGTATCTACGTGACCGTTTCCGACCCAGGAAACGGCTATTGTGGGCAATGGATTTATATTTTGGTTGGCTTTTCTGTGCTTTTATACTATTTTAGTTGTGTGTCACAAAACATATGAAACAACAAAGACAAAGTACAAAGTTATCATGTTTGTAAGATTTCATGTTGAGTCTCGTGTCTTTTGACATTGGGTGGCTTGCGATGGTGTTTAGAGCAAACGGTGTGGTGAACTTCATGTGCTCGCCGTTCCAGTGTGGAAGTTCGCCGTTTGCTCGCCACCACACCGCCCCCTTCGTGCTCGTCGTGGAAGTGAAGCACAAGAGACAAAACCACTTTTAAAAATTTTACCGTTTGATTATGAGAGTGAGTGGGTTGATGGGGCAAATAAAGAGTTTGTTTTGTGTTACGAGGGAGTGGTATTTTGAAGTGATAGTGTTGGAATGAGGTGGCACCGGTAAGGCTCAAATGAAGAGGTTTGGCACTTCACCGCAACTTTTGCTCTGTTTGTTTTTGTTGTTGTTCGTTGTATTTGACGAATTAAAAGGTTGAAAAATTTATTATGTCAAACAGTTGAAAAGTTTAGGCATAAAAGACCAGTTTTTCTGATTTATGAAAATGGTTATAGGCTGGGCCACGATCATAAAAGCCTATGTATACTTTGTTAAAACTTTTATACAGGCCCATTAGCACTATCCTTTCTAAAAACATCAAGGTTCATAAATCTTAAAATGCACCCACCCCTTAAGCAAAAGTTCATCAAAAAGCAAAGGTTCATCTCTCCAAGAACATCAAGGTTTTTAACTCTTTTAAAAAGACCAGATAAGCAAAAGCAAAAGTTCAACTATGAATGCGGATAGGTAAACATTTAGAATTAAATATAAACAAAAATTTAAATTTATTTCAGATGCACTAATATACTATACTAGCTTCAAGACCCGCCCGATGGGCGGGCTAGCTCTATGAAATCATTTTAATAAATATTATAAGAGTATGTAAAACGTTGATTATCTCATAAGAACAACAACCACCAAAAAAATGCAATGACTGACAGAATATACCAAAAGAAAATTTGTAATAAATAAATAACAAAAGATTGAATGAGTACAAAATATATATTTAAGGCGCATGCAACACTTCCTTGTAGACTATGTTACTGGTTTAATAGACGTAGTTGCGTTCCATATCAAAACAAAGTAATTTAAGTCCTCGCTCGCTCTTTACTCTTGACACAACCACATATAATTGTGCATGTAAGAAAATATGGCATTGTATAAACAAATAAAACTTCAACAATGTCAGCCCTTGGATTTTCTTTATGGTCACTGCGTGTGAAATTGTCTCCTGTTTAACTTGAAATGTGTTTTGGTGTTGCACAGGATTATAATCATTCGTGGTATAGCTCAAATTGTTCCAACTTTACCACATGAAATGATTCTTCCTTCTATATTAACATTTCACATTATTAAAACTTGTGGCCTTGTGATGTAGCAAAGAACCGCCTATTGGTCTATGTAAACACATGATAGGTGCACCTATCTTTAATGCCAATCTGTGATACAAATATTGTTCAAAAAGTAGGCTGTCTATATAGATTCATCAAAATCAATGTTTGGTATCATTTTCCGAATCAGAACTATAATAAACATGTTGTTCACCATCAAGCATAGCCATCATATGTTCGTTCACTTTAGTCTATTTCATCATGGGTAGGAGCAAGTATTGCTCTATTAGCAGACGTGAATTGTATTTATTCGCTCATAATTCATGATCATTTGACTTAGGTACCGGGTGACTTGGAGTATTTTTTATCCATTTCTTCTTTTATTAAGAAAATGAACTGTATCACATTATATATATAAAAAGTTGGATGATTAAAATAACTATCTAGTAAGCATGATAAAACAAAATTTGATCAGGTTTTAAACATTTGAATGCACATTGGGTTATATTTTTTGGCCCGTCTTACCAACTTGGCCCATCTGAACCATTTCTATTCATGAAAAATTGCAAGCTTTTACCCCTGGTTAACTATAAAACTCAACCCATATCAACTCATTTTTAGGCAAACTCTTCTAAAAACCACAACATGGAGCACGCCAAACTTTTAAGTTGGTATTCAGAGACATCATAATAAGAATTCACATGAAAATAAACCATCTAACTAATTCTTGTGTATGAGACTGGTGCTAAATCCATTTTCCTTGAGCTGTCCAAGTGTCCATGCATGCCTTCGTGATTAATTTTTATGCACAACGCTTTGGGACTTGAAGTAGTTGTGAACCATGTCATGTCAAGGTGTGTCTACTACTTTACAATCTTTTGAAGTATAATATATATCCATAACCTATATGCAATATAAAAAACAATCATATGACAATTACCCTAATTCATACAAAGATGTTGCGAATCTTAATGAATTGAAATATTTGACTGAAACATGAAATTTTAATAACACAAATGCATACCTGAGACTTAGGTTCCACCATTCTCGAACTGCCAGATAAAACAAATGTATTTCTGCAATAAAGATATATGATTTTCATAAACTTCATCATAAATCAACAACATACATAAGTAATTGTCTAGCAAACAAAAAAATAAAGGGACCTACCGAAGCCATCTTTTTTACAGTTCCACTTCTCAGTTCATAACATAATTTCTTATGTGTAGAAGGGTTGGCAAAAGCAGCACACCAAGATAATAACCCAACTTCGAATCTTGCAATGTTCAGTGTCCGATATTTCACACTAATATGATCACTTTAAGTTGAATCAATATCCTAGGGCTCTTCTGCTATTACCTCTGAGATATAAATTCAACCACAAATGACATAATTCTATCACTTGTTGCATTGAAGGTATACTGTACATAGCGAGCACTTGAGGAAGTAGGAAAGCTGAGAGCAGGTAGCAACCATAACCATATTAACGTGTTCCTGAAAATCATAGGATAGATAGTAAAAAAAAATTGATGAATAACCAAGGGAGATTATTGATTGCCCATGTATAATCATGCTCGGTGCATTTAACTCCATGGTTTATCACTTAAATGTGTTATCCTAATAAGTTCCAACTTCCAAGTAGTGTCCTTATATACACAGTAAGGTATTTAACTCCAAAAATAAGCTTCACCAAGCCCCCCCCCCCCCCCCCCCCTTTTATTCTAGATTGAGATTAAAGAATATATCTAAAGAGTAGTTTAAATCAATAGAACACGATCATGCATCTCAAAACGAATGTCCATTTAAAGTAGTAATGAAATTAATTTTTTCCACTACATGTATCCTAAATCCTAATCGATAAACTTTTACTCTTTTTTTTCATGCAAAAATGTCCTTTCTGATGATATCATGATAAATTATAGAAGTAATAAAAAAAAACGAACACGTAAAATTATGATAACAACAATTCCACCCCAAACGCTACATGTCTCTTACAACTTGCTAATGCATTTGAGCTATGTAAAATGACATGATTACTTTCAAGACGCCTTATCCCAAGAAAATAATACATGACTCTGGATCAAATGAAGGGGTCACAAAATAAGATAGATAATATAGTAAAGTGATAATTATTCCGGATATCTTACCAATCAGGATAGTAGGGCTAGGATAGTAGGGCTGAGCATATCCCGACCGACTACCGCCTCCCGTCCCGATCCCAACCTCCCGCCGGCCCGATTACGATCCCGATCCCGACCTCCCGCCTGAGGATAGCACTTCAAGTAAGATAGATAATATAGTAAAGTGATAATAAGTCAAGAACTTCATGTACTCTTAAGCTTTTGACAAACCCAATGTTGAGATTTAAATCACAATCAGCTATTTATTATATTTCATAACAAATACACATTAAGTAGCAATTCACGTTCATGTCAACGCGCTGGTTATCAAAGTTTTACCTAAAATACTATTCCTCACTATAAATCTCAATTATAGTTATACACTGACATTCAAAATTCCGCTATAAGCAGTTCCAATATAACTCATAACAAATTATAACTCATCTATTTAAAACCGATCAGAAATCGACATTAACTAATCATCATCTACCTATCTGACATGCGCATATGTTTTAAGAATGGCAGTAACCGTTCTAGCATTTGTAACTCATCATTATCACCGATTGATACCATAACGGTTTTTGACATGAATGGCTTAGCATCTTATAATGATAAAACATGGCATCAAGACCAAAGAATTTATTGGAAATCTGAAAGGGGAGAAAAGCATACCACCTGGGATGGTGGCACGACTGGGCAGTTCCTTTGATAAAGCATCCACTTGTTCTTTAGTCAGTACCTAACTTAATATAAACATCAGTAGAATAAGCGGTCAATATTTATCAGAAGAACTATGCATAAATGGTTATTAGTCAATGTGTCTCATACCAAACGCCTAAGGGATCAATTATGACAGAAAGAAAAATTATTACAGTACATGTTCAACACATGGGATTTCAACTGTGCAACTTACATTAACGGGAAACAAAGAGAGCCTATACCAAATGTTCAAACAAAAAATAATAATAGCTCATTTAAAGCACATGGTAAATATGACGTCTTCAATTTTAATTGCACCCACATGGTTTGTAAAGAAAAGAAAATGCAGAAATAAATGGATTACTAACCTTTTTCATACTGGGATACAGGGCGGATGGATCTGGACCGTGGTCTCTTCCCTGCATGAAAGATAAGGCATTAAGAAAAATGACACCAAAAGAGAAGTTAATTTATGCAGGTTCAAAATGTAAAAACTGCTATGTAGTTTATAAGATTAATTAGTTGACAGATGCACCTTTTAAATACAGATTGGGACGGCCTATGAACACTTTCTATTAGAATAAAATCATGATTTATTATATCTATTAGTACAATTAAAATAATCCGTTTTACAGTTGCAATAGACAGGGTTTGAATAAAAGGGACAGTTTGGATTGGTTAACCAAACTGCATACAATAATAGTCATAGGGGTGGAAAACGGGAATATGTTATATATATAGTGATCATCTTGAACTGTAAACTATTGTGTGTCCAGTTCTAATAAAATGGGTATGTTAAATATAGTGAGCATCTCCGTTAACTACAATAACTTAAGTGGCTGTGAACATTTGAAACTTTAGACGACTTTCAGTTCTACCCAATTTGAACCGTTGATCTGTAGTACCAATTAATGTGACGATAGAAACCCATGACGACGGTCTATGTAATATATGTTTCTTAGAACCTGATCTACCTGTATAGACGGGAGGTAATTGATAGATTCGTTTTCACCCTTTTACAATTTTGAAACAGATGGTTACACATAACATATACTGGAACAAAGCTAGGTAATTTGTTTGAAAATTTTCAAAGATGGGAATATGTATCAAATAAAATATACGTGTTGAGTTATGTACAAACCTGTTTAAGCATAACATCATTGGTTGAGAGCATCAGGTCATCCTTGGTATCACCAAGAAACATGAGAAAGAAACATAAAATCACACTTGTGCTGTATCAATAAGCTGGTAGTCAGTACGATTCAGATGAGGAACCTGTCAATACAACAAAAAATACCATCAACAAATATTCGCAAAACAATAAAGAATCATAAAATTAATTACCATCATCTTGTTTTTATGGAGCTAAGATAGATATAAGCATACATCACGATTGTAGGAGGAAGGAACAATATCGTCAACCTTGTTTCCATTAAAGATACCGATTACAACAAAGTGACATTTAGCATGACCATGCTCATATTTATGTTTTTCTATGTGTATTCTTATTACCGATAAACTTATTTGTAGCCCAAGAGCCCAGTTCCTCTCAACTTGGCTTCTAAGATTAATTCATTGATAATCCATAAAAGTAGTTGGACGCAGTGGCATAACTGAAGTAGCAGCCTCATTTCGGTTGAATCCATCCAACAATTCATTGAAAGCACAAAATCTGGATATGGATGCATAATAATAGACAATAAAATGAAGTATTACTATTATTGTAAAACTTGAGTAGTGTTCCCTTCAGCCTATAATAGAAATTGAGACTGTAAGTTACCTACTGTTTACACATCTCTATCGAAATTAACGAAATGCAGAGGTGTTTATTTCAACCCATTTAGTTATGAATAGATATAGTTATATCTCTAACACATCAAATTGGTAGAACATAGAAAAAAGTATCTTAACAGGAAATGGTTCAAAATGGGCAAAACTGGTCAAAAGTCCCCAAAGTTTATTTATATGTTTAATCATATTCGCACTTCATTTAGTGTTTATAACAGATTAATACAGCAAAATTTGGCAGAGGATAATCATATACCTTTGTAATAGTATTTGAGCCAACATCAAGACTTATAATACATCACGACAATCATTTTCTTACTTTTGTGGTCATCATCTTCTTGTGTACATCATTATCAAACTAATGGTCCTACAAAAAATGCATATACCAAATAAGCATTCTTTATAATTCCTTTGCAAACTCAAATCATATAAATTGAATTAGTCAAATACAAACAGTAAAAGAATAAATATATAAAATTATGTAATCCATTACCTTCATGATGATTGTCAGATCTTAACCGGTAATCGTATCAATCAAATCAATCCATCAGCGATTCGATTATGTAGGTTTTGAGCTGTGGTTTTGATTCATGATTCAGTAATAATATGATCTCCCGATTGTTTTAATTTTTGAATAATGAACGATAATAAATATAAAAATACCTACCACAAATTGAGGTGAAGAACTTAGAACTCTGAAACTAAATTGGAGAAGAGAGATCCGGCTCTTTCTTCATAGGAAAATCATCCGTAATAACCTGAATCATTTTGAAAATCATATAATCATACCCAAAACATAAGGATTTAAACATGGTATAGATTAGGTTTTTTAAATATATTTTCCTCCCTAATTTATCTCCCTTTTTTCCTCAGGATTTTGATTTAAATGATTTTAAAAAACTTTCTATTAGTAGTGATGTTTCCAGGTGTCATTCTTTTAGAATTTTGGGAGAATTTTTGCCTCTAAAAATAGCAATCACACTTGTTCTATATATAGGTTGAGATATATTCACTTTCTAAAATTAATCCACTTTCTAAAATCTAAATTACAATTGTATTTCCTTTCGCTCTCAAAAAAAATAAAATAAATAATAATAATAAAAATAAAAAATTGTGATATTTAAACCTAACAATGAGACCTATTAATGGACTTACACAATTTATTTTTTGACAAGTGTAATATATATATATATATATATATATATATATATATATATATATATATATATATATATATATATATATATATATATATTTAATCATTTTCACCGATTAATATTTCAAATGCACTAATCACATTTTTAAGTCTAATTTTAGGTCTAGATTTTATGCATACAAATCATTTTTCAAAAAATAATTACAAATTTTATCATAGTTGTTCATATTTTGTAACACCTTATGTCCTTTTCACTAATGCCCGTTAAATAAGTTTGTTAAATCGCCTCAAATGATATTTTAAAAAAGAAACGTATAAATAATAATATTAGGACTGAGGTAGTATATTTTAAAAAGCTTTTGTGATAGCTTTATGCATTTGAGAGTAACTTTTCAAAGATGATTTTTTTTTTTTTTTTTTTTTTTTTATAATAAATTGAATAAAAGGTGTATGTGGCAAATGCACTCATTAAAAAGAAAAAATAATAATAATAAAATAAAAATAAAAGCATGTAGCATTGTAGACTTTTGATAGTGAGAGCTAAGTTAGAAATTCCAAAAGACAAGCAAAGAGGGAAGAACTATCTTAGTGAACTTGACCTACTAAGCCTACAATAAATAACTTTCTTAGTAACTTTGATTTACAAGTACAACGAATGAATAGCTTGAAGAACTATCTTAGTGAACTTGACCTACTAAGCCTACTATAAATAACTTTCTTATCATTCTGTGAGGACATACCAAATTTATCATATTGGACTAGTAAATTTGTATGATCATGCATCCATTCCTAACACTCTTGATTAGACTATATGTGCCTTAACATTAGAAAAATAAGAGGGTGATGATTTTCACATTCAAACTTTTTATTTACACACTCAAATTTACAACCGATTAAAACATGATGTTAACATTGTACATGTATCCATGAGGGAATAGTGTAGTAGCGTAGCCCAGCGCCATTTCCGACGTGTCAAGCTAAACGCCGCTCCTCCAGGCGCCATTTATTGCGTGAGAAAGCTGGCGCAAAACAAATTGGTGTTTTCTCTATCTTTTTTGATTTCTTAATCCATTAAAAGTGGGTTATTGTGTGTGTGCTTTTGTGTGAAGCGTGAAATGGAAGAGTAGGAGACTGGGAGTTGACTTTTTGTCAACGTTTTTTTTTTCTTTAAAATAATGTTTAGTTTATGATGTGTAGTGAGAAGTGTGTTTGTATTTATAGTGTGTGAAATTTTGATTTTATATTTTTTTACTTTCTTATTTATCGTTTTTATGTATTTCGTATTTTATTTTAATAAAAAAAACTATTTCATTTAAAAAAGTAAAAAAGTAAATAAAATGGTGGGTCTCAAAAATTAAAAACGACTTAAGTCACCAATGAAGAGATATTTTAATATCTAAATATGTGAGCATTAGAGTTTGGTAATACTAGTACTCACATAAATATCAAACCTCCTAAACAATTTTAAAAAGTTCCTTAAAAAAGCACGTGGTTAAAGAAACAAATTAAAAAAAGAGAAAGAAAAGATAGTATAGCAAAACCAAACTTCACCAACTATTCCCCCAATCTTCTTCTTCACCATCACCAGTTAGGGTTCCATTTTCATTTTCACCCACCATTTAATTCCGGTATATTTTAATCCTTACTATTTATACCATCATTACATTTATTAATTGCTCATTTTTTTCCAGTTTTCATTAATTTTAGATTCTATTTAGGATCAGTATAAGTAGTAGTAGTAGTACTATTTACTTTAATATTGTTAGATTTGCTTTAATTTAATGTAATACAGTAGTTATATTTATTCTAGTACCTTAAAAGCTGTTGCCCAAGTTTTTATTCTTTCTTAATTTCTTGTTTTTAAGAAAATGATTAACTGACGGAACTAGGGGGTGTCACGAGACGCGATGGAATCGTTAAAAACTATAATTTTTCCTAATTGCATCCGGTCCCAAAAAAATTGTGAACCCTCATTTACAGTTGAAAATTTAAAACATGGTTCCATCAATGTCGACGGTGGTGTTTGTTTCGGCGTATATAGCGGGCTTATAGCTTATGTGGTCTTCGGCTTATGTTTCATAAGCCCACTTTTTTGTGGCTTATTTTGAAACTTTTTTGCTCATATACCGAAAGGTTTCAAATTAAGCTACAAAAAGTGAACTTATGAAACATGAGCTGAAAACCAAACAAGTCATAAGCCGCTATTTAAGCCGAAACAATCACCTACTATGAGATCCAGGACTGGCGAATAGAGAGTAGCTTATTTGAGGCTTAACTGGAAATTTCAGGGTTGTTTGTTTTAGTTTATTGGCTTATATAGAGCCCATTTAAATGTTTGGATAAGCTTATAAGCTTAGGCTTATGAGCTTATATAAGGTGGGGTAACTGGAATTTTGAGGGGTTGTTTGATTTAGCTCTTTGGGTTATATAGCAAGTGTAAGCCCATTCAAATCTTTGGATAAGCTTATAAGCTTAGGTTTATGAGCTTATATAAGGTGGCGTACGTATGGGCTTATATAACTTTGTTAAACCTTTTTTCCACTTTTTTTTTTTTATCATAAGCTAATCCAAACACTCAACCTTAGCTTATGAGCTTATCTATCATAAGCCATAAGCTGCTTATTAAACATATGCTTAAGCCCAAAAAACAAGCTTTGACAAACTCCGCCTGATCAGGTTATTTTTAATGACTTATGAGTTTATGAAATTAAATAAGCTATAAGCTCAAGTGATAAGCTCTTAAGGCACTAAAAGTGAGCTTAACAAATTTTCAATAAGCGGGTAAGCCCATCAAGTTAGCTAAGACAAAACCCCCCTAAAATAGTAAACAGTCGAGTTAAGTCTAAGCCTCTAACTCTCTAAGGTTTCAATTTTGAATCGAATTTATGCGTATGGAAAGTTGTTATTGTTTTGTATTTTGTGTTCCTAACAAAGTGCGGTTATTTCTTATAACTTTTTTATCCCCCTAAAAAAGGTAGTAGTATCAAAAACAAAGTTCACCAACTATTCCCCCAATCTTCTTCGCCATTACCATCACCAATTAGGGTTCCATTTTCATCCACCAATTAATTCCGGTATATTTTAAGTTCAGCTTTTTTCCTTACTTTTTACAGAATCAAAACATTTATTAATTGCTCAATTTAGATGCTATTTAGGATCAGTAAAACTAGTTACTAGTACTATTTACTGTAATATTGTTAGATTTGCTTTAATTAAATGTACTAATTATATTTATTGCAGTACCTTAAAAGCTGTTGCACACGTTTTTATTTTCTTAATTTCTTGGTTTTTAGAAAATGATTAACTCATGGAACTAGGGTGTGTCCCGCGGTTTCACAGGACCCGATCGAATTATGTTTCTTAGTGTAGTATAATTTTTTCTAAGGGGGTTTTGTTTAAGGTTATATGTGTGCTTATGAGCTTATTTGATTTCGACTTATATTACATATGCCTCAATTTTCTGGCTTATTTTCGACACTTATAGGCTTATATAAGTTTATTATGATATAATAAGCTTATATAAGGCGAAAAGTCACAAAATAAGCCGCAAAATTGGGGCTTATGTAATTTAAGCCGAAACCAAATAAGCTAGTAAGCCCGCATATAAGCTTAAACAAACACCCCCTAATTGCATCCGGTCCAAAAAAAAAGTGAACCCTCATATTACAGGTTTTAAAACCTGGTTCTGTCAATGTAATTAAGTGTTAGTTGCATTAGTGGATGATTAAGGATTCATTGTTTTAGTATTTTACAACTATGAGATTGGGGACTGGCAAATAGAGAGTAGCTTATTTGAGGCTTAACTGGAAATTTGAGGGGTTGTTTGTTCTAACTTATATAGCAAGTGCAAGTCCATTCAAATGTTTGGATAAGCTTGTAAGCTATAAACTCTTAAGGTGGCGTATGGGCTTATATCACTTTTTTAAACCTTTTTCCACCTTTTTTGCATAAGCTAATCCAAACACTCAACCTTAGCTTATGAGGTTATCTATCATAAGCCATAAGCTGCTTATTAAACATATGCTTAAGCCCAAAAAACAAGCTTTGAAAAACATCACCTGATAAGGTTATTTTTAATGACTTCTGAGCTTATGAAATTAAATAAGCTATAAGCTCAAGTGATAAGCTCTTAAGGCACCAAATGTGAGCTTAAGAAATTTTCAATAAGCCGGTAAGCCAATCAAGTTAGCTAAGACAAAATCCCCCTAAAATAGTAAACAGTCGAGTTAAGTCTAAGTCTCTAAGGTTTCAATTTTGAATTGAATTTATGCATATGAATGTTATTGTTTTGTTTTTTGTGTTCGTAACAGTGCGATTATTTCTTATGTGGAGGTCACCAAGTATTCAACTTTTTCTTCATTAAGCTCACTAGTAGAAGTATCTTCCCATATAACATGTTTGACACCTCATCAAATGTACATGTTGGAATTGGGGTGGTCTGTAAGTTAGTTTCAATATTTGAGTGGCCTGTACGCATATACCTTCGTTTTTATTGAGAAGTGTGTTAATAATTTAATTTTGTTGAAGTTTTATGTAGGTGATGGTGTGAAGAGTCTGCCGACTTCTTTAAATCTGATTGGACATTACATGTACTGAGCGTTGAGAGTGATTCATAATCGGATTATATTTCCTCGGCATACAGTGTTTTGGAATTCAAATGGAGGATGGTAACCGTCTTGACCTTACCTTATCCCTACCTTGTGGTGGGCCATCTAACGGCTCAAAGGGTAAGAACGAAGCTGGCTCGGAGGCTAGGGTGGAAGAAGCAGATAGGGGTAGCAAGTTGATTGACGATTTCAAGAATTTTCTTGATGGTGCTAATCATAAAGAAGAGTCGGTTGCTGGCCCGCAAAGAAGTAATCAGTCAAAACCAGAGGAGAATCTTTTCTACGACCTCTCGAAGGGACCCTCTAATGTGGAGTCATCCAAGAGGAAAAATATGTTTGAAGAAATAAACGATCAAAAACGACATGAAAGAGATGTTTATCTTACTGGTTTGCATGTCAAGGGCCGAACCCCACATGTCTCAGTAAACACAGATGAAGGTTCAACGGCTGAAAATGAGGATGTGGCAGATTCTGAAGCCGAGGGTTCAACCTCAAAGCTCGATGCCTCAAAAAGATCTGATAGCAATAAGGAAGTCAGTGGCGTTGACTTGAAAAGTCAAAGTCAAAGGAGATTTACGATTTCATCAGAGAAAGATTTTAAAGTTGGAAATGGGTCACATGGTGTCCCGTTTTCAGGACAATCGGCAAATATACTGAACATGCCTTATTCATTATCGGTTAAGGAGTCCAACTCTATGCCTGTGAGTCAAAGTCAAACTTTTCCAGTCATGGGTAGTAATAGTAATGATAGACCCGGAAATCAGCAGCCCGTGATTCCTGCGAATTTGCCTTTGATGTTTGGTTACTCTCCCGTTCAGTTGCCTACTGTGGAGGCAGGTAAATCTGAGGGTCCTGTTTCTCATTCATTGCAGTATCAACAACCTTCATATTTTAACAGGGGCCCACCAAACCAAAATCAGCAAAACGATGGATTGAAGATTAACCAAGGTTTTCTTACAACTCCTTAAACATATTAGCCTTATGGTCAGTTTGATGGATTTTAAAAAAACTTAAGTTTTAGTCTCTTTTCTGCCTGTTATTTATACTTCGATAATCTTAATGAACCATTTGGATTTTGCTAAATAATTGAGAAATGGAATCGTGTAATGCATCTATATATATAGTCTTTAGTATGTTAGTCATTCATTTATGATGTTTTCTTCATCTTACTGTTTTATAAATTATTGCAGCTGCAACACCTATAAATGCACCGAAGCCATTTGAGAGGGCAAAAGAAGAAGGGTCATCTATGCATACAGAAGCTGACGTGAAGGGTACCAATGGAATCGACACTCCGAGAACAGAAGGGGTTCCTCCCGAATATCCAGCTATAAGGCCTGGTATAGCTGCAGAACTAAAATTCGGAGGAAGCGGATCATCTCCAAACTTACCATGGGTTTCTACAACGGGTCCTGGTCCTAACGGCAAAACTATATCAGGTGTTACATATAGATACAGTGGGACCCAAATCCGAATTGTGTGTGCTTGCCATGGGTCGCACTTGTCACCAGAAGAATTTGTCCAACATGCTAGCGAAGAACAACCCAATCTAAACGGTGGGTCCTCTGGTTTACCATCTTTTCCTAATAGCAACCCTGCCGCATCTGCTCAGAATTGATTCCGGTATTCCTAGTTCTTTCCTTTAGTAGTGAAGTCAATAAAAGTGACATCTGATGCTAAAAAAACTAAAAAATTGCTTATGAAATTGCCACTCGCGAAATACTATTCTCTCTTTATGTATTATATATATGCATAGCTTATCTATCAGCATTAAAATATAGGAAGTTGTATCATGTATGTAATGTATTTGTAATGACATTGATTTATGGAATGAAGCCTTTGTAATTTGTCCAAACGATGTTCGTGTTTCTCTCTTGTATATTGTCGTTAAAGATAGATTCTATCTAGGGAGTAGGGAGTAGGGACTACTAGCTTGCTACTAAGGCATAACCGAAGTAACAAAGTGTAAGTGTAAACACACAGAAGTCTGAAAAGAATGTGATATATTCTTCAATGGTTTCTGTAGTGCACACTAGCCCATTATAAAGGGTGGAACTATTTTTGGCAGCTAGGCCAAAAATCCCGAAAATGTAAATGGACAAGAAATAAACCAGATTAACCAACTAATGGATTGTGTCCTGGACTTTACACTATTCATTAGTAAAAACTGAAAAATTCCTAAATTGGGAGATATATGAAATCGAAGGTCTAGATAGTTGAAATCAGCTTTAATAGTTGGCTGACTGACTTACGGCTTTTTTCAAACCAAATTCCGACATTTTTCACAACTTGCGTCTCTTTGAGAGCTTTTTGTCCATATGAGCCACATAACTCTAAAGGAATCAAAATTTATCCCCATTTAACGATGGGCTTCTTTCAGCTTGTATGCTTTATGATTGTTAATCCTTGGATTTGTTGCACATCATAGCTATACCTATATGTTGATTCCCATACTGGGTGATTGATTTCTTTGACTTTGTCGGGGGAATGTTGGCCGTTAACACAGAGCAGTGATACAACATTACAACCATACAGGATCATGAAGAGCTGTTTTGATACTTTTTAGGGTTTATAAACTTATAAGCTACTAAGGTTAGACATTAAACTAGGAAATCTCAAGTATTATTTTTAATCTCATCCTTATGAAGGAGAAAAGTCATGAAATTGTGAATAGTTTAGACTGATGTGGCCTAGTGGGCACATCAAGTACTTGTAAAGTCAACACGAGGGTTGGACTTTGGTTCAATAGAGGTGGCAAGATGTGCGGACCGAGTCCTAGGTCAAAATGTCATACTCCGGGTTTGTGTGGGTTGACTGGCACAAACCATTTTGGAATGTGTTTTATTAGGAACTGCTGCTTTTCTTCTTATGTCAATGTAAGTCGAGGAACCATATATTTACCACTTTAGTAAAACTGTAAAAGTAAGAAGAAATGTGAGGTGTATTTCTGATGGCTGCTTAGTAGAAGTAACAAGTCCTTTTTTTTTTTTTTTTTCATAGCATCACCAAGGATAATAAAAAGATTTTCTGGAACTTTTTGGTGTGCTTATGTGTAGTAGGGGTGGCAATTTCTGACCCTGACACGAAACCCGACCTGAAACCGACATGAAAATTTGGGTCGACATATCTAGCCCGTTTATTAAACATGTCAGGTTCGGGTTGAGATTAAAATAAACGGGTTGACCCGCCAACCCGTTTAAGTTTTTTTTTTCTTAAAATAAAAATTATTTATATTTAGTTATACGGGTTAAATGGGTTAAACAGGTCGACCCTCTAACCCGTTTAACCCATTTAACTCGTGTAATGTGCTAACTTTTGTATATAAAACGGGTTAAATGGGTCAACCTGAAACCCGTTTAACATATTCAATCTGTGTAACTTATTTAACCCGTCAACCGAAGTATATATACGGGTTAAATGGGTCATGTTCGGGTTACGTGTAAACAGGTTAGGGTTGACGTAGCTGACCTGATAATTTAAATAGGTCAGGTTCGGGTTGGGATTTTCTGACCCGCCAACCTGACAACCCGAACCCGCCAACCTCAATCCGACCCGAATTGCCACCCCTAGTGTGTAGTGTTGTAAAAATCGGCCATGGCGGCAGATATGATGGCGCCATGGCGGTTGGCGGTGGTTCACCGCCACGATATTTCCCATATCGGTTTTGGTCAATGGCGGTCAAAATCAGAGCGTGGCGGTCAAAATCGGCCATGGCGGCGGGTCGGTCAACATCGGTCAACTTCAGAAACAAAATCAACATTTAAACTTTTATAAAATCACCTTTTTAAATAAAATTTGAGAGTTTATTTGTTAAAGTGAAATATATAAAGGATGTGATATTTTAAATTTAAACAGGATATCATATACCATAGCTAAATATTACTATATAATAGCATATATGTTAAGAAAAAATTGTCAAACAATAAATAATTAAGTCAAATATTTTTGAGTATAAGTTTTGCTATGTTCTATTGTGACAAAATCTTTACTATAATTGATATCAACGTATAAAATGTTAATAATTAATCTTGCACAACATACAATAAAGTTAAAGGTTGGTAGTCATGTAAATCGAAGCTTTTGATATTAATGTATTTATATTTCTAATTCATTCATAATAATCGTTACCATTATATTAAAAATGTATAATTTACTTTCGATAAGAATGCTTTGAACATAGGATTAACTCGAACTTTTAATCATTGTGATCTACAAGTTTGAGCATCCCAATCACCATTATTAGTAATGCATGATATTAGCAAAAAAATATGGAATAAAAATATAATATACCAAGACCTAAATTATCATCTAAAAAATAGTATTGGACAAATTTAAGCTTAAAATAAATACTATAATATGAAATTTTATGTCATATTTCAAAGACATATGCCTATAAATATAACTTTAGATACATTAGCAAAGCTCTATTTCGTTTGGAAATTAACTAGATCACAAAACCACTATGTCGAGTTCTAATCCAAAACTTATTTGCAAGGTAGACGCAAAAAGCAAATACACTCATCCTTAACACCAATGTTCAATTGCGACATCTCTAATTTAGATCAGATCACAAACAATGAACAATGCTCAACTATCAAAGTGAAAATCATACATATTTGGAAAACAACAACAACTCTTAGGGATGGTTCTTCAAAGGGTCAAAACATTAACATGTTACTAATGGACGAAAAGGTAATGTTTAATTATTTGATATTTAAATTTTGTTTATATGCATTATATAGCTTTGATGTTAAAATATTATCGTTTTTGTTGTTTAGATATGTAAGTTAGATTGATCCAAAACTCAAAAGATCGTGTATTGTGTTTTTCAATAACTATTGTAGGGCAATAAAATCCACGCTTGTGCAAATCATTACGTCCTCAATTTGTGTCAACCAATGCTGAAGAAAGATAACTCTATACTTCTATCGAATTTCAATTTGTATACCGGGTTGGAAGGCATGCAACTAACAAATCACGCTGGCAAGATTTACTTTAAAAATAATACATCCATAAGTGTGGTTCAGGATTTTAATTGTGCACATGATGGATTTGAATTCATTGAATATCATGATATCATCACCAACGAAAAATACAACAAGCTTGCGTTTGGTAAGAATTACACACAAAATTATGTTACATTAATTTAAAATAATTTTTATCATTCAATGTTTATTTGATGAACGTGGTGTTTGTAGATATTATTGGCTTGATTTCATCAAAACCAATATTGAAAGCAATATATTACAGAAAGAAGACAACAATAATTTCCGAATTCAAGCTTCAAAATTTAAAGTAATGTTTATTGTTTATAATTATGATACTACCTCTGTCCCATAATTATTGTCCATGTTTGACTTTTGAAGTCTTTATTTTGCAACTTTTACCTTAAATATTTTTATTTCTGTTATATAATACTTGATGAAAATTATACAAATGAAAATATATTTAAAACTCAATCCATTTATATATTTTCCATCAAGTCATATATATCACAAAGAAAAATAATTACGGTTAAAGTTAAAAGCTAAAGACTAAAAAAGTCAAATGTGGACAATAATTATGGGACTGAGGGAGTAATATTTAGAGCAATTTGTAACGCTTTTATTCGTAGTATCTTATTTATGTTAACATTATTTATATATTAAACAGTGGTGATGAAGTTAATGTTACATTATGGGAAGATAATGCTGACAAATTGGACAATTACTTAAGTCAAAAATATATTCAGAATGAGCCAGTTGTTATGGTTATTCAACTTGCAAAAATCAACACATGAGGAAGTAAGATATAAAATAAATTACTATAATTATTCATATCTATTATTACACGTTATGTTTCAGGTTGTTTTATATTTTTATTTTGTGTTCTTTATTATTATTTTTTTACACCAGATGAGCACGAGGTTTCAACTATTCCTTTTTACACCAATGTTATTATCAATGAAAATATTCCTGCAATAACATCTTTCAAACGAAGGTATACACCTTTTTAATTTTGCTTCATTGTTTAAAAAAAACTAAATTGACAACATAAATTTGTGTTTAATCTTTGTAAATAGGTTGCTGGATAAAAAAATATGCAACACAAAAACCAGGATTGTCGATCAAGATGACAGCGTTGCTAATGAAGTATTTTTGAATTTTTAAAATTTAACTTTATGTTTTCTTTTTTAACTTAAGTGTTTAGTTATAAAATTATGGGGAACCATCATGCAATTGCAAACCTTGTTTGATTATATAATACTAAAATCATTTCAAGGGACAATCCTCGGAATCAGCTCCTATAGATGATGGTGATTTGTCAACTGTTAAGCACGGAAACGCATGTAATGTTGCAGTCATTAATATATCAGACGATGAGGATGAGGTATTATATTATAAATTTAGCATGTATAAATTGTACATTTCCTAAAATGTTTTAAACAATTTTTTTGTTAATAGTGATGATGATGAATGTGTTTATTAATATTTATATCTATTTTTATTATACTTACGAAAATAATTATACACGAAACATATGCAGATTTATGCGGCTGGTCTAAATAGTTATCGAAGCACTCCAATTTGGAAAAAGCCAAAAGAAAACGAACATTATGTAGCCAAAGCATTATCAACAGAGTGATCATCAACAAACCTAGAAGTACCAGCTACATAAATAGAATTCATGATAACAGACACAATATCAACATGTAGAACTTGTTCCAAGAGTCGATCAACGTCGTTTTTTAAAGCTCTGTTTCTTTGCTTTTGAACCAAAAATGCATTTTCATTTGTGTTGAAAATATTTATCATTGATTTGACCTCCTTTTGAAGTTCCTGTTCCCACCGTTGAGCACAAAGACGCAAATGTTGGACGAATGGCAAAAATTGTTTTTGAAAAATTTCTCTCTTTTCTCGCTCGAAAGCTGATTGAAAAGTAGCAATTTTTATTTCTGAATTACGTTCAAATGCATCTTCCAAAATTTCGATGTCTTCCATAAAAGTTTTAAAATACTCAAGTACACGACAACGTTTGGGAAAAGGTGTAATTTCACCAGAAGATGGTAAAAGACCATTTATTTGTGCCACAGTTTGAACAGGAGCCCCGTTGGAGGATGAAGACATATGACTCGGTCACATACCATGATTTCTCAGGTATTTCTTTTGGAGGAACAAAAGATTTCGAAATATCATACGGTTTGCAAAATGGTATTTGACTCATTTTTGATCGACTATCTTCTTCATTTTCTTCTTCTTCCTCAGTATCATGTACAACAACACGCACAATTGAATTATCAAGCATTTGATCAATACTATAAATTTTAGGATTTTTCTTGAGTGCCTTATGAAGAAAACGGGATTTGTTGTCACCAAGAGCAAAGCCTCCATTAGGTTTTGGCTTCATTTTGAATTTTTGAATTGTTGTGACTGAGCCCCCAGTTTTGTAAATGAAATTTTGAAATTCCTTTAGTTGGCATTCAAGATCCACAATTTCTCCGATCAAAGAATCTTCTATTTTCCTTTTTCTCACTTTGTGTTCATAAAATTCAGTTTTACAAGTTGACAACTCTGTTTTTGTTTTTGAAAGCTCTTTTTGAAGTTTTTCAACTTGTTGTTTGAGTTCACTTTTGTCATTTTCCAGTTTACTAATTGCACACAAAGTTTTTACAAATGAATCAATGAACTAGTTGATAGTTTTATGATGAAAGGGACTTTGATGGAAACAATAAGAAGGAAGACGGTGATAATGGCAGAAGTGTATGGCGAAAAGCGGTAGAGGAGCTTTGCCAATACATGTTTGTTGTTTCTGGGCTTCCTTAATTTGTTGGAGTATTTATAAACATAGAATTTACGTGTAAATGAAGAGGTAAAGTTGATGTTGGCATGTTGAATGGTCAAATAAAATCCCAGAATACATATATTTATCACAAGAACATTGAATCTCTTTTGGATATGTAGCAGGGTTGGGCTCTATAGAGTTCAAGGTTCTAGTGTCAGATTTTAGTCTAAGGCTAGACACAGTAAGGGGATTCAATCCCCTTACTTTTCCCTGCCACGTCAGCTTTCTCTCTCCAGCGACCTGCAGGCGATTCAGTGCCCCAGTAAGGGCGACCTAGTTCCGTTTTTTTTTTTTTTTTTTTTTTTTTTTTTTTTTTTTTTTTTTTTCACATTTTAAACACAAACTCAAATTTCATTAATAATTAAAAAGTTACATAATAATTCAAATAAAATAAAATACATTACAACACTTATTAAAAACTAATAATCCAGATTAAGTCGTTCCTTGATCGAATATTTGATTTCTTGCGTTTTTTGCCGTTGTAATGCGGGCAAAGCTGGGTCGATTGGTGTGAGATAGAAGATGAGGTCTTTTTGATGTTTTCTTTCTCGATCAAGTGCAAGTTTTTGTTCTTCCATTGTCAATCTTCTGTCTTTTTGCTCCGCTTTCTTTTGCTGCAGCTCCAACTCCTTTTCCCTTTGCTCCAGCTCTTTTCTCTTCAACTCGTAGTAGCCGCCTGCAAGTTCCTGCTTCTTACCCAATGCCATTGACTTAATGGTTTTCCATTTGTCGGCTACCCCTTCTGATGAGGCGAAAAATGATCCGTTTTTAGGGGGTCATTTAAGCCCGGAATTGGATTTATTTGATCAAATATTGCCCTAAATCGTTCCTTTTGTGATTTTAGGTACTTTTGGAGTGAATTCTAGAAAAGGAAGCATTTTGGACGTTTTTGGAGCATAAAAGTGAAGAAAACGGCAAAGTCTTAATTTTCCTTGCTGGGAACAGTACCTGACGGCGTCACCAAGTTCTACATGACGGCGTCAAGAGGAAAACAAGAGGTGAAGTGGATAGAGTCCGTGACGATCCAGAGAGTTTTTACACTAGGGCATGACGGCGTCACCATAGGCCGTCATGGTCCCTTTACACGTGACGGCCCAGAGGAAAATTGCTTTTGACGGCATCAGATCTGGATCTAGGCAATCCGATATTATTATGGGCGGCGAGTTGACGGCGTCAGATTTCTCTTCTTGAAGCGTCACGTTGGAAAATCTATATAAAGTTTTGTAATTTTCATTCATAAGGGAGGACAATTTTAGGGATAACTTGGAGAAACCCTAGCACGATCTTATCAGTATTTTCAAGGGTTTTTACCCTTTGAAACCTTTCATGTTCAATTAAGATAAGTATCCTTTCAATTCATTCAATATGTCTATGTGTTGTTTGAATATATCTTACGCTTGTCTTGATTTTAACATGCTAGGCTAGATCTCTTGTGTGTTTGCTTAGATGTAGTGAAACCTAGATGTTGATTATGGGTTGATTGCTTGTTTATAGTTGTTACGGATGAATGATTTTGATGTTAGGCTTAAGAAAACTGGCAGACTTCCATAGTGTAACTTGCTTGAACGTCTTAAGAAATATGAACCAATGCGTACTAGGTTTTTATGGTTGTATTTAATGCATGAGCGAATTCTAATGATCCCATGTTAGGAGCTTCTTGCAGGCTCGACATAGGAGTGAAGTAGGAGCTTATAAAGTTGGGGAAGTACGTATGCCACCCCACGATTGGTATTAAGGAATATAACCCGTCATCCACGCAATTGTAACAAACTATAAACCTGTAAAAGATATCTAGGGAGTAATGAAATCTAAGTAAACACAACTTTCCCATTTATTGTTCACACCACTAGTTTAATTAGCTTTATTTACATTTTTGTTATTTTATTTTGATTGCATCTTTAGTTATTGGGTTAGCTGATTAGCAACTAATTCCGCCCAATCTTCCCAAAACCCGAGATTTTAATTGCTTTTATAAAAATATAAAAATACAAAAAGAATCATCCCTCACCTCTAGACTTAATTTTTAGGCTTTCTAATCCTAGCGACACTATTCCTGAGTTGAACGATCAATCCCCCGGTACTTGTCACTATACTATACTACAACGATCAGGTACACTGCCTGGTGGGGGTTGTAAGCTTCTCGAGATCCCTCGAGAGGTAAAGCCTGGTGCAATTCCCACGCATCAAGTTTTTGGCGCCGCAGCCCGGGGAATAGTTATTGTCTAGGTTAGAATTTCTTTTTATTTGGTCTACTTGCTAGATTCCTTTCTAGTAAGACTTTATTTTTATTTTTAGGTTTTCTTTAGTCTATCTTATTTCTTTGTTTCCTTTGTTCATAAACTATCTCGACGGATAACAATAACATTGATCGTTTGATTCCTGTTATTCGTATTTTTCGTCGTAGGATTTTCCAAATGCCCGCCCCAATCCCTTTAGTGGAAAATGAGAACCCACCTAACCTATCACCTGACCACCAATTTGACAATAATTCTGAAATGGAGGAGTCTGACCATGATGATGACCATAGGGCTAGTCCTTTTTACTATTCAGACTCCGATGAGGATCTAGATGATGGTGATGTGATTAATGAGAATAGGATGGAAGATGAAGTGAACCCTCTTAGGTATGTCGACCCTAGAACAAGGATTGAGATTGATAGCTCATTCAATATGCAATTTCCTTGTAAGATTGGATTTAGGAGCTTTGATGCCTACCTTAACTCATCTCTACCAATGAACATAATCTCGCGTAGTGAATATAATAAAATCATGATAGATGAGTTAGAATACAAAGGAGATAATATTATTGCTAGGGCAATGACATTACATGTGTTTGTAGGAAGCTTTGTTTATCTTGTTGAGTTCATGGTTATGGAGAATCTAGGAGAATTTATCGATAGTAAGTTAACCCAAGTTGTGTTTGGGAGACCTTTCAAAAGGTTGACCAACCTTGATGAAAAACTTATGGAAGGGTTAATTACATTCTCGGAGGGGGATGAAGATTTTGTCTACCAAATGCCCCGTGCACACCCTAGGTTCAAGGATTTTTCCATGGAGAAGTGTAGTAGGTATCCGCCCCTAGAAATGCTAAGTGAGAATGATAAAAGAAAAGGGCTTAAATATCCTCATGAAAAAAATAAAAGGTACTATCGTGGATGTTTAGAGTTAAGTGATGATCATAAGAAAGATGAGGCGACTATTAGATGGCTCACCCTTGGTTATGTGAGCATAAGCGTCACACGGTAGCCCATGACCTTGAGTCTAGCTACAAGACTCGTAAATAAAGAAAAGCGCTTCTTGGGAGGCAACCCATGCTTTGTGTGATTTTTATTTGTTTGATTGTTATTTGTTTCCGTATACATGCTTTATTTTTATTGTTGGTAGATCATGTTTCAAAACTAAAATGGTGAAAATACTTTATTTTGTCATTTGACTTAGTCTTAACTTCATCCAAAGGTATTTCACAAAAGATAAGTGTAAGGGGAAACCCCAAATATGTTTTTAAGAAACAAAATCGATCATGATTCTTCACAATATTAAATGAACATGTATATTTTTTTTTGGGTAAAGGGCATTTCACCTGGTAAAATATATTACTCCAAAAAACCATTTAAGTACAATGGAATGTGGCTGAAGTACCACATTAACCTCAAGCAATCGCTTGACACAACCACTAAATCATTTATGACATGCCATAAATGACAACTAGCTACAGCCAATAAGACTACTAAACCAAAACCAGCATAAAATAATATACATCAGAAAATTTTATGCAAAAATATAAAACAACCTAGTTAAGACAAAAGTCTTGAATTACAGCAGACTTTAATTGTGCAGGAGAGAGGCCAAAATCATCATCATCATAATTATTACCGTCACCCGTATCCGCTTTCCGTCGCTTATAATGACTCTGCTCCTTACTTCCACTACAAGAATACAACGTCCCAATGTGATCATCAAACACTTCATCATCATCACTGTCAGAAACTACCACATTGCCCACCTTAGAAAATGGGTTACCCACCATAGTTGAAGAATCAACCTTTTTAAGAGGTTTGCCATCATCATCTACAAGAGTAACTTTTCCTTTAATAATTAGCTTTTCAATCTGTCCAATTTTCTCAACAATAGGAGTAGTACTTCCATTTCCATCCATAGAAACCTCCAAATCAGCCCCATCCTTAGGAGAAACACTTGTTGCACAAGGAATACCATAGTCATCAGTATTGGCCATATCAAGAGCATCAAATGGGTTCGATGTAGCAATAACCTTCCCACTCGTACTTGCCTCATTAGTGATTTTCTCCTTAGTAGCGACCGGCTTTTTTGAGACAGGCCTCCAAAATTTTGGTTTAGGCTTATTAAGCTGAACACCCCCAATAGGCCGAGAAGGAGCAACCACATTCTTCCCCTTACTCTTACGATTGTTTACCCCAATGAAACCATCATCCGTCTTATCCAAAGTCGTAGAAGCTTCTGAAGCCTTAGCTCCCACATTAGTATTACTACGAATAGCCTCCTTAACACGATTTGGGCATTCAATCAAAGCATGTACAAAAGTTTTACATTCACTACAATGAACATGTATATTCGTATTTGTTAGAGTCAAATGCTTGTATCAAGTCATAATGATGTTTTGCAGGATTTTCCAGGAAGTAGGACATAAGTTTTCCAGAAATTTTTCGGAAACTTAACGTAAAGATTTCTGCAGATCACTTCTGACGGTGATGAGGCGAAAAATGAACCACTTTTAGGGGGTCATTTAAGCCCGGAATTGAATTTATTTGATCAAATATTGCCCTAAATCGTTCCTTTTGTGATTTTAGGTACTTTGGGAGTAAATTCTGGAAAAGGAAGCAATTCGGACATTTTTGGAGCATAAAAGTGAAGAAAACGCCAAAGACTTAATTTTCCATGCTGAGAACAGTACCTGACGGTGTCAAGAGGAAGATCCTGACGGCGTCAAGAGTAAAAGTGGTGACGACCCAGTGCAAACCTGACGGCGTCACAACAAGGGCGTCAAGAGTTAATTTGGTGACGGCCTGCATAAGGTGTATACATGACGGCGTCAGACCCAGATCTAGGCAGTCCGAGGAACTATTTGGCGGCGAGATGACGGCGTCAGACATTTGTTCTTGATGCCGTCACCTATCAAACTCTATATATAGTTTTCTATTTTTCATTCATTAAAGAGGAACTTGTGTGGAGAAAACTAGGGCCGAACTTTGTAAACCCTAGGTCATATTTTACAGTACTTTCAAGGGTTTTCACCCCTTGAATCCTTTCATGTTCTATTGAGATAAGTCTTCTCTTAATTCAATCAATATGTCTATGTGTTGGTTGATTATATCTTGTGCTTGTCTTGATTTTAACATGATAGGCTAGATCTATCTTGTGTTTGCTTAGATCTAATGAAACCTAGATGTTAATTATGTGTTGATTACTTGTTTATGGTTGTATTGGATGAATGATTTCAATGTTAGGCTTAAGAAAACTGGCAGATCTCCATTGTGTAACATGCTTGAACATCTTAGGAAACAAGAACCGATGTGTACTAGGTTTTATTGGTTGTATTTAATGCATGAGTAAATTCTAGTGATCCCATGTTAAGAGCTTCTTAGTCGGCTCAACATAGGAGTGAAGTAGGCGCTCATAGGATTGGGGAAGTAAGTACGCCACCCCATGAATGGTATTAAGGAATACAATCCGTCATCTACGCAACTATAACAAGTAATTAACATGTAAAAGATATCTAGGGAGTAGTGAAATCTAAGTAAACACAATTCTCCCACATATTGCTCACAACTTTAGTTAATATAGTTTTATTTTCATTTTTAGTATTTTATTTTGATTGCATCTTAGTATTAGGGTAGTTGATTAGCAACTAATTCCGCCCAACTCCTTCAAACCCAAGAATTTTACTTGCTTTCTAAAAAATATAAAAATACAAAAAGAATCATCCCTCATCTCTAGACCTAGTCTTTAGGTTTTCTAATCCTAGCGACACGATTCCTAGCTTAACGATCAATCCCCCGGTACTTGTCATTATACTATACTACATCGATCAGGTACACTGCCTGGTGGGGGTTGTAAGCTTCTCAAGATCCCTTGAGAGGTAAAGCCTGGTGCAATCCCTACGCATCAAGTTTTTGGCGCCGTTGCCGGGGAATAGTTATTGTCTAGGTTAGAATCTCTTTTTATTAGGTCTACTTGCTAGATTCCTTTCTAGTAAGATTTTATTTTTATTTTTAGGTTCTCTTTAGTCTATCTTATCTCTTCGTGTTTTTGTTCGTAACTCTTCACCACCCGACATCATGGACGATGGGAACATCTTTGAACCCGTTATCCCACCACAACAAAACCCACCACTAGAACCTCTTAGGCCCCGAACCTTAGGAGAGTATTCCCGACCTAGCCACCAAGGCTACCGAAACACCATTGAGCTCACCGGAGCCAAAGTGACCCCCTTGCGATCCGACACCATCCGGTTGGTGCAAAGCGGATGTGCATTTCATGGACTTCGTTCCGAAGATCCAAACCAACATCTCAAGGACTTCCTTAAAATCGTAGATTCTATAGACCTTGATGTTACAACTAGAGAGTCAACCCGTTTACGCCTATTCCAATTCTCTCTACGTGATCAAGCTAGCCAATGGCTTGAGCGATTACCCGCGGGATCCATCACTTCATGGGATGATCTCACCACTCGTTTCCTTGCTCAATTTTTCCCACCGGGGAGAACTACCAAGCTTAGAAATGACATCTTGATGTTCCAACAACATCAAGGTGAAACCTTTTACGAAGCATGGACTCGATACAAAGACCTACTCTGAAAAGTCCCTCATCATGGCATCGAACCATGGCTCCAGATTCAAATCTTTTATGATAAAGTTAACTATCAAATAAGGAGAGCTATAGATTACGCAGCCAAGGGCAGGCTAGACAGACATAGCATTGACGAATGCTGGAAAGTTCTTGAGGGATTGGCACAATACGAAGAAGAAGGATGGGAGGACCCGAAGTTCTCAAGCAAGGGAAAACTTGATTACGCACACGCCACCCAAGAGCAATTATTAGGAAGTATCGAGAAGCAGGTAAAAGAATTAATGAGAGTTGAAAAACCTGCTATTGAAACCACGTGGAATCCTAATTTACGTAGGAATGCGGTTATCAACCATAATTTTCCTGAACGTTCACGACAAGAGGAGTTCGAAGGGATAATGGTAACCTTCATGAATAATCAGGAAAAACAAATCCGGCACTTAGAAGCATGCATGGAAAGCACTCGCAATGATTTTATGGATTTAGCAGACAAATTCATATCAAGGATCAAAGAGAAGATTAAGGAAAAATCTACACCTAGAAAAATCGAAAAAGTCTTCGAGGTTTCAACTCCTTTGGTGTTTGACCAAGAGGATAACGAGAAATCCTTTCCAAGTGCTTCACCGTCAATCACCTCCTACTTTTGCGAGCATCCTCAGGAAGAGAAGAATTCGCAATTTCATAACATTTTCATTGGATGCTTGCAAACCACGCTCCCAAATTTGTGCAAGAGACGTTCTTTTGGTTTTAAACCCTGTGTGAAGAGGTTGCACCTCAAAAACACCACAGCTTTGAGACCCTCTATGGAACAACACCTCTTTGTACCCACCGTTGACCAATGCGAAGGTTACAACTTAACTAAAACCTCACCCACCCCTTTCTACAACCACACCTCTTTCCGTGACAGTAATGAGACGTTCGACCCTGGTGGACTTCACTAATGGGATAGCTACTCATACTTTTTACTTGTGTTTAGCTATTCACACTAAGTACAGGGACTAAATGTGGAATTACCTCTTTCTATACCTGATACGGGCATCTAACGGCGTCAGATGGTAACTCTTGACGCCGTCACCTCGCTATCTCAGCAATAATAACCCAAACTCCATCACTTTCAACTCATACCCCACAAATCTTACCCAAATTGCTGCTCCACCTCCGAGTCTCCATCATCCAATCCGACATCTTCCGTGACTAATCTCCACTTGGTAAGTAGTTTTTCCTCACTCTCTTTCATTCAATTGTCCTTAGGTTCAACCAATTTTGAAAACCCCTTTCATCCGAAACCCCATTTTTGACCCATCATTGATAAATCATAATGCCATCCCCTTGGTGATTTGTAATCATGGGGTTACCCTTAGATGATGTTGTCCTACTTGAATCATGCGTTAATCTAGGAAAAATCTTTCATACCACGGATTTTTTGACCCCCCACCCATGTTTTCTGCTTAAAGGAGTGTTTGGGTAATGGGTTAAGAGTTTGAAAATTGATTTTTCCCTCGTAATTGCATGGCCCGATTTCTGCTAGGTCTGACGGCGTCAGGACCTCCTTCCTGACGGCGTCAAAGGTGTCTGACAGCATAAGCCAATAAAATTCTCGTTTTAATCGTTTCCGTCCACTCTATCTTTTTCCAGGAAAATGAGCAAGTGATCACGACAACACCGTGGTAGCTCCTCTAGGTCCCAACAAGTTAACTATGGGGAATTGGTCCATAGTTGGGGTGAATTCGACAAGGTTGCCGCTACAACTAAGTATGCGGAGCTTTGTAATCACCACATTGATGCTGGTGCTGTGATTGATTGGGCGTTTCTGAGGTCCCAAGGGTTAGAGGCTGCGTTTTTGGGGAGGATCCAAACCGATGGGTTCACGGGTCCTCAATGGGAGAGGTTGTTTAGGATGAGGGAGACTGTGTATAGTGAGTTGGTGAGGGAGTTCTTTGCGACCTTCCACTTTGATCAGGCAGAGGCCAGGACGGACATGGGGGGTACCACTATTTACTTTAGGTTAGGAGGGGAGGTTCGATCATGTTCGGTTACTGAGTTTGGATGGAGGATAGGTTTGTATACTAGGGAGGAGGCTGTTGAGGGAGGTTTTATGCAGAGGTTGTTACATGGGGAGACTGTGAGGAGCGATATTAGGTGCGACACTTTTTGGCCGACCATCGGGAACGGGGTGTACACCTCGACTACTGGGGCAGCATCAATAAGGGACCCCGTGGTCAGGTTAGTCCACAGATGCATCACATACAGCTTGTTGGGGCATCATGGCACCACTCACCGTGTCACTGCTTCAGATCTTTTCTACCTGTATACCATCTTTTCGGCGGATGTTTACTGCAACATCCCATTTTGGGTAGCTAGCTATTTGAAGACCAGTGTGGGGGAGAGGGATATTGACAAGGTGTATGGGGGGATGTTTGTGACCCGGTTGGTTCGATCTTATGAGCTACTTGTTCCCCCGATCATGGGATACTTGAGCGACTGCGGGGCTTGTAGGGTAGTGAGGGCTAAATCCCTCAGGCAGATGAGCATCGTGATGCAGTTGGCGGATGGGTCCTATGGCTGGTACGAGGCAAGGGGACCTAATGATGCTGAGGATGATGATGATGATGAGGGAGCGCCCCAACAGCATCAGTTCGGGGGTTATGAGGTTGGGACAGCTGATTACTACCGACACATGAGTCGGGGAGACTGGCAGGCACACCAGGGGGCCTGGATGGGTCAGGTGGACGCATGGCGGACCACCACTGACCAGCGCTTTGATTGGATGTATGATCATACCATCCGCCAGATGCAACACCTCTCCACCCGTGATCAGCTCGAGCCCCACCTGCAGATTGACCCATTCCTCGGTCGTGCGACTGACTACCCTCCCTACGGGTACACAGGGCACCTCGCTCCTGGTTATGACTACCGTTATGGTCCTCCTCCCCAATGATCTTTCTTGATGTCTGTTATGTTTGAACAATTTATTGATGATGATGTAATTTGAAACAATTGGAATTGTAATAGTTTAGGTTGTGGCCTTTGTTGGCCTTGGATAATTTTATTTTTATCTTTATGCTTACGTTAATTAGTAATAATGGAATGTGCTTATGGTCTCGCTCTTTGTTGTGTGTGATTTTTATTTTGTTTGTTTGTTATTTGCTTCCATATGCATGCTTTATTTTTATTATTGGTAGATCATGTTTCTAAACTAAAATAGTGGAAATACTTTACTTTGTTGTTTGGCCTAGTCTTAACTTCACCCAAAGGTATTTTTGCAAAAGATAAGTGTAAGGGGAAACCCCAAATATGTTTTTAAGAAACAAAACCGATCATGATTCTCCACAATATTAAGTGAACATGAATATTCGTATTTGTTAGAGTCAAATGCTTGTATCGAGTCATAATGAAGTTTTGCAGGATTTTGCAGGAAGTAGGACCAAGTTTTTCCAGAAATTTTCCGGAAACTTAACATAAGAATTTCTGCAGGTCACTTCTGACGGCGTCACGAGTTTACTCTTGACGGCGTCACGTGTAAAAATCTGGAAATTTTACCAAGTTTTGTTTTTCTAACGGAGTCTTAAAGTTTTTGTTGAATTATTAGTTATATAATCTCCAAGAAATCTGCAAACATCATTCCACAAGCATTATATCTTATTTTGTTTTCTAGGATTTATTAGCATATGTAGATTGCCACCGATTTTATGCGAGGTTGCCTTGTCTGTTTTCTCAGGATTTACAGATTATGTATGACAAGAAGATGATTATTATTCTGGAAGGGAAGCTTTGATTGTTCATTTTCTTGGAAGAAGATTTAACCTGGCCACCTTATTATCCAAACCGAGCGAGTCAGGGGAGTATTTGATTTCATTTGTTTTACTTATTTCACTTTTACATTCTTTACTTGAACATTGGGGACAATGTTCATCCTAAGTGTAAGGGGAGGGTAAAATGATGATACCTTACAGATACACTTTCGCTTGAGTTTGTTTGTTTAATAGTAGATGTGTAACAAAACTATGAGAAATACTTGTTAGTGTAATTTTAGCGCCAAATTTAAAATTTTTTACAACATTTAGGAGTGAAACTTTAGCCATAGCAAGCGTCTCATGGATAGGAGATTGTATGACTAGCACATAACTGTACCATTCAGAAAAATTTTCCACCCAAATATGTGAGGTTCGCCTTTAGATTTGATAGGAAAAGCATTTATTATTAGTGCTTATGAGTGTACCGGTAGCATTTAGATTCTAGAACTTTAGTGATGCATCCCGAGACCGCTAGTGAGACTACATTCGTGTAGTAGGATTTACTACACGATAAGAGGCATTAGGATCACCCTTGTGTTAAACCCGTATTATAATTACTTGACCATTTAAGTCATATTACTTGGCTAGCTAAGTCAACTAATTTTTCCCTCACCATTAGCGTTGTACTCATTTTTAGTACACGAAACCCCTAGTACACCCCTCCGAGCCTATCTTTTCGTTTCTAACTTTAAGCATTTTACTTAAAGGAATAATTTTTTATACCCCACTTAAATGTACACCCAAATCGCCTTAGCCTTCCGTATATGCACTCATCTTTAGTGCATTATTGTTATTTGTTAAACCCTAAGTTAATTATCTAATTGATTACATGGTTGCTAAGTCGAGTCATATCCTTGTACATATTGTTTTGGGACGATTGGGACTCATGGGTAAAGTACTTATTTTATGGAGTAATGGGGAAGAACATCACTTATTACCCCCATATGTACGTTAATCTTAAAAGTACTCAAAGTGTTTTGATTTTCTTAATTCGAGTCATTAGATTAGTTTATTGTAAAGTATGTAAAAATTCAAGTGTAAGGGGAATTTTCATTCCCTATGATGTATTATTTTGGATGGTAGGGTAAGAGTGTATGTAAAAAAAAAAAAAATTGAAAAAAAAAGAGAAAAAAACATACGGACTACCATCCCGTTTCATTCTATGTTTATTTTATGTTTTGGTTATTTTTCATTTATTAGCTTAAGTCGAGTCTAGTCTTGGCTTAGCAACGCCATATTGTACATGTAATTAACCAAGATTGTTAACTCGCCACTAGTAAAGACTGCCTATATCCAACAAAACCGTGTATTCCATATCCCTACACCTAACGTTACAACCCTTTAAAAAGACCTTTTGATAGTTTATCCTAGGTGCTTACGCCATGTGGTGGAGGTTTGATCCTTTCCCAAGCCTATGGTAATCTATTTTGCTATGACAGGTAGTGAGAGATATTTTCCGTTTCCATATTGTGATATTACTTTATTACACCCGAGAGATGTGAGTATCTAAACACTATTTGTGAGGTGCTAATATATGACCTCCGTGCTTGTCTTTGGTCTTTAGTGGAACGATTATTTGTTGTAATTGCTTTTATATTAGTGTTAAATGACCCCTAACTTGTATTTTGACTAGAATAAAAGCGCATTTGCTTGAGGACAAGCAAATCTCAAGTGTAAGGGTATATGATGAGGCGAAAAATGAACCATTTTTAAGGGGTCATTTAAGCCCAAAATTGAATTTATTTGATCAAATATTGCCCTAAATCGTTCTTTTTGTGATTTTAGGTACTTTGGGAGTAAATTCTGGAAAAGGAAGCAATTCGGACGTTTTTGGAGCATAAAAGTGAAGAAAACGCCAAAGACTTAATTTTCCATGCTGAGAACAGTACCTGACGGCGTCAAGAGGAAGATCCTGACGGCGTCAAGAGTAAAAGTGGTAACGACCCAGTGCAAACCTGACGGCGTCACAACAAGGGCGTCAAAAGTTAATTTGATGACGGCCTGCATAAGGTGTATACATGACGGCGTCAGACCCAGATATAGGCAGTCCGAGGAACTATTTGGCGGCGAGATGACGGCGTCAGACATTTGTTCTTGACGCCGTCACCTGTCAAACTCTATATATAGTTTTCTATTTTTCATTCATTAAAGAGGAACTTGTGTGGAGAAAACTAGGGCCGAACTTTGTAAACCCTAGGTCATATTTTACAGTACTTTCAAGGGTTTTCACCCCTTGAATCCTTTCATGTTCTATTGAGATAAGTCTTCTCTTAATTCAATCAATATGTCTATGTGTTGGTTGATTATATCTTGTGCTTGTCTTGATTTTAACATGCTAGGCTAGATCTATCTTGTGTTTGCTTAGATCTAATGAAACCTAGATGTTAATTATGTGTTGATTACTTGTTTATGGTTGTATTGGATGAATGATTTCAATGTTAGGCTTAAGAAAACTGGCAGATCTCCATTGTGTAACATGCTTGAACATCTTAGGAAACAAGAACCGATGTGTACTAGGTTTTATTGGTTGTATTTAATGCATGAGTAAATTCTAGTGATCCCATGTTAAGAGCTTCTTAGTCGGCTCAACATAGGAGTGAAGTAGGCGCTCATAGGATTGGGGAAGTAAGTACGCCACCCCATGAATGGTATTAAGGAATACAATCCGTCATCTACGCAACTATAACAAGTAATTAACATGTAAAAGATATCTAGGGAGTAGTGAAATCTAAGTAAACACAATTCTCCCACATATTGCTCACAACTTTAGTTAATATAGTTTTATTTTCATTTTTAGTATTTTATTTTGATTGCATCTTGGTATTGGGGTAGTTGATTAGCAACTAATTCCGCCCAACTCCTTCAAACCCGAGAATTTTACTTGCTTTTTAAAAAATATAAAAATACAAACGAATCATCCTTCATCTCTAGACCTAGTCTTTAGGTTTTCTAATCCTAGCGACACTATTCCTAGCTGAACGATCAATCCCCCGGTACTTGTCATTATACTATACTACATCGATCAGGTACACTGCCTGGTGGGGGTTGTAAGCTTCTCAAGATCCCTTGAGAGGTAAAGCCTGGTGCAATCCCTACGCATCAGACGGCGTCAGGAAGTAATTCCTGACGGCGTCATGTGTAAAATTCTGGAAATTTTGCTAGTTTTGTTTTTCTAATGGAGTCTTAAAGTTCTTGTTAATTCTTTAGTTTTATAAACTCTAGGAAATCTGCAAACATTTATTCCACAAGCATTATATCTTACTTTGTTTTCTAGGATTTATTAGTATATATAGATTGCCACCGATTTTACGCGAGGTTGCCTTGTTTGTTTTCTCAGGTTTAACAGGTTATGTATGACAAGAAGATGATTTATTTTTCTGGAAGGGAAGCTTTGATTGTTTATTTTCTTGGAGGAAGATCTAACCTTGTTAACGCACTATCCACACCGAACGAATCAGGGGAGTATTTGATTTCATTCTTCTACCTATTTCACTTTTACATTCTTTAATTGAACATTGGGGACACTGTTCAACCTAAGTGTAAGGTGAGGGTAAATGATGATACCTTATAGGATACACTTTCACTTGAGTTTGTTTGTTTGATGGTAGGTGTGTAATAAAACTATGATAAATACTTACAACAACAACAACAACAACAAACCCAATCCCGCTGGGGGCGGGGTATGGGGGAGGTAAACTGTAGACAGATCCTACCCCTACCCCAGGGTAAACCCGGGAGTAGAGAGCCTGCTTCCAACGAGACCTCTGGCAAGTGCAGGTGTGCGGGTGAGGTGAACGGAAAAGCGAGCATAAAGATCAAAAGGCAATAACCAACAAGCAAAACAAGAAAAAAAAAAATAAAATAAAATAAAAAAAAGGCCAAACAAGCAAACAAACCAGGGGAACAAACAAGGCAACCGCAGACAGGCAGAGGCAAGGGGGCACAAACAAAACACAAGCAAAAGAGCACAAAACAAAAACAAACAGACAAAGCACCCAAAAAAAAAAAAAACAAACCTAAGGGAGCAAAAACAAAGCAGAGCAAAGCAACGCAAGGAGCCTAAAGCTAAGACAAAGCAAAAAATGGGCACTAAAACCTAAAGCAAAGCAACGCACGGGGCCTAAAGCTAAAGCAAGGCAAAGCAACGCACGGGCAAAAACACAAAGCAAAAGCAAGGCAACAAAAAACCACAGCGCAAAGACAAGGCAACAAAGGGACACCTAAGGGCCAAACCTACAACTACCTAAACCCACTAAGCACCTAGCCAAAACTACCCGCAAATCCTAATTCTATCTCTCCACACCTTCCTATCTGAGGTCATGTCTTCGGTCAAGAGAAACTCCTTCATGTCGAGCTTAACTCTATCCTCCCATCTAAGTTTGGGTCTACCCCTCATTCTCACACCTTCAACTACTAGCGCCTCGACTCTTCTTACCGGCGCTGATTGTGGCCTCCTTCTGACATGACCGAACCACCTTAACCTACCTTCTCTCATCTTCGAGATAATATTCTCAACCTCGAGCTTTGCTCTGAAAACTCCGTTTGGGATCATGTCAAGCAAGGTTTTACCACAAGTCCATCTTAGCATTCTCAGTTCTGCTACCTCTACCCTGTTAGCAAGGGCCTTGGATATGGGCCAACACTCAGACCCGTACATCATAGTCGGTCTAATCGCCACCCTATAAAATTTTCCCTTTAACTTTAAGGGGACGTTCCTGTCGCAGAGGACTCCCGACGCCGCCTTCCATTTTGTCCAACCTGCTCTAATCCGATGGGTAACGTCCTCATATATCCCCCCTGATTTGTGAATTATCGATCCAAGGTATCTAAAGGACTCCTTGGGTGACAGGATCTGGTCACCTAAACGAATATCAATTCCTTCGTGGTGGCCTGCCTCGATCCTCCCAAAATCACATCTCATGTATTTAGTCTTCTCTCTACTCACTCGAAGACCGTTTTCTTCAAGAGCTGCCCTCCATTGCTCAAGTCTGCTGTTTAACCCTTCCGCCGTTTCTGCCACTAACACAATGTCGTCAGCAAAAATCATGCTCCACAGGATGCCCTCTTGTATCCCACGAGCTAACCCATCTAGAATCAGGGCGAAGAGGTAAGGACTAATGGCAGATCCTTGGTGTAGCCCTACTATGAGAAATACTTGTTAGTGTAATTTTAGCGCCAAATTTAAATTTTTTTACAACATTTAGGAGTGAAACTTTAGCCATAGCAAGCGTCTCATGGATAGGAGATTGTATGACTAGCACAAAACCGTATCATTCAGAAAAATTTTCCAACCAAATATGTGAGGTTCGCCTTTAGATTTGATAGGAAAAGCATTTACTATTAGTGCTTATGAGTGTACCGGTAGCATTTAGATTCTAGAACTTGCGTTAGTGATGCATCCCGAGACCGCTAGTGAGACTACATTCGTGTAGTAGGATTTACTACATGATAAGAGGCATTAGGATCACCCTCGTGTTAAACCCGTATCATAATTACTTGACCATTTAAGTCATATTACTTGGCTAGTTAAGTCAACTAATTTTTCCCACACCTTAGCGTTGTACTCATTTTTAGTACACGAAACCCCTGGTACACCCCTCCGAGCCTATCTTTTCGTTTCTAACTTTAAGCATCTTACTTGAAGGAAGAATTTGTTACAACCCACTTAAATGTACACCCAAATCGCCTTAGCCTTCCGTGTATGCACTCATCTTTAGTGCATTATTATTACATGTTTAAACCCTTAGTTAATTATCTAATTGATTACATGGTTGCTAAGTCGAGTCATATCCTTGTACATATTGTTTTGGGACGATTGGGACTCATGGGTAAAGTACTTGTGTTATAGAGTAATGGGGAAGAACTTCATATTATTACCCCCATATGTGCGTTAATCTTAAAAGTACTCTAAGTGTTTTGATTATCCTGATTCGAGTCAATAGATTAGTTTATTGTAAAGTATGTAAAAATTCAAGTGTAAGGGGAATGTTCATTCCCTATGATGTATTATTTTGGATGGTAGGGTAAGAGTGTATGCAAAAAAAAAAAAAAAAAAAAAAAAAAAAAAAAAAAAAATCGAAAAACAAAGAAAAAGAAAAAAAATAGAAAAAGAAAAGAGAAAAAAAAACATACGGACTACCATCTCGTTTCATTCTATGTTTGTTTTATGTTTTTGTTATTTTTCATTTATTAGCTTAAGTCGAGTCTAGTCTTGGCTTAGCAACGCATATTGTACATGTAATTAACCATGATGATTAACTTGCCACCAGTAAAGATTGCCTATATCCAACAAAACCGTGTATTCCATATCCCTACACCTAACGTTATAACCCTTTGAAAGACCTCTTTGATAGTTTATCCTAGGTTCTTACACCATGTGGTGGAGGTTTGATCATTTCCCAAGCCTATGGTAATCTATTTTGCTATGACAGGTAGTGAGAGATGTTTTCCATTTCCATATTGTGATATATACTTTATTACACCCGAGAGATGTGAGTATCTAAACACTATTTGCGAGGTGCTAGTATATGACCTCCATGCTTGTCTTTGGTCTTTAGTGGAACGATTATTTATTGTAATTACTTTAATATTAGTGTTAAATGACCCCTAACTTGTATTTCGATTAGAATAAAGGTGCATTTGCTTGAGGACAAGCAAATCTCAAGTGTAAGGGTATATGATGAGGCGAAAAATGATCCGTTTTTAGGTGGTCATTTAAGCCCGGAATTGGATTTATTTGATCAAATATTGCCCTAAATCGTTCCTTTTGTGATTTTAGTTACTTTTGGAGTGAATTCTGGAAAAGGAAGCATTTTGGACGTTTTTGGAGCATAAAAGTGAAGAAAACGGCGAAGTCTTAATTTTCCTTGCTGGGAACAGTACCTGACGGCGTCACCAAGTTCTACATGACGGCGTCAAGAGGAAAACAAGAGGTGAAGTGGATAGAGTCCGTGATGATCCAGAGAGTTTTTACACTAGGGCATGACGGCGTCACCATAGGCCGTCATGGTCCCTTTACACGTGACGGCCCAGAGGAAAATTGCTCTTGACGGCGTCAGATCTGGATCTAGGCAATCCGATATTATTATGGGCGGCGAGTTGACGGCGTCAGATTTCTCTTCTTGACGCCGTCACGTTGGAAAATCTATATATAGTTTTGTAATTTTCATTCATAAGGGAGGACAATTTTAGGGATAACTTGGAGAAACCCTAGCACGATTTTATCAGTATTTTCAAGGGTTTTTACCCTTTGAAACCTAGATGTTGATTATGGGTTGATTGCTTGTTTATAGTTGTTACAGATGAATGATTTCGATGTTAGGCTTAAGAAAACTGGCAGACTTCCATAGTGTAACTTGCTTGAACGTCTTAAGAAACATGAACCAATGCGTACTAGGTTTTTATGGTTGTATTTAATGCATGAGCGAATTCTAATGATCCCATGTTAGGAGCTTATTGCAGGCTCGACATAGGAGTGAAGTAGGAGCTTATAGAGTTGGGGAAGTATGTACGCCACCCCACGATTGGTATTAAGAAATATAACCCGTCATCCACGCAATTGTAACAAACTATCAACCTGTAAAAGAAATATAGGGAGTAATGAAATCTAAGTAAACATAATTTTCCCATTTATTGTTCACACCACTAGTTTAATTAGCTTTATTTACATTTTTGTTATTTTATTTTGATTGCATCTTTAGTTATTGGATTAGTTGATTAGCAACTAATTCCGCCCACTCTTCCAAAACCCGAGATTTTAATTGCTTTTATAAAAATATAAAAATACAAAAAGAATCATCCCTCACCACTAGAATTAATTTTTAGGCTTTCTAATCCTAGCGACACTATTCCTGAGTTGATCGATCAATCCCTCGATACTTGTCACTATACTATACTACAACGATCAGATACACTGCCTGGTGGGGGTTGTAAGCTTCTCGAGATCCCTCGAGAGGTAAAGCCTGGTGCAATTCCCACGCATCACCTTCTAAATACGAAGACTTGGAATTCTCTGACGATTTCTTCTTAGCCTTAGCTTTCTTTGCGGCATCACGACCAACTATTCGATCATTTTGAGGCTCTTCATTATCCGAGCCGGTTTCAGAAGTCCTTGGTTTTTTTCGAGCCGCTTCTTGGTTTAAAAAAACCGGCATCTCATTTCTCTTCCAAGTGTGATGGTCCCTCAGTATTTCCCAACAATGATCCAATGAAAAGACATGCTTCATCATTATTTCATATTCTTCACATGCTCGTTTATAAACAGTGAGATCATTCCCACCACTTCCAAAATTGGTAAAACAATTGTCGTAAATGGCACAAAATGCACCAACTCTAGGACAAAGCCTATTTTTCCACTTGCTGACAATTGAGTTGTATGATCTACCTTCACCAACCTCTTTCTCAAAGTATTTAATCACTTTCTTCCAAAAGCCCTTAGAATTTTGCTTGGTTCCAAACACGCTATCCTCCGACGAATCACACCAAGCCATGCACAACCCGCTCTCTTCTTTGTGTGTCCAAGGAGTAGTGATGAGGCAAAAAATGATCTGTTTTTAGGGGGTCATTTAAGCCGGAATTTGAATTTATTTGATCAAATATTGCCCTAAATCGTTCCTTTTGTGATTTTAGGTACTTTGGGAGTGAATTCTGGAAAAGGAAGCATTTTGGACGTTTTTGGAGCATAAAAGTGAAGAAAACGGCAAAGTCTTAATTTTCCTTGCTGGGAACAGTACCTGACGGCGTCAAGAGCAATTTTATGACGGCGTCAAGAGCAAAAATGGTGACGGCCCAGTGGAAACGTGACAGCGTCAAATCAAGGCCGTCAAGAGTAAAAGTGGTGACGGCCTAGAGCAGCAATACACATGACGGCATCAGATCTGGATCTAGCCAGTCCGAGAATATTATGGGCGGCTGGATGACGGCGTCAGAAGTTTCTTCTTGACGCCGTCACCTTAGGAAATCTATATATAGTCTTTGTAATTTTCATTCTAAAAGGAGGAGAATTTTATGGTCGACTTGAATAAACCCTAGCTCGTTTTTAACAGTATTTTCAAGGGTTTTCACCCCTTGAAACCTTTCATGTTCAATTAAGATAAGTATCCTTTCAATTCATTCAATATGTCTATGTGTTGTTTAAATATATCTTACGCTTGTCTTGATTTTAACATGCTAGGCTAGATCTCTTGTGTGTTTGCTTAGATGTAATGAAACCTAGATGTTGATTATAGGTTAGTTGCTTGTTTATAGTTGTAATGGATGAATGATTTCGATGTTAGGCTTAAGAAAACTGGCAGACTTCCATTGTGTAACATGCTTGAACGTCTTAAGAAACATGAACCAATGCGTACTAAGGTTTTTATGGTTGTATTTAATGCATGAGCGAATTCTAGTGATCCCATGTTAGGAGCTTCTTGTAGGCTCGACATAGGAGTGAAGTAGGAGCTTATAGAGTTGGGGAAGTACGTACGCCACCCCACGATTGGTATTAAGGAATGTAACCCGTCATCCACGCCCCAACTGTAACAAACAATTAACCTGTAAAAGATATCTAGGGAGTAGTGAAATCTAAGTAAACACAATTCTCCCATTTATTGTTCACGCCACTAGTTTAATTACCTTTATTTTCATTTTTGTTATTTTATTTTGATTGCATCTTAGTTATTGGGTTAGTTGACTAGCAACTAATTCCGCCTATTCTTCCAAAACCCGAGATTTTACTTGCTTTCATAAAAATATAAAAATATAAAAAGAATCATCCCTCACCTCTAAACCTAGTTTTTAGGCTTTCTGATCCTAGCGACACTATTCCTGAGTTGAACGATCAATTCCCCGGTACTTGTCACTATACTATACTACAACGATCATGTACACTGCCTGGTGGGGGTTGTAAGCTTCTCGAGATCTCTCAAGAGGTAAAGCCTGGTGCAATTCCCACGCATCAAGTTTTTGGCGCCGCTGCCGGGGAATAGTTATTGTCTAGGTTAGAATTTCTTTTTATTAGGTCTACTTGCTAGATTCCTTTCTAGTAAGATTTTTATTTTTATTTTTGGGTTTTGTTTAGTCTATATTTTCTTTGTTTCTTTGTTTGTAAAAAACCTTTCCATTGACTATTCCGTTAGCCATTATGGAGAACGCGAATCCACCATACTACCAACCACAAAATTCACCCACTCCAAATGACATCTTAATGTTTTAACAACATGAAGATGAACCTATCTATGATGCATGGGCTCATTTTAAATATTTACTTCGAAAAGTCCCTCATCATAATTTCGATCTGTGGTCCCAAATTGAAATATTTTACCATTGTGTCGATCACTATACCAAAATGGACATTGACCATACTGCAAATGGGGACCTTTGGGGATTAAGTGCTGATGAAGCATGGAAAGCCATAGAGAATTGTGCCATACTTGCCAAAAAAATGGACAACCCAACAAATGTTGTTACGGATCAATTGATAGCAAGTTTAAGGGAACAAGTAAGAAGATTGTTTGGGGATATGCCTATAGATGAGATAACTGGGTGCATGAAGTGGTTTGATTTCACCACAATACAAGCTGAGCACATTGGTAATCTTGATAAGATGGATGATAGAGTTGAAAATCTAAGCCCACCAAGTACCCCGTAAGTCCTACCATCATTTGAAGCATACACACCGCCCGTGTCTTATTCGGATGAAGTAGAAAAGACTTTAGGAATCCCAATTGAGGTAGAACCTTTGAACCAAACACAACTAGAGGATATAGGTTTGAATACTTATAATGATAACCTTACTCTTAGTTCTAGGGAAGTTCCTAGTTTTGATGAACCAAAGCCTCAACCAAAACCGTTACCTAATCTTCCATCCTTGGATGTGAATTTAGGAATTGAGATAGGTTCCGATCCACCCATCAAACCATATAGTCCGGGTAGTCTTAGGATAAAGGTAGTGGACTCTAAGCCTTGTAGAAAGGAAGCTAATATAGGAGTGGAAAATGACCTTACATGCTTACATCACCCATTTACGATTGATCACAAGAAACATTTTGGGTTTAAACCGGGTTTATTAGGTCAAGATGGATTCCCAACTAGTAGTCTCTTGAAGTTGATAGAAAATGATCCCTTTCTAGGAGAAAATCTTAATCCACCCATTAACCCGATTGAATTTGTTAAGGTTATGATGATAGGAGCACACCCCTTTGAGCATATAATTCATCCACCACACTTTCCTCACGTGGCATATTTCCACCCTAAGGGTGTGCATCGCTACTTCCACCCGCACTTAATTCAAAATGTAGGGAAAACCTCCCCTATTTCCGTTAACTAAGGGTAGAGTTAGGCTCGTGACTCGAACAAAACAAGCACTTATTGGGAGGCAACCCAAGCTTTATTTATTTATTTATTTGTTTGTTTATTGGATTTTATTTGTTTCCGTATGCATGCTTTATTTTTATTGTGTGTGGTTCATGTTTCAAAGTAAATTGTGAAAATGCTTTATTTTGTTTTTAACTTCGTCTTAACTACATATAAAGGTATTTTGCAAAATATAAGTGTAAGGGGAAACCCCAAATATGTTTTTAAGAAATAAACTCGATCATGATTCTCCACAATATTAAATGAAAATGTATATTCGTATTTGTTTGAGTCAAATGCTTGTATCGAGTCGTAATGATGTTTTACAGGATTTTCCAGGAAATAGGACATAAGTTTTCCAGAAATTTTCCGGAAACTTAACATAAAGATTTCTGCAGGTCACTTCTGACGGCGTCAGGAAGAAATTCCTGACGGCGTCATGTGTAAAATTCTGGAAATTTTGCGAGTTTTGTTTTTCTAACGGAGTCTTAAAGTTTTTGTTGATTCTTTAGTTTTATAAACTCCAGAAAATCTGCAAACATCATTCCACAAGCATTATATCTTACTTTGTTTTCTAGGATTTGTTATCATATATAGATTGCCGCCGATTTTACGCGAGGTTGCCTTGTTTGTTTTCTCAGGTTTAACAGGTTATGTATGACAAGAAGATGATTTATATTCTGGAAGGGAAGCTTTGATTGTTCATTTTCTTGGAGGAAGATCTAACCTTGTTACCATACTATCCATACTGAGCGAATCAGGGGAGTATTTGATTTCATTCTTTTACCTATATCACTTTTACATTCTTTAATTCAACATTGGGGACAATGTTCATCCTAAGTGTAAGGAGAGGGTAAAATGATGATACCTTATAGTATACACTTTCGCTTGAATTTGTTTGTTTGATGGTAGGTGTGTAATAAAACTATGAGAAATACTTGTTAGTGTAATTTTAGCGCCAAATTTAAATTTTTTTACAACATTTAGGAGTGAAACTTTAGCCATAGCAAGCGTCTCATGGATAGGAGATTGTATGACTAGCACAAAACCGTACTATTCAGAAAAATTTTCCACCCAAATATGTGAGGTTCGCCTTTAGATTTGATAGGAAAAGCATTTACTATTAGTGCTTATGAGTGTACCGGTAGCATTTAGATTCTAGAACTTGCGTTAGTGATGCATCCCGAGACCGCTAGTGAGACTACATTCGTGTAGTAGGATCTACTACATGATAAGAGGCATTAGGATCACCCTTGTGTTAAACCCGTATCATAATTACTTTACCATTTAAGTCATATTACTTGGCTAGTAAAGTCAACTAATTTTTCCCACACCATTAGCGTTGTACTCATTTTTAGTACATGAAACCCCTAGTACACCCCTCCGAGCCTATCTTTTTCATTTCTAACTTTAAGGATCTTACTTAAAGGAAGAATTTGTTACAACCCACTTAAATGTACAACCAAATCGCCTTAGCCTTCCGTATATGCACTCATCTTTAGTGCATTATTGTTACATGTTTAAACCCTTAGTTAATTATCTAACTGATTACATGGTTGCTAAGTCGAGTCATATCCTTGTACATATTGTTTTGGGACGATTGAGACTCATGGGTAAAGTACTAATGTTATGGAGTAATGGGGAAGAACATCATATTATTACCCCCCATATGTGCGTTAATCTTAAAAGTACTCCAAGTGTTTTGATTATCTTAATTCGAGTCATTAGATTTGTTTATTGTAAAGTATGTAAAAATTCAAGTGTAAGGGGAATGTTCATTCCCGATGATGTATTATTTTGGATGGTAGGGTAAGAGTGTATGCAAAATAATAATAATAATAATAATAATAATAAAAAATAATAAAAAAATCGAAAAAAAATCAAGAAAAAGAAAAAAAAATAATAGAAAAAGAAAAGAGAAAAATATACGGACTACCATCCCGTTTCATTCTATGTTTATTTTATGTTTTTGTTATTTTTCATTTATTAGCTTAAGTCGAGTCTAGTGTTGGCTTAGCAACGTCATATTGTACATGTAATTAACCAAGATGATTAACTCGCCACCAGTAAAGATTGCCTATATCCAACAAAACCGTGTATTCTATATCCCTACACCTAACGTTATAACCCTTTTAAAAGACCTCTTTGATAGTTTATCCTAGGTGCTTACGCCATGTGGTGGAGGTTTGATCCTTTCCCAAGCCTATAGTAATCTATTTTGCTATGACAGGTAGTGAGAGATGTTTTCCATTTCCATATTGTGATATATACTTTATTACACCCGAGAGATGTGAGTATCTGAACACTATTTGTGAGGTGCTAGTGTATGACCTCCGTGCTTGTCTTTGGTCTTTATTTGAACGATTATTTGTTGTAATTACTTTTATATTAGTGTTAAATGACCCCTAACTTGTATTTTGACTAGAATAAAAGCGCATTTGCTTGAGGACAAGTAAATATCAAGTGTAAGGGTATATGATGAGGCGAAAAATGATCCATTTTTAGGGGGTCATTTAAGCCGGAATTTGAATTTATTTGATCAAATATTGCCCTAAATCGTTCCTTTTGTGATTTTAGGTACTTTGGGAGTGAATTCTGGAAAAGGAAGCATTTTGGACGTTTTTGGAGCATAAAAGTGAAGAAAACGACAAAGTCTTAATTTTCCTTGCTGGGAACAGTACCTGACGGCGTCAAGAGCAATTTTATGATGGCGTCAAGAGCAAAAATGGTGACGGCCCAGTGGAAATGTGACGGCGTCAAATCAAGGCCGTCAAGAGTAAAAGTGGTGACGGCCCAGAGCAGCAATACACATGACGGTGTCAGATCTGGATCTAGGCAGTCCGAGAATGTTATGGGCGGAGGGATGACGGCGTCAGAAGTTTCTTCTTGACGCCGTCACCTTAGGAAATCTATATATAGTCTTTGTAATTTTCATTCTAAAGGGAGGAGAATTTTAGGGTCGACTTGAATAAACCCTAGCTCGTTTTTAACAGTATTTTCAAGGGTTTTCACCCCTTGAAACCTTTCATGTTCAATTAAGATAAGTATCCTTTCAATTCATTTAATATGTCTATGTGTTGCTTGAATATATCTTACGCTTGTCTTGATTTTAACATGCTAGGCTAGATCTCTTGTGTGTTTGCTTAGATGTAATGAAACCTAGATGTTGATTAGATGTTGATTGCTTGTTTATAGTTGTAATGGATGAATGATTTCGATGTTAGGCTTAAGAAAACTGGCAGACTTCTATTGTGTAACATGCTTGAATGTCTTAAGAAACATGAACCAATGCGTACTAAGGTTTTTATGGTTGTATTTAATGCATGGGCGAATTCTAGTGATCCCATGTTAGGAGCTTCTTGCAGGCTAGACATAGGAGTGAAGTAGGAGCTTATAGAGTTGGGGAAGTACGTACGCCACCCCACGATTGGTATTAAGGAATATAACCCGTCATCTACGCAACTGTAACAAACAATTAACCTGTAAAAGATATCTAGGGAGTAGTGAAACCTAAGTAAACATAATTCTCCCATTTATTGTTCACACCACTAGTTTAATTAGCTTTATTTTCATTTTTGTTATTTTATTTTGATTGCATCTTAGTTATTGGGTTAGTTGACTAGCAACTAATTCCGCCCACTCTTCCAAAACCCGAGATTTTACTTGCTTTCATAAAAATATAAAAGTACAAAAATAATCATCCCTCACCTCTAAACCTAGTTTTTAGGCTTTCTAATCCTAGCGACACTATTCCTGAGTTATACGATCAATCCCTGGTACTTGTCACTATACTATACTACAACAATCAGGTACACTGCCTGGTGGGGGTTGTAAGCTTCTCGAGATCCCTCGAGAGGTAATGCCTGGTGCAATTCCCACGCATTAAGTAGAATCCTTCGTGTTGTCTTGCTCAACCTCTTTCTCAGCCGTCGCCTTCTTACCCCTTGTAGCTCGTTTCTTAGGTTTAACCGGCGACATCTGATGCGTGGGAATCACAACAGGCTTTACCTCTCGAGGGATCTCGAGAAGCTTACAACCCCCACCAGGCAGTGTACCTGATCGTTGTAGTATAGTATAGTGACAAGTACCGGGGGATTGATCGTTCAGCTTAGGAATAGTGTCGCTAGGATTAGAAAGCCTAATTACTAGTTCTAAAGGTGAGGGATGATTATTTTTGTGTTTTTATATTTTTTAGAAAGCAATTAAAATCTCGGGTTTTGGAAGAGTGGGCGGAATTAGTTGCTATTCAACTAACCCAAAACTAAGATGCAATCAAAATAAAATACTAAAAAATGAAAATAAGCTAAATTATACTAGAGTTGTGAGCAGTAATTGGAGAAAATGTGTTTACTTAGATTTCACTACACCCTAGATATCTTTTACACGTTAATTACTTGTTATAATTGCATGGATGACGGATTGTATTCCTTAATACTATTCATGGGGTGGCATACATAACTCCCCAATTCTATGAGCTCTTATCTCCTCCTACACCATGCCCAGCACAACTATAGGGATTGTAAACAGTGGCTCATGCATTAAATACAACCAATAAAGACCTAGTACGCCTCGGTTCATGTTTCTTAAGACGTTCAAGCATGTTACCATTTGGAGATCTGCCAGTTTTCTTAAGCCTAACATATAAATCATTCATCCAAGACAAGAATAAACAAGTAATCAACATATAATCAATATCTAGGTTTCATTAGATCTAAGCAAACACAAAAGAGATCTAGCCTAGCATAATGGAATTGAGACAAGAACAAGATATAGACAACCAACACATAGACATATTGATTGAATTAGAAGAACACTTATCTCAATTACAATGCAAGGTATCAAGGGTTTGGAACCCTTGAAAAACCTGTAAAAGTTGCACCAAAATCGTCTTTAGGGTTTCTCCAAAACTTCTCTTCTTTAATGTGAAAAACTAGAAAACTATATATAGGAAAATAGGGATGACGGCGTCAAGAACAAAGGTGTGACGCCGTCATCTCGCCGCCAAATACTTCCTCGGACGGCCTTGATCTACTTCTGACGCCCTGTGTGACGCCGTCATGAGCTACGGATTTTAATTCTTGGGGTTTGACGCCGTTATGAGTTTACTCTTGACGCCTTCATGTACTGTTCCCAGCATGAAAAATTGAGACTTTGCCGTTTTCTTCACTTTTACGCTCCAAAAATGTCCAAAATGGCTTCTTTTCCAGAATTCACTCTCCAAGTACCTAAAATCACAAAAGGAACGATTTAGGGCAATATTTGATCAAATAAGTTCGGATTCGGGCTTAAATGACCCCCTAAAAACGGATCATTTTTCGCCTCATCATATACCCTTACACTTGAGATTTGCTTGTCCTCAAGCAAATGCGCTTTTATTCTACTCAAAAGACAAGTTAGGGGTCTTTTAACACTAATATAAAAGTAATTACAACAAATAATCGTTCCACTAAAGACCAATAGACAAGCACGGAGGTCATACACAAGCACCTCACAAATAGTGTTTAGATACTCACATCTCTCGGGTGTAATAAAGTAATATAACATTATGGAAATGGAAGATATCTCTCACTACCTGTCATAGCAAAATAGATTACCATAGGCTTGGGAAAGGATTAAACCTCCACCACATGGCGTAAGCACCTAGGATAAACTATCAAAGAGGTCTTTTAAAGGGTTGTAACGTTAGGTATAGGGATATGAATTACACGGTTTTGTTGGATAAAGGAAGTTTTACTGGTGGCGAGTTAACAATCTTGGTTAATTACATGTACAATATGGCGTTGCTAAGCCAAGACTAGACTCGACATAAGCTAATAAATGAAAAATAACTAAAACATAAAATGAACATAGAATAAAAAGGGATGGTAGTCCGTATGTTTTTTCTCTTTTTCCTTTTTCTATTTTTTTTTTCTTTTTTTTTTCTTTTTCTTGATTTTTTTTTCGATTTTTTTTTTTTTTTTTTTTTTTTTTTTTTTTTTTTTTTTTTTGCATACACTCTTACCCTACCATCCAAAATAATACATCATAGGGGTATGAACGTTCCCCTTACACTTGAATCTTTACATACTTTACATTAAACTAATCTAATGACTCGAATTAAGAAAATCAAAACACTTGGAGCACTTTTAAGATTAACGTACATATGGGGGTAATAAATGATGTTCTTCCCCATTACTCCATAAAATAAGTACTTACCCATGAGTCCCAATCGTCCCAAAACAATATGTACAAGGATATGACTCGACTTAGCAACCATGTAATCAATTAGAAAGTTAACTTAGGGTTTAACAAATAACAATAATGCACTAAAAATGAGCGCATACACGGAAGGCTAAGGCGATTTGGGTGTACATTTAAGTGAGGTGTAACAAATTCTTCCTTTAAGTAAAATGCTTAAAGTTAGAAACGAAAAGATAGGCTCGGAGGGGTGTACTAGGGGTTTCGTGTACTAAAAATGAGTACAACGCTAAGGGTGTGGGAAAAATTAGTTGACTTAACTAGTCAAGTAGTATGACTTAAATGGTCAAGTAATCATGATACGGGTTTAACACAAGGGTGATCCTAATGCCTCTTATCATGTGGTAAATCCTACTACACGAATGTAGTCTCACTAGCGGTCTCGGGATGCATCACTAACGCAAGTTCTAGAATCTAAATGCTACCGGTACACTCATAAGCACTAATAATGAATGCTTTTCCTATCAAATCTAAAGGCGAACCTCACATATTTGGGTGGAAAATTTTTCTGAATATACGGTTATGTGCTAGTCATACAATCTCCTATCCATGAGACGCTTGCTATGGCTAAAGTTTCACTCCTAAATGTTGTAAAAAATTTTAAATTTGGCGCTAAAATTGCACTAACAAGTATTTCTCATAGTTTTATTACACATCTACCATTAAACAAAACAAACTCAAGCGAAAGTGCATATGTAAGGTATCATCTTTTTACCCTCCCCTTACACTTAAGATGAACATTGTCCCCAATGTTCAAGTAAAGAATGTAAAAGTGAAAAAGTAAAGAGAATGAAATCAAATACTCCCCTGATTCGCTCGGTATGGATTATAGGTTGGCCAGGTTAGATCTTCCTCCAAGAAAACGAACAATCAAAGCTTCCCTTCCAGAATATAAATCATCTCCTTGTCGAACATAACCTGTAAATCCTGACAAAAATAGACAAGACAACCTCGTGTAAAATCGGCGGCATCCTATATAAGTTACTAAATCCTAGAAAACAAGATAAGATATAATGCTTGTGGAATGAAGTTTGCAGATCTCCTGGAGATTATAAAACTTAATAATTCACAAAAACCATAAGACTCCGTTAGAAAAACAAAACTGGTAAAATTTCCAGATTTTTAACTACTGACGCCGTCAAGAGTAAAACTCTGACGCCGTCAGAATGGACCTGCAGAAATTCTTATGTTAAGTTTCCGGAAAATTTCTGGAAAAACTTGGTCTCACTTCCTGGAAAATCCTGCAAAACTTCATTATGACTCAATACAAGCATTTGACTCTAACAAATACGAATATACATGTTCATTTAATATTGTGGAGAATCATGATCGGTTTGTTTCTTGAAAACATATTTGGGGTTTCCCCTTACACTTATCTTTTGCAAAAATACTTTTAGGTTGGAGTTAAGACTAGGCCAAACAACATAGTAAAGTATTTCCACATTTTAATTTAGAAACATGATCAACCAACAATAAAAATAAAACATGCATACGGAAGCAAATAACAATCAAACAAATAAAATCACACAAAACATGGGTTGCCTCCCAAGAAGCGCTTTTCTTTATTTACGAGTCTTGTAGCTAGACTCAAGGTCATGGGTTACTACATGATTTCATCATTGGTTCCACTCTCTAGGTCGTCTTCTAAACCAGTTTTGTATTCCGGACCTGTTTGCAAGCACTCTTTGTAGAAACCAAGCATCCTATTTCTAACATACTCTACTCCTCTACGTCTATCCTCCTCATTCCTATAATAAGCCGCTTGCTTATGTTCCTTTTCGAAATTAGAGAGATGGCGGTATTGTTCGATCTTGTAGGGCATTTGATAAGCAACCTCATCATTCTCTTTCTTGAACCTAACTATCCCTAAAGTCGGATCATAACTCATCCTAGTGGCTTCAACAAATGGTTTTCCGAATACTATTTGGCTTAGGCAAGCATCTATCACCGGACGAGTGTCTTCCACTATCATAAAATCAATCTCATAGGTGAAATTCCCTATAATCACATGTAATCCCTTAACTCTCCCTACAAAATTACTTATCAGGTTCTTACCGGGCATCATCCTAAAATTGAGTTGCTTTTTCATCACCCAATTGTAATAAGTCCTAGTCATGATGTTCACGGGGGATCTAAGGTCGATGTAAGCTTTCCATATATGCATGTGCCCGATATTACATGGGATGTTAATGTTAGAGGGGTCTCCCATTTTGATAAGGGGGTCGCCAAAGATATATGTTCTCTCGGGACTATCGAATAAATCCTTATGGTATTCCCGTTCTTCCTTGGTTGGCAACTTATCAAAGTATTCTTCTATAGGTTCTACCTCCTCTAATTCCTCATCCTTATTAACCTCAACTTCCCTACTCTCATCCTTACTATCGGCTTCTACTCTAACTTCATCCTTTTCACTCTCCTCTATTTCCTTATCTATCGGCTTAATGGTGACAACATTGACAAAGTGGACATGTTTGGATGATGAGGGGTCCTTAATTTGGATTCCACTATTGGTGTCCCTAGTGTCCTTCCTAGGTGTGATTAATGCTTGGTTGTTGAGGGCTTTCAACAAGTTGTCAATCTTGTTGGTCATCTCCGTTTGTTGTTGGTTGAATTCGGTTTCAAACCTAGCTATGCGGGCTTCTTGAGATGCCATTAACTTTGACATCAATCCTTCAAGATTGTTGGTACTACCATAGTTGTTAGAAGGATTGTTGTTGAAAGTACGGTTGGATGGTGGACCGTTTGGTTGATAACGATTAGGCGGATTGGAGGAATTGGGTTGATTTTGTTTCCACCTAAGGTTTGGGTGATTTTTCTATGAGGGGTTGTATGAATCACCGTATGTGTTTGGCTCGGGCTTGAAAGTGTACCACTTGTCTCTCGCTTCGTCGGTACGCGTGGATGCGTAGTCCGCAAAAGCTGTTCCGGGGAGTTCCACACAATCACGAGTGTCATGGGGACCACTACATAATTCGCATGAAGAAGTGATTTTGTTCACTTGGCTTGAAGGCTTCGGAGCTTCGTAAGATTTCATGAGAAACTTGACTTGGTCCTCAAGTTCCATGATCCTACGGTCGGGAGTGCTAGAATTGTTCGAAGACAAAGATATTGCCTTGACCGTTTTGTTCAAATCACGGGGATCATTCCAACTTTCGTTGTCATAGAGAGCAAGATCTTCTATGAGTTCCCATGATTGTTCCGCACTAAGATCACGTAGCTTACCACCGGCCGATTGGTCAATGGCTCGCCTCGTGGAGATGTCGATATGGTCATAGAAAATTTGGACTTGGAGCCAAAGATCTATGCCATGATGAGGGACTTTTTGGAGTAAGTCCTTGAAACGAGTCCATGCTTCATAAAGAGATTCATTTTGACGTTGTTGGAACATCAAGATGTCATTCCTAAGCTTAGTAGTTCTCCCCGGTGGGAAAAATTGAGCAAGGAAACGAGTGGTGAGATCATCCCATGTGGTGATGGATCCCGTGAGTAAATGCTCAAGCCATTGACTAGCTTGATCCCGTAGAGAGAATTGGAATAGGCGTAATTGGGTTGTCTCTCTAGTTTCAACACCTAGGTCTATGGAATCAACGATTTTGAGAAAGTCCTTAAGATGTTGGTTTGGATCTTCGGAACGAAGTCCATGGAATGCACATCCGCTTTGCACCAACCGGATGGTGTCGGATCGCAAGGGGGTTACATCAGCTCCGGTGAGCTCAATGGTGTTTCGGTAGCCTTGGTGGCTAGGTCGGGAATACTCTCCTAAGGTTCGGGGCCTAAGGGGTTCTAATGGTGGGTTTTGTTGTGGTGGGATGACGGGTTCAAATATGTTACCACCTTCCATGATGTCGGATGGTAAAGAGTTACGAACAAAGGCACGAAGAAATAAGATAGACTAAAGAAAACCTAAAAATAAAAAATAAAATCTTACTAGAAAGGAATCTAGCAAGTAGACCTAATAAAAAGAAATCCTAACCTAGACAATAACTATTCCCCGGGCTGCGGCGCCAAAAACTTGATGCGTGGGAATCGCAACAGGCTTTACCTCTCGAGGGATCTCGAGAAGCTTACAACCCCCACCAGGCAGTGTACCTGATCGTTGTAGTATAGTATAGTGACAAGTACCGGGGGATTGATCGTTCAGCTTAGTAATAGTGTCGCTAGGATTAGAAAGCCTAATTACTAGTTCTAAAGGTGAGGGATGATTATTTTTGTGTTTTTATATTTTTTAGAAAGCAATTAAAATCTCGGGTTTTGGAAGAGTGGGCGGAATTAGTTGCTATTCAACAAACCCAAAACTAAGATGCAATCAAAATAAAATACTAAAAATGAAAATAAGCTAAATTATACTAGAGTTGTGAGCAGTAATTGGAGAAAATGTGTTTACTTAGATTTCACTACTCCCTAGATATCTTTTACACGTTAATTACTTGTTATAATTGCATGGATGACGGATTGTATTCCTTAATACCATTCATGGGGTGGCATACATAACTCCCCAATTCTATGAGCTCTTATCTCATCCTACACCATGCCCAGCACAACTATAGGGATTGTAAACAGTGGCTCATGCATTAAATACAACCAATAAAGACCTAGTACGCCTCGGTTCATGTTTCTTAAGACGTTCAAGCATGTTACCATTTGGAGATCTGCCAGTTTTCTTAAGCCTAACATATAAATCATTCATCCAAGACAAGAATAAACAAGTAATCAACACATAATCAATATCTAGGTTTCATTAGATCTAAGCAAACACAAAAGAGATCTAGCCTAGCATAATGGAATTGAGACAAGAACAAGATATAGACAACCAACACATAGACATATTGATTGAATTAGAAGAACACTTATCTCAATTACAATGCAAGGTATCAAGGGTTTGGAACCCTTGAAAAACCTGTAAAAGTTGCACCAAAATCGTCTTTAGGGTTTCTCCAAAACTTCTTTTCTTTAATGTGAAAAACTAGAAAACTATATATAGGAAAATAGGGATGACGGCATCAAGAACAAAGGTGTGACGCCGTCATCTCGCCGCCAAATACTTCCTCGGACGGCCTTGATCTACTTCTGACGCCCTGTGTGACGCCGTCATGAGCTACGGATTTTAATTCTTGGGGTTTGACGCCGTCATGAGTTTACTCTTGACGCCTTCATGTACTGTTCCCAGCATGGAAAATTGAGACTTTGCCGTTTTCTTCACTTTTATGCTCCAAAAACGTCCAAAATGGCTTCTTTTCCGGAATTCACTCTCCAAGTACCTAAAATCTCAAAAGGAACGATTTAGGGCAATATTTGATCAAATAAGTTCGGATTCGGGCTTAAATGACCCCCTAAAAACGGATCATTTTTCGCCTCATCAACATCTCTTCTGACGACATCTCGTCAGGAAGATCATCTGTTGGAACCGAATCGTGAAACGATCCATGAGCCTAACCTTGATAACCCGGTGACATATGTTGACTCGGATAGCCCGATCCGGTTCCAACAAAAAAAGCCGGATTGTTTTGTAATTGATCCATAAAATCACAACTATCTAGATTGATGTAGTTAACCGGAGAATAATTTTGATAATTAGAATAGGAAGACGATGATGAGTTCATTGTTGGACGATAACAAGAATCGGGGGAGCCATACATAGATTGTTGGCTTCGACGGGAGTGGGTTTGTTGTGGTTGTTGGTTGTTTTGATACGGGGGAACAAATGGACGATTAATATTATGATGGATAGCAAATGGATTGAATGGTTGTTGTTGTTGAGGTTGTTGAGAATCATAATCAAGAGAACGGGGTCGGAAATTGACGTTTGGTGAGACACCGGTTAACCGGAAAGTCGAATCCGGTGATACTTTCGGGATGTTTTGTTGTAATCGGGATTTTCGGCCTTTTGCTTGTTGTGGTGTTTTCTTAGATATTTTGAATAGAGATTATGTTTATGTTGTGTGAAGAATTGGAGTGTGTTAATGTTGGGTATTTATAAGGAAATATAAAAGATTTTTTTTTTTTTTTTTTTTTTTTTTTTTTTTTTTTTTCTTTTTTTTAAGAAAGTGGGCAACGGTTACTTCATTTGCAAAGAAAAAGAACTCGATCCTCCATACGATCGTTTTGGTTTGTTTTCGTCCCACGATCGAGTATCCACACAAGGCACGATCGACTCAAATCGATCGCATGAGTCGATCGCATGCCCTTACTGTCGTTAGCCTAATAATTCTAGCTATTTGCTAATGAGTTAAATCAACCGGACCCTACCATCAATCTTTTAATTACAATCAAAATCATACTACGTCTTACAGTAATACTTAGCAAGCAATTTTTAGTTTGTTTGTGTATTTACGATTTTTTGAAATATAAATTAATTTGCAAATTTCAAATTTTGATCATGAATTTTTATTAAGCAGAATGATATTATTGGTGTGGTTATTTGGTGCAGAAAAAACTTGGATGTCGTACAACAATATGTCAATATATGTTGTGCCGCTGTGCGTGTATATGTATGTAGGTATTGGCTTAAATGATTGAGTTGTGACATGGTATAAGGTTCAAGGCCAAGGGTTCAATTTAAGGTCGAAGATCCAATAGGTCCAAAAAAGAAAAAATAGAATCTAAGTTACAATGTGAATTCTTGTGCTTAATAATTAGTTTTAATAGATATTGTTTCTTTTCGTAAAAATAACTTGTAACAACATTCACAATATATATTGTTACAAGAAATTTTGATCCATATATTAACTCTGTATACTCACTTAATCAATTTGTAATCACCTGTAATTAAAATGCTATTTCAGCACAAATCCTACGTTCTATAAATCGTACTCCCATCTGTATTAGATTGATTCTTAATTTAGGCATAATTACATGTGTATCCTTAGAAATTTCAAAATTTACATATATATCATTTTTACTAGTTTTTAATGTATAAAGTACAATGCTTTTAATGCATCAAAAGGATATATGTGTAATTTTAGAAATTTCCAAGGATATATATGTAAATGACCCTTTAATTTATTGTACTAACGTAGTGGTCTGTAACTTTGTATCATTATTTAAAAAAAATAAAAAATAATAAAATCTTAAAATATCTCCATTTCTTACAATTCTCTAAGGGGCTTGGCAACACATGCGGGGAGGCACGGCACGGTAGCTCCACCGCACGGGAACACCGCCGCCGGTGCCTCCTTACCGCACGGGAGGGTTCATTTGCGGTAAAGCTTACCAAAGAAAAGTAGCCGTTGCAAACTCAAAAATTGGAACATTGGGGTGCATTAAAGGACCAACGGTTACTTTTTATTTTTTTTGTATATATACTTGCATAAACAAGGACACAACATAAAAAAAAAAAAAAAAAAAAAAAAAAAAAAAAAAAAAAAAAAAAAAACAAACACCACCGATCCATACTAAAAAAAAAACATCTGATCCAAAAAAAATATCCGATTCAACCGCAAGTATATGGCGCATAAAAAAATTGGTTCGACTTTTTTTCTAGATGAGCCGTTCGAGTAGTCTAACGATACTAGTCTCGATATTTTTGCTGACGCGATTGACGAAGATGAAGAAGATACGGCTGGGTCGACACGAAAATCAGTGAAACGCAATCGGATCTCTGCTGCACAAAGATTGCATCGTGATTATTTTTGTAAAGATCCAAAATTCGACGATGAATTTTTTGAAGATAGGTATCGTATGACTAAAAGTTTATTTTTAAAAATAACGCGAGCTATTGAGGCTAGATTCGAGTATTTTCAGGAAGGTTATGATGCTAGAATGAAAAAAAGTTTCACAGCCATACAAAAATGTTCGTCTGCCATTAAACAACTCGCAACCGGTGCACCACCGGATGAGTTTGACGAATATTTGGAAATGGCGCAAAGAACTTCACGTGAATGCCTTCAATTTTTTTGTGATGCTATTATTGAGTTATATGCTCGAGATTTTCTACGTAGGCCAACAAATCATGATGTTGCATGTTTGTACGAAGCGCACGAAGCCCGACATCACATTCCGGGTATGATCGGTAGCCTAGATTGCACACATTTTGTTTGGAGGAATTGTCCAATGGAATTGAGGGGTCAATATAAAAGGGGTGACCATCAATACCCCACGATTATGATGGAGGCAGTGGCGTCTCAAGATTTGTGGATATGGCACGCGTTCTTTGGACCGCCGGGTTCAAACAACGATATAAACGTTGTGATGCAATCTCCGCTATTCCTCACCGAGCGTAATGGTACGGCACCTAAGTGCCCATTTGTTGTGAATGGCCATACGTACAAGCGTGGCTACTATCTTTGTGATGGCATATATCCGGCATGGTCTACGTTTGTAAAAGCGTTCAAATATCCAACCGACCCGAAGGAAAAAAAGTTCAAGAAATTACAAGAGTCGGTTTGAAAGGATGTTGAACGGGCATTTGGTGTTCTCAAGGGTAAATGGAGTATACTGAATCGACCCTTACGGCCACACACGATAGAAAGAATTAGAAAAATAGTTTATACGTGTGTCATATTGCATAACATGATTATACATAACGCCGGTAACGCAATCTCGCCGGTTTATATTCGGGATCCTCCGATTGAACCGGCGTTTGACGAAGCAGCCTTAGCCGAGATACGAGATGAGGATACACATTTTCGTGTCAGATTTGATCTTATGGAGCATATTCACGCTCAACAATTACCATACCTCGAGGTGGACGATGAAGTTTAATTTTTTAGTATTATGTAATGGTATTTTATGTTTTTTAATAATATTATGTAATGTTTATTTTAATTTTAATGAATTTTAGTTTTTAATAAATTTTAATAGAATTTAAAAAAGAAAAAAGAAAAAGAAAAAAAAAAGAAGTGAGTGAAGGGTGAGTGATGTGATGCGAACAAAAAATGAGTGAGTGAAGGGAAAAGTGAGAGGTTGATGTGGCATAAGGGGATTGGTTGTTTGTGAGTGAAGGGTGAAGGTGTGAGTGATGCATTGCCAACCTTAATTGGTCAATGCTATGATCAATTTCTATCAATTTGTTTGCGAGGATTTGGAAAGTTTTTTTATAACATTGATGGGATATAAGCTTATTTGCAAAAAGTCTAAGTTTTATAAAATACAATTTCTGTATCTATTTAAAGAATGTTTGCAATTGTAATTGGTTGATGACATGAAGGGTCCAAGGTCCGTTGTCCAACGTCCGTTGTCCAAGGTCCAAGGTCCATCGTGTGTGTAATATAAATCGGAAATATCTAGTAAACAATAAACAATTCATTTTCAAGAGTAAACTTATTAAAATACACTAGATCTGAAATAGAAATACATGTGCGGTTGTTGTTCATTTCTTTAAGCGGTGAGTAGTCTGAAAAGTCAACAAATTGATCTCTGATGGCTCACCAAAATGCTGATGAGGAGCTCTGTTCGTTCCTTAAATACTTTCCAACTTATAAACTTCACAGCAAACCTCAATCGCGGTATGATGATAAATTCTGGGTCTTTAGTAGTAAAGATGATGAAGGATTTGAGAATAATTCATGTTCATCTTCAGGTGATGGATCATAAATAACTAACCTCTTTATATCTTCACTTTTACTTTTTGATTTTTGCATATAATTAACAACTGTACAAATTACACAGATAAGGTTATATCTGCATTTTCGATGCTAGAACTATATTATGGGTGTATAGTTCAGTTGTGGGCACCAGTAACAATCGGCGGCAGACTTCTACTTTCAATTTCCGCTCAACCTTTTGCCGTTAAGGCTCTTGACGAATGTTTGATGAGATATAGGCAACGTTGTGAGGAGTATGGGTGTAATGGTCCACCCCTCTCTGCTTTCTTCAGTCGTTTGGCAGAGATGCTAATTTTGAAGAGTGTCCACCAGGAGGCGGGTCCATTGTTGGGTTATGGTTATGAGAAGTGTGGATTGAGGACTTCGTTTATGATACCTATTTTTGATCCTTCTGAAAGCTCTTCTACTTCTTCTGATTGTATTGGTGTTGTCGAGTGTTCTTTAACCGAATACGGTGATCTTAGAGATTTCAGTAAGATGAATGGCGCATTAGAGGTAGGCACCGCTATTGATTTTTTACTAATTAATCATAACCAATTGCTTTGATATGATTACATTAGCTCAATTAACTTTCTAGCCATAGGATACTTTCATCTCATTACTAATTAGAAACAATTCATCTTTGCATCCAGAAAGTGGGTCTGAGAGTGTCTAATGTGCAAGACCACATACCATACAAGGTAAATAAGCTTTCTTAAACAGCTTAATTTTGATACCGTATGAAAATGTGTTTATTTATTACAGTTGATAGAAATGTTTCTCGCTTCTTTGTGAAACAGACTATTAGTGGTCTGAAACCTACTAAGGAGGAAATTGAAGAGGCATTGAAGACCATTTGTGAATCACATAACATATGTCTTGCTCAAGTTTGGATCTCTTCTGAGGATAATAATCATGAGCACTTTTCATCTTCTTTGATGGGTACTCAAATGAAACAAATGATAGCGCTCAAATTGACTGGTTATACCTCTGTTGATGAGCAGTCCTCAGATGATTTTTGGAAACTTGAGGAGTATTATGATGCTTGTGATAAGATTCATCTCAAACAGGGGGATGAACTTGTTCTGAAAACTTTTGAAGATTATGAACCACGGTTCTATAAAGATAATTCTAATCTGGGTACTGATATTTTACTGGCTGGGTTAAATGATTATAAAAAATTTAGTGGTCTTACAATACGTATGAGGAGTATTGATACTAGTGATTTTGATTATGCATTTGAATTCATATGGTATCACGATGCAAACTATGTTATGTTTTTGGAGATATTACTCTCAACATTAAAAAGGTGTTTGCCACGTTTCAAGTGTGCTTCTGGTGCAGAACTTGGTGACGTATTACATGTTATAGATGTTGATAATTCTACAAAGAGTGAACCTAAGACATTCAAGATTTTCCAAGAAAATAGATCATCACGAATACCTGAAGCAGTGGAAAAAGGAAAGAAAGCAATGATTGTGGACCACAGAGCAAATACAGAGGTAAATTGCAAGACAGCTAAAAAAGATTTACCTTTAGAAGTCATTGAACAACAATATGGAAATACCATGAAAGTAGCTGCAGAAAACCTTCAAGGTAATGAAAGTATAGTATTTTATTTTTTTATTTTTTTATTTTTCAAGTTACAATTTGTTTTACAAAATTTCAGCTGAGTTGGTCATGATCCATTTGCACATATATCTTAACCGTTTACTACACTTTAATACACTAAATTTAAGAGATACTTCTTATCACACTTTTTTTTTATAGTTTCTTTATCTACATTGAAACGGAAGTTAAAAGGTTATGGCATCACTGAGTGGCAAGGACCTGATTTAAGGAAGAGAAAGGTATATGATTCGTTCAATAATCAGAACTGCACAAATGAAAAGGATTATGGAGCAATTCAGGACCCCTTGTCCATCAACAGAGATGAAAATACCCTGACCATAAAAGCAGAGTATGCTGATGATACGATCAAGTTCGATCTCCCGATCTCAGAAGCAACGCTTGATACTGTTAAGAAGGAAATTTGTACAAGGCTTGACCTGACTTTTGGGACTTATAAGCTGAAGTATCGTGATGAAGTTGGAGAGTGGATATCGTTATTATCTGATAAAGATATGAGTTATCACATGAATTATTTGGAAAAGGTTAATAAAAAAGAAGTTCGACTATGCGTGTGTCTACACAAGAGGTAGCTGGTTCTGCAGACACGTGAAACCCTGTTCTATCATTTTCTACCGACTATAAACAGTTGTATATTGGAACTAAGTTCTTGTACATTTATTATACATATACTTTAACTAGTTCTTGTACACTTATTTGATACCATAAGCTAATAAATGTTTGTTAGGTCAGCAAGATTTGGTGCTGTGACTTTAACAGGTTTGAGTTTCTGCTATGAGTTTACGTTGATTATTAGAAACAATTAAGCTAACGGTTTTAGGAGGATAAATATATCTTAAGAAATGTTCAGTCGCCACATTGTACTTATTCAATCATATTTTTATAGTTTTACTTTTACGCTCCAACTTTCACATGATTTTAGGTCAAGTTAGAGCGTGATCTCAGAAGTCAAACACCGTCCCCTTTTTATGTGGAAATGAAAAATCGAAAATGGAGCACACCACCAAGCTTTTTTTCTCTAACCTCCCCTCATTTACTTTCAAATTCTAGTTCGTTTGCAGAGTCTCTGATATCACACAACATTCACGTTTGAAGATTCAACACACGTGTTCCTCAATTTAGTTTTAAAGATTCAAATACTAGAATGGACTAAATTCCTGAATCAAGAACATCACCTACACAGATGCTTTTACAACAAATTCCCAAGTCTCTCCTACTGCTTCACGAGAAGCAATCTTAAGTCAACGTTGTTCCAATGAAGTCATCATTGAGCTGCTGATCTTTACAACGTGCAAAATTAGACGAAAGAAACAACTCCGGAATATACGTATATACGTGCGAGTTTTCCTCAACCACAAAGTAAAATCCAAATGAAAGCTGAATAGCTGATAGTAGGTGATGCTTGTACCAGCATCTCAAAAACACAATCTGTTATACGGAGAGTATATGATTATAGAACCTCACAATCTCATAAGCAACACTTCGTTTATATACTAGGAAAATGGATTGGGCATTTCAATTAGCACTTCCAAAATTTTTAGAAATGCGATTTGTTTGAATTTTGTTATAGAGCGGTGAATTCTGATCATCCATTAAGTAATTACATTAGTATTACTTAAATCCATCAAATCAAATCAGAAAGGTTATAATAATTTCTCTATGTAGAACCGTAGAAGGATGAATACGTTTTCAACTTCTTTCGTTTTCAAACACAAGGTGACGCCGTCATTTGAAGTTAACGAAGATGATCAAGTTAAATTTTCCAAGTAACGGTTCAAACGATGAAGACGACCTTGAGCTGACGGTGTCATGACCAAGATTATGAAGAGCGACGGCGTCACAATCTATAAGGTGACGCCGTCACAACTAATTTGGTGCAATTCTCAAAACCCTAATGATGGCGATCGAGCTAACGGCGTTACAGTTACTAAGTGACGCCGTCACAAGTGTAATCCTATATATATTTTCGAATGTTTTTCATTATATGAGACACTTTTGGAGGAACTTTGTGTGCAACTAAAGGTCATTTGCACAACCACCATTATCTGGGCCATTTTGTGTGCAATTAAGTGTCATGCCCATTAGTGATATCGCTCTTGGGCGGATATTCCTTGGTGAATAGCTTATCATTCAAAGGTTGATATTTTTCACCGGCATCCACATCAAGACCTTCCACATCCTCCAACAACTCAGCCACTTCCCCCGGCTCCCTCTCCATAGATAACCCATCCAAGAAACCAGACTGAGAATATAGGTTGAACGGTTCGTCCAAAGCTTGTTTATACTCATGACTGTTCAGTAACCGACGAACCACCTCCGGAATGAATTCATTTACAATCTTGTTCCGGTCAACCTCCGCATTGCCAGCTGAAATGGACAAGTCTTGTTTCTCTTTCCGGAGTTCCTGACAAGCCATCTCTTCATCACTGAGCAACAATCTTGTTTTCTTCAACTCCGCCTCCAAGGAACGGATCTGCTCAGCCTGATCAGCCGAAACCTTCCTCCACTCTTCCTTCTCAGCCTCCAACCCAGACAATCTATCCTGCAGGCTCGACTCTCTAGCAGAACAACCGGCATGCTCTAAACGCAATTTTTTCAACTCCTCCGGATCTCGGCCATCACACTTCAAATGTTCGTCTCTCACCTTCTTCAATTCCCCAGCCATTTCCCCAAACTTCTTCCAGTTGTCAGCAAAAGTTTCACAAACCTTGTGAGTAGTGACTAACTCCTGATGCTCACCAAGAAGAGCCTCATAACGGAAAATAATGTCCGCTTGAGCAGTGGCATTTTTCCCCAGCAATAACCAGGCTCGCTGAACTGCCTCTTCATCATCATGAGAATCCAAGTACTTCTCCTCACCCGGAGTGGCCAGATTAATCATCATATCTCTACAGAAGGAGGAATTATTCATCCTCGTGCCGCTCCTCACAACCACCCCGGAACAAACAAAGCATCGGAAGTATCCTCCACATCGTCACCCTCAATATCAACCTCAACAACCGCCTCCTCACCCGGACGAGAAGAAGCACCTTTCGAACCACCTAAAAACAAACAAAAAAAGAGCGAAACTTAAACGGTTTTACAAAAAACAAACAATAACAAAAAGTGAAACTTAAAGAAAAAACTGTTCCCGTCACATACCAGCCTCAGTATCCGCAGCAAGACCACTCCCCCCATCACCAACGGACAGCGCATCCTTCGGTGGAATGGACCGAAGGGGGTAGGGTGAGGAACACTCTCAGCAGTATCCAAATCTATTACCGGAGTACCATCGACCAATTTGCTTCTCTTACGACTACGAGAAGGAACTCCTCCACCGGGTCTCTTGCCTTGAGTTGGGGGCCTGGAACCTTCGGAAGCTCCAGAAGGTTTCTTCGAACTTAACCGAGCGGCTTGCTCCTTCTTATTATCCTTCGTTGCCAGAACCTTCTCACTTGGGACCTCAACCTTCTTCAGCTCCTCACTCATTTCAGGAACCTCGGCATTCGAACACAACGGTTTGGTAACATGCATCTCTCGGACCTGACCCTCCGGATATTTATCTCCTTTCACCATACTGACACCCTTGCGCAGGGAAGGTTTCTTCAAGTAATCTGCCATAACGATACCTACAAACACGAACTCCACAGTAAAACACAAAATAACAACAATAACTTATATGCACAAAACTTAAGATGGAAGCTATACCCCTTCCCTGCTCATCTCTCAATGCTGCTCAATAACCAGGAAACTCCCAATGGGAAGACAAGCCCAAGGCATACAAAAATCCATGAGGGATTTGAAAAGGCTCAACAACGGTAGCGGCTAGCCTTTCGGCATGAGTAACGTCAAACTCCCCTTTGGGAAAAGGATCTGATACATCCGAGTCATGATGCCTCCAAGGCATCGCAAATAAGATGGCATGTCTATCAAGAAGGAAGAACTGATGTTTCCAACCCTTCAAACAGGAGGGAAACTCGCCAAAGCAAACCCTCCGGTCCGCATGAACGCGTTTTTCGAAGGAGAACCAGCAGCCTTGCTTGCTAAGCTTGTAAAATACTCTGGATAACGAAGTAGTAGGAGTAATATGCATACTCCGGGCATATACCTCAAAAAGCGTGACACGGTGCGTACCAAGTGGAACTAGTTGAGAAATATGAACCTTAAAATATTTGATAACATCTAGAAGGAAAGAAGAAAAGGGAATAGTGAGACCCCCCTCAAAGAAGTACTCTACTTATAAACCAATGGCATCACCCGGAAGTTGGTTCATCGTCATGCTCTTCGGAGTAACCTGCGGGTGCAAATCCTTAGGTATCCCGAAGGACTCAACTAGAGCTAAAACATCTGAATCATCCACGGTGGATTTCCTCTTCAGAATATCCATTTATCGTGAGAATCTTCCAATAGAACGTCCTCATAATCGGCCGAAGCAGTAGATTCCGACATAGCGTATCCGGAGCAAGGAGAGGTATAGCCAAAACAAATAAAACAAAAGAAGACGGACACAATTTGTTAGCTACATTCATACATCAACTAATTTGTTAAACATACTCAGTATTACAATTTGTTAGCTACGTTGTCGAAAAACCATTTAAACAAGTACAAAGTTACGAGGAACCCAAGTCACAAAACGATATTTCAATTTGTTGAGTCTTACTTAATCAACATAGTTTAGGTGCGATGTTAAAGCTATGGTAACCCAATATCATCTTTTTATAAACCTAACTCGTTTCACAATTTTAGAAACTTTTGGACCCTTCGAAGATTCTCACCATCATGAATAACTAAAACTGAAAAGTATTAACCATTTTGATAACTAACGATGGCCTATATCAAAGATTTTTAACAAATACACGTGTCAATATGTAACACTAACCTTAACAATTAACAATCCATCTTTTTGTATAACTTTGTTAGATTCTAAAAGCATAAAAGTTTTATCACACAAATAAATGAATATTTTCATGATATTACGGTTGTAATATTTTGCAACTGGTAACTTAGATGCCTTGTTCCAGATTTGATTTATATAAAATATTAAAAGATGGATAAATACAAAAGGATGTAGCATGGCTATGGATGAATGATATCGATGTTAGGCTTAAGAAAACTCGCAGACTTCCATTTGGTAACATGCTTGAACATCTTAAGAAACATGAATTGGATGTGTACTACGATTAATTGGTTATATTTAATGCATAAGTACCTACTAAGGAGGCCATGTTAGGAGCTATTTGTCGGCTCGACATAGGAAGAGGTAGAAGCTTATAGATTTAGGGAAGATCGTACACGGCCCTAAGAATGGTATTAAGGAATATAACTCGTCATCCACGCAATTGTAACAAACTAATCAACTAGTAAAAGATAGCTAGGGAGTAGTGAAATCTAAGTAAAGACGTTTCTCTCATTATTGTTTTTTCTCCACATTTACTTTCGTGTTATTTATTTTTATTGCATTTGTAGTTATTTGGGTTAGTTGACTAGCAACTAATTCCGCCCACTCTTCCAAAACCGAGATTTTTACTTGCTTTCTAAAAAACTATAAAAATACAAAAATAATCATCTCTCACCTCTAGACCTAGTTTAATTTAGTTTTAATCCTAGCGAACACTATTCCCTGTGGAGAACGATCAATCCCTCGTACTTGCCACTACACTATACTACATCGGTCAGGAACACTGCCTGGTGGGGATTGCAAGCTTCTCAAGATCCCTTGAGAGGTAAAACCTTTTGCAAGGTTGCAAAATCACGCATCAAGTTTTTGGCGCCGCTGCCGGGGAATAGTTATTGTCTAGGTTGAAATTTCTTTTTATTAGGTCTACTTGTTAGATTCCTTTCTAGTAAGATTTTTTTATAGGTCTTCTTTAGTCTATCTTATTTCTTCGTTCCTTTGTTCGTAACCATTACCATCCGCCATCATGGAAGGTGGTAATCTCTTTGATCCCATCAACCCACCACAACAAAACCCACCACAACCAAACCAACCTCCTAGACCCCGCACTTTAGGGGAGTACTCTCGTCCTAGCCACCAAGGCTATCGAAACACCATTGAGCTCACTCAAGGAGCCAATGTGTCTCCCTTGCGATCCGACACCATCCGGTTGGTGCAAAGTGGATGTGCATTCCATGGACTTCATTCCGAAGATCCTAATCAACATCTCAAGGATTTCCTAAAAATCATAGATTCCATAGACCTTGATGTTGAAACTTGAGAGATGCCCGATTGCGTCTCTTCCAATTCTCTCTACGTGACCAAGCTAGTCAATGGCTTAAGCGTTTACCCGTGGGATCCATAACCTCTTGGGATGATCTCACCACTCGTTTCCTTGCTCAATTTTTCCCACCGGGGAGAACCACCAAGCTAAGAAATGATATCTTGATGTTCCAACAACGTCAAGGTGAAAATCTTTATGAAGCATGGACTCGTTTCAAGGACTTACTCCAAAAAGTCCCTCATCATGGCATAGATCTTTGGCTCCAAGTCCAAATCTTCTATGACCACATCAATCTCTCCAAGAGGCAAACCATTGACCAAGTGGCCAGTGGCAAGCTACGTGATCGAAGTGCGGAATAGTCATGGGGACTCATAGAAGATCTTGCTCTCTATGACAACGAAAGTTGGAATGATCCCTGTGATTTGAACAAAACGGTTAAGGCAATATCTTTGCTTTCGAACAATTCAAGCACTCCCGACCGTAGGATCATGGAACTTGAAGACCAAGTCAAGTTTCTCATGAAATCCTACGAGGCTCCTAAACCTTCAAGCCAAGTGAACAAAGTCACTTCTTCATGCGAATTATGTAGTGGTCCCCACGACACCCGTCATTGCATGGAACTCGCAGAACAAACTTTTACGGACTATGCATCCTCGCGTATCGACGGAGCGGGAGACAAGTGGTATACTTTCAAACCCGAGCCAAACCCTTACGGTGATTCATACAACCCCTCTTGGAGAAATCACCCGAACCTTAGGTGGAAACAAAACCAAAACACACCCCAAAACAATTCTTCCAATCCACCTAATCGTTACCAATCAAACGGTCCACCTCCAAACTATACTTTCAACAACAATCCTTCCAACAACTATGGTAGTACCAATAATCTTGAAGGGTTGATGTCCAAATTTATTGCATCTCAGGAAGCTCATTATGAAGAAAATTGAAGTTCACAAGTGAAGGTCAAGTTATAGGAGGATTGTTGGGAATTATTAGTTAGAACAGACTTAAGTCTGCTGCTTGTCTGAGTAAAGTCTGTTAGTATAGTTAAGTCTGCCAGTTCATAGTTAAGTCTGGCAGACATAGTTAATACTATTAGTGTTATGTAGTTAAGTATGTTTATGATAAAAACAAAATAGATATCTTAGGAGATCTATTAGGGAAGGATATTCACACGTATTAGAATATACGTTTATCCTTCTACACGTTTTGTATTATTAGGGTTTCATTGGTGTATAAAAGGAACTCTACGGCTATGGAAGAAGATATCCAAGCCTATTAGAAAATTAATAGAATAAATTTTTAGTAATTCTTATTGTGTTCTTATAACTGTTGTTTGTTAAGATTCCGCATTAACAATCAATCATACACTGTTAAGAGTTTCTCATATAGATGAATTTGGATTTATTCAAGTTATCTATTGTCTAACAAAGGCTACTTAGATCCATAACTTTGGACATACATCAAGTATAGAAATTAGTATGTTTATTTATTTAATGCTCACAAATAAAAGGAAGTTTTAATCACAGTTAATTGCTTGAGTATGAGTAAAAACTCTTGTCACGAGGTATGCATTAAACAAATATACCCGGATCATCAAGCTAGCCCTTAATCATTCCAACCGGGTGGGCAATACTCCCATCCGCTAGCCCTATCAATACCTCTGTTTCCTCTAACTTTCCTAGCTTAAGAGCGGTGAATAAGGATAAGGGAATCAAGTTGAGGCTTGACCCTAAATCGGCTAGTGTGTCGAAAGCTTCGGATCTTCATATCTTACAAGGCAAAACAAATATACCCGGATCATCAAGCTTTTTTGGCAACTTGTTTTGAATGAAGGCGGTCCCATTTTTACCTAGCTTAGACTTCTCATATTTTTCTAGGAGGGCACTATAGTAAGGAGCACGCGCTAAGACATCAATGAAGGGGTGTTCAAGGTGAAGTTCTTTGAATTCATCGTCAAGGTCTTGTGTAGGAGGTGTTTCAACTATACTTTTGACCGGTTCTATATCGGGTGTTTTATTTGATTGGTCCTTTTGAAGAATTTGGTTTTGTTTGAAACACGTGCTCATTGATTTAACCGAGTAGTATTGTGGACACTGTGGAAAACTAGAAGGGGGGGGGGGTTGAATAGTTTTACGTCTTTTTCGTTTTGCTTATTTTATAAAAGATAGTTTCTAAGATGAAACTTTCAAATCACTTTAATACATAAATATATATACTAGTTAATTTATGATTTTGTATAAATATTACTTATGTATAATGTACAATTTCAAAACACTTAACTACGAAAGTATAAATACAAGATTTATTAAAGGTTTTATATATACAATGCTTATGTATAATGTTTGGAAAGAATATACAATTTCATATATTTTATGTAAGCATATATATGTGTAGTAGTGTATAGATATAATTATATGTACTAGGTTGGTTTTTGTAAGATTAGTTTTATGAATGAATTTTAGTTTGATCTTTATGTGAAATCAACATATGCACAATACTATCAATTATGACTATGTGTGAAATGCAAGTAAGTAATAAATCAAAGAGTGAGAGATGGAAAGATCAAACCGAGACACAAAGGATTTATAGTGGTTCGGCTACAAGGACACCTTCCTTGCCCTACTCCACTCCCCGAGTCACCTACTCGAGAGTTTTCTTCACTAGATCAAAGACCTCCTTTATGGCGGAGAAAACCGTACACACCAATATACACACCAATTTACACACCAATCTTCACACCAATCTACACACCAATCTACACACCAATCTTCACACCAATCTACTATTTTCTTCACACCAATCTTCTACACACCAATCTTCTATACACCAATCTTCTATTCTCTTCACACCTTCAAAGTACTAATGTCTTGACACCTTCAAGTCACTAATATCTTCACAACTTCAATGCACTAGAGTCTTGACACCTTCAAGCCACTAATGTCTTCACAACTTCAATGCACTAGAGTCTTGACACCTTCAAGCCACTAATGTCTTCACAACTTCAATCTACAAATGTCTTCTAGTCTTCTCCACTAGAGATCCTTAATTTCTTCACTACAAGCTCCTATTGCTACAATCTCCTATCACCACTACTATCTAACCCTTCTTCTTCACTTCAAGTTACACTTCACACTTACAACAATTCTAGATTCTTCAACTAAATCTAGTTAACTAATACATACACCTTATTCACCAAAGTATGAAAGATATACAAGAGAATGTAAACAAACAACTTAGATAGCAAGATGATACTAAGTTGTAATACTTCTAATAGAAGTATTCTTCTCTTTGCACTTGAGAGAATGAGGCTTTGGATCACTTGGAAACAAAGGCTTATGAAATGATCAAAGAATTTTTTTGGATTGAAATGGAGATCTAGAACAGAAAGTTTTTGTGCAAAAAGGTAAGAAAAAAATCCAGGTTTAAGGTGGTATTTATAGGCAAAAGTTTCTGACAGAGGAGCGTGGCCGGTCCCCTTAAATCATGGCCGGTCCCCTTAATTTTAAGGGGACTGCCCTTTATAATTAAGGGGGCCGCCCAGCTGAAACGGCCAGAAACTTTGTCTTTTAGTGGGGAAAGTTTATTTGGTGAAAAACTAACTGATTTTGGTTAAATATTTGAAATCATATATTTAGTATGATTAAAACATTTTTCCTTATTACCAAAAGTGTTTTTCAAAAATATATAATAAGATTATATAATTAAATAAACTTTGTATTAGTTAATTAAATACCCCTTTGATCATACATTGCACTAAACACTTTGTTTATTCATACCTTAAGTGATTTGTTGGTGAAAGTGATTATTTATTACTAAATACGTGTTTACGTCATGATCTTTGGTTTGATTAGTTTAAGTTTTGTGATTATCAAAACATAGAGATATCGGAAGATATGAATAATGTTTTCAGTCAATTATTTATATCAACAATCTCCCCCTTTTTGATGATTACAAAACCTAAACTTATTAAATCCAAAAATTAATATTTAGACAAGTATTTAGTAAGTTTACATTCACTTCTCCCCCTTTTTGTAGAATCAAAAAAGGTTAGGCCGAATAAGCTTCGTGAGAGAAGTTTAAACGGGTAGAAAACTCCCCCTTGATGTATGCTCCCCCTCGTTTGAGGGCACCAAGGTTTCGAGAAAGTAATTCTTGCAAGAAAAATATTAGAAGCACAAGCATGGCACAAGCAAATACATATAGCATAATATTAACAAGTAATAATCATGGCACAAGGGAATAAGAAACATATATTAAACCATTCAATAATAGAGAAATGATTATGTCAACCCATAATCATTGTTACAAAGGCAATACAAATAGAATTCTAAATAACATAGAACATCCTATAGTGCCAACAAGGAGTGTCATCAAACTTTCTTGAATCCCAAAATGGTTGAGGAGTTTTATTTGAAAATGAGAAAACATAAGCATATCAAATGCTTGGTGGTTTAGTGGAGGTAAACTCTTGGTTCCATGGGTGTTGGTGAGTTTGTAGAGCTTGGAGGTGGTGGATTTGAAGTGGAGTTTGTTGATTGAGGGTTGTGATGTTGTTCAAGTGATGGGGTTTGTTGAGATCTAGTAAGAAGATACTCAATCCAAGTGAAGTGCTCATTCAAAGCAATGGTTTGTTGTTGAAGGAAGATGCAACAAGGGCAATTGTTAACATGCTTCTCAAGTTGGTTTTTGTTATGTGGTGATGATGGTGAGCTTGATTGTGGTGGATCCAAATTGCGTTGAGCAAGATGTAATGCTAAAAGAGCACTAAGCTCATGTGCCTCTTTTAGCTCCTCAACGAACTTCAAGTGTTCGGAGGAAGGTGATGGTGGTGGAGCATGATAGTTGTCTTGGGTGAAGGTTTGCACATGCAACATTGGAGTGGCATGTGAGGTTGTAGGAAGTGGTGGTGGTACTCTAGGTGGTGGAGATATGTTTGAGCTTGGGTAATCATGAAAACATGATATGGGTGGAAGATGTTCTTCATGAGTGGATGATGTCTTTGTTGAATGAGCAATATGTGAAGTGTTGATTGAGATGTTGGGATTGTTGTTTTGGGATTGAGCATGCTCATCAAAAGAGGAAGCATTAATGAGGGTATTAGTGGAAGATAGGTTGTGGGATGACTCATTTGAGTGGGTTTGAGGTTGAGTTGTTGGTTGACTTGAAACAACATCACAAGGGTTATGACAAGAATCAAGTTTCCTCCTCCAAACGGGTTTGACGGAGATCCTTGCGGTTCTTGAAATCTTTGGTTTTTGGTTGTTGGAAGATGACATGTTTGGGTGTGATGGCATTAATGGTGGGAGGAGAGTATTTATAGTGTATGAGAAATGTGGTTTAGGAAGGAAAATTTGAGGGATAGTATGGGACAAAATATGTTTGTGAATTTTGGGAAGTATATGTTGAAATGGGTCAAAAAGTGATAAAGACAACAGTATCCCCGACCATCAGATGGCCGGTCCCCTTAAATGGAGGCCGGTCCCCTTAAATTTAAGGGGGCCGCCCTTATGATTTAAGGGGGCCGCCCATCTGGTGATTCCCAGAATGCCAGAAATGGGTTTTTGGCAGAAAATTTTCAAAAAGGTTGTGTTTTTGGATTTGGATTCAAGTAAGTTCAACTCTTGAGGCTATATAGAGCATACTATTCATGAATGTAGAGAATATCATAGAAATGATTAGAGTGAACAATTAATTCCTAATAATCATGTTATCTACTAATATTTCAATTAAGTTTGGTAACTAAGGAAGCAATAAAGCAAACTAGTTAAGTATGCAACTATATGAAGATAATGGTAAGTAGGATTAGTGCAAACGAATTTAAGATTGCTTATGATAAACAAGTGGGAAGATATGATTATATGAACTTCAAGACTTGTTACAAACAAGATCCATATGGGCAAATCATGATTCTCATGAAATGATTTGATTAGATTGTGGATGTCATTTTCACATAAGTTTATGACATATGTGAGAAAATAATAATGTTTTAAATAAAATGTTTTTAGTTTTATTCAACAATGTTTGAAAGTAAGTTTTCACTTAATGCCATAAATCTGGGAACGAAAGAATCTAATGAGAAGCAAGGTTCATAAAAGTAAACTAGCGTTAGGTATATATAGGAAGTGCAATTTAATCAAGTTGGAGAATGAGTATGAGACTATTACTAGTGGTGCTCAATTCAGGCTAAACACGACCATTTTTACGGGTTACACACACCCAACTTCTCACATAGAAGCAATTCAACCGTTAGGTTAAATTGAATTTCTAGTCAATAGATTCTCCAGTAGTCATTCTCCTTTTAGAAGAAATCGAGTTCCTAAATTTACCTATCGAAGATTACCAAATATGAAGTATTCTTGATTCACTAATACTTGGCTTAATGTTTTGAAATACATTCAAGTTTGTATCCTAATAGGACAAATTTTGTTTTGTTTCAAAAAGAAAAATGTTTCTGCTTTGATAAAGATCAAAATAATGTTATGATAGCTTATGATTAAGCATGTTGTTCGAAAAAGCATAAAATAGATATTCGAAGGGTTTTAACTCAAAGAGAGAAGTTTTTAAATATGACATATTGATTTTGATAATCAAGAAATTTCAGGTGAAAGATATACTTCAAGAGAATCGATTCAGCCCATTGTCACATGTAATCATCTCTAATGACAACTAAAGATGTGAGAGAGATATGGTAGACATTGAACATCTAAATGCAATGAGATAGGAAAGGACAAAGAAAATCATCAATGAATGCAATATAGACATATGTATATATGCATGTATACAAGACACATTGTAATATTGAGTCACTAGCAAGTCTTAATTATAACACATCTATTAATGCAACTAGTAAGATCATATAGCACAAATGGCAAGCATTCTATTCTAGATCATAGAAGATTATCAATATAGATGAAAACTAAAATAAATGATAATAGACATAGCAATAAGAGGGTTAATTATCCTAATGTTATGTATGCATATATTGGTATTCATGATCTAAAAGCATAGCAACTTGCAAATTAAAACATATTAATATACTAATTGAAGCATGCTCTATCTTAATGTAATGTAGGCAAGTTTTTGAAAAGAAAACTTACCTCAGGTCCAGCTCTTCTTTAAGAGTGGTCATGAGAGCAATATAAAACGTCAAGAAGGTTTTCCCCAAAGCAAGTTGAAGAAGCGAAGTAATATCCCAATGCAAAAAGGATCAAGGAGACTTGATCATAGAAACACTATCGGTTGCACCAATCATCACAAGTCGTGCAGATTAAGAATGGTAGAACAAGAATCCTTCGTCATGAGGTAGTAACGAACACACCATAAAGTCAATGGTCATCAAATGAAAGAAAGCGAATAGAGCGATCCAAAAAGTAATAGTTCCTTTGATCGTTAATTACCTACACATGACAGAGAGCTTGGTACCCAGATTCTCATGGGTCCGAGTTGATTAGTAGCGAACATCCAATGCACTTAAATGCATATGAAGAGGATGTCGTCGAGAAGTACAAGAATTCATTATTTGTTTGTTTTAACAAACAAACAATAACTTTCTTGACTAGAGAAATAATCAATGGATGTAAATAATAATAGTTCTAAATTTTTCCATTAGGTTTAACAAATTTTATTTGTTTTGATGTATTTGTCAAATACTCATCTGCCGTAAATCCTAATCCAGTTTTATCATAAAATGACTTTTGAATGTTAAGTAGATATTTTAAAGATTTAGAACTATTTTCGAATTTTGCCAATATTTTTGCTTATTCCTTTTCCATTTTAATTTCATGTTTATAGTCTTGACAATTTTTACATTCAAGATCAATTTCAATATTACTTTCAAGTCTAGACATTTTGTCTTCTAAAATTATTTCTTTTTCAAAGTTATTTTCAGCGGATGTTGAAGATTCATTTTTAAAAATAATTTTTGAGTCAATGTTGCAAAAGTGTTTGAAGTTATTTTCCATTTTTGAAAATTCTAATGTAAATTGATCATAGCAAAAATGTTTGGTTTTGAATTGTACCTTATTTGTACTTGTACAATCTTCACTCGCTATACGGTGATCAATTCCATTGTTCATGTCGCTCCATGTTTTGTTTGTAGTATTGCTTGGATCTTGGAGCATGTAATCCTTGTCATCACTATTTGTATTAACATTTGTTAGGATGTTCACGTATTCCGTATTTACATCGTCTTTATCGTCCTTGTTGCACCATGATTTATTAACATGCTTTCTTCGGATTTGACACATGTGTTCTTCATTATTGGTACCTTCAATGATCACATTTGAACTAGTAGTACATGTGTTTATTTCAACTAAATATTTATCTATTAAATTTTCTAGAGTAACTATTTCATGTGCAATATCAAGTTTATCATCTTTGGTTTTACATTTCTCTTGGTGAAACTTTAAAAGGCATTTCCAAATATCATTTGCCGTTTTACAAGGAAATAATCTTTCATATTCAACATTTGGTAGAGTTTTGAAAATAAGTAATTTAGCTTTAGTATTTTTATCAATTTTTATTTGAAGATTATTATATTGATTTTCAAAATCCATTTTGGTTAGTTTAAGATCACCAATTGAAATAATATGTCAAAGATCAAGATCTATTGATTTCACATAATTTTCAAATTTATTTTTCCATTCAAGAAAATGATCATTTTCAAATAATGGTGGTTTTTGCGTAAATTCTCCTTCTAGATATTTTTCGAATTCCATAGATCGTTACAAGTTTTAAAATACAGTATATTTTAAAAATCTTGTTAGACGTGGCTCTGGTACCAATTGTGGAAAACTAGAAGGGGGGGTTGAATAGTTTTACGTCTTTTTCGTTTTGCTTATTTTATAAAAGATAGTTTCTAAGATGAAACTTTCAAATCACTTTAATACATAAATATATATACTAGTTAATTTATGATTTTGTATAAATATTACTTATGTATAATGTACAATTTCAAAACACTTAACTACGAAAGTATAAATACAAGATTTATTAAAGGTTTTATATATACAATGCTTATGTATAATGTTTGGAAAGAATATACAATTTCATATATTTTATGTAAGCATATATATGTGTAGTAGTGTATAGATATAATTATATGTACTAGGTTGGTTTTTGTAAGATTAGTTTTATGAATGAATTTTAGTTTGATCTTTATGTGAAATCAACATATGCACAATACTATCAATTATGACTATGTGTGAAATGCAAGTAAGTAATAAATCAAAGAGTGAGAGATGGAAAGATCAAACCGAGACACAAAGGATTTATAGTGGTTCGGCTACAAGGACACCTTCCTTGCCCTACTCCACTCCCCGAGTCACCTACTCGAGAGTTTTCTTCACTAGATCAAAGACCTCCTTTATGGCGGAGAAAACCGTACACACTAATATACACACCAATTTACACACCAATCTTCACACCAATCTACACACCAATCTACACACCAATCTTCACACCAATCTACTATTTTCTTCACACCAATCTTCTACACACCAATCTTCTATACACCAATCTTCTATTCTCTTCACACCTTCAAAGTACTAATGTCTTGACACCTTCAAGTCACTAATATCTTCACAACTTCAATGCACTAGAGTCTTGACACCTTCAAGCCACTAATGTCTTCACAACTTCAATGCACTAGAGTCTTGACACCTTCAAGCCACTAATATCTTCACAACTTCAATCTACAAATGTCTTCTAGTCTTCTCCACTAGAGATCCTTAATTTCTTCACTACAAGCTCCTATTGCTACAATCTCCTATCACCACTACTATCTAACCCTTCTTCTTCACTTCAAGTTACACTTCACACTTACAACAATTCTAGATTCTTCAACTAAATCTAGTTAACTAATACATACACCTTATTCACCAAAGTATGAAAGATATACAAGAGAATGTAAACAAACAACTTAGATAGCAAGATGATACTAAGTTGTAATACTTCTAATAGAAGTATTCTTCTCTTTGCACTTGAGAGAATGAGGCTTTGGATCACTTGGAAACAAAGGCTTATGAAATGATCAAAGAATTTTTTTGGATTGAAATGGAGATCTAGAACAGAAAGTTTTTGTGCAAAAAGGTAAGAAAAAAATCCAGGTTTAAGGTGGTATTTATAGGCAAAAGTTTCTGACAGAGGAGCGTGGCCGGTCCCCTTAAATCATGGCCGGTCCCCTTAATTTTAAGGGGACCGCCCTTTATAATTAAGGGGGCCGCCCAGCTGAAACGGCCAGAAACTTTGTCTTTTAGTGGGGAAAGTTTATTTGGTGAAAAACTAACTGATTTTGGTTAAATATTTGAAATCATATATTTAGTATGATTAAAACAGTTTTCCTTATTACCAAAAGTGTTTTTCAAAAATATATAATAAGATTATATAATTAAATAAACTTTGTATTAGTTAATTAAATACCCCTTTGATCATACATTGCACTAAACACTTTGTTTATTCATACCTTAAGTGATTTGTTGGTGAAAGTGATTATTTATTACTAAATACGTGTTTACGTCATGATCTTTGGTTTGATTAGTTTAAGTTTTGTGATTATCAAAACATAGAGATATCGGAAGATATGAATAATGTTTTCAGTCAATTATTTATATCAACAGACACGAAGTGGGTGACGAAACTGAAGATATGGAATTAACGTTTAGTTTCGGATTCTTGACTGTGTCGCTTGGGAGTGCTCCCATTTCTCGGTCATTGAGAACTTTCAACAATGCGTCAATTTTGGTGGTCATCTCGCTTTGCTTTTGTTTGAAATCGGCTTCAAACTTAGATATGCGAGCTTCCTGAGATGCCATGAACTTAGACATCAACCCTTCAAGATTGTTGGTACTACCATAGTTGTTAGAAGGATTGTTGTTGAAAGTACGGTTGGATGGTGGACCGTTTGGTTGGTAACGATTAGGCGGATTGGAAGAATTAGGTTGATTTTGTTTCCACCTAAGGTTTGGGTGATTTTTCCAAGAGGGGTTGTATGAATCACCGTAAGGGTTTGGCTCGGGCTTGAAAGTGTACCACTTATCTCCCGCTTCGTCGGTACGCGTGGATGCGTAGTCCGCAAAAGCTGTTCCGGGGAGTTCCACACAATCACGAGTGTCATGGGGACCACTACATAATTCGCATGAAGAAGTGATTTTGTTCACTTGGCTTGAAGGTTTAGGAGCTTCGTAAGATTTCATGAGAAACTTGACTTGGTCCTCAAGTTCCATGATCCTACGGTCGGGAGTGCTAGAATTTTTCGTAGGCAAAGATATTGCCTTGACTGTTTTGTTCAAATCACGGGGATCATTCCAACTTTAGTTGTCATAGAGAGCAAGATCTTCTATGAGTTCCCATGATTGTTCCGCACTTAGATCACGTAGCTTACCACCGGCCGATTGGTCAATGGCTCGCCTCGTGGAGAGATCGATATGGTCATAAAAAATTTGGACTTGGAGCCAAAGATCTATGCCATGATGAGGGACTTTTTGGAGTAAGTCCTTGAAACGAGTCCATGCTTAACAAAGAGATTCATTTTGGCGTTGTTGGAACATCAAGATGTCATTTCTAAGCTTAGTAGTTCTCCCCGGTGGGAAAAATTGAGCAAGGAAACGAGTGGTGAGATCATCCCATGTGGTGATGGATCCCGCGGGTAAACGCTCAAGCCATTGACTAGCTTGATCCCGTAGAGAGAATTGGAATAGGCGTAATCGGGTTGTCTCTCTAGTTGCAACATCTAGGTCTATGGAATCTACGATTTTGAGGAAGTCCTTAAGATGTTGGTTCGGATCTTCGGAATGAAGTCCATGGAATGCACATCCGCTTTGCACCAACCGGATGGTGTCGGATCGCAAGGGGGTCACATTGGCTCCGGTGAGCTCAATGGTGTTTCGGTAGCCTTGGTGGCTAGGTCGGGAATACTCTCCTAAGGTTTGGGGCCTAAGGGGTTCTAATGGTGGGTTTTGTTATGGTGGGATGAATGGTTCAAAGATGTTCCCGTTGTCCAAGATGTCGGGTGCTTACGAACAAAGACACAAAGAAATAAGATAGACTAAAGAAACCTAAAAAAAATAAAAATAAATAAATAAATAAAAATAAAATCTTACTAGAACGGAATCTAGCAAGTAGACCTAATAAAAAGAGATTCTAACCTAGACAATAACTATTCCCTGGGCTGCGGCGCCAAAAACTTGATACGTGGGAATCGCACCAGGCTTTACCTCTCAAGGGATCTTGAGAAGCTTACAACCCCCACAAGGCAGTGTACCTGATCGTTGTAGTATAGTATAGTGACAAGTACCGGGGGATTGATTGTTCAGCTAGGAATAGTGTCGCTAGGATTAGAAAACCTAAATACTAGTTCTAAAGGTGAGGGATGATTATTTTTGTATTTTTATATTTTTTTAGAAAGCAATTAAAAATCTCGGGTTTGAATGATTTGGGCGGAATTAGTTGCTAGTCAACTAACCCAATACTAAAGATGCAATCAAAATAAAATACTAAAAATGAAAATAAACTAAATTATACTAAACTTGTGAGCAATAAGTGGAGAAAATGTGTTTACTTAGATTTCACTACTCCCTAGACATCTTTTACACGTTAATTACTTGTTATAGTTGCATGGATGACGGATTGTATTCCTTAATACCATTCATGGGGTGGCGCACTTAACTCCCCAATTCTATGAGCTCTTATCTCCTCCTATACCATGCCCAGCACAACCATAGGGATTATAAACAGTGGCTCATGCATTAAATACAACCAATAAAGACCTAGTGCACATCGGTTCATGTTTCCTAAGACGTTCAAGCATGTTACCATTTGGAGATCTGCCAGTTTTCTTAAGCCTAACATCAAATTCATTCATCCAAAACAAGTATAAACAAGTAATCAACACATAATTAACATCTAGGTTTCATTAGATCCAAACAAACACAAGATAGATCTAGCCTAGCATGATGGAATTAAGACAAGAACAAGATATAGACAACCAACACATAGACATATTGATTGAATTAAAAGAATACTTATCTCAATTACACATGAAAGGTATCAAGGGCTTAGAACCCTTGAAAAACCTGTAAAATTCGCACCAAGTTCGTACTTAGGGTTTCTCCAAAACTTCTCTTTTTTTAATGTGAAAATTAGAAAACTATATATAGGAAATAGGGTCTGACGGCGTCAAGACCAAACTTGTGACGCCGTCACCTCGCCGCCAAAACTCTTCTCGGACTGCTTTGATCTACTTTTGACGCCGTCATGTATTGTGCATTTCCAGGCCGTCATGAATTTTACTCTTGACGCCCTACTTCGTGACGCTGTCAAATCTGTACTGGATCGTCATGGAAATTTGCTCTTGACGCCGTCAGGATGTTACTCTTGACGCTGTCACCTACTGTTCCCAGCAAGGAAAATTAAGACTTTGGCGTTTTCTTCACTTTTATGCTCCAAAAATGTCCGAATTGCTTCCTTTTCCAGATTTCACTCCCAAAGTACCTAAAATCACAAAAGGAACGATTTAGGGCAATATTTGATCAAATAAATTCAATTCCGGGCTTAAATGACCCCCTAAAAGTGGTTCATTTTTCGCCTCATCAGTTACCCGCATGGTAATTTGCAAAGTCGGCAAACCATGGGGTAGTAGAGTCACCACGAAAAGCAACCGCACTGACTGTCTCGAGAGGGAATGTTTCATTTATTTCTTGTTTCTCAGACACATCTTGATGTGGTTTTCTAATCGTGAGAGATGATCAGCAGCAAGGTTCTCGGCTCCTTTTTTATCACGGATAATGATATCGAATTCTTGGAGGAGGAGAACCCAACGGAGAAGCCTCGGCTTTGCATCTTGCTTTGCAAATAGGTACTTCAAAGCCGAGTGATCCGTATACACTACGCATTTGGTCAAGATTAAGTATGGCCGGAATTTCTCAAAGGCATACACTACAGCTAGGAGTTCTTTTTCAGTGGTGGTGTAATGACTCTGAGCCTCGGTCATAGTTTTACTTGCGTAGTGTATAGGCTGAAAGTATTTTGCTTTTCGTTGCCCCAAGACCGCACCTATGGCAAAATCACTAGCATCGCACATAAGCTCAAAAGGTAGGTCCCAATCGGGGGCAACAAGAATCGGTGCCTCGGTAAGCTTTTTCTTTAATGTTTCAAAAGCTTCGATGCACTCAGGAGAGAAGATGAAAGGAGCATCCTTCTCGAGGAGATGGGTCATAGGCCGGGTAATCTTAGAAAAATCTTGGATAAACCTACGGTAGAAGCCGGCATGACCCAAAAAGCTCCTAACACCTTTAACGGTGGTGGGATGAGGTAATTTAGCAATGACATCGATTTTGGCTTTGTCAATGACTCCTCCCAAACCAACCAGTCAGCCTTGTGAAGCTGTTAGGCCCACCTGGGAGAAAGTGCAAGTTAATATTGACCGTGGAAGTACAGGGAAATCCCCGGGTCGTTAAATCCCAACGAGATTGAAATTGTATTTGTAAACGGATAGGAAAGTGAGTGGTACTGAGGACAGTAACAAAGATGATTTGAGGGTTGATTATACTACTGATTGCTTGATATTTGGAAAATATAAAACTATAACAAAAATACAGATATAAGCACAAAATCAGGTAATCAGATAACAGACAGAGAAAAGTAGTATTTAACAAGTTACAAACTACAGGGGTTAAAAGTGAAACTTTTAAAAACTTAATATTAAAGAAAATAGAAAATGAAATTTAAACTATGAAAATGATTATTATAATATTTAATTACTATTTGATTAATAAAACTAATTAAAATCTAATTAAAAACTTAATTTAAATTAACTAAAAATAACAACTATTACAAATAATCCTAAAAACTTATAACAATAATTTCTAAACCTAAATAAGAACTTGAAGAAAGTATAAAAAATGAAAATAAATATTTTTGTCTTTTTATAAGTATTTTATTAATTAATAACTATTTAACTTAATTAAACTATTTTAACTATTTTAAATTATTATTAATACTAAATTACCTTAGAAAATTATGATAAAATTTATAAAACTATTTAAACACTACAGGAATACTACAAAATTATAAAAACTTGCTAAAAATTATATTTAAGCTAATTGACTAATTAATTACTTATTAATTAATTTTAAACTAATTTAATTAATTTAAATAAGAAAATTATAAAATGAACAGTGGAAATTATGAAACTATTTTTTAAAAGTCTTAACTACTTTATAAAACTTAGGAAAAATATAAAATTCTACTTTAGTTGATTAAAATTAAAGAAATCTATTTAATTATTAATATTACCTATTTAATTATTTAAACTAATTTTAAATCTAATTAATAGTAAACTGTTTAGGAAAATTCTAATAAAATTATTTTAACTACTTTAAGGTACTAAGTAATTTATAAAATTATAAAATTGGACAAGTGCTTATTAATAAGCTAAAATGAAAATTAATTAGATAATTTCTATTAAATAGAAGCTATCACTATTTTTATGTTTGCTTTTTCTGGTTTTTCTTTTACAAAACTATTTAAATACTTAAATAATGAAACTTTAATAAAGACAACTACTTTGGAAATCAAGACTAAGCACTGAGAGTGCTTATTAGCTTAAACAGTTGACTAAGGTTGACTAAATTAAGAAATAAGCTAAACTGAGGTTATGTGGGGTCCACTATGGTGAAATCTAGTTTACCTAAGTTACTTGAACTATATTAAACTAATCTTAATGAGATAAGCTCCTAAAATAAGCTGAGAAGCTCAAATAAGCACTTGCTTATTTGAGTTCTGACTCAGAAATGGGACAGAGATTGGGGACAAGTTAAGGTGGGATCCACTGATCTATAGGTCAAACTAATGGTCAACTATTGAACCTGGGTAGGAGGGGGGTTGTAATAAGCTAAGTAGAAGGTGTGGGGCCCACTGAGTTGGCCACAAATCACCACCAAAGTGGTGGTGATGGCTGTGTATCTGATGTGCAGGGTAAGGCTTTGCCTTGCAGTCCACTTTCAATGAGTGTGGGGTCCACAAGAGTAAAACAGGGTTCAAGCTAAGCCTAGGGGTTCAAATATGGGTTGATAAGCTACAAATTAAACTAATAAGCTACCTCTATGGTTCACTGATAAGCTCTAGGTTAGCCCTTGAAATGGTGATCATACACTGAGTAATCAGTGTGGCTTGTTTTACAAAGGTCACTAATTTGATCCTAAAAGCTATCCTACAATAAGTTAAAAGCTAAACTAAACCTAGATGTGATAAGCTGGTGTATTAAGCTACAATTAAGCTAAATCCTAGGATGTGGGGTCCACTGATAAGCATACAAGAGGTCTTGGTGTTTTGACTAAAACCTGTGCACAGGGGAACCTTATGCCCTGCAAGTAACTTTGGGAGTGAGTGGGGCCCAGTACAAAATTCTTAAAAATGTAAAACTTATTGGAACTAAAAGCTGAGGTGGTAGACTACTAAAACTGAAAAGCACAAAGTGTAATTCTTAACACATAAATCTACAAAAATCTCCTAAGATTTGAGAAAATCTGATAATGGTAATTTTGACTTTTGATGAAAATGAACTAGGTTGACTAATTTGGATTTCTAATGATCACTACAGATTTAATATGTTATATTAAGCTATTGTAAGGCTAAAATAAGCTATATGAGTTACTTATAAGCTATTGGGTGGATTTTTGAGACAAATATCCTTGACAGTTAACTGTCAAGGAATTTAGAGTTGGATTTTGACTTTATCACTAATGACCTATTTATTTTATGTTTAATTTGTGATACTAGGACCTAAACAAACATGTCTGAACCAGAAACAATAACTATAATACCCTTAAGGTCAATGGATCCTACTGATCCAAACACACTCTAATCTAGACTGTTTTGAGTTTTGTGAAGTAAATGGTTACAAGAGCTTATGCTACTGATCCATAATAACTTATTATGCTATATTAAGTATTAATAAGTGCTTAGAAACAGATTTTAACCACAGATATACAAGAACACAAAATAAGCTATGTTGACTGATTGATTTTTATTTTTTTTAGTTACTATTAATTCCAACAAACAAACAATTAATTCTAGACTAGATTATGGTTAAATAAGACTGAATAAACACAAATAAGCAATATTAAGTACTTAAACAACAATAAAATAAGAAATACTAAAAATTAAGATTTGAACTTACAATTTGCAATCCTGCTTTAAACCATGAATCAAGAACCAAGAAACTTTTCCTGATATCCACCAATGGATTCTAACCCAAGACCATCCACAATATGCCTTGCTCCAATTGCTTATCACCAAAGACCAACCAGTTTGACTTTCATTGACTTTTTTGGTATTTTTGAGTTTTTATTATTAAACTGATTTCAATGATATCTAATAGTTTCAATGAGCTTCTTAGTAGCTTATGTGAGCTTATTGATCTCTTATATCATAATAATAACAAGTACACAGCTTAATGAGAATTTTGATATGAAATTTAAAATGGCATTCACTAAGATAATAATACAAACTTGATTTTCATTAACTTAAAAGATCAATAGTACACTGAGAATACTTGAAATGAAACTTGAAAGCTTTAGATTACACTTAAACTTTTAAAACAACTAATTCGACATACATTAATTGACAATTAAACTAGATATGCATACTCCTCTGCTTCTCTTCATCTTTATAGGCTTCAATTAGGTTTAGGAATATCTTCTGATCTTTTCCCACTTCATCTGAGCCATCCATTTAGTCCAATTAACATCCACCGTTCAAACTCACTTTTGGCGCCAAAGTCCTCCACGTTAACGTGGAGGCAAAGGGTTGTAATTAAAGATTGTTGGGAGTTTGTGGAGGTGTCAGGAGGCAAAAGGTGATGTTTATTGCAAGTTGGAACTGTCTTGAAGAAAACAGAGGACAAAAAGGTAGTTTGGAGGGAAAAACGGTGTAGATAGCATTTAATGAGGAGTGGGTTACTGTGTGAGGTGGAGGGGAGTTGGTGGTGAGTTGTATTGGTGAGGTGGAGGTGCAAGGTGGCACAAAACCACCTGGTATGGTGGTTTCAGGTGGTGGTGAGGGCGGTGAACAGTGCAGGCGGGATTGGGGTGTTTGACTGGGGTCAACGCCTGGTATTATTAAAAGGGGTGGTGGACTGGGCTTTTTCTTTGGGCCTTGGGAATAGGTGGGTGGGCTGGGGTAGTAAAAGGTGGGCTGTTTGTTTGGTTTATTTATTATAAGGGTCCGGTTGGTTTTTAGCTTAGAAAATCACAAGGACCAAATGTGTAATATAGGTAAAGTTGAGGGGCTTTGTTTATGATTTTTCTAAACTTTAAATAAGGACTGAACCTGCAATTAACCATTAGTACAAGGACCACAAGTATAAATTTTATTATTTTAAACCTCAGGGACCAAATCTGCCAATTCTACAAAATCCAGGGACCATTATTGTAAATTTGGATTTTTAAGGGACTGTGATTGTAATTTCTCAAAATGTTATCAAAATTGTTCCATTTTGTCATTCATGCATAGTACAAGGGTTTTATTTGTAAATATTTCAGTTTTGAATACCCAGGGACCATTTTGCCAATTTTGTAACTTGAGGGGTAAAAATTGCCAGTTTGTGTAAACTTTTATCCAGGGATGTTTTGTGAACATTTTTGAGTTCCCAAGGACTTAAGTTGACTTTTTATTCTTTTAAAACCTTCAGGGACTAGTTTTGACAATATTTGAAACTTGAGGGACTGAAACTGCCAATTATGCAAACTTTGTACGTTTTTCATTTGTTTTTGCATATTTTGTATTTGAAACATATAAAACACTCTTCTGAGATATTTTAAGTATTATGATGCATTTTTGAGTGTTTTTGTATGTTTTGGCAGTTCAGATTGGTACAAAATGATGAGTATTTAGACACTCATCAATCCCCCACACTAAACTATTGCTAGTCCCTAGCAATCTATTTTGAGAAAAAATTAATGGATTTTAACTCTTTACCAAAAGCCATCACTTCTGGAGTAGCCAGGTGTAAGAACTGTGGCACACCTGATAACCGTGTGATTTTTAGCAAACCACCAGCTGTCAACGGATTTGATTAGTCTTTACCAAAAGCCGTTTGCTTCTGGACTAGCCAACTCTTGATGGAATAGTCAACATCTTGGTGAGCTGATTACCAATTATGGATTTTCCACAGCCTTTACCACAAGCCATAATCTTGCGGGCTAGCCAACTCATTTGTTTTCGGGGAGTTGAGGAACCATACAATTTTTGGCAAATTGCAAGCCATAAACGGATTTGTGATGTCTTTACCAAGAGCCGTTTGCTCCTGGACTAGCCAATCCTGTTGTGAGTTAGACATGGAGGATTGATACCATTATTTGCATTTCTAAGTGTGAAAAAACTGGTAATTTTGATCAAATGGGGGTTCTTGATGGAACATGTGTTGTGATTTGCATTCGTGAGAACGCTCCCCCACACTTAGAACTGAATATTGCCCTCAATATTCACAGTACTTGGTGTTCCACCAAGACTTAGAACGTAAGAAGGTAATATTATTAACCTTTTATTTTACTCTTTTTACATACAAACTCACTTTTTTCTTTTTATATGTCTTATACCAAATTTTTTTTTTTTTTTTTTTTTTTTTTGAAAAAATATTTTACAAATGTACAACATGTGGTTCGTCTCCCCCACACTAGGGTGGTAGAAAAGAGAAAGAAATCAGAAATATGAGTGAAAACCCATATTGCTATGCTTTTGATTACCGAGTCACTAGCTTGACTCGACCTCGAATTGATTTGTCCATGAGGTAGCTTGTTTTTGATTCCCGAGTCACTAGCTTGACTCGACCCCGAATTAAAATTGTCCTTGGGGAAACTAGTTTTTGTTAACCGAGTCGCTAGTTTGACTCGACCCCGAATTTATTGGTCCATGGGGTAGGTTTGGAGATCCGGGACAACCATTGGTTGTATGTCCCCTCCAAAATAGTGTTTTAGCCGATGTCCATTTACTTTAAAATTGGGACCGTCGGGTTGCAATAACTCAACAGTTCCATATGGGTATACTTTGGTTATAGTAAATGGTCCAGACCAACGGGTTTTTAGTTTACCCGAGAAAATTTTCAACCTTGAATTGAAAAGAAGAACTCTGTCACCAACGTTGAAAATGCGGTTCTTTATTTTAGAGTCATGTATCTTCTTAGTCTTTTCTTTATAGATTAAAGAATTTTCATAAGCTTGATCACGTAATTCATTTAGTTCGTTTAGTTGAACTTTACGGTGATCACCCGCTGTCTGAAGGTCGAAATTTGCATGTTTTAAGGCCCAATAGGCCTTATGTTCTAATTCGATCGGAAGATGACATGCTTTCCCGTACACTAGCTTATATGGAGTACACCCTATGGGTGTTTTGTAAGCAGTGCGGAAAGCCCATAATGCATCGTCCAGCTTATCCGACCAAGAGGCACGGTTTTCACCAACCGTCCTCTCGAGAATTCTCTTAATACCCCGATTTGAGACCTCCACCTGCCCACTTGTTTGGGGGTGGTATGTTGTAGAAAGACGGTGAGTTACACCATATTTCAGCATTACTCTTGCAAATTGTTCATTGCAAAAATGAGTACCACGATCACTGATAATGGCACGAGGAGTCCCGAATCTGGCAAAGAGAGATTTTAAAAATTTACAAACTACTCGGGCATCATTGGTGGGTAAGGCTTTTGCCTCAACCCATTTTGACAGATAGTCGACAGCGACGAGTATATACTTATTCCCTCGTGAAGACGGGAATGGCCCCATAAAATCAATGCCCCACATATCAAATATTTCACAGACTTGGATGGCGTTTTGCGGCATCTCATTCTTTTTAGAAATATTCCCGTGACGCTGGCAAGCCTCACAGGTTTTGATAAGTTCATGGGCGTCTTTATATATCGTGGGCCAAAAGAATCCTGAATCAAACACCTTTTTGGCGGTGTAGTTTGGGTTATGATGTCCCCCCGTGGGTCCATCATGACAAGCTTTAAGAATTTCCATGGCTTCTTGGCCATGGACACACCGTCGGATGACTTGATCCGCACATATTTTAAACAAGTAGGGGTCGTCCCAGAAGTAATGTTTTACATCTTTAAAGAATTTTCTTTTCTGTTGGGACGACATCCCTTTCACAACGAAATTTCCCGCACGGTAATTTGCAAAGTCGGCAAACCATGGGGTGGTGGTATTATCCCGGGTAGAGATTAGATTTAGAGTCTCCAGAGGAAAAGTTTCATTTATTTCTTTTCTCTCGAGAATATCCTGATGAGGATTTTCTAACCGGGACAAGTGATCAGCAGCAAGGTTTTCTGCTCCTTTTTTATCTCTTATGAGAATATCGAATTCCTGGAGGAGCAGGACCCAACGGAGTAGTCTTGGCTTTGCATCCTGTTTAGTGAACAGGTATTTCAAAGCCGAATGGTCCGTATACACCACGCTTTTGTTTAAGATTAAGTAAGACCGAAATTTTTCGAAGGCATATACCACAGCTAATAATTCTTTTTCTGTGGTGGTATAGTGTGTTTGAGCCTCGTTCATGGTCTTACTTGCGTAGTGTATTGGCTGAAAATGTTTGGTTTTGCGTTGCCCCAGAACTGCACCAATAGCATAATCGCTAGCATCGCACATAAGTTCAAAGGGTAAGTCCCAGTCGGGGGCAACAAGGATTGGTGCCTCAGTAAGCCTTTTCTTTAAAATAGAAAAAGCCTCGATGCACTCAGGGGAAAAGATAAAAGGAGCATCCTTTTCAAGAAGATGAGTCATAGGCCGGGCTATTTTGGAGAAATCTTGAATGAATCTCCGATAGAACCCGGCATGGCCGAGGAAACTCCTAATTCCTTTAACAGTGGTGGGATGAGGCAGTTTAGCAATAACATCAATTTTGGCCTTATCGACCTCAATCCCATTTTTTGAAATTTTATGGCCGAGGACAATGCCCTCTTTAACCATAAAATGGCTCTTCTCCCAGTTTAAACAAAGATTAGTGTTTTCACAACGTTGAAGCATTTTTTCTAAGTGGGAGAGGCACGAGTCGAAAGAATTCCCGATGACTGAGAAGTCATCCATAAATACCTCCATGGTTTTTCCAATCATGTCATGGAAAATAGCCATCATGCACCTTTGGAAAGTGCCTGGAGCATTGCATAACCCAAAAGGCATGCGACGATAGGCAAATGTCCCGTAAGGGCATGTGAAGGTAGTTTTATCTTGATCCTGTGGATCAATGGGAATTTGGAAGTAACCCGAGAAGCCGTCAAGGAAACAATAGTACTCGTTTCCCGCTAGTCTTTCGAGCATTTGGTCCATAAAGGGCAGAGGAAAATGGTCTTTGCGGGTGGCTTCGTTAAGCTTTCTGTAATCAATACATACTCGCCACCCTGTAACCAAACGAGTTGGTATTAACTCGTTGTCCTCATTTGTGATAACCGTAATGCCACCCTTCTTTGGAACACAATGAATTGGGCTTACCCAAGGACTATCTGATATAGGGTAAATCAATCCCGCATCAAGAATTTTGATAACTTCTGCTTTTATAACTTCGTGGATTTTTGGATTTACCCTTCTTTGATGCTGCACAGTAGGTTTAAAGTCCTCTTCCATTAGGATTTTGTGTGTACAAAAATCCGGGTTAATACCCTTTATGTCTGAGAGCTTCCAAGCAATTGCTTGTTTGTGGGACTTTAAAACCTTGAGCAGCGCGGTTTTCTCCTCATCCTTTAAGTCTTTTGCAATAATGACCGGTAACTTATCGTTACCTGCCAAGAATGCATATTCTAGATGAGGAGGCAGGTCCTTAAGTTCAACCTCGGGGAAGTCATCATTTTTTTCAACATATTTGACTTCCACCTTATGAAGTTGTGGAGGTAGAACAGGAATGGGAGAAGGATCTTTGTTCAATAACTCCTCAAGGAGAAGTATATCCCCCTCCGGGTCAATCTCTTGGTAATCAATTCCTTCGGGAACTGAATCACTTTTGAGAAAGGCCTCTAATTCCTCAAGGACGAAATCACTTCCCCCAAACGGAGTGAGGGAAGGAGAAGAATTAGCGATTACGGGATTAGAAGAAGTAGTGGGATTGCCACTCGAAAAATTATCAGCGAATCCAAGGATTTCCTGAGCATACTCCTCAGATGCAATGTCAATGACATCAATTCGGTTGACCGATTCAGCATCATAATTCGAGGAGTATCTTGAGGTTTGATCAAGGTTGAACATTATCGCTTCATTGCCAACTCGTAACGTGATTTCCTCATCGAAAACATCGATTAATGCACGCCCCGTTCTCAAGAATCCCCTCCCAAGAATGAGAGGAACTCTTGAATCAGCATCGAAATCAACAACAACAAAGTCCGCCGGAAAGTGGAACTTTCCCACTCTCACAAATACGTCCTCGGCAATACCGAGGGGACGTGAAATTGAACGGTCTGCAAGCTCGAGAGTCATGCATGTGGGACTAAGTGCCTGAAGAGAGAGCTTTTTCCAAACTGAATGAGGCATTAAGTTGATGCTTGCACCAAGATCGGCCAAGGCAAAGCATTCAACCATACCCGGGAAAGTACATGGTATTAGAAATCTCCCGGGGTCTCCTAGCTTTTCGGGAAGCTGTTTTAACAGAACCGCAGAGCAGTTCTCGTTAAGTGGAGTTCGTGCCATTTCAAACATTTTTTCTTTATTGCTCAACAGGTTTTTGATTGTCGATGCGAATTTGGGCATTAAAAGAAGAGCGTCTGCGAAACTAATATCGAAGTGTAGTTCTTGGAAAATTTGAAAGAATTTTTCCATCTGATGATTAGCTTTTTCACGGAGCTTTTGGTCTTGCAATCGTGAGGGATATGGAATTGTTGTTTTTGGGTTGGCTTTTGGATTTTCAACAGGACATTCGGTAGTTTCAAACCTGACTCTTTTAAAGGGAGTTGGGACCGGGATAACTGGAGGAGGGATGTCATTAGTACCTCCGTTATTATTAGGAAGTACCGTATCCGTAGTATCCTCAGTTTCACATTCCTCTACAGGTATAGGAGATGAGGTAGAGGGAGCTGTAGGTCCTTGGTAAGAAACTCCACTTCTTGTGGTGATCGCCTTTACATCGCCCCTCGGATTAGCGATCGTGTTGCTAGGTAAAGTTGTACCTGAGCCCGAGGGTCGATCATTTAAAGACTTCTGTAAGTTGGACATTTGATTAACCAGCATTTTGTTCAGTTCTTCTTGGGATTTCATAAACTATTTTAATAACTCATCATGTGATGGTCCAGTTGGAACAATGGCTTGATTTTGGTTTGGAAAATTTTGAGCCCGATTGTTCTGGAAATTCCCATGTTGCTGGTTGTTATTACCCTGGAAGTGGTTTTGTTGAGAATTACCCTGTGGGTAATTGTTCTGACCTTGATTACGATTATAGTTCCCTTGGTTCTGATTTTGGTTAAACTGATTTTGACTAGAGATGAAATTCCCTTGGTTGTTATAACCTTGGTTCATCCGGTTCTGGTTCTGATTCTGGTTAAAGTTCTGGTTCCTATTCTGAGGTTGATTAAACCCTGGTGGTCCAATATAGTTATTAGAACGGTAGCTCAAAAGGTTTCGGTCCCCTTGCGGTTGGTAAGAATTACCTCCCGTGTTATAGGAACCTTGAGCTGCAGACACGTTTTCACGAGAAAAGCCACCGGAAGCTGGGCAATCTGTGTACCTATGTGGACCACCACAAGTTTCACAACTTGGGTTAACAGTTTGGACCTGATTAGGATTATTCTGATGGATACGCAAAACTGCTGTAGACAAATCATCCAGCCTTTTAGCTAGGATTGATATTTCATTGCTTGCCGGAGTGTCTGACTTAAATGAGTCGTTCCTCTCAGCAGAGGAGTCCCAAAAATTATGATGGGCAGTCATGTTTTCGATTAAGTCATAGCACTCTTCAGGGGTCCTTTTCATAAAGGTGCCCCCAGCAGCAGCATTGATGGTGTCACGATGACGGAGTGTCAAACCATTATAAAAGGTATCAATAATGGTGACAAGAAGCATGTTATGATTAGGACACCGATCAATTGCAAGTTTGTAGCGTTCCCATGCCTCAAATAAGGACTCTTCGGGAAGCTGTCTGAAGTTGCTGATATCATTCCTCAGCTTTGTGACCATAGATGGTGGAAAGTATTTGGCCAGGAATTTAGTGATCATCTCATCAAAAGTGTGGATCGAATTCTTTGGAAGTCGATCGAACCATGAAGTCGCATGATGAGCGAGAGAATAGGGGAACAAGTATAAACGTAGGCTGTCTTCGGCGACGCCATGTTGTTTCATGCTTTGGGTGACAGTTAAAAATTTGTCGAGATGCCTGTTGGCATCGTCACCCTGCAATCCGTGGAACTGGCACGTATTCTGGATCTGTTGTATCATGTGGTGTTTTAATCCAAAATCCGTGGCTCCAATAGTGAGTGGTGCAATTGGTCCACCCCTCCCTTGCATGGTAGGTTGACACAGTTCCTCCATAGTTCGGGTGTCAGGAACTGGCTCATCCTTAGGAAGGAATGGGGGCTCGTCGTTCATTTTTAGTGTGTGTTCTTCTTCAACAATACGTAACTCGGGTACGTTTTTCTTCTTTTTATTCTTTGTTTGTGAACGAGTGCGCATGCACAAAAATTAGTTTTCAACACAAGATCGAGGCAAAACTACAGCAAACTTAAACCCAATAATCACAAATGAACAGCTCCTTTAAAAAAGGTACACTATTCACAAGGATACAATGGTAAGTTTTTAATCTTTTAGGTTTGGGAACTTATTATGTTCACACCCCCAGTTGGTAGGTGTTCTGCCTTGGTTTGCGGTAGTAAACTTTTATGTAATTATATTCACAGTAAAATGTTTTTGGCTTTTCGTGTATGGGTGAAAAAACTTGGACAATATTTTTGAAACTGATTCGTTAACCGAAATCGTTCCTTTAAGATTACTCGCAGGCTGGCGGGAGGAAATAAATGGATCCCTCTTAAGTTCGCAATTTAATGTCAGAACTTACCTTAAACCAACTGTATAGGTTGTAATCGTAAAGATACGAAGTAATTTAACTTCACAGTTTGTTTTGTTGTTTATGATTTGTTTGGTGTTGTTAACACTTCAGGAGAAATGTTAATGAACGTTTTCAGATATGATTTTGCTTTTCTTAAAAATTTACAAAGTGGTGATATTTGTACAGGAGGGTTTTTGAAAACCACTAAACTTTTACCGTTTTAAAATACGCAACAACCTCCCCGGCAGCGGCGCCAAATTTTGACTCCTCCCAAACCAACCAGTCAGCCTTGTGAAGCTGTTAGGCCCACCTGGGGGAAAGTGCAAGTTAATATTGACCGTGGAAGTACAGGGAAATCCCCGGGTCGTTAAATCCCAACGAGATTGAAATTGTATTTGTAAACGGATAGGAAAGTGAGTGGTACTGAGGACAGTAACAAAGATGATTTGAGGGTTGATTATACTACTGATTGCTTGATATTTGGAAAATATAAAACTATAACAAAAATACAGATATAAGCACAAAATCAGGTAATCAGATAACAGACAGAGAAAAGTAGTATTTAACAAGTTACAAACTACAGGGGTTAAAAGTGAAACTTTTAAAAACTTAATATTAAAGAAAATAGAAAATGAAATTTAAACTATGAAAATGATTATTATAATATTTAATTACTATTTGATTAATAAAACTAATTAAAATCTAATTAAAAACTTAATTTAAATTAACTAAAAATAACAACTATTACAAATAATCCTAAAAACTTATAACAATAATTTCTAAACCTAAATAAGAACTTGAAGAAAGTATAAAAAATGAAAATAAATATTTTTGTCTTTTTATAAGTATTTTATTAATTAATAACTATTTAACTTAATTAAACTATTTTAACTATTTTAAATTATTATTAATACTAAATTACCTTAGAAAATTATGATAAAATTTATAAAACTATTTAAACACTACAGGAATACTACAAAATTATAAAAACTTGCTAAAAATTATATTTAAGCTAATTGACTAATTAATTACTTATTAATTAATTTTAAACTAATTTAATTAATTTAAATAAGAAAATTATAAAATGAACAGTGGAAATTATGAAACTATTTTTTAAAAGTCTTAAATACTTTATAAAACTTAGGAAAAATATAAAATTCTACTTTAGTTGATTAAAATTAAAGAAATCTATTTAATTATTAATATTACCTATTTAATTATTTAAACTAATTTTAAATCTAATTAATAGTAAACTGTTTAGGAAAATTCTAATAAAATTATTTTAACTACTTTAAGGTACTAAGTAATTTATAAAATTATAAAATTGGACAAGTGCTTATTAATAAGCTAAAATGAAAATTAATTAGATAATTTCTATTAAATAGAAGCTATCACTATTTTTATGTTTGCTTTTTCTGGTTTTTCTTTTACAAAACTATTTAAATACTTAAATAATGAAACTTTAATAAAGACAACTACTTTGGAAATCAAGACTAAGCACTGAGAGTGCTTATTAGCTTAAACAGTTGACTAAGGTTGACTAAATTAAGAAATAAGCTAAACTGAGGTTATGTGGGGTCCACTATGGTGAAATCTAGTTTACCTAAGTTACTTGAACTATATTAAACTAATCTTAATGAGATAAGCTCCTAAAATAAGCTGAGAAGCTCAAATAAGCACTTGCTTATTTGAGTTCTGACTCAGAAATGGGACAGAGATTGGGGACAAGTTAAGGTGGGATCCACTGATCTATAGGTCAAACTAATGGTCAACTATTGAACCTGGGTAGGAGGGGGGTTGTAATAAGCTAAGTAGAAGGTGTGGGGCCCACTGAGTTGGCCACAAATCACCACCAAAGTGGTGGTGATGGCTGTGTATCTGATGTGCAGGGTAAGGCTTTGCCTTGCAGTCCACTTTCAATGAGTGTGGGGTCCACAAGAGTAAAACAGGGTTCAAGCTAAGCCTAGGGGTTCAAATATGGGTTGATAAGCTACAAATTAAACTAATAAGCTACCTCTATGGTTCACTGATAAGCTCTAGGTTAGCCCTTGAAATGGTGATCATACACTGAGTAATCAGTGTGGCTTGTTTTACAAAGGTCACTAATTTGATCCTAAAAGCTATCCTACAATAAGTTAAAAGCTAAACTAAACCTAGATGTGATAAGCTGGTGTATTAAGCTACAATTAAGCTAAATCCTAGGATGTGGGGTCCACTGATAAGCATACAAGAGGTCTTGGTGTTTTGACTAAAACCTGTGCACAGGGGAACCTTATGCCCTGCAAGTAACTTTGGGAGTGAGTGGGGCCCAGTACAAAATTCTTAAAAATGTAAAACTTATTGGAACTAAAAGCTGAGGTGGTAGACTACTAAAACTGAAAAGCACAAAGTGTAATTCTTAACACATAAATCTACAAAAATCTCCTAAGATTTGAGAAAATCTGATAATGGTAATTTTGACTTTTGATGAAAATGAACTAGGTTGACTAATTTGGATTTCTAATGATCACTACAGATTTAATATGTTATATTAAGCTATTGTAAGGCTAAAATAAGCTATATGAGTTACTTATAAGCTATTGGGTGGATTTTTGAGACAAATATCCTTGACAGTTAACTGTCAAGGAATTTAGAGTTGGATTTTGACTTTATCACTAATGACCTATTTATTTTATGTTTAATTTGTGATACTAGGACCTAAACAAACATGTCTGAACCAGAAACAATAACTATAATACCCTTAAGGTCAATGGATCCTACTGATCCAAACACACTCTAATCTAGACTGTTTTGAGTTTTGTGAAGTAAATGGTTACAAGAGCTTATGCTACTGATCCATAATAACTTATTATGCTATATTAAGTATTAATAAGTGCTTAGAAACAGATTTTAACCACAGATATACAAGAACACAAAATAAGCTATGTTGACTGATTGATTTTTATTTTTTTTAGTTACTATTAATTCCAACAAACAAACAATTAATTCTAGACTAGATTATGGTTAAATAAGACTGAATAAACACAAATAAGCAATATTAAGTACTTAAACAACAATAAAATAAGAAATACTAAAAATTAAGATTTGAACTTACAATTTGCAATCCTGCTTTAAACCATGAATCAAGAACCAAGAAACTTTTCCTGATATCCACCAATGGATTCTAACCCAAGACCATCCACAATATGCCTTGCTCCATTTGCTTATCACCAAAGACCAACCAGTTTGACTTTCATTGACTTTTTTGGTATTTTTGAGTTTTTATTATTAAACTGATTTCAATGATATCTAATAGTTTCAATGAGCTTCTTAGTAGCTTATGTGAGCTTATTGATCTCTTATATCATAATAATAACAAGTACACAGCTTAATGAGAATTTTGATATGAAATTTAAAATGGCATTCACTAAGATAATAATACAAACTTGATTTTCATTAACTTAAAAGATCAATAGTACACTGAGAATACTTGAAATGAAACTTGAAAGCTTTAGATTACACTTAAACTTTTAAAACAACTAATTCGACATACATTAATTGACAATTAAACTAGATATGCATACTCCTCTGCTTCTCTTCATCTTTATAGGCTTCAATTAGGTTTAGGAATATCTTCTGATCTTTTCCCACTTCATCTGAGCCATCCATTTAGTCCAATTAACATCCACCGTTCAAACTCACTTTTGGCGCCAAAGTCCTCCACGTTAACGTGGAGGCAAAGGGTTGTAATTAAAGATTGTTGGGAGTTTGTGGAGGTGTCAGGAGGCAAAAGGTGATGTTTATTGCAAGTTGGAACTGTCTTGAAGAAAACAGAGGACAAAAAGGTAGTTTGGAGGGAAAAACGGTGTAGATAGCATTTAATGAGGAGTGGGTTACTGTGTGAGGTGGAGGGGAGTTGGTGGTGAGTTGTATTGGTGAGGTGGAGGTGCAAGGTGGCACAAAACCACCTGGTATGGTGGTTTCAGGTGGTGGTGAGGGCGGTGAACAGTGCAGGCGGGATTGGGGTGTTTGACTGGGGTCAACGCCTGGTATTATTAAAAGGGGTGGTGGACTGGGCTTTTTCTTTGGGCCTTGGGAATAGGTGGGTGGGCTGGGGTAGTAAAAGGTGGGCTGTTTGTTTGGTTTATTTATTATAAGGGTCCGGTTGGTTTTTAGCTTAGAAAATCACAAGGACCAAATGTGTAATATAGGTAAAGTTGAGGGGCTTTGTTTGTGATTTTTCTAAACTTTAAATAAGGACTGAACCTGCAATTAACCATTAGTACAAGGACCACAAGTATAAATTTTATTATTTTAAACCTCAGGGACCAAATCTGCCAATTCCACAAACTCCAGGGACCATTATTGTAAATTTGGATTTTTAAGGGACTGTGATTGTAATTTCTCAAAATGTTATCAAAATTGTTCCATTTTGTCATTCATGCATAGTACAAGGGTTTTATTTGTAAATATTTCAGTTTTGAATACCCAGGGACCATTTTGCCAATTTTGTAACTTGAGGGGTAAAAATTGCCAGTTTGTGTAAAATTTTATCCAGGGATGTTTTGTGAACATTTTTGAGTTCCCAAGGACTTAAGTTGACTTTTTATTCATTTAAAACCTTCAGGGACTAGTTTTGACAATATTTGAAACTTGAGGGACTGAAACTGCCAATTATGCAAACTTTGTACGTTTTTCATTTGTTTCTGCATATTTTGTATTTGAAACATATAAAACACTCTTCTGAGATATTTTAAGTATTATGATGCATTTTTGAGTGTTTTTGTATGTTTTGGCAGTTCAGATTGGTACAAAATGATGAGTATTTAGACACTCATCAGTCAACCTCAATCCCGTTTTTTGAAATTTTATAGCCGAGGACAATGCCCTCCTTGACCATAAAGTGGCTCTTCTCCCAGTTGAGACTTAGATTCGTTTCTTTGCAACGTTTAAGCATCTGTTCCAAGTGGGAGAGACAGGTCTGGAATGAATCCCCGATGACTGAAAATTCATCCATGAATACCTCCATAGTTTTCCCGATCATGTCGGAAAAGATAGACATCATGCACATCTGGAACGTGCCTGGTGCATTACATAAGCCGAAAGGCATACGTCTGTAAGCAAAAGTTCCGTAGGGGCATGTGAAGGTAGTCTTCTCTTGATCCTGGGGATCAATGGGGATTTGGAAGTAACCAGAAAAACCATCGAGGAAGTAGTAGTATTCATTCCCCACAAGTCTTTCAAGCATCTGGTCCATAAAAGGGAGCGGAAAATGGTCTTTACGGGTGGCTTCATTCAATTTTCGATTGTCAATACATACTCGCCAACCCGTGACCAAACGAGTTGGAATCAACTCGTTATCCTCGTTGGTGACAACGGTAATGCCACCCTTTTTAGGAACACAATGAATTGGGCTAACCCAAGGACTGTCAGATATAGGGTAAATCAATCCCGCATCAAGAAGTTTAAGAACCTCTTGTTTGATAACTTCGTGGATTTTGGGATTTACCCTTCTCTGTTGTTGCACTGCTGGCTTAAAGTCATCCTCCATTAAGATTTTATGAGTACAAAAGTTTGGGCTTATGCCCTTAATGTCGGAGAGTTTCCAAGCAATTGCTTGCTTGTGTTACTTAAGAACCTTTAGGAGTGCTGCTTTTTCCTCATCTTTTAAGTCTTTAGCAATAATGAAGGGCAATTTATCATCACCCTCCAGAAATGCATATTCTAGATGAGGAGGCAAGTCCTTGAGCTCAACCTCGGGAAAGTCTTCAGTTATTTCAACATTTTTTACTTCCGCTTTATGAAGTATTTTTGGAGACGGAGAGGGTGAAGGATCGTCATTTAACAATCTTTCAAGGAGAAGAATGTCCCCCTCCGGGTCAAGATAGTTTTCATCAATCCCATCTGGGATTGAACTATCCTGAGCAAGAAAAGCCTCGAGCTCTTCCAGAAGGAAGTCACCTCCCTCAAACGGAGTGAGGGAAGGGGAAGAGTCGGAAGGATAGGATCAGTAGAAGGAGTGGTACTGCCACTTGCTGAGAAACCAAGGACTTCTTGAGAAGACTCCTCAGACGCAACATCGATGATGTCAATTCAGTTAACCGTTTCAGCGTCATAGTTGGAAGAGTATCTTGAAGTCTGATCAAGATTGAATGTGATGGCTTCGCCACCAACACGTAGAGTGATTTCTTCTTCGTATACATCGATTAAAGCATGACCCGTTCTTAAGAATCCCCTCCCGAGAATGAGAGGAACTCTTGGGTCAGCATCGAAATCAACAATCACGAAATCTGCCGGAAAATGGAACTTTCCTACTTTCACGAAGATATCTTCGGCAATGCCGAGAGGACGGGATATAGAACGGTCTGCAAGCTCGAGAGTCATGTAGGTCGGAGTGAGAGCAGGTAGAGAGAGTCTTTTCCAGACTGAGTAAGGCATCAGGTTAATGCTTGCACCAAGATCGGCCAAGGCAAAGCATTCAACCATCCTAGGGAAAACACAAGGAATGAGAAATTTCCCGGGATCTCCAAGCTTTTCGGGAAGCTTTTTCAAGAGCACTACTGAGCAATGCTCATTAAGTGAAGTTTTTGCCATTTCACAGAGTTTTTCTTTGTTGCTTATCAGATTTTTGATTGTTGAAGCAAATTTAGGCATGAGAAGAAGAGCATCCGCGAAGCTAATATCAAAGTGTAATTCTTGGAAAATTTGATAAAATTTTTCCATCTGATGGTTAGCTTTTTCGCGGTTCTTTTGATCATTCAAACGTGAAGGATATGGAATTGAAGGCTTAGGATCATTCTTTGGAATTTCATCAGAACTCACAAGGGGATCAAATACAACTTTCGACTTATGAGTCGGGACCGGGACAACTTGAGGGTGGACGTTGTTGATACCTCCGTTATTAGTAGGAAGTACCTTGTCCTTAGTAACCTCAGGCTCACGTTCCGCTACCTTAGGAGGAGAAGAAGAGGTAGAGGGAATCGAGGGTCCATTGTATGATACCCCACTTCGGGTGGTGATCGCTTTGACATCGCCCCTCGGGTTAGCGATCGTGTTGCTCGGTAGTGTACCCGGGCCCGAGGGTTGATCATTTAAAGACTTCTGAAGCTCAGAGATCTTGCTGATCAATAACCGATTCATTTCCTCTTGTGCTTTCATGAATTGTTTTAGCACTTCTTCGGAGGAAGACGAGGGTGGAACAACGTTTTGAGGAGGATTTTGAACACGATTGTTTTGAAAATTCCCTTGATTTTGATTGTTGTTACCCTGAAAATTGTTTCTCTGATTGAAATTACCCTGATTGTAATTTCCTTGATTTTGGTTTATTTGAAAATTTCCTTGAAAACCTTGGTTTTGATTGCCATTTTGAAAATTGTTTTGATCAAGCTGGCCTTGATTTTGGTTCGGGTTTTGGAAATTTGAGTTTTGACCTTGGTTAAAATTCTGATTCGAGTTACGGTTTTGATTTTGGTTAAAACCGGGAGGTCCGAGAAAATTGTTGGAAAGATAGCTTAAGAGATTACGGTCCCCTTACGGTTGGTAAGAATTACCCCCCGTGTTATAGGAACCGTGAGCAACATAAACGTTCTCTTGAGGAAAACCAGCAATAGCTGGACACTCGGAATAAAGATGTGGGCCCCCACAAGTTTCACAACTTCGGGCCACGGCTTTCATTTGTTGATTTTGAACCTGATTTTGCATCGTTTGGTTCATTCTCAACACAGCCGTAGAAATATCATTCATCTTTTTGGTAAGAGCAATTATTTCAGGAGATGATGATGAAGGAGTAACTGAATGACATGACTCATCCCTCTCCGCAGAGGAATCCCAAAAGTTATGGTGGGCAGTCATGTTCTCAATCAAGTCATAGCACTCTTCGGGACGCCTTTTCATAAAGGTCCCACCAGCAGCAGCATTGAGAATATCCCGGTGCCTCAATGTCAGACCATTATAGAAGGTATCTATGATGGTAACTTGTAACATATTGTGGTTAGGGCACCGATCAATAGCTAGCTTATAACATTCCCAAGCCTCAAAAAGAGACTCATCGGGACGTTGCCGGAAGTTGCTGATATCATTTCGTAACTTGGTAACCATGGAAGGTGGAAAATATTTTGCTAGAAACTTGGTTACCATTTCATCAAAGGTACGAATAGAATTTCTTGGAAGTCGGTCAAACCATGCAGTGGCATGATGAGTGAGAGAATAGGGGAAGAGATACAGCTGGAGGGCATCATCGGTGACACCATGCTGTTTCATGCTTTGGGTAACCGTAAGATATTTGTCAAGATGCTTGTTAGCATCGTCACCCAGTAATCCGTGAAATTGACACGAATTCTGGACTTGTTGGATCATGTGGTGCTTGAGGCCAAAGTCCGTAGCCTCAATAGTGAGTGGTGCAATAGGCCCACCCCGCCCTTGCATGGTAGGCTGGCACAGCTCCTCCATTGTTCGGAGATCGGGAGCTGGCACATCCCTGGGAGGGTCAGGGGTGGTAATGGTGGTAGTGGCCCAGCGGCCATTTCGGTCTTTGGTTCTTGTGTATCAGTACGTAGCTCTGGTATGTTTTTCTGAAGTTTAAGTTTTGTTTGTGACCGAGTGCGCATGCACTAAAAACAATTTTTCAAAACAAGATCGAGGCAAAACCACAGTGAACTTAAACCAATTATCACAAGTGAATGGCTTCTTTAAAAAAGGTACACCAATCACAGGGATATAAAGGCAAGTTTTAATCTTAAGTTTGGGAACTTATTATGTCCACACCCCCAGTTGGTAGGTGTTCAGCCTTGGTTTGCGGTGGTAAGATTTTACGTATTTATTAATTTGAAAAACTGCTTTAGGCTTATGGTTGTGTGTGCAGAAAACTTGGGAAATATTTTTTGGAACTGATTCGTTAACCGAAATTGTTCTTTTAAGATTACTCGCAGGCTGGCGGGAGGAAGTAAATAGGTTTCGTCTTCAGTTCGCAATTTAATGTCAGAACTTACCTTAAACCAACTGTTTCAGGTTGTAATCTTAAAGAAAACGAAGTAATTTAACTTCACAGTTTGTTTTGTTGTTTTTGATTTTTTTGGTGTTTTTAACACTTTAGGAAAAGTGTTAATGAACTTTTTGATATGATTGATATTTTTACAAAAACTTTTTACAAATTTGTGTGAAATTTGTACAGGGAGGGTTTTGAAAACCACTAAACTTAAAATGATTTTTTAAAACACGCAACAACCTCCCCGGCAGCGGCGCCAAATTTTGATTGGTCCTAAACAGTCAACTTAAATTGACCAAGAAAATGGTTAACAAAGTCGAACTCCCTAGACCAATACTCCGTGGATAGTATAGTGTTTCCCCGGGTCGTTAAAGTCCCATCGAGATTGAAATGGTGTTATTTGAAATCGTTTATCAGTGAGTGGCACTGAGGACAATAGCCCAGATGATATGAAATTGATTTTGCTACTGTTATTTTGGTATTTGTACACAGAGATAATATTCACAAAAATCAGATATACAGGGATATGCACAAATTTACAATTAAGATCACGTAACAGATAGGAAAAGTGGGATTTGGTAAATTACAAACTACAGGGGGTGCTTTTGAAACTTTTGAAAACTTAAAATTAAAAAGAAATTTGAAAATGAAAATGAGATTATGAAAATGATTATTTTACTATTTAAATATTATTTAATTAATAAAACTAATTAAAATCTTATTTAGAACTAATTTAAATTAACTAATAATTATGAATATTACAAATTAAACTAAAAATTAGCAAAAATATTTTCTAAACCTTAAAAAGAAATTGAAGAAAGTATAAAAAATAAAAATAAATATTTTTGTCTTTCTATGGGTTTTTTTATTAATTAAAAACTATTTAACTTAATTAAACTAATTAAACTAACTTAAATTACAATTAATAATAAATTAACCTAGAAAATTTATAAAATTATTTAACCATCACAGGAATCCTACAAAATTATAAAAACTTCTAAAAATTATGTTTAAGGCTAATCCACTAATTAATTACCTTTTAATTAATTTAAATCTAATTTAAATATTTAAAACAAGAAAAATGGAAAATGAATAGTAGAAACTAAAAATATATTTTCTAAAAGTCTATTATATTATATTAGAGCTAGGAAAAATATAAAAACTAGGTTATGCTTTATAATAACTAAAGATGCTATTTAAAAACTTAATATTAATTAATAATTAAGAAAACTAATATTAAATCTAATAAATACTAAATGACAAAATAAAAATATAGAAAAATTACTGAATTTACTTTAATATAAGAGGTAATTAATAAAAATATAAAAATGACAAGTGCTTAACAAAAATTTAAAAGTGAAAATTAAAATTAAATTACATTAAATAGAAACTATCACTTATTTTTTTAAATTGACTTTTTTGGATTTTTCTTTTGGAAACTTGTTTTATACCTAAAAATGAAAAACTTTTGTAAAAACAAACTTTTTATAACTTAAAAATAAGCTGTATGCACCCCCTTTTACTTAAGCAGTTGACTTTTATTGACCAAGCAAGCAATTAAGCACAAATGAGTGTAGGTGGGGTCCACAATGATGGAAATGGATACAAATAAGCTAAGGTAACTAGAATAAGCCAGAAACAACAAGTAATGATCACAAATAATCTGATAAGATCAAAATAAGCACTTTGCAACTTGAAACTGAACACAGAATTGGGACAGACTTTGGGGTGGATTCCAGGTGGGGTCCACTTGTTTCTAGGTCAAACCAAGGGTCAAACCCTGGTCTCTGGTAGGAGGGGGGTTGGGGAAACCAAAAATGAACCACTGGGGCCCACTGAGTTGGCCACAGTCAGCCACCAAAGTGGTGGTGGTGAGATGGTTAACTGATGCACAGGGCAATGGTTTGCCCTGCAACTCAGTTCAAGGGGCAATTTAGTCCACTAAAAAAAATCACAAAAATCTAACAACCATGGAAATCACAAGTTCAGCTGGTAAACTAAATACCCAAGTAATTTCAAACCTTAGATCCAAACACAAAAATCAATTTAATTCTTGTAACTTTTGCAAAAATCTGAAAGGTGTAATTTTGACTTTTTGATAAACACTTGAACTTTGACTTAAATGGATTTGTGGTGATCTAAAATAACCTAATATGTTATAATAAGCTGTTATGAGACCAAATTAAGTTATCTTAAACACTTGAAAAGAGATTTGAGTGGTTGATGATCTTGAAAACCCAACAGATAAGCAGTTAAAGATTATAAAGTGGAGATTTGACTTTCTGTGCTAGAAACCTGAATTTATTTGTTGACACACACTAAAATGAACTAATGTAATCCACAAATGCAGAAACAACACCAAGACAACAACCAAAGAACAGTTGGATAGGCAGACCCAAACACCCCTTATAGAAGCTTTTACACCATGTTTTGATGATTTAGGGCTTAATTATCCAAACTAGTGATCCAACTCAGCAACTTAACTAATTTAAAGACTAAATGAGCAACAAGGTACCACCATTAACAGCAAAAACACATGAGAGCAACTTAGGCTATATTAAGACAGTTAACTCTAAGATTTTAAGTAACTAATTATTCTAACAAACAAGTTATGAGTTTTAAGCTAAAAATCACTTAAACAATAACCAAATAGCACAAGCAAACTCAGAATGGCAATAAACAAGCAAATAATCAGAAGCTAAGAGTTTTAGGGGAAAATCAAATTGAGCAAATGCTTACTAATCACTCCTAGCATGAACAAGGAGTTTTCCACAGATGCCTATCTTTAGATAGGCCAAATCTAATCCCAAGTTTGCCCTTCAACACTTCTCAAAACCTGAAAACACTTCAAAAACAAACACAGTTGACCAATGTTGACTTTTTTTGGATTTTTGATTTTCTTTATCTAAGCAGTATTTTAAGAGTCTCTAAAAGCTTAAATGAGCTTTAGGGGAGCTTATATGGCCTAAGAGTCCATAAATACTTAATGATAACCATAACTCAGTACACTAAGAAACTCAAAATGAAATTGAAAATGGCACAATCTGAGATACCAAATGAAGCTTGAAATTGATTACTTAAAACTTGAAATTACATTAAAACAAACTAGTACAGTGCTTAAAAGCTTAAGAAACCAATGGAAATTTTAAATTACAATTAATTCGACATAAGTTATACTAAAATTAACTACTACTTGCTTCCTTGCATCCTTCTTCCTTTTATAGCCATCTTCTAGGGTTTCTTTGCCCTCTCTGATCAAATCCCATCACAAGTTGTAGCAATTTGATGTCTGAAACTCTCTAATTGGATGCCACGTGTTTTGGCGGGAAACCTTTTTTTTGCAAATTGATTCTAAATATCAGACAAGGGGGGGGGGAGGAGGGTGGCAGCATTAAATGCTTGAGGTGAGGGTGTTTTGTAGTGGTTTGGGCGGTTGATGTGATAGGGTGGTGGACTGATGGTGATGGGATGGCCAAGTGGGGTTGTGGGGGAGGCTGAGAGGGAAGGAGATGGTCGTTTGACTATGTTTGACCGAAGTCAAACATTTGACCCCAGTATTAGTAATATGGGGTGTTGGTGGGCTGGTTTGCTACATGGGCCAAGAAATAGGGAAATTGGGCTTGGGGGATTATATATTGGATTGGGTCTGGTTTTTGGATTAGTTTTGTTTAGGTCCGGTTATGGTTTAATGTTTCACAAGGATTATTTTTGTAATATACTGAATTTTGAGGGGTGAGTTTTGGCAGTCTTCCAAATTGTTCACAAGGTCCTTTTATGCCATATGATGAATAGTGTGAGGACCAAAACTGATTTTTCCATATTAAATGTACCAGGGACTAAAACTGCCAAACTTTCAAACTTCAGGGACCATTTGTGTAATTTCACCAAACTTTTCCACCAAGGACCAATCCTGCCATAAAAGGTTAGTGCAAGGACAAAATTTGTTTTTCTCAATGTTTTTAATATCCCAGGGACCATTTTTGACAATTTTCAAAGTTTAGGGACTAAACTTGACATTTTGTGAAAGTTTGCACCAAAGGACTGTTTGTGTAACTTTTTGACTTATAAGGACCTTTGGTGACTTTTTCAAGTTTTTAGAATGACCAGGGACTAGATTTGACAACTTTTGAAAGATGAGGGACTGAAACTGCCAATTATGCAAACTTTGTGCGTTTTTCATCTGTTTTTGATTCTTTTGCATTTGAAACATGTAAAACACTTTCCTGGGATATTTTCACTATTTTGATTCAATATTGAGTGTTTTTAGATGTTTTGGCAGCTCAGAAAAGGTAAAAATGATGAGTATTTACACACTCATCAATCATGAACTTTTATTAAGCAGAATGATATTATTGGTGTGGTTATCTGGTGCAGAAACTTGGATGTCGTACAACAATATGTCAATATATGTTGTGCCGCTGTGCGTGTATATGTAAATAGGTAGTGGCTTAAATGATTGAGTTGTGACATGGTATAAGGTTCAAGACCAAGGGTTCAATTCAAGGTCGAAGATCCAATAGGTCAAAAAAAGAAAAAATAGAATCTAAGTTACAACGTGAATTCTTGTGCTTACTAATTAGTTTTAATAGATATTGTTTCTTTTCGTAAAAATAACTTGTAACAACATTCACAATACGTATTGTTACAAGAAATTTTGATCCATATATTAACTCTGTATACTCAATCAATTTGTAATCACCTATAATTAAAATGCTATTTCAGCACAAATCCCACGTTCTATAAATTGTACTCCCATCTGTATTAGATTGATTTTTAATTTATTGTACTAACGTAGTGGTCTGTAACTTTGTATCATTATTAAAACAAAAAAAAAAATCTTAAAATATCTCGATTTCTTACAATTCTCTAAGGCCGGGTGCAATAACGACCGAGACTGACTCGGTCCTAGTCAGTCGAGTCGGTCGGTCTTATTGTGGGGAGGAGGTCGCGACCGAGAAACAAGCCCAAAACAATCTCACTCGGTCTCAACCACGACCGAGTGCTTTGCCTTTTTTTTTTTTTTTTTTTTTTTTCCAAAATCTTCCACACATTTATGTTATAGCAGTTTGTGTGTGTGTGTCTGTTTAGTGTGTGTGGTGAAGACGATGAAGTAATACATTTTTTTTCAAGGTAAAGTGGGCTAGGCATGATATGTTTGTAAAAAAAATAAAAAAAAAAAAAAAAAAAAAAAAAAAAATTTGTATTTTTTTTTTCAAGGTAAAGTGGGCTGTGTTGCATGGCAAGGATTTTATTTTTTTATTTTTTATTTTTTTTTTTTTTTTTTTTGTATTTAAAAAAAATGGAACTTAGTCGCCTTTACTGTGGCACTGAATCGCTTGCATGTCGGTGGAGAGAGAAAGCTGACGTGACAGAAAAAATAAGGAGATTGACCCTTATTTGGGCAGCCTAATTGGTCAATGCTATGATCAATTTCTATCAATTTGTTTGCGTGGATTTAGAAAGTTTTTTTTATAACATTGGGATATAAGCTTATTTGCAAAAAGTCAAGTTTTATAAAATAGAAATTCTGTATCTATTTAAAGAATGTTTGCAACGAGTGGAGGTACCCGCGCGTTGCTGCAGAAATGCCGTGCTATTTTTTTTTTCACACCTTAGGGCTCAAGGACGAAATTGCAAAAGACTACTTAAAAAAAAAAAAAAAAAAAAAAAAAAAAAAAAAAAAAAAAGTGCTACAGTAGCATGCTACAGTACGCTACAGTACCATGCTACAGTATCTTAATATAAAATATAGGTACTGTAGATACTCACAAAAATCACTGTAGCAAGAGGAACAGTGCACATCCACGGTAAATGTACTATTGTATAATTGTAATTGGTTGATGACATGAAGGGTCCAAGGTCCAAGGTCCATCGTGTGTGTAATATAAATCGGAAATATCTAGTAAACAATAAACCATTCATTTTCAAGAGTAAACTAATTGAAATAAGCGGTGAGTAGTCTGAAAAGTCAACAAATTGATCTCTGATGGCTCACCAGAATGTTGATGAGGAGCTCTGTTCGTTCCTTGAATGCTGTCCAACTTATAAACTTCACAGCAAACCTCAATCGCTGGCTGATGGTAAATTATGGGTCTTTAGTAGTAAAGATGATGAAGGATTTGAGAATAATTCATGTTCATCTTCAGGTGATGGGTCATAAATAACTAACCTCTATATATCTTCACTTTTACTTTTTGATTTTTGCATATAATTAACAACTGTACAAATTACACAGATAAGGTTATATCTGCATTTTCGATGCTAAAAGAAGAAGTATTTGGTGGGTGTATAGTTCAGTTGTGGGCACAAGTAACAATCGGCGGCAGACTTCTACTTTCAATTTCCGCTCAACCTTTTGCCGTTAACGCTCTTTTCGAAGGTTTCATGAGATATAGGCAACGTTGTGAGGAGTATGGGTATAGTAATGGTCAACCCCTCTCTGCTTTCTTTAGTCGTTTGCCAGAGATGCTAATTTTGAAGAGTGTCGACCAGGAGTGTGGATTGAGGGCTTCGTGGATGATACCTATTTTTGATCCTTCTGAAAGCTCTTCTACTTCTTCTGATTGTATTGGTGTTGTCGAGTATTCTTTAACCGAATACTGTGATCTTACACATTTCAGTAAGATGAATGGCGCATTAGAGGTAGGCACCGCTATTGATTTTTTACTAATTAATCAAAACCAATTGCTTTGATATGATTACATTAGCTCAATTAACTTTCTAGCCATAGGATACTTTCATCTCATTACTAATTAGAAACAATTCATCTTTGCATCCAGAAAGTGGGTCTGAGAGTGTTTAATGTGCAAGACCGCATACCATACAAGGTAAATAAGCTTTCTTAAACAGCTTAATTTTGATACTGTATGAAAATGTGTTTATTTATTACAGTTGATAGAAATGTTTCTCGCTTCTTTGTGAAACAGACTATTAGTGGTCTGAAACCTACTAAGGAGGAAATTGAAGAGGCATTGGAGACCATTTGTGAATCACTTAACATATGTCTTGCTCAAGTTTGGATCTCTTCTTTGATGGGTACTCAAATGAAACAAATGTTAGCGCTCAAATTGACTGGTTATACCTCTGTTGATGAGCGGTTCTCAGATAATATTTGGCAACTTAAGGAGTATTATGATGCTTGTGATAAGATTCCTCCAAAAGAGGGGGATGAACTTGTTCTGAAAACTTTTGAAGATTATGAACCACGGTTCTATAATGATAATTCTAATCTGGGTACTGATATTTTACTGGCTGGGTTAGATGATGATATAAAATGTAGTGGTCTTACAATACGTATGAGGAGTATTGATACTAGAGATTTTGATTATGCATTTGAATTCATATGGTATCCCGATTCAAACTATGTTATGTTTTTGGAGGCATTACTCTTAACATTAAAAAGGTGTTTGCCACGTTTCAAGTGTGCTTCTGGTGCAGAACTTGGTGACGAATTACATGTTATAGATGTTGATAATTCTACAAAGAGTGAAACTAAGACATTCAAGATTTTCCAAGAAAATAGATCATCACCAATACCTGAAGCAGTGGAAAAAGGAAAGAAAGCAATGATTGTGGACCACAGAGCAAATACAGAGGTAAATTGCAAGACAGCTAAAAAAGATTTACCTTTAGAAGTCATTGAACAACAATATGGAAATACCATGAAAGTAGCTGCAGAAAACCTTCAAGGTAATGGAAGTATAGTATTTTATTTTTTTATTTTTTAAATTACAATTTGTTTTACAAAATTTCAGCTGAGTTGGTCATGATCCATTTGCACATATATCTTAACCGTTTACTACACTTTAATACACTAAATTTAAGAGATACTTCTTATCACACTTTTTTTTTTTTTTTTTTTTTATAGTTTCTTTATCTACATTGAAACGGAAGTTAAAAGTTTATGGCATCACTGAGTGGCAAGGACCTGATTTAAGGAAGAGAAAGGTATATGATTCGTTCAATAATCAGAACTGCACAAATGAAAAGGATTATGGAGCAATTCAGGACCCCTTGTCCATCAACAGAGATGAAAATACCCTGACCATAAAAGCAGAGTATGCTGATGATACGATCAAGTTCGATCTCCCTATCTCAGAAGCAACGTTTGATACTGTTAAGAAGGAAATTTGTACAAGGCTTGACCTGACTTTTGGGACTTATAAGCTGAAGTATCGTGATGAAGTTGGAGAGTGGATATCGTTATTATCTGATAAAGATATGAGTTATCACATGAATTATTTGAAAAAGGTTAATAAAAAAGAAGTTCGACTATGCGTGTGTCTACACAAGAGGTAGCTGGTTCAACAAGTTCCTGCAGACACGTGAAACCCTGTTCTATCATTTTCTACCGAATATAAACAGTTGTATATTGGAACTAAGTTCTTGTACATTTATTATACATATACTTTAACTAGTTCTTGTACACTTATTTGATACCATAAGGCATAAGCTAATAAATGTTTGTTAGGTCAGCAAGATTTGGTGCTGTGACTTTAACAGGTTTGAGTTTCTGCTATGAGTTTAGGTTGATTATTAGAAACAATTAAGCTAACGGTTTTAGGAGGATAAATATATCTTAAGAAATGTTCAGTCGCCACATTGTACTTATTCAATCATATTTTTATAGTTTTACTTTTACGCTCCAACTTTCACATGATTTTAGGTCAAGTTAGAGCGTGATCTCAGAAGTCAAACACCGTCCCCTTTTTATGTGGAAATGAAAAATCGAAAATGGAGCACACCACCAAGCTTTTTTTCTCTAACCTCCCCTCATTTACTTTCAAATTCTAGTTCGTTTGCAGAGTCTCTGATATCACACAACATTCACGTTTGAAGATTCAACACACGTGTTCCTCAATTTAGTTTTAAAGATTCAAATACTAGAATGGACTAAATTCCTGAATCAAGAACATCACCTACACAGATGCTTTTACAACAAATTCCCAACTCTCTCCTACTGCTTCACGAGAAGCAATCTTAAGTCAACGTTGTTCCAATGAAGTCATCATTGAGCTGCTGATCTTTACAACGTGCAAAATTAGACGAAAGAAACAACTCCGGAATATACGTATATACGTGCGAGTTTTCCTCAAGCACAAAGTAAAATCCAAATGAAAGCTGAATAGCTGATAGTAGGTGATGCTTGTACCAGCATCTCAAAAACACAATCTGCTCATATAAGCCTGAATACGGAGAGTATATGATTATAGAACCTCACAATCTCATAAGCAACACTTCGTTTATATACTAGGAAAATGGATTGGGCATTTCAATTAGCACTTCCAAATTTTTTGAAATGCGATTTGTTTGAATTTTGTTATAGAGCGGTGAATTCTGATCATCCATTAAGTAATTACATTAGTATTACATAAATCCATCAAATCAGAAAGGTTATAATAATTTCTCTATGTAGAACCGTAGAGGGATGAATACGTTTTCAACTTCTTTCGTTTTCAAACACAAGGTGACACCGTCATTTGATGTTAACGAAGATGATCAAGTTAAATTTTCCAAGTAACGGTTCAAACGATGAAGACGGCCTTGAGCTGACGGTGTCATGACCAAGATTATGAAGAGCGACGGCGTCACAATCTATAAGGTGACGCCGTCACAACTAATTTGGTGCAATTCTCAAAACCCTAATGACGGCAATCGAGCTAACGGCGTTACAGTTACTAAGTGAAGCCGTCACAAGTGTAATCGTATATATATTTTCGAATGTTTTTCATTATATGAGATACTTTTGGAGGAACTTTGTGTGCAATTAAAGGTCATTTGCACAACCACCATTATCTAGGCCATTTTGTGTGCAATTAAGTGTCATGCCCATTAGTGATATCGCTCTTGGGCGGATATTCCTTGGTGAATAGCTGATCATTCAAGAAACTAGACTGAGAATATAGGTTGAACGGTTCATCCAAAGCTTGTTTATACTCATGACTGTTCAGTAACCGACGAACCGCTTCCGGAATGAATGCATTTACGATCTTGTTCCTGTCAACCTCCGCATTGCCAGCTGAAATGGCCAAGTCTTATTTCTCTTTCCGAAGCTCCTGACAAGCCATCTCTTCATCACTGAGCAACAATCTTGTTTTCTTCAACTCCGCCTCCAAGGAACGGATCTGCTCAGCCTGATCAGCCGAAACCTTCCGCCACTCTTCCTTCTCAGCCTTCAACCCAAACAATCTATCCTGCAGGCTCGACTCTCTAGCAGAACAACCGGCATGCTCCAAACGCAATTTTTTCAACTCCTCCGGATCTCGGCCAGCACACTTCGAATGTTCGTCTCTCACCTTCTTCAATTCCCCAGCCATTTCCCCAAACTTCTTCCAGTTGTCAGCAAAAGTTTTTTCACAAACCTTGTGAGTAGTGACTAACTCCTGATGCTCACCAAGAAGAGCCTCATAACGGAAAATAACGTCTACTTGAGCAGTGGCATTTTCCCCAGCAATAACCAGGCTCGCTGAACGGCCTCTTCATCATCATGAGAATCCAAGTACTTCTTCTCACCCGAAGTGGCCAGATTAATCATCATATCTCTGCAGACAGAGGAATTATTCATCCTCGTGCCGCTCCTCACAGACCACCCCGGAACAAACAAAGCATCGGAAGTATCCTACACATCGCCACCCTCAATATCAACCTCAATATCATCCTCAACAACCGCCTCCTCACCCAGACGAGAAGAAGCACCTTTCGAACCACCTAAAAACAAACAAAAAAAAGAGTGAAACTTAAACGGTTTTACAAAAAACAAACAATAACAAAAAGTGAAACTTAAAGAAAAAACTGTTCCCGTCACATACCAGCCTCAACATCCGCAGCGAGACCACTCCCCCCTTCACCAGCGGACAGCGCATCCTTCGGTGGAATGGACCGAAGGGGGTAGGGTGAGGAACACTCTCAGCAGTATCCAAATCTATTACCGGAGTACCATCGGCCAATTTGCTTCTCTTACGACTACGAGAAGGAACTCCTTCACCGGGTCTCTTGCCTTGAGTTGGGTGCCTGGAACCTTCGGAAGCTCCAGAAGGTTTCTTCGAACTTAACCGAGCGGCTTGCTCATTCTTTTTATCCTTCGCTGCCAGAACCTTCTCATTTGGGACCTCAACCTTCTTCAGCTCCTAACTCTTTTCAGGAACCTCGGCATTCGAACTCAACGGTTTGGTAACATGCATCTCTCGGACGTGACCCTCCGGATATTTATCTCCTTTCACCATACTGACACCCTTGCGCAGGGAAGGTTTCTTCAAGTAATCTGCCATAACGATACCTACAAACACGAACTCCACAGTAAAACACAAAATAACAGCAATAACTTATATGCACAAAACTTAAGACGGAAGCTATACCCCTCCCCTGCTCATCTCTCAACGCCGCCCGATAACCAGGAAACTCCCAATGGGAAGACAAGCCCAAGGCATACAAGAATCCGTGAGGGATTTGAAAAGGCTCAACAACGGTAGCGGCTAGCCTTTCGGCATGAGTAACGTCAAACTCCCCTTTAGGAAAAGGATATGATACATCCGAGTCATGATGCCTCCAAGGCATCGCAAACGGGAAGGCACGTCTATCAAGTAGGAAGAACTGATGTTTCTAACCCTTCAAACAGGAGGAAAACTCGCCAAAGCAAACCCTCCGGTCCGCATGAATGCGTTTTTCGAAGGAGAACCAGCAGCCTTGCTTGCTAAGCTTGTAAAATACTTTGAATACGGAGTAGTAGGAGTAATATGCATACTCCAGGCATATACCTCAAAAAGCGTAACACGGTGCATACCAAGCGGAACTAGTTGAGAAATATGAACCATAAAATATTTGATAACATCTAGAAGGAAAGAAGAAAAGGGAATAGTGAGACCCCCCTCAAAGAAGTACTATGCGTATAAACCAATGGCATCACCCGGAAGTTGGTTCATCGTCATGCCCTTCGGAGTAACCCGCGGGTGCAAATCCTTAGGTATCTTGAAGGACTCAACTAGAGCTAAAACATCCGAATCATCCATGGTGGATTTCCTCTTCAGAATATCCATTTTAACGTGAGAATCTTCCAATAGAACGTCCTCATAATCGGCCGAAGCAGTAGATTCTGACATAGCGTATTCGGAGCAAGGAGAGGTATAGCCAAAACAAATAAAACAAAAGAAGACGGACACAATTTGTTAGCTACATTCATACATCAACTAATTTGTTAAACATACTCAGTATTACAATTTGTTAGCTACGTTTTCGAAAAACCATTTAAACAAGTACAAAGTTACGAGGAACCCAAGTCACAAAACGATATTTCAATTTGTTGAGTCTTACTTAATCAACATAGTTTAGGTTTGATGTTAAAGCTATGGTAACCCAATATCATCTTTTTATAAACCTAACTCGTTTCACAATTTTAGAAACTTTTGGACCCTTCGAAGATTCTCACCATCATGAATAACTAAAACTGATAAGTATTAACCATTTTGATAACTAACGATGGCCTATATCAAAGATTTTTAACAAATGCACGTGTCAATATGTAACACTAACCTTTGTTAGATTCTAAAAGCGTAAAAGTTTTATCACACAAATAAATAAATATTTTCATGATATTACGGTTGTAATATTTTGCAAATGGTTTAGATGCCTTGTTCCAGATTTGATTGATATAAAATATTAAAAGATGGATAAATACAAAAGGATGTAGCATGGCTATTGATGAATGATATCGATGTTAGGCTTAAGAAAACTGGCAGACTTCCATTTGGTAACATGCTTGAACGTCTTAAGAAACATGAATCGGATGTGTACTACGATTAATTGGTTATATTTAATGCATAAGTAACTACTAAGGAGGCCATGTTAGGAGCTATTTGTCGGCTCGACATAGGAAGAGGTAGAAGCTTATAGAGTTAGGGAAGATCGTACACAGCCCTACGAATGGCATTAAGGAATATAACCCGTCATCCACGCAATTGTAACAAACTAATCAACTAGTAAAAGATAGCTAGGGAGTAGTGAATTGTAAGGAAACACGTTTCTCTCATTATTGTTTTTTCTCCACATTTACTTTCATGTTATTTATTTTTATTGCATTTGTAGTTATTTGTGTTAGTTGACTAGCAACTAATTCCGCCCACTTTTCCAAAACCGAGATTTTTACTTGCTTTCTAAAAAACTATAAAAATACAAAAATAATAATCTCTCACCTCTAGACCTAGTTCAATTAAGTTTTAATCCTAGCGAACACTATTCCTTGTGGAGAACGATCAATCCCCCGTACTTGCCACTACACTATACTGCATCGGTCAGGTACACTGCCTGGTGGGGATTTCACGCTTCTCAAGATCCCTTGAGAGGTAAAACCTTTGGCAAAGTTGCAAAACCACGCATCAAATTTTTGGCGCCACTGCCGGGGAATAGTTATTGTCTAGGTTGGAATTTCTTTTTATTAGGTCTACTTGCTAGATTCCTTTCTAGTAAGATTTTTTTATAGGTCTTCTTTAGTCTATCTTATTTCTTCGTTCCTTTGTTCGTAACCATTACTATCCGCCATCATGGAAGGTGGTAATCTCTTTGATCCCATCAACCCACCACAACAAAACCCACCACAACCAAACCAACCTCCTAGACCTCGCACTTTAGGGGAGTACTCCCGTCCTAGCCACCAAGGCTATCGAAACACCATTGAGCTCACTCAAGGAGCCAATGTGTCTCCCTTGCGATCCGACACCATCCGGTTGGTGCAAAGCGGATGTGCATTCCATGGACTTCGTTCCAAAGATCCTAATCAACATCTCAAGGATTTCCTAAAAATCATAGATTCCATAGACCTTGATGTTGAAACTCGAGAGACGCCCGATTGCGTCTCTTCCAATTCTCTCTACGTGACCAAGCTAGTCAATGGCTTGAGCGTTTACCCGTGGGATTCATCACCTCTTGGGATGTTCTCACCACTCGTTTTCTTGCTCAATTTTTATCACAGGGGAGAACCACCAAGCTAAGAAATGATATCTTGATGTTCCAACAACGTCAAGGTGAAATTCTTTATGAAGCATGAACTCGTTTCAACGACTTACTCCAAAAAGTCCCTCATCATGGCGTAGATCTTTGGCTCCAAGTCCAAATCTTCTATGACCACATCAATCTCTCCACGAGGCAAACCATTGACCAAGCGGCCGGTGGCAAGCTACGTGATCGAAGTGCGGAAGAGTCATGGGAACTCATAGAAGATCTTGCTCTCTATGACAACGAAAGTTGGAATGATCCCTGTGATTTGAAAAAAACGGTTAAGGCAATATCTTTGCCTTCGAACAATTCAAGCACTCCCAACCGTAGGATCATGGAACTTGAAGACCAAGTCAAGTTTCTTATGAAATCCTACGAGGCTCCTAAACCTTCAAGCCAAGTGAACAAAGTCACTTCTTCATGCGAATTATGTAGTGGTCCCCATGACACTCGTCATTGCATGGAACTCCCCGAACAAACTTTTGAGAACTACGCATCCTCGCGTACCGACGGAGCGGGAGACAAGTGATATACTTTCAAACCCGAGCCAAACCCTTACGGTGATTCATACAACCCCTCTTGGAGAAATCACCCAAACCTTAGGTGGAAACAAAACCAAAACACACCCCAAAACAATTCTTCCAATCCACCTAATCATTACCAATCAAACGGTCCACCTCCAAACCGTACTTTCAACAACAATCCTTCCAACAACTATGGTAGTACCAATAATGTGATGGTTGATACAACAAATCTTATTTTTTCTTAAATACAAAGTAAGACTTTTACCAAGAAGCTACAATGGTGTTCTGTAGTTCAGGTATTTTTATCTTTGACAATTAAAATGGATGATATCATAATGATATGGCACATAGTTGTCAGGATCTCGATCCTGATCTTAGGATCTTACGATTTTACGATACTGCAAAGCAAAAACGATCTGGATCCTACATAGGATCTTAACAAGCCTAAGATCTTACAGGATTCCGATCTTGACCATACGATTTTAAGATCTAATCCGATCCGATCTTACTTCTCTCGGATTACAAACTAAAAAACTACAAATTCATGGGTTTATTTTTTCTAGAATTCAAAAAACAAAATGTTAATCTTTTTAAACATTTCATAATCATAGTTTAGGACAACATTTCTATGAAACATTCATAGTATTTTGTGTTTATAATGTATAATAATTTGTAGATTTGTATAATCATAAAAAAGCTATTAAGAAATAGCATTAGAGTAGGATCTTAAGATCCCGATCCGATCTTACGATCACGATCTTGCAAAGACGAAAACGATCCTGAGTAAGATCCCGATCTTGAAAACCTTGATGGCAAATCTTTTAGAGACACTATTTACTTAAAATTTATTATAGGTAACGTGTGCTGAGTTAGCTTGTTATCGTTGTTACCCGAGGATAATCTGTTGTAGACAATATTCAAATGAGACTCCACGACTCTTAAACATGTATTGAACTAAATTGAAAATCATGAGCAAATTCATAAAGTTTTAATTTTCATTCTGTAACCAACTGAGCTACGAGCTAACGATCCTTGGAGTTTTCGGTCATAAACTTAAACAGCTTTAGTTTGTTAAAAATACAGATTGGCTACATAGTTTTAGTGAAATCACTAGCTTATATGTGTAGGACACCCAAAAAAAGCTTTATTCACCTTCATATTAATAGAACTGATTTATATTTTTGTCAGAGTCTTTGGTTATCATGTGGTTAGTGGTTTGTTTCTTGTTCTAAATAGGAAGTATCTTGTTACGTAAGCTTTGCGCCTATGTAACGGGCTGATATATGAGATTCACCCATATTCGTTGTACTTAAATGCTTTTTGGTGTAATATATTTACCGGGTCGTTGACCTTTTACCCAAAAAATATCAATAGAAGTGATCACAAAATAAACTTTCACAACTAAATATAACCAAAGCTTAATCATAATTAGTCCTTAAGCCTCTCCACTTACCTGTCACTACTTAGTTTTCAATTTACAAATAATAAATGTATATAGCACAAAATAACATAAATAGGATTCTTGAAAGGTATTAATTCAAAACTTGTTCTGCTGGCAAACAACAGCAAACCACGAACTTAAGCCAACATTATTTATCTAATAATTTATTAGTAATAATTCACTGGTACTAATATGTCATTCCCCTTGTAGCTACTCCCGTTTGACAAAACACATGGAGTGGTCCTATGTAGTATAAAATTCCTCAAAAGAGCCACCTCATTTTATGCATCATGCATGATGCCTTCTAAATCTAGAAGCTTAAGTAAATTGCAAAAGCCGTCTACTTGGTTTGGTCAAATTGAATGTAAAATTTTTTCAACTTCGTAAATGCTGCAGATGTAGTAGTGTTAGTAAGCAATTTTGTTGTGCATATTAGGAACGATAATTGCATGGTAAAATTTCACACTAAACCTACGCAAGCACTTTCAATATTATACACGACTAGCCCTGTAAGTTTGACAGCTCTGTTTTTGTTTTTGAAAGCTCTTTTTAAAGTTTTTCAACTTGTTGTTTGAGTTCACTTTTGTCATTTTCCAGTTTACTAATTGCACACAAAGTTTTTACAAACCAATCAATGAACTAGTTGATAGTTCTATGATGAAAGGGACTTTGATGGAAACAATAAGAAGGAAGACGGTGATAATGGCAGAAGTGTATGGCGAAAAGCGGTAGAGGAGCTTTGCCAGATGTAGAAGAAGGAAACGCAAGTCTACGCACAAATACATGTTTGTTGTTTCTGGGCTTCCTTAATTTGTTGGAGTATTTATAAACATAGAATTTACGTATAAATGAAGAGGTAAAGTTGATGTTGGCATGTTGAATGGTCAAATAAAATCCCAGAATACATATTTTTATCACAAGAATATTGAATCTCTTTTGGATATGTAGTAGGGTTGGGCTCTATAGAGTTCAAGTGTCAGATTTTAGTCTAATAATTCTAGCTATTTGCTAATGAGTTAAATCAACCGGACCCTACCATCAATCTTTTAATTACAATCAAAATCATACTACATCTTACAGTAATACTTAGCAAGCAATTTTTAGTTTGTTTGTGTATTTACGATTTTTTGAAATATAAATTAATTTGAAAAATTTCAAATTTTGATCATGAAATTTTATTAAGCAGAATGATATTATTGGTGTGGTTATCTGGTGCAGAAAATGTTGTATATATCATGTGTATTGCTATTTAGAGACAATAAACAATGACATGAAAACATAAAAGTGTAAAGAAATGATACCGTAAATCTTTGGAGGTGGAGACTCAAAACACAAACAAGAAAAAATGTTGAGGCGTGTGATACTCACACTTTCCTTAAGACAGATTCGTCCTCTCCACTGTGCTTGAGAAATCATAGACGTCTATCTCCCAAGATACAACAACAACAGATAACCCCGTTAGCACAAACGAGTTATCTAGGCGAACCAAAAACGTGCCTTCCCTCTATTACAAATCGGATACACACAAGGTCAAGATGAAAAGCAAACAAAGGAGAGGAGTGAGTAGTGTATCTTGGTATGTTTTCACCGTATCTTTAAAATGAAAGAATAAGCCTCAATTTATAGCGAACAGGAATGGATGAAAACCGGTCACAATTAATTAACAAAATTAAATTTACTAATGTCTCATGAATTAAAATAAAACCATACATTAATTTTATTCTTAATTCACATGAGTATACATTATGACAAATCAATTGTCATACAATTAATTAACAAAGACATGCTTCATCATTATTTCATATTTTTCACGTGCTCGTTTATAAACAGTGAGATCATTCCCACCACTTCCAAAATTGGTAAAAGTGTAAAACAATTGTCGTAAATGGCACAAAATGCACCAACTCTAGGACGAAGCCTATTTTTCCACTTGCTGACAATTGAGTTGTACGATCTACCTTCACCAACCTCTTTCTCAAAGTATGTAATCACTTTCTTCCAAAAGCCCTTAGAATTTTGCTTGGTTCCAACCACGCTATCCTCCGACGAATCACACCAAGCCATGCACAACGCTCTCTCTTCTCTGTGTGTCCATGAAGTAGAATCCTTCGTGTTGTCTTGCTCAACCTCTTTCTCAGCCGCCGCCTTCTTACCCCTTGTAGCTCGTTTCATAGGTTTAACCGGCGACATCTCTTCCGGTGACATCTCGTCAGGAAGATCATCAGTTGGAACCGAATCGTGAAACGATCCATGAGCCGAACCTTGATAACCCGGTGACATATGTTGACTCGGATAACCCGAACCGGTTCCAACAAAAAAAGCTGGATTGTTTTGTAATTGATCCATAAAATCACAACCATCTAGATTGATGTGGTTAACCGAAGAATAATTTTGATAATTAGAATAGGAAGACGATGATGAGTTCATTGTTGGACGATAACAGGAATCGGGGGAGCCATACATAGATTGTTGGCTTCAACGGGAGTGGGTTTGTTGTGGTTGTTGGTTGTTTTGATACGGGGGAATAAATGGACGATTAATATTATGATGCATAGCAAATGGATTGAATGCTTGTTGTTGTTGAGGTTGTTGAGAATCATAATCAAGAGAATGGCATCGGAAATTGACGTTTGGTGAGATACCGGTTAACCGGAAAGTCGAATCCGGTGATACTTCCGGGATGTTTTGTTGTAATCGGGATTTTTGGCCTTTTGCTTGTTGTGGTGTTTTCTTAGACATTTTGAATAGAGATTGTGTTTAGGTTGTGTGAAGAATTGGAGTGTGTTAATGTTGAGTATTTATAAGGAAATATAAAAGATTTTTTTTTTGGATTTTATCACTTCAAAAGAAAATGGGCAACGGTTACTTCATTTGCAAAGAAAAAGAACTCGATCCTCCATGCGATCGTTTGGGTTTGTTTTCGTCCCACGACCGAGTACCCACACAAGGCACGATCGACTCAAATCGATCGCATGAGTCGATTGCATGCCCTTACTGTCGTTAGCCTAATAATTCTAGCTATTTGCTAATGAGTTAAATCAACCAGACCCTACCATCAATCTTTTAATTACAATCAAAATCATATTACGTCTTACAGTAATACTTAGCAAGCAATTTTTAATTTGTTTGTGTATTTACGATTTCTTGAAATATAAATTAATTTCCATATTTCAAAATTTGATCATGAACTTTTATTAAGCAGAATGATATTATTGGTGTGGTTATCTGGTGCAGAAACTTGGATTTCGTACAACAATATGTCAATATATGTTGTGCCGCTGTGCGTGTATATGTATGTAGGTAGTGGCTTAAATGATTGAGTTGTGACATGGTATAAGGTTCAAGGCCAAGGGTTCAATTTAAGGTCGAAGATCCAATAGGTCCAAAAAAGAAAAAATAGAATCTAAGTTACTACGTGAATTCTTGTGCTTACTAATTAGTTTTAATAGATATTGTTTCTTTTCGTAAAAATAACTTGTAACAACATTCACAATACGTATTGTTACAAGAAATTTTGATCCATATATTAACTCTGTATATACTCACTTAATCAATTTGTAATCACCTATAATTAAAATGCTATTTCAGCACAAATCCCACGTTCTATAAATTGTACTCCCATCTGTATTAGATTGATTTTTAATTTATTGTACTAACGTAGTGGTCTGTAATTTTGTATCATTATTAAAAAAAAAAAAAAAAAATCTTAAAATATCTCGATTTCTTACAATTCTCTAAGGCCGGGTGCAATAACGACCGAGACCGAGTCGGTCCTAGTCGGTCGAGTCGGTCGGTCTTATTGTGGGGAGGAGGTCGCGACCGAGAAACAAGCCCAAAACAATCTCACTCGGTCTCAACCACGACCGAGTGTTTTGCCTTTTTTTTTTTTTTTTGATCCAAAATCTTCCACACATTTATGTTATAGCAGTTTGTGTGTGTGTGTGTGTTTAGTGTGTGTGGTGAAGAAGATGAAGTAATACATTTTTTTTTTCAAGGTAAAGTGTGCTGGGCATGATATGTTTGAAAAAAAAAATTGAATTTGTATTTTTTTTTTTCAAGGTAAAGTGGGCTGTGTTGCATGGCAAGGACTTTTTTTTTTTTTTTTTTTTTTTTTTTTGTATTTAAAAAAAATGGAACTTGGTCGTCCTTACTGTGGCACTGAATCGTCTGCAGGTCGCTGAAGAGAGAAAACTGACGTGACAGAGAAAATAAGGGGGATTGACCCTTATTTCTAGTCCTTATGGGCAGCCTAATTGGTCAATGCTATGATCAATTTCTATCAATTTGTTTGCGTGGATTTGGAAAGTTTTTTTATAACATTGATGGGATATAAGCTTATTTGCAAAAAGTCAAGTTTTATAAAATAGAAATTCTGTATCTATTTAAAGAATGTTTGCAATTGTAATTGGTTGATGACATGAAGGGTCCAAAGTCCGTTATCCAACGTCCAAGGTCCATCGTGTGTGTAATATAAATCGGAAATATCTAGTAAACAATAAACAATTCATTTTCAAGAGTAAACTTATTAAAATACACTAGATCTGAAATAGAAATACATGTGTGGTTGTTGTTCATTTCTTTAATCGGTGAGTAGTCTGAAAAGTCAACAAATTGATCTCTGATGGCTCACCAGAATGCTGATGAGATGCTCTGTTCGTTCCTTGAATGCTCAACTTACAAACTTCACAGCAAACCTCAATCGCTGTATGATAATAAATTATGGGTCTTTAGTAGTAAAGATGATGAAGGATTTGAGAATAATTCATGTTCATCTTCAGGTGATGGATCATAAATAACTAACCTCTATATATCTTCACTTTTACTTTTTGATTTTTGCATATAATTAACAACTGTACAAATTACACAGATAAGGTTATATCTGCATTTTCGATGCTACATAAAGAACTATATGATGGGTGTATAGTTCAGTTGTGGGCACCAGTAACAATCGGCGGCAGACTTCTACTTTCAATTTCCGCTCAACCTTTTGCCGTTAGCGATCTTGGCGAATGTTTCATGAGATATAGGCAACGTTGTGAGGAGTATGGGTATAGTAACGGTCCACCCCTCTCTGCTTTCTTCAGTCGTTTGGCAGAGATGCTAATTTTGAAGAGTGTCCACCAGGAGGCGGGTCCATTGCTGGGTTATGGTTATGAGGAGTGTGGATTGTGGGCTTCGTGGATGATACCTATTTTTGATCCTTCTGAAATTCTTCTACTTCTTCTGATTGTATTGGTGTTGTCGAGTATTCTTTAACCACATACAGTGATCTTACAGATTTCAGTGTGATGAATGGCGCATTAGAGGTAGGCACCGCCATTGCTTTTTTACTAATTAATCAAAACCAATTGCTTTGATATGATTACATTAGCTCAATTAACTTTCTAGCCATAGGATACTTTCATCTCATTACTAATTAGAAACAATTCGTCTTTGCATCCAGAAAGTGGGTCTGAGAGTGTTTAATGTGCAAGACCGCATACCATACAAGGTAAATAAGCTTTCTTAAACAGCTTAATTTTGATACTGTATGAAAATGTGTTTATTTATTACAGTTGATAGAAATGTTTCTCGCTTCTTTGTGAAACAGACTATTAGTGGTCTGAAACCTACTAAGGAGGAAATTGAAAAGGCATTGGAGACCATTTGTGAATCACATAACATATGTCTTGCTCAAGTTTGGATCTCTTCTGAGGATAATAATCATGAGCACTTTTCATCTTCTTTGATGGGTACTCAAATGAAACAAATGTTAGCGCTCAAATTGACTGGTTATACCTCTGTTGATGCGCAGTTCTCAGATAATTTTGGGCCACTTAAGGAGTATTATGATGCTTGTGATAAGATTCCTTCAAAAAAGGGGGATGAACTTGTTCTGAAAACTTTTGAAGATTATGAACCACGGTTTTATAAAGATAATTCTAATCTGGGTACTGATTTTTTACTGGCTATTTTACTGGCTGGGTTAGATGATGATATAAAATGTAGTGGTCTTACAATACGTATGAGGAGTATTGATACTAGTGATTTTGATTATGCATTTGAATTCATATGGTCTCACGATTCAAACTATGTTATGTTTTTGGAGGCATTACTCTTAACATTAAAAAGGTGTTTGCCACGTTTCAAGTGTGCTTCTGGTGCAGAACTTGGTGACGAATTACATGTTATAGATGTTGATAATTCTACAAAGAGTGAAACTAAGACATTCAAGATTTTCCAAGAAAATAGATCATCACCAATACCTGAAGCAGTGGAAAAAGGAAAGAAAGCAATGATTGTGGACCACAGAGCAAATACAGAGGTAAATTGCAAGACAGCTAAAAAAGATTTACCTTTAGAAGACATTGAACAACAATATGGAAATACCATGAAAGTAGCTGCAGAAAACCTTCAAGGTAATGGAAGTATAGTATTTTATTTTTTTATTTTTTAAATTACAATTTGTTTTACAAAATTTCAGCTGAGTTGGTCATGATCCATTTGCACATATATCTTAACCGTTTACTACACTTTAATACACTAAATTTAAGAGATACTTCTTATCACACTTTTTCTTTTTTTATTTTTTTTTTTTTTTTTTTTTTTTTTTTTTTTTTTTTATAGTTTCTTTATCTACATTGAAACGGAAGTTAAAAGGTTATGGCATCACTACTGAGTGGCGAGGACCTGATTTAAGGAAGAGAAAGGTATATGATTCGTTCAATAATCAGAACTGCACAAATGAAAAGGATTATGGAGCAATTCAGGACCCCTTGTCCATCAACAGAGATGAAAATACCCTGACCATAAAAGCAGAGTATGCTGATGATACGATCAAGTTCAATCTCCCTATCTCAGAAGCAACGTTTGATACTGTTAAGAAGGAAATTTGTACAAGGCTTGACCTGACTTTTGGGACTTATAAGCTGAAGTATCGTGATGAAGTTGGAGAGTGGATATCGTTATTATCTGATAAAGATATGAGTTATCACATGAATTATTTGAAAAAGGTTAATAAAAAAGAAGTTCGACTATGCGTGTGTCTACACAAGAGGTAGCTGGTTCAACAAGTTCCTGCAGACACGTAAAACCCTGTTCTATCATTTTCTACCGACTATAAACAGTTGTATATTGGAACTAAGTTCTAGTACATTTATTATACATATACTTTAACTAGTTCTTGTACACTTATTTGATACCATAAGCTAATAAATGTTTGTTAGGTCAGCAAGATTTGGTGCTGTGACTTTAACAGGTTTGAGTTTCTGCTATGAGTTTACGTTGAATATTAGAAACAATTAAGCTAACGGTTTTAGGAGGATAAATATATCTTAAGAAATGTTCAGTCGCCACATTGTACTTATTCAATCATATTTTTATAGTTTTACTTTTACGCTCCAACTTTCACATAATTTTAGGTCAAGTTAGAGCGTGATCACAGAAGTCAAACACCGTCCCCTTTTTATGTGGAAATGAAAAATCGAAAATGGAGCACACCACCAAGCTTTTTTTCTCTAACCTCCCCTCATTTACTTTCAAATTCTAGTTCGTTTGCAGAGTCTCTGATATCACACAACATTCACGTTTGAAGATTCAACACACGTGTTCCTCAATTTAGTTTTAAAGATTCAAATACTAGAATGGACTAAATTCCTGAATCAAGAACATCACCTACACAGATGCTTTTACAACAAATTCCCAACTCTCTCCTACTGCTTCACGAGTAGCAATCTTAAGTCAACGTTGTTCCAATGAAGTCATCATTGAGCTGCTGATCTTTACAACGTGCAAAATTAGACGAAAGAAACAAATCCGGAATATACGTATATACGTGCGAGTTTTCCTCAAGCACAAAGTAAAATCCAAATGAAAGTTGAATAGCTGATAGTAGGTGATGCTTGTACTAGCATCTCAAAAACACAATCTGTTCATATAAGCTTGAATACGGAGAGTATATGATTATAGAACCTCACAATCTCATAAGCAACACTGATTGATGCTAAACCACCAACTTAAATTAACCAAAGAATGGTCAACTAAATCAAATAGCCTAGATCAATACTCCGGGTAATATAATGTATCACCGGGTCGTTAAATCCCGTTGAGGTGTGAAATGTAACTTTAGCGTATTCGTAATCGGGTGTTATTCACAGAAAAGGGGTTTGTTGTGAAAGTTATTTGGAAATTATTAACGACAATAGCTTAGGAAAGCTATGTGATTGATTACTGGAATTTGGATTACAAGGATTTGAGCTTAAACCTAAAATTATACGTTTTAATTAAAAACGTATACTGATGAACCGTACAAAAAGTACAACTGAAGAACTGAGAGGGGTAAAAGTGTAAATTTGATATTTTTACAATCCTATGAATTAAAGAAAATTTTAAGAAAAATAAAAAGTATTTTTACACTATTTAATTATTTAATATTAATTATTTTACTAATTATCTATTTAATACTAATTTAATTAATTAGAATTACTAAAAATACTAAAAAGGTTTAGAAAATTAAGAAAAATTTTATAAATCTAATTAACCATCATGGGAATCCTAAAAAAAATTATAAAAAGTTAATTCTAAGTATTTTTAAGCTAATTAAATAATTATTATTCTATTTATTAATTAATATCTAATTAAACTATTTAAATTATAAAAACTATTAAATGAACAGTAAAAATTCTAAGAAAATTTATAAAAATATTTTAACTAAAATAAAAGCTATAAAAATTATAAAAACTAGGTTATACTATTTAAAAACTAATTATGCTATTTAATTGATTAATATTAATTAAAACTAAATTAAATTAAAATTAATTAGAAATACCACTAAATGACAAAATAAAAATTTGGAAAAATTTGTAAAATTACTTTAACCTAAATTGTAATTTCTAAAAATATAAAAGTGATATATTATTTAGAAATAAATTAAAAAGAAAATTAAATTGATAAATCCTATTAAATAGAAGCTATCACTATTTTTAAAGTTGGTTTTTTTGGTTTTTTTTTCTTTTTCTAAACTAATTATAGGATAAAAATAAGCACTTTTAATTAAGACACTTTTTCTACACCCCTGGAAATAAGCACTTGGAGTGCTTATTCACCTCACAGTTGACTTTTGTTGACTGTGATGGTTAATAAGCTCAAAATGGAAATGTGGGGGTCCACAATGGTAATTCTTGGTTTCTCTGAGTCTAAGGAACACAAATAAGCAAGAATCAAGCAACAATCAAGCCTGAACAAGCCAAAAAGCAACAAATAAGCACTTTGCTTATTTGTTGACTGAGCAGTTGAGGGACAAAGTTTATGGGTCAAACTAGGTAGGGTCCACAATGGTAATGGTCAAACACAAGGTCAACCCTGATTCCTGGGTAGGAGGGGGGTTGAAAGATGCAAGGTCAAGGCTATGGGACCCACTGGGTCAGTCACAAACCACCAATGAAGTTGGGTGGGTTGCTGAGGTAACTGAGAGCAGGGCAAATAGGTTGCCCTGCAGGTCACTTTGAGACCTGGTTTAACCCATCAAACAAATTCTATAAAATCTAGAAAAATTAACAAAAATCTACAAAGTGGTAGATAATAAGCACACCAAGTATCAGCTTCTAACAATTAGAATCAAATAAGTTACACCCTCCCCAAAATTGCTCAAAATGACTGAACAAGGTTTTGACTTTGAAGAGTTTTGTACCAGTTTGACTTTTATGAACTTGTGATTGATCTAACTAACTCAAATCATGTTTGTAGGTTAAATGTAGACTGAATTAAGCTAAAACTCCAACTTGTGAAAAGGATTTGTGAGGTTTGGACTTCAAAAATCACCACAGTGGACTGTGGTGATTATAAACTCTTGATTTTGACTTTTGAAGGGTTTTGTACCAAAACTCTTGTTCCCCTGAGCTATATTTCACCCAACAAACTATTACAAACTAAATGATACTAAGTTACACAGCTAAAACACACTGAACAAGCTAAAACCAAACACCCTCTTCAAAACAGTTATAGAAGAGATTTGCACTTAAACAAGTAATGAACACAAACAGATTATTACCACTAATCTCTAAGCTAAAATATAGATGCAATGAACTTAAATTAACAATCTAAGCTGCTCAAGAGTAAAAATAAAAGAGTGTGTAGCTTACAAAGCCTTCCAAGCTACTGAGTATGGACCAAAGAACCAAACCAAACAAACCTATGCCCTCCCCTGAGGTTCCTAACCCACAGCCTTCCAATATTCACTGTGCTCCATGCTTATACAACCAATGATCATCACTTTTTGTTTTTATTTTTATTTTTCTTATTTTCTTAGTTTTTATTGAAAACTGAATTGTAGGTGTTCACATAAGCTTATAACACTTGTATTATCTTATTTTTGAACTTGTAAGAGCTTCTGAATAATCTAAACACAAATCACTTCACTTTATAAGAACTTGTAATTTTAAAATAAGACTTTGAACAATGAAATTGGACATTAAACTTTAAACTGATCTTGCATTAATAAAAAAGGTTACATTACATTGGAAATGAACTAAAATTACAATTTAACTAAGAAAATTACACACTCAAGCTTCCTATGAGCTTATCCTTATATATCGACCTCAAAATAAGCCCTCAAGTCTTCCACAAAGCTTCTTTTTGAAAACTAAGAGCCCCACATGCTTTGCCTTTGACCTCTGACCAAATCCCAGCCGTCAATTTAATCTATAATGTATCCTAGCCATTGATTGGCATTTTGGCGCCAAAAGGGATACGGGGCCAAATTGGGTGGTACTGGTGAGGGAATTGGGGGGAGCATTTATGGTGGTGGAGTTGGTGGGTGAGGGCATTAATGGTGGGGGGTTTAGTAGGTGAAAAGGCGAGGGGGGGGGGGAAGATTTCTCCCTGGATTTCTGGGATGGTGTTGGGGGGAAGGAGATGGTCGGGGTGGAGGTTTGACCTGGGTCAACGCCCAAGTCTTATTTAAAACAAAGGTGGGCTTGGACTGGGCTTGGGGAATCAGCTGGGCTAGGGAATGGATTGGGTATTTGGCTTTTGGATTGGATTGGTTTTTTGGGTTTAACAAATAAAAAGGGTCCGGTTTGGAAAGGTTAATCACAAGGACCATTTTTGCAAACTTTTCAAAGTTGAGGGGTGTGAAATGTAACTTCCCAAAACTTCTTCAAATGATCAATGTTTCCAAATGCCAATAATTCAAGGACCAATTTTGTATTTTTCCACTTTTTCCAATTTCAAAAATTCCCAGGGACTACTTTTGCCATCTTTGGATTTTCAGGGACTAATCATGTAATTTTTGAAAACTTGCAACCCAATTATAATATTTTGACTTTATTTGACTTTTAAGACCTTGGGTTGACTTTTTCTTAAAAATAAATGCATAGGGACTAAAGTTGACAAGTTTTGAAACTTGGGGGACTGAAACTGCCAATACTGCAAACTTTGTACGTTTTTTCTTTGTTTTTGCACATTTTGCTTTTAAAACACATAAAACACAATCCCTGGGATAATTTAAGTATTTTGATATCTTTTTTATTATTTTTGTGCGTTTTGGCAGTTTAAATATATCGAAAACGATGAGTGTTTGAGCACTCATCAATCCCCCACACTGAACTATTGCTAGTCCCTAGCAATCTTTTTAGAAAACTTGATGGATTTTAAACTTTTTACCAAAAGCCATCACTTCTGGAGTAGCCAGGTGTAAGAACTGTGGCACACCTGATAACCGTGTGATTTTGAGCAAACCACCAGCTTCCAACGGATTTGTTAAGTCTTTACCAAGAGCCGTTTGCTCCTGGACTAGCCAGCATCTTGATGGACCTAGTCAACATCTTGGTGAGCTGAATACCAATTATGGATTTTTCCACGGCCTTTACCACAAGCCATAATCTTGCGGGCTAGCCAACTCATTTGTTTTCGGGGAGTTGATGAACCATACAATTTTGGGCAAATTGCCAGCCGTCAACGGATTTGATTTATCTTTACCAAGAGCCGTTTGCTCCTGGATTAGCCAATCCCTTTTGTCACTTAGACGAGGCGGACTGATTACCCTAAAATTTTTTGAAATAAAGTGAAAAATTTTTGAAAATTTTGGCCAAAACGGGGGGTACTTCAAAGATATTTGCTAAAATTCGTTAGAATTTCCCTCCCACACTTAGAAATGAATATTGTCCTCAATATTCAAAGTCCCGGCTATTATGCCGAAGCTAGGAACGTAAAAAAAAAAAGCCAAGATTCGAATCTAACTGCGTAAATACCAATTTCACTTTATTTCTATATATACAACTTTTTTTTTTTTTTTTTTTTTTTTTTTTTTTTTTTTTTTTTGACTTATATACATATATACATTTTTTCAAACAGCGGGGGGTTGGCCATTCCCCCACACTCGGTGGTAGAAAATAGAAAGAATCAGATATACGGGTGAAAACCCGTATTGTTGCTAGTTTTTGGTCATTGAGTCGTTAGCTTGACTCTATCCCCGAATTCAATTGTCCTTGGGGAAAGTTTGGAGATCCGGGACGACCATGGATGGTACGTCCTCTCCAAAGTAGTGCTTTAACCGATGTCCATTCACTTTGAAATTTGGACCGTCAGTTTGAGATAATTCGACGGTACCATAAGGGTAAACTTTTGCGATAGTGAATGGACCAGTCCATCGGGTTTTGAGCTTTCCCGAGAAGATCTTGAGTCTAGAATTGAAAAGAAGGACTTGATCACCAACGTTGAAAACGCGGTTTTTGATTTTTGAGTCATGAATCTTCTTTGTCTTTTCTTTATAGATCAAAGAGTTCTCGTAAGCCTGATCACGCAGTTCGTTTAATTCATTTAGTTGAACTTTTCTATGATCACCCGCCGTTTTGAGGTCGAAATTGGCATGCTTGAGAGCCCAATAGGCTTTGTGTTCAAGCTCGATCGGAAGATGGCACGCTTTCCCGTACACAAGTTTATAAGGCGTACACCCAATGGGTGTTTTGTAAGCCGTACGGAAAGCCCAAAGTGCATCATCTAATTTGTCCGACCACGATGCACGATTTTCACCTACAGTTCTCTCCAATATTCTTTTAATGCCCCGATTGGACACTTCGACTTGTCCACTTGTTTGAGGGTGGTACGCAGTGGAAAGACGGTGAGTCACACCGTATTTTTGCATGACTTTGTCAAATTTGTCATTACAGAAGTGCGTACCACGATCACTAATAATAGCACGTGGAGTTCCGAATCGGGCAAAGAGAGCTTTTAAAAATTTCACCACTACTCGGGCATCATTTGTGGGTAAGGCTTTTGCTTCAACCCATTTTGACAAGTAGTCAACTGCCACGAGTATGTATTTGTTGCCGTGAGAAGATGGAAATGGCCCCATAAAGTCGATGCCCCAGATATCAAAGATTTCACAAACTTGAATTGCATTCTGAGGCATTTCATTTCTTTGTGAAATATTCCCGTGGCGCTGACAAGCGTCACAGGACTTGACCAATTCTTGGGCATCCTTGTAGATCGAGGGCCAATAAAAACCGGAATCAAACACCTTTTTGGCGGTGTAGTTGGGATTGTGGTGGCCCCCCGTGGGACCAGCATGGCAAGCCTTTAAGATTTCAGCGGCTTCCTGACCATACACACACCGCCGGATGACTTGATCCACGCATATCTTGAACAAATAGGGGTCGTCCCAAAAGTAGTGTTTTACGTCTTTGAAAAATTTATTTTTTTGTTGGGACGACATCCCTTTCACAATGAAATTACCCGCAAGATAGTTTGCAAAATCGGCAAACCATGGGGTAATCGAGTCTCCACGAAATGAAACCGCATTGAGGGTTTCGAGAGGAAATGTTTCATTTATTTCCTTTTTCTCGAAATCATTTTGGTGAGGGTTTTCAAGACGGGAGAGATGATCAGCAGCTAGGTTCTCAGCTCCTTTTTTATCACGAATAATAATATCAAATTCCTGAAGGAGGAGAACCCATCGGAGGAGTCTCGGCTTTGCATCTTGTTTTGCAAATAGATACTTCAAAGCCGAATGATCCGTATACACTATGCTTTTAGTCAGAATCAAGTATGGCCGGAATTTTTCAAAAGCATACACCACAGCTAATAATTCTTTTTCAGTGGTGGTGTAATGACTTTGAGCCTCGGTCATAGTCTTGCTGGCATAGTGTATAGGCTGAAAATGTTTTGTTTTGCGTTGCCCCAAGACTGCCCCTATAGCATAATCACTAGCATCACACATGAGCTCGAAGGGCAAGTCCCAATCGGGGGCAACAAGAATCGGTGCCTCGGTAAGCCTTTTCTTTAATGTTTCAAAGGCTTCGATGCACTCAGGGGAGAAGATAAAAGGAGCATCCTTCTCGAGGAGATGGGTCATGGGCCGGGCAATTTTTGAAAAATCTTGAATAAACCTACGATAGAAACCGGCGTGACCCAAAAAGCTCCTAACACCTTTCACGGTTGTGGGATGAGGCAATTTTGCAATGACGTCCACTTTGGCACGATCAACCTCAATCCCGTTTTTTGAAATTTTATGGCCGAGGACAATGCCCTCTTTGACCATAAAGTGACTCTTCTCCCAATTTAGACATAACTTTGTGTCTTCACAACGTTTTAGCATGCTGTCTAAATGGGAGAGACATGTTTTAAACGAATCCCCAATGACCGAGAAATCGTCTATAAAGACCTCCATACTTTTCCCGATCATGTCGGAAAAGATGGCCATCATACATCTTTGAAACGTGCCCGGAGCATTACATAAGCCAAATGGCATACGTTTATATGCGAAGGTTCCATAGGGGCACGTAAAAGTGGTCTTTTCTTGGTCGTGCGGGTCAATGGGGATCTGAAAGTAACCCGAGAAACCATCGAGGAAGCAATAGTACTCATTCCCCGCTAATCTCTCGAGCATCTGATCCATAAAAGGCAGAGGAAAATGATCCTTACGGGTAGCGTCATTCAATTTATGATAATCAATGCAGACGCGCCAACCCGTAACCAAACGAGTTGGAATTAACTCATTCTCCTCATTTGTGACAACGGTAATGCCACCTTTTTTTGGCACACAATGGATTGGGCTGACCCAAGGACTGTCAGAGATAGGGTAAATCAATCCGGCATCAAGAAGTTTTAAAACCTCTTGTTTGATAACCTCGTGAATTTTTGGATTCACCCTTCTTTGATGTTGGACCGCAGGTTTGAAGTCATCTTCCATTAATATCTTGTGAGTACAAAACTCAGGGTCGATGCCCTTGATATCGGAGAGACGCCAAGCAATTGCTCGTTTATGAGACTTCAAAACCTGTATAAGAGCAGCCTTTTCCTCAACACTTAAGTCTTTAGCAATTATGACGGGTAATTTATCATCACCCTCCAGAAATGCGTACTCAAGATGAGGCGGCAAGTCCTTAAGTTCAACCGCGGGAAAGTCATCAGTTTTCTCAACATTTTTGACTTCCTCCTTATGAAGTTTTTGTGGTAGAACTGGAAGATGAGAGGGATCCTCGTTTAACAATTTTTCAAGCAGGAGAATATCCCTCTCGAGGTCGATCTCTTGGTTATCAATTCCACCGGGAATCGAATCACTTTTAAGAAACGCCTCCATTTCTTCTAAGATGAAGTCACTTCCCTCAAACGGAGTGAGGGAAGGAAAAGAATTGGCAACAATGGGGTGAGAAGATGGAGTGAGGTTTTCACTCGGAGAATCATCGACAAAACCTAGAACCTCTTGAGCGTACTCCCCAGACGCAACATCAATGACATCAATTCGGTTAACCGTTTCGGCGTCATAATTAGAGGAGTACCTCGAAGTTTGATCGAGGTTGAAGGTTACAGCTTCATTACCAACACGAAGAGTTATTTCCTCTTCGTGTACATCAATTAACGCACGACCCGTTCTTAAGAATCCTCTCCCAAGAATGAGAGGAACTCGTGGGTCAGCATCGAACTTAACAACAACGAAGTCAGCGGGGAAATGGAACTTTCCTACTTTCACGAATACGTCTTCGGCAATGCCGAGAGGACGAGAGATTGAACGGTCGGCAAGCTCGAGAGTCATGCACGTAGGAGTGAGTTGAGGAAGAGAGAGTTTCTCCCACACTGAGTAAGGCATCAGGTTGATGCTAGCGCCAAGATCAGCTAAGGCGAAGCACTCAACCATCCCAGGGAAAACACATGGAATGAGAAATCTCCCAGGGTCTCCAAGCTTCTTAGGAAGCTTCTTTAAGATAACCGCAGAGCAGTTTTCGTTCAAAGGAGTTTTTGCCATTTCGTACAATTTTTCCTTGTTGCTTAACAAGTTTTTGATCATCGATGCGAATTTGGGCATCAGGATGATAGCATCCGCAAGGCTAACGTCAAAATGCAAATCTTGAAAGATTTGATAAAACTTATCCATTTGGTGACTAGCCTTTTCGCGGAGCTTTTGCTCATTAAGTCGTGACGGGTATGGTAGCGAAGGTTTGGATTTAGGGTTCTCAACAGGAGTTGTTGATGGTTCAAATACAACTCCCCGTTTGGGTACAAGTCCAGATTTTGGTACAATTTCTGGAACAACCTGAGGCTGGACGTGTGCGGTACTTCGTGGGCTTGGAGATTGCACCTTGTCCGTGGTTGCCTCAGGCTCAATTTCTACTTCCTCGGAATAAAGAGGAGGAGGCATAGGAGGAAGAGGAGAAACAGGAGGAACTGGCGGCTCTTCATAAGCTTTACCACTTCGTGTAGTAATAGCTTTGAGTTCACCCTTGGGGTTAACAATTGTATTAGCCGGGAGACCTCCTGAAGTAGAGGGTGGAGTGAGATGATTCATAAGACTGGCAAGCATATTTTCAATCTTGCCTTGGTTTTGATCAATTTTGTTGTTTGTTTGCATCAACTCACTCTTCAGCTCTTGACCCTGTTTGGTTATTGATGATTGGAAATCATTTTTCAAATTTGAGATTTGATTTTGCATTGCCCTCATTTTGGTCTCATTAACTTTGATGTAGTTATTGAGCTCGTTTGGGAGGGGATCTTGATAATTTGGAGCTGAATACCCTTGATTGCCCCTTTGGGGTGGGTACTGATTGACGGGGGCAGGATTTTGATTTTGCAAATTAGGCCCCCTTGGTGGATTAGGATTAAACCTATTTGGATTCTGAGGAAAACCGGGTGGTCCACCCTGATTGCTAGCCCGGTAATTTTGATCCACTTGAGGACGGTATTGGTTACCTCCTTGGTTGGAATTACCGGCTATTGCATTTACTTCGAATGGATTGCCTTCAGTGGCAGTGCAATTATAATATGAATGTGGACCACCACAAGTGACACAAACTTCTATCTTTTTGATTTCAGCTTGTGGAGAAGGAGAAGAATCTTTCTTGCTTTGGGCGAGAACAAATGCATGGACAGCTTCCGTGAGTTTATCAAGTCTACCATCGGTGCTAGACTGAGCCACGGGTGATGAAGAAGGAACAACATCCCTTTGGGAACAAACCGATCTACTTCGGGGAATGCGAACCTTAGATTTATTCTCAATGATTTCTAAAGCATCCTTTGTGGTGCGATTCAAGAAGTTACCTCCAGCGGAGGCATTTAGAGAGTCTTGATCAGATTGGCTTACACCATTGTAGAAAGTATCAAGTGTCATGAGATCAGAGAAACCGTGGTGAGGGCATTTTCGGAGCAATTCTTTGTAACGATCCCATGCCTCACTAAAGGATTCATCAAATTTCTGCGTAAATTTCATGATATCATTCTTGAGACTTGTGGTTTTGGAAGGAGGAAAGAATTCATTCACGAATTTTTTTACAAGATCTTCCCATGTCTCAATAGATCGTGGAGGTTGTTTTTCAAGCCAAATCCGGGCTTGTCCCTCCAGGGAGAATGGGAAGAGAAGAAGTTTGATTGCATCAGAGGGGACATCTTTGCATTTGATGGTGTAAGTGATTTTATTGAACCATCGAATGTGATCTTGAGGATCGTCCCTCTCATAACCGTAGAATTGACGTGATGTGGCCAGATTTATTAATCCTGTTTTAAGCTCAAAATTATCGGCCATGATTGTTGGAACAACGATAGCATCTCCGTAACCCTCGACGGGTGCTTGGAGAAGCTCGTTCATAGTGGGTTCAGCTGCCATGATGACAGCTGGAGGTGGAACAGTACGGATCTCAGATCCGACTGTTGGTGCAGAACGTCTACGAGGTCTTTGAGGTCTCCGAACCAGCTCACGTAATGGGCTAGTGGACCTTGAAGAACGAGTGCGCATGCACTAGGGATAAAAACCTTTTGGACAATATTTTTGTTATCGTCCCGTAATCCAGATTCGTTTCTCTTCAAGAATCACCTTAAAAGAAAACCGAATCAGAAAACGTTACGATGTGGTTTTGTTGTTTTTTACTTTTTTTTGGTGTTTTAACACTTTAGGAAAAGTGTCAATGACATTTTTATGTGTTTTGATTTTGAAAATATTCACAAGTGACGGTATTTGTACAATGAGTGAGGTGAGATAACACTAATCTCGAAAAACGCTACAGAAACGCGCACACCTCCCCGGCAGCGGCGCCAAAAATTGATTGATGCTCAACCACCAACTTAAATTAACCAAAGAATGGTCAACTAAATCAAATAGCCTAGATCAATACTCCGGGTAATATAATGTATCACCGGGTCGTTAAATCCCGTTGAGGTGTGAAATGTAACTTTAGCGTATTCGTAATCGGGTGTTATTCACAGAAAAGGGGTTTGTTGTGAAAGTTATTTGGAAATTATTAACGACAATAGCTTAGGAAAGCTATGTGATTGATTACTGGAATTTGGATTACAAGGATTTGAGCTTAAACCTAAAATTATACGTTTTAATTAAAAACGTATACTGATGAACCGTACAAAAAGTACAACTGAAGAACTGAGAGGGGTAAAAGTGTAAATTTGATATTTTTACAATCCTATGAATTAAAGAAAATTTTAAGAAAAATAAAAAGTATTTTTACACTATTTAATTATTTAATATTAATTATTTTACTAATTATCTATTTAATACTAATTTAATTAATTAGAATTACTAAAAATACTAAAAAGGTTTAGAAAATTAAGAAAATTTTTATAAATCTAATTAACCATCATGGGAATCCTAAAAAAAATTATAAAAAGTTAATTCTAAGTATTTTTAAGCTAATTAAATAATTATTATTCTATTTATTAATTAATATCTAATTAAACTATTTAAATTATAAAAACTATTAAATGAACAGTAAAAATTCTAAGAAAATTTATAAAAATATTTTAACTAAAATAAAAGCTATAAAAATTATAAAAACTAGGTTATACTATTTAAAAACTAATTATGCTATTTAATTGATTAATATTAATTAAAACTAAATTAAATTAAAATTAATTAGAAATACCACTAAATGACAAAATAAAAATTTGGAAAAATTTGTAAAATTACTTTAACCTAAATTGTAATTTCTAAAAATATAAAAGTGATATATTATTTAGAAATAAATTAAAAAGAAAATTAAATTGATAAATCCTATTAAATAGAAGCTATCACTATTTTTAAAGTTGGTTTTTTTGGTTTTTTTTCTTTTTCTAAACTAATTATAGGATAAAAATAAGCACTTTTAATTAAGACACTTTTTCTACACCCCTGGAAATAAGCACTTGGAGTGCTTATTCACCTCACAGTTGACTTTTGTTGACTGTGATGGTTAATAAGCTCAAAATGGAAATGTGGGGGTCCACAATGGTAATTCTTGGTTTCTCTGAGTCTAAGGAACACAAATAAGCAAGAATCAAGCAACAATCAAGCCTGAACAAGCCAAAAAGCAACAAATAAGCACTTTGCTTATTTGTTGACTGAGCAGTTGAGGGACAAAGTTTATGGGTCAAACTAGGTAGGGTCCACAATGGTAATGGTCAAACACAAGGTCAACCCTGATTCCTGGGTAGGAGGGGGGTTGAAAGATGCAAGGTCAAGGCTATGGGACCCACTGGGTCAGTCACAAACCACCAATGAAGTTGGGTGGGTTGCTGAGGTAACTGAGAGCAGGGCAAATAGGTTGCCCTGCAGGTCACTTTGAGACCTGGTTTAACCCATCAAACAAATTCTATAAAATCTAGAAAAATTAACAAAAATCTACAAAGTGGTAGATAATAAGCACACCAAGTATCAGCTTCTAACAATTAGAATCAAATAAGTTACACCCTCCCCAAAATTGCTCAAAATGACTGAACAAGGTTTTGACTTTGAAGAGTTTTGTACCAGTTTGACTTTTATGAACTTGTGATTGATCTAACTAACTCAAATCATGTTTGTAGGTTAAATGTAGACTGAATTAAGCTAAAACTCCAACTTGTGAAAAGGATTTGTGAGGTTTGGACTTCAAAAATCACCACAGTGGACTGTGGTGATTATAAACTCTTGATTTTGACTTTTGAAGGGTTTTGTACCAAAACTCTTGTTCCCCTGAGCTATATTTCACCCAACAAACTATTACAAACTAAATGATACTAAGTTACACAGCTAAAACACACTGAACAAGCTAAAACCAAACACCCTCTTCAAAACAGTTATAGAAGAGATTTGCACTTAAACAAGTAATGAACACAAACAGATTATTACCACTAATCTCTAAGCTAAAATATAGATGCAATGAACTTAAATTAACAATCTAAGCTGCTCAAGAGTAAAAATAAAAGAGTGTGTAGCTTACAAAGCCTTCCAAGCTACTGAGTATGGACCAAAGAACCAAACCAAACAAACCTATGCCCTCCCCTGAGGTTCCTAACCCACAGCCTTCCAATATTCACTGTGCTCCATGCTTATACAACCAATGATCATCACTTTTTGTTTTTATTTTTATTTTTCTTATTTTCTTAGTTTTTATTGAAAACTGAATTGTAGGTGTTCACATAAGCTTATAACACTTGTATTATCTTATTTTTGAACTTGTAAGAGCTTCTGAATAATCTAAACACAAATCACTTCACTTTATAAGAACTTGTAATTTTAAAATAAGACTTTGAACAATGAAATTGGACATTAAACTTTAAACTGATCTTGCATTAATAAAAAAGGTTACATTACATTGGAAATGAACTAAAATTACAATTTAACTAAGAAAATTACACACTCAAGCTTCCTATGAGCTTATCCTTATATATCGACCTCAAAATAAGCCCTCAAGTCTTCCACAAAGCTTCTTTTTGAAAACTAAGAGCCCCACATGCTTTGCCTTTGACCTCTGACCAAATCCCAGCCGTCAATTTAATCTATAATGTATCCTAGCCATTGATTGGCATTTTGGCGCCAAAAGGGATACGGGGCCAAATTGGGTGGTACTGGTGAGGGAATTGGGGGGAGCATTTATGGTGGTGGAGTTGGTGGGTGAGGGCATTAATGGTGGGGGGTTTAGTAGGTGAAAAGGCGAGGGGGGGGGAAGATTTCTCCCTGGATTTCTGGGATGGTGTTGGGGGGAAGGAGATGGTCGGGGTGGAGGTTTGACCTGGGTCAACGCCCAAGTCTTATTTAAAACAAAGGTGGGCTTGGACTGGGCTTGGGGAATCAGCTGGGCTAGGGAATGGATTGGGTATTTGGCTTTTGGATTGGATTGGTTTTTTGGGTTTAACAAATAAAAAGGGTCCGGTTTGGAAAGGTTAATCACAAGGACCATTTTTGCAAACTTTTCAAAGTTGAGGGGTGTGAAATGTAACTTCCCAAAACTTCTTCAAATGATCAATGTTTCCAAATGCCAATAATTCAAGGACCAATTTTGTATTTTTCCACTTTTTCCAATTTCAAAAATTCCCAGGGACTACTTTTGCCATCTTTGGATTTTCAGGGACTAATCATGTAATTTTTGAAAACTTGCAACCCAATTATAATATTTTGACTTTATTTGACTTTTAAGACCTTGGGTTGACTTTTTCTTAAAAATAAATGCATAGGGACTAAAGTTGACAAGTTTTGAAACTTGGGGGACTGAAACTGCCAATACTGCAAACTTTGTACGTTTTTTCTTTGTTTTTGCACATTTTGCTTTTAAAACACATAAAACACAATCCCTGGGATAATTTAAGTATTTTGATATCTTTTTTATTGTTTTTGTGCGTTTTGGCAGTTTAAATATATCGAAAACGATGAGTGTTTGAGCACTCATCAAACACTTCGTTTATATACTAGGAAAATGGATTGGCCATTTCAATTAGCACTTCCAAATTTTTAGAAATGCGATTTGTTTGAATTTTGTTATAGAGCGGTGAATTCTGATAATCCATTAAGTAATTACATTAGTATTACTTAAATCCATCAAATCAGAAAGGTTATAATAATTTCTCTATGTAGAACCGTAGAGGGATGAATACGTTTTCAACTTCTTTCGTTTTCAAACACAAGGTGACGCCGTCATTTGAAGTTAACGAAGATGATCAAGTTAAATTTTCCATGTAACGGTTCAAACGATGAAGACGGCCTTGAGCTGACGGTGTCATGACCAAGATTATGAAGAGCGACGGCGTCACAATCTATAAGGTGACGCCGTCACAACTAATTTGGTGCAATTCTCAAAACCCTAATGACGGCGATCGTGCTAACGGCGTTACAGTTACTAAGTGACGCCGTCACAAGTGTAATCCTATATATATTTTCGAATGTTTTTCATTATATGAGACACTTTTGGAGGAACTTTGTGTGCAATTAAAGGTCATTTGCACAACCACCATTATCTGGGCCATTTTGTGTGCAATTAAGTGTCATGCCCATTAGTGATATTGCTCTTGGGCGGATATTCCTTGGTGAATAGCTGATCATTCAAAGGTTGATATTTTTCACCGGCATCCACATCAAGACCTTCCACATCCTCCAACAACTCAGCCACTTCCCCCGGATCCCTCCCCATAGATAACCCATCCAAGAAACCAGACTGAGAATATAGGTTGAACGGTTCGTCCAAAGCTTGTTTATACTCATGACTGTTCAGTAACCGACGAACCGTCTCCGGAATGAATTCATTTACAATCTTGTTCCGGTCAACCTCCGCATTGCCAGCTGAAATGGCCAAGTCTTGTTTCTCTTTCCGGAGCTCCTGACAAGCCATCTCTTCATCACTGAGCAACAATATTGTTTTCTTCAACTCCGCCTCCAAGGAACGGATCTGCTCAGCCTGATCAGCTGAAACCTTCCTCCACTCTTCCTTCTCAGCCTCCAACCCAGACAATCTATCCTGTAGGCTCGACTCTCTAGCAGAACAACCGGCATGCTCCAAACGCAATTTTTTCAACTCCTCCGGATCTCGGCCAGCACACTTCGAATGTTCGTCTCTCACCTTCTTCAATTCCCCAGCCATTTCCCCAAACTTCTTCCAGTTGTCAGCAAAAGTTTTGTCACAAACCTTGTGAGTAGTGACTAACTCCTGATGCTCACCAAGAAGAGCCTCATAACCGAAAATAATGTCCGCTTGAGCAGTGGCATTTTTCCCCAGCAATAACCAGGCTCGCTGAACGGCCTCTTCATCATCATGAGAATCCAAGTACTTCTCCTCACCCGGAGTGGCCAGATTAATCATCATATCTCTGCAGACGGAGGAATTATTCATCCTCGTGCCGCTCCTCACAAACCACCCCGGAACAAACAAAGCATCGGACATATCCTCCACATCGTCACCCTCAATATCAACCTCAATATCATCCTCAACAACCGCCTCCTCACCCGGACGAGAAGAAGCACCTTTCGAACCACCTAAAAACAAACAAAAAAAAGAGCGAAACTTAAACGGTTTTACAAAAAACAAACAATAACAAAAAGGGAAACTTAAAGAAAAACTGTTCCCGTCACATACCAGCCTCAGCATCCGCAGCAAGACCACTCCCCCCTTCACCAGCGGACAGCGCATCCTTCGGTGGAATGGACCGAAGGGGGGTAGGGTGAGGAACACTCTCAGCAGTATCCAAATCTATTACCGGAGTACCATCGGCCAATTTGCTTCACTTACGACTACGAGAAGGAACTCCTCCACCGGGTCTCTTGCCTTGAGTTGGGGGCCTGGAACCTTCAGAAGCTCCAGAAGGTTTCTTCGAACTTAACCGAGCGGCTTGCTCCGTCTTCTTATCCTTCGTTGCCAGAACCTTCTCACTTGGGACCTCAACCTTCTTCAGCTCCTCACTCTTTTCAGGAACCTCGGCATTCGAACTCAACGGTTTGGTAACATGCATCTCTCGGACGTGACCCTCCGGATATTTATCTCCTTTCACCATACTGACACCCTTGCGCATGGAAGGTTTCTTCAAGTAATCTGCCATAACGATACCTACAAACACGAACTCCGCAGTAAAACATAAAATAATAACAATAACTTATATGCACAAAACTTAAGACGGAAGCTATACCCCTCCCCTGCTCATCTCTCAACGCCGCCCGATAACCAGGAAACTCCCAATGGGAAGACAAGCCCATGGCATACAAGAATCCGTGAGGGATTTGAAAAGGCTCAACAATGGTAGCGGCTAGCCTTTCGGCATGAGTAACGTCAAACTCTCCTTTGGGAAAAGGATCTGATACATCCGAGTCATGATGCCTCCAAGGCATCGCAAACGGGATGGTACGTCTATCAAGAAGGAAGAACTGATGTTTCCAACCCTTCAAACAGGAGGGAAACTCTCCAAAGCAAACCCTCCGGTCCGCATGAACGCGTTTTTCGAAGTAGAACCAGCAGCCTTGCTTGCTAAGCTTGTAAAATACTCTGAATAACGGAGTAGTAGGAGTAATATGCATACTCCGGGCATATACCTCAAAAAGCATAACACGGTGCATACCAAGCGGGACTAGTTGAGAAATATGAACTTTAAAATATTTGATAACATCTAGAAGGAAAGAAGAAAAGGGAATAGTGAGACCCCCCCTCAAAGAAGTACTCTGCGTATAAACCAATGGCATCACCCGGAAGTTGGTTCATCGTCATGCCCTTCGGAGTAACCCGCGGGTGCAAATCCTTAGGTATCCCGAAGGACTCAACTAGAGCTAAAACATCCGAATCATCCATGGTGGATTTCCTCTTCAGAATATCCATTTTAACGTGAGAATCTTCCAATAGAACGTCCTCATAGTCGGCCGAAGCAGTAGATTCCGACATAGCGTATCCGAAGCAAGGAGAGGTACAGCCAAAACAAATAAAACAAAAGAAGACGGACACAATTTGTTAGCTACATTCATACATCAACTAATTTGTTAAACATACTCAGTATTACAATTTGTTAGCTACGTTGTCGAAAAACCATTTAAACAAGTACAAAGTTACGAGGAACCCAAGTCACAAAACGATATTTCAATTTGTTGAGTCTTACTTAATCAACATAGTTTAGGTTCGATGTTAAAGCTATGGTAACCCAATATCATCTTTTTATAAACCTAACTCGTTTCACAATTTTAGAAACTTTTGGACCCTTCGAAGATTCTCACCATCATGAATAACTAAAACTGAAAAGTATTAACCATTTTGATAACTAACGATGGCCTATATCAAAGATTTTTAACAAATACACGTGTCAATATGTAGCACTAACCTTAACAATTAACAATCCATTTTTTTGTATAACTTTGTTAGATTCTAAAAGCGTAAAAGTTTTATCACACAAATAAATAAATATTTTCATGATATTATGGTTGTAATATTTTGCAACTGGTAACTTAGATGCCTTGTTCCAGATTTGATTGATATAAAATATTAAAAGATGGATAAATACAAAAGGATGTAGCATGGCTATGGATGAATGATATCGATGTTAGGCTTAAGAAAACTGGTAGACTTCCGTTTGGTAACATGCTTGAACGTCTTAGGAAACATGAATCAGATGTGCACTACGATTAATTGGTTATATTTAATGCATAAGTAACTACTAAGGAGGCCATATTAGGAGCTATTTGTCGGCTCGACATAGGAAGAGGTAGAATCTTATAGAGTTAGGGAAGATCGTACACGGCCCTACGAATGGTATTAAGGAATATAACCCATCATTCACGCAATTGTAACAAACTAATCAACTAGTAAAAGATAGCTAGGGAGTAGTGAAATCTAAGTAAAGACGTTTCTCTCATTATTGTTTTTTATCCACATTTACTTTCGTGTTATTTATTTTTATTGCATTTGTAGTTATTTGGGTTAGTTGACTAGCAACTAATTCTGCCCACTCTTCCAAAACCGAGATTTTTACTTGCGTTCTAAAAAACTATAAAAATACAAAAATAGTCATCCCTCACCTCTAGACCTAGTTTAATTAAGTTTTAATCCTTGCGAACACTATTCCCTGTGGAGAACGATCAATCCCCCGTACTTGCCACTACACTATACTACATCGGTCAGGTACACTGCCTGGTGGGGATTGCAAGCTTCTCAAGATCCCTTGAGAGGTAAAAACTTTTGCAAGGTTGCAAAACCACGCATCAAGTTTTTGGCGCCGCTGCCGGGGAATAGTTATTGTCTAGGTTGAAATTTCTTTTTATTAGGTCTACTTGCTAGATTCCTTTCTAGTAAGATTTTTTTATAGGTCTTCTTTAGTCTATCTTATTTCTTCGTTCCTTTGTTCGTAACCATTACCATCCGTCATCATGGAAGGTGGTAATCTCTTTGATCCCATCAACCCACCACAACAAAACCCACCATAACCAAACCAACCTCCTAGACCCCGCACTTTAGGGGAGTACTCCCGTCCTAGCCACCAAGGCTATCGAAACACCATTGAGCTCACTCAAGGAGCCAATGTGTCTCCCTTGCGATCCGACACCATCCGGTTGGTGCAAAGCGGATGTGCATTCCATGGACTTCGTTCCGAAGATCCTAACCAACATCTCAAGGATTTCCAAAAAATCATAGATTCCATAGACCTTGATGTTGAAACTCGACAGACGCCCGATTGCGTCTCTTCCAATTCTCTCTACGTGACCAAGCTAGTCAATGGCTTGAGCGTTTACCCGTGGGATCCATCACCTCTTGGGATGATCTCACCACTCGTTTCCTTGCTCAATTTTTCCTACCAGGGAGAACCACCAAGCCAAGAAATGATATCTTGATGTTCCAACAACGTCAAGGTGAAACTCTATATGAATCATGGACTCGTTTCAAGGACTTACTCCAAAAGTCCCGCATCATGGCATAGATCTTTGGCTCCAAATCCAAATCTTCTATGACCACATCAATCTCTCCACAAGGCAAACCATTGACCAAGCGGCCGGTGGCAAGCTACGTGATCGAAGTGCAGAAGAGTCAGGGGAACTCATAGAAGATCTTGCTCTCTATGACAACGAAAGTTGGAATGATCCCCGTGATTTGAACAAAAAGGTTAAGGCAATATCTTTGCCTTCGAACAATTCAAGCACTCCCGACCGTAGGATCATGGAACTTGAAGACCAAGTCAAGTTTCTCATGAAATCCTACGAGGCTCCTAAATCTTCAAGCCAAGTGAACAAAGTCACTTCTTCTTGCGAATTATGTAGTGGTCCCTATGACACTCGTCATTGCATGGAACTCCCCGAACAAACTTTTGCGGACTACGCATCCTCGCGTACCGACGGAGCGGGAGACAAGTGGTACACTTTCAAACCCGAGCCAAACCCTTACGGTGATTCATACAACCTCTCTTGGAGAAATCACCCGAACCTTAGGTGGAAACAAAACCAAAACACACCCCAAAACAATTCTTCCAATCCACCTAATCGTTACCAATTAGACGGTCCACCTCCAAACCATACTTTCAACAACAATCCTTCCAACAACTATGGTAGTACAAATAATCTTGAAGGGTTGATGTCCAAATTTATTGCATCTCAGGAAGCTCATTATGAAGAAAATTGAAGTTCACAAGTGAAGGTCAAGTTATGGGAGGATTGTTGGGAATTATTAGTTAGAACAGACTTAAGTCTGCTGCTTGTCTGAGTAAAGTCTGTTAGTATAGTTAAGTCTGCCAGTTCATAGTTAAGTTTGGCAGACATAGTTAATACTATTAGTGTTATGTAGTGTGACAACTGGCAAATTAGGGAGCCGTTTTTAAAACCCGCATTACATTTAAAAATTATAATTTTGGTATATTTGAAAAGTTTATTGTGACGAGATTTTGTGAACGTTGGAACGTGATTTTTAAATCGTACGTTATTTATGGAATTCGATTATTTATTTATGGTTTGGTTTGGTTCATTCGTAATGATTTATTTTTGAGATCATTATTTTGGCACTACATTGACTCCGGCACTAGGATAACCTAACAATTTTAATTATTTTAATATTGGTTCGGATATTTATATTTTTGGAACGTGTCGCGAGATTTTTGATTATTTGGAACGAGTTCGGTTCGAGAGAGTTGAATTGTTATTAAAGGTTTCGGGTTTGGTCCGTGTATTTATATCGGGTTACTTCACCCACTTCACCCCTTAATAATATCTTCATTTTTATTATTAATATTAATGAAATTTATTTTTTTTTTGTTTGTAAACTACTAAAATCGTCCCATGTGAAATCTGATAAAGCAACACACACAAACACCTTCACCAACACAACTCACTCTCTCTCTCTCTCTTTCAATATATCAACACCACCGCCACCTTAAACCACCAATATCACCACCACCGCCACCCTCACACCAAAACTAACACCACCATCTTAACCATCTTTTCCCGATCTATCTTTCGGTATAAACCACGCGCTCTAAAACCCCCTTTAACACCACGTACGAATTACCATCGCCACTTTAACACCACCATTTTTGTTTAATCTTATTGGGTTTTTAAAGAAATCAAGTTTTGAGGCCTTTTTGAAGGTGAGTGGCCACGAATTTCATGTCGTGTGCCTCGATTCATGCTTAAATCCGTGTCTACACGGGTTGTTTTTGTTGGGTTTTCAGTTTTACAAATGGAAAATGAAGTTTTATCAAGGATTTGATGGTTTGGTATCCGGGTTTTTGCATTTGGTCGCGAGGTCGAGACCAAACCGAGAGCTAATGCTCTCGGCTTGTGTCATTGTTGGATTATTTTGATTTCTTGACTATTCTTGGTCATTAGTTGTGGATTTGGAGGATGTTTGGATGATATTATTGTTGTTTGGAATTACGGCCGACGACCCAAGGGTTCGTTTGGATTTGTTTGAGCTCGTTATGAGCAAGACCGTGACCCCTCTTGGGTCCGGTCGAATATTGTTGTGGTTTGAGGTTCGGCTCGACCACTAAGGCCGTTTGGTTTGGCTCGTATGGAGCAAGCCGAGACCCTAGAGGTCTCGGGTGGGATCATAATACTTGTGGCTTAATTTTGACCCGGGTTGACTTGGTAAACCAACCCGTAAATGTGATATAATATTTGGTTGTTTTATATACTTGGCGGATTAGTATATCGTTGATTTCATTATTATGGTTTCATGGTTATTTTTGAGCTTGAAGTGGTACATGGACTTGTGATTTGATATTGTGATGTTGTGTTGACGAGTATGGATTTGGGGACCGATTGTGAGACGGTCAATTATATATATTTGGGATTGATTTGGACGGAGTTGGTTTGTTTATTATGACTTGGTTATTATTATTTTTTGACTTGGACTATGAGCCGAGAGTGATGACTCGGACATGTGACCAAATTCTTATAACTCGATAAATATTTAAAATCAAACACTAATAATAATACTCGTAATAATATTATTGATAATATAATCGTTTATATACGTATATAGACGTGATAAACGTACATAGATATATATATATATATATATATATATATATATATATATATATATATATATATATATATATATATATATATATATATATAAATAAATGCGTATATTAGTAATAAAACGATCACGAGTAAACGTTATAATAATATAACGATAATTATTATACTATGCAAATAGTGTAATAAATGTCGAACTATTATTATAGATAATAACTATAAATAATGTCGAGAATTAATACGTCGGGTAAGTAATAATTAAAAACATGACTTTATAAATTTGGAAAACTTATCGGGTTATACGAGTTGTGGTTACTTAAGTCCAAGTGGACTTTATTATGTGACTTTTGTGTTGTCACGGATATATGACGATTAATATATCCATTTTCTATAACTACGTAACTTATTTAATCGACGGGTTAAATAGGGTTTATTTAGCCATAGAAAATGAGTATATTAATGGCATCGTATCCCACGACGCCCATAGGTTGTGGTACGTGTATTAGGATGATAAATTACTATATATCTCGTGGAATTGGCTAAATTGACGAATTTGGCAAATTGGATGATATATATAGGGAATTTATCGGACTACGATATTTACCATATAGTATTCTTTGTGCTATGTGATTTAGGGTGGGTATAATCTTGGAGCGATATATTACGTAAATAAATATGGGGGATTACCAAATCGACGGATTTGATAAACTTCGATGATTTATTTAAATAATATATTGGGCTAATGTTAGACCTATAGATGGTTTGTTATTTCTTTCGTTGTGGCTTCTTGGTTTGCGTTGTGTCGACCCTCCACCCATATGGATACCAAACGTCAAATTTCAAATTAATATGAAGATAATTTGAGAAATGGATATTTTTGGAAAGTTAAATGGAATACGTTCGGGATTGGGAATATTTGATTTTTGAGGAAATGATTCTGAACGAGTTTGATATTGTTAGGAAGTGCCGAGTCTGTAGTTGCCGTTACGTGAGTTACTTGAGTTGCTTACGTCTTTCATATATCGGTTTCTTTTGAGGAATTGCTGGACTTGAGGTGAGTCATAGCCCCACTTTTTACTCTTGAACTTTGTTTTCAATACTTGGGGTGAGAAACATGCAAATGTTTTATGTGGACTATTATCGCTTTGTTTTATTTAAAACTTGCTATGCTTATAGAACTAGGTAGGATTAAGCGAGGCCTAGTCCCGAACTAGGTAAGCTATTGATTTGGTTATAGAGCGAGGCCTAGTCCCGAACTAGGTAAGCTATTAATTTGGTTATAGAGCGAGGCCTAGTCCCGAACTAGGTAAGCTATTGATTTGGTTATTGAGCGAGGCCTAGACATGAGCTAGGTAAGCTGTTGATAGATTGTTGAGCGAGGCCTAGTCCCGAACTAGGTAAGCTATTGGATTGATGATAGAGCGAGGCCTAGATTTGAGCTAGGTAAGCTATTGATTGGATTGATTTGAGCTATAGCGTGCACCTATAGGGATGATTTGATTTGGTTGGATTATATTGGATGGATTATTTTGGTTGGATGATTGAGGCATAGTCTAGCTAGCAAGCGTTTTGCGTATATGTCCACTATATTGAATTATGAATTTAAACCTATGATCTCACCAGCGAAAGCTGACTTTTAGCACGTTTTCTCAGGTAATTAAGTGATGCCCTTGGATGCTTGGATTGGAGGCTTGGCAATGGCACCTGGTTATGGATCTATTTTCTAAAACTCTGATAAATTATTGTGGACCTACGTTTATTTCTTTTGGGCCTTACTTTGGATAATTCTTGGGATAAATGTAAACTTTAAAACCCGCTTTGGTTGTGTTTTTCTTATGTTTACTTTTTCTCGTTCTTTTATGTCTTGTGTTTGGATACCAATCACCGTAGCACCCCGAAAGCTTGTTGAGTCTTCCGCTGTACCAAATTTTGGGGGTGTTACATGTAGTTAAGTATGTTTATGATAAAAACAAAATAGATATCTTAGGAGATCTATTAGGGAAGGATATTCACACGTATTAGAATATACGTTTATCCTTCTACACGTTTTGTATTATTAGGGTTTCATTGGTGTATAAAAGGAACTCTACGACTGTGGAAGAAGATATCCAAGCCTATTAGAAAATTAATAGAATAAATTATTAGTAATTCTTATTGTGTTTTTCTAACTATTGTTTGTTAAGATTCCGCATTAACAATCAATCATACACTGTTAAGAGTTTCTCATATAGATGAATTTGGATTTATTCAAGTTATCTATTGTCTAACAAAGGCTACTTAGATCCATAACTTTGGACCTACATCAAGTATAGCAATTAGTATGTTTATTTATTTAATGCTCACAAATAAAAGGAAGTTTTAATCACAATTAATTTCTTGAGTATGAGTAACAACTCTTGTCACGAGGTATGCATTAAATGTGTGTATGTTAGGATTAAGAAAAAGGTTCGGTCACCCCATGTATTTATATACTTAGCATAGCTCTTAGTTTTGTATATATTAGATTAGATATAGTCACACCGTGGAGGACGGACGGGTCTTTACCCACTGTACACCTGATCCACAGCCCGCAGGAGAGCATATATTGTAAGTATATATATACCCTTTCCCAACACAAGGGAAGGGTCGGTTGTTTCATAATACACACACAACTAGTGTGTTTTTCTCTCACTAGAAACTACCCTCTCTCTCTATCTCTCTCTAACTTGTTAACCATGTTTATCATCTACTTCCATCTTCCAAGACCTCCTAACTCACCACATAAATCAACATGTATCGATCCTACAATTGGTACCAGAGTCAAGCGATTAGCTCAAAAGGAAAAATTCGCAAGACAGTGACATTTTTGTCTGGTTGTGGTAGCGATTACCTCGTCTAGCGATTAGCTCGTCTAGCGATTAGCTCGTCTAGTGATTTGTCAACTAAAGAAATAAAGATGAAGAAGATGATGACCAAGACTGCATGACCACAACCAAATACAACAAAAACTCATATGACCTCAGTTTTAATTTATAACCATCATCAGTCATGCCTTAGAGGAAAATGGAAATGAAAACGACAAGTTAAGACAACAGATCCAAAACCAAAAACAATCTCAGCAACGCCTATCCTAAACCCTTCGACATAGTAAGAATCAACGATCCAGCTTCACGAAACAACTAATCCTACATCTCATTCCATCCCTCTACTCATTACAAATCGAAACACAATAATAAATCAAGATGAAGATCTGAGTTCATTTGTTCACTTGGCAACAATCTTTATTGATCTCACTTGTGTGAACAAAATAAATACATCACAGATCCAAAAACAAAAAGAAAACATTACAAAGGTCTTAGCTCATCTCTTTGTGTGAAATCAATTTATTAATCCAATGAACATAATCACAAGAGAGTAATCTTCACCGACCCTTTTAAAGCTTAGCTTCTTGTTATATCCGAAACATAAAGAGAAGAAATATAACAATCATGTTATTCTCTTTCTTTGATTCTTTTAACACAACAACAATAACGAAAACAACACAAGTCAAAACCTACTGTGACCCTATTAAGGATCTTGAAGCCTCCTTATTAATGCTTTCTTGATTCGTTTTGGGCAGCAACTAAATAGATTTAGGTCCGGTTGTGTAGTGTTGATGGTTCGTGTTGCTAAGGTGTTCGATTGAGGATGATTAGATTGAGATTTGAGATGATAAAATTAGGTGGCTGAGGAGTGTATTAGAGAAAATGAGGCGGATGGATTTGTGTTGTGTTAATTGTCTGGGTTTTTGATGTTGACTGCACATTGAGAAGATAGTATGGGGGCGGATTTTGTGATTAGGGTTATCCCAAGTGAGAGATAAATTAAGGATTGAGTGCTTTTAAGAGTGTGGTTATCTTTGGATCGGGTATTAGCTTTTTCTTGTTGAACCACGCATAATTCTGCAATGGTTGTGGAGGAATAAGCCATATTTTGAAACTATGAAGTTAGAAAGCCTCTATAACAATTTGAAAGTGTATGAACTAGAGCTGAATTCTTCAACTACTTCATCTTCTACTACTCAAAATCTTGCATTTGTGTCCTCAAAGACTAAAGGATCTCAAGAATCCCATTCTACTGCTTTTGGGGTATCTGCTGCTACAACTGATGGATCTGCTGCTAGTTCTACTGATAATAACTCCGTCAGTGATGCTGCCATATGTGCATTCTTGGCTGATCTGACATCAAACACAAAGTCACAGGTTCACAATACAATTCATCCATATTTAAATCAAACTTCAACATGTCTTTTATCTGTTGGTCATCAATACAAATTAGTTCATACAGAAACTGATTGATACATATATAGTTCATTAGTAAATTGGTCAAATGGGTCTAAACAATTTTGAACTAATGAACATTTATTTGAAACTGATGAGCAATTTGTTATGATCATCATGTCATCATTTTATATATTCATACAAAATATGATTAATAGTTGTTTAAAACTAATGAACAATTTGGTTCAGTTCATCAGTTCATTCAAAATTTAAGTCATCAGTTCATCAGTTCATTCAAAATTTAAGTTATTTAGTTCATCAGTTTATTTAAGAGTTTTTCATAAAAAAATATGATAAAAATTAGGGATAATTACCAAAATAGATCACCCGCCCAAAGCACTTTCCTTGAATAGCTGTTTTAAAATCACTTTCCTCTAGCGGATCAGGGCAACTTGGCGACTGAGCGACTCAACAAGGGTGTGACACGTGTCCTATTATTTAATATTATAGTACATGTATGTGTAAGGTATAATGTATAGGGCAACTCGTACTTTTTGGGCAACTAGTATAGGGCAACTTTTTGTTATTTAATTTAATTTTATACAATCTTATCACCTAATCCTCATTAATCACATACCCACCTCATTTATTTACACACACTCTTTTACTTATTTACACATACACAATCCACACCCCTCATTTATTTACACCACCAATCCTCACACTCTCTTCTCGTCAAAACTTCCAACCACCACCGAACCTGACAACCACCGTAGCTGAGGAAACAGTTAAAGAAGTCAACAACAAAAGTATTAACATGTTACTACTAATCAAGTGTTAGATGTTATTTTTCATAGATTTGTACATATTAATTGTAGATCTGAGCTGTATTTTATTTCAATATTTGAAAATAGTGTTTTTTTTTACAGCCGCCTCTCCGCAGCAAGTGGCTTGTCGCCGGAAAGTTGCCGTTGCCGGTACTGTATCGGTGAATGTTGATAAAGTAATTTTTATTATTTTGTTTTGAGATAGATGTGTTATTCTTTAGATCCACATTAGCTTACGATTTTTTTTTTTATTAAAGATAAGAGACGGCCACCATGAAGGATAATCGGAGTTGGCTACAGCTGTGGCGGCAGAAGCGGAGTAAAGTTTTTTCAGATAAGATTACATTTTCATGAGTAAATTAACACCTTTGATTGAGTAATATGGTTTGACATATGTGTTAATTAAGTACCAAAAGAAACGTAATACCTATATGGACATATGTTTTAATTATGGACCCAAAAATTACATATGACTTGCATATAATTTGAGATATGTGGTAACACATATGGTTTTAACACAATGTGGCAATAGTTTGAGTTTATATTTGTTAAAGGTTATATTTAAGAAGGTAAAGTTGTTGTTTGATGTACTTGTGGATTCTATGAAAGTGTTTGAATTTGAAGTTGAATGTATCAAGGTATGTAATAGGTCCTCGAATTACTTGATGGCTCAATGCTTTGATATGGAATTTACATATCATCTAAAAACATCCATCTACCAAGTAATTCGGCCATACACAGCTTGTTACATTGAACTTCATCTGTAGAACCTCAATTATAAAGATGCGTCTTTCCAGCGTTTTTGATGGTGTTCGAGAGTTAATTTGAACACCGTCCCTAGTATGCATTTGTGTGGTTGATGTTGATCACAAGTTAGTGCCTTTTTGTAGCCGTATCTTTATGTACGGTGTTGAAAAAAACTCTCGAACATCAACAACAACGCTGTAAAGACGTATCTTTATCATTGAGGGGTGTTGATTGCGATAATGATATAGTGTGTATTGTTCATGACAGGCCACACTCCTTCATTATCCCATTCAACACGAGTCGTAATACTCACTTTTATCTAGAATCTACAATTGTATCATACTTTATGTAATCTTAGTTAGCTTAATAGCCCAACGTTGTTGTGTTATGCGTGTTGCTTTATTAACTAAAATATGTTTACTTTAAAGTCCATCACGTTATTCATTTTTTAATATTGACAAACGATGTTACAACATATTTAGCCATTCTTAGTGTCCACAACAGTTCCTTTTGTTATTTCATCAATCTAGCAATTTGCTTGGTGCAAGCTTTTGGTCAAAGAGTGATGAAAAAGCAAAAGGGAGTGGTGGGGGCACTCAGAAGGGTTAAGTATGTTGATGATGAGGCGAAAAATGATCCGTTTTTAGGGGGTCATTTAAGCCCGAATCCGAACTTATTTGATCAAATATTGCCCTAAATCGTTCCTTTTGTGATTTTAGGTGTTTAGAGAGTGAATTCTGGAAAAGAAGCTATTTTGGACGTTTTTGGAGCATAAAAGTGAAGAAAACGACAAAGTACCAAAAATCCATGCTGAAGATACAAGGTGACGGCGTCAAGACCAATATCTTGACGGCGTCAGACATGAAGAATTAAACACCGTAGCTGGTGACGGCGTCAGAGTGGCCAAGAATAATTTACCGTAGGTGGTGACGGCGTCACATAGGCCGTCACAAATGGATCAAGGCCGTCCGAGGAAGTATTTGGCGGCGAGGTGACGGCGTCAGAATTAACTCTTGACGCCGTCAGACTATTTTTCCTATATATAGTTTTCTAGTTTTTTCATTAAAAAAAAGAGAAGTTTTGGTGAAACCCTAAAGACGATTTTGGTGCCTCTTTTACAGGTTTTTCAAGGGTTCCAAACCCTTGAGACCTTGCATTGTAAGTGAGATAAGTATACTCTTAATTCAATCAATATGTCTATGTGTTGGTTGTTTATCTTTTGTTCTTATCTTAATTCTACTATGCTAGGCTAGATTTCCTTTGTGTTTGCTTAGATCTAATGAAACCCAGATGTTGATTATGTGTTGATTACTTGTCTATTCTTGTTTTGGATGAATGATATTATATGTTAGGCTTAAGAAAACTGGCAGATCTCCAATGGTAACATGCTTGAACGTCTTAAGAAACATGAACCGAGGCGTACTAGGTCTTTATTGGTTGTATTTAATGCATGAGCCACTGTTTACAATCCCTATAGTTGTGCTGGGTCATGGTGTAGGAGGAGATAAGAGCTCATAGAGTTGGGGAGTTATGTATGCCACCCCACGAATGGTATTAAGGAATACAATCCGTCATCCATACAAGTGTAACAAATAATTAACATGTAAAAGATATCTAGGGAGTAATGAAGTCTAAGTAAACACAATTTCTCCAACCACTGCTCACAACCTTAGTATAATTAGTTTAATTTCATTTTTATTATTTTATTTTGATTGCATCTTAGTTTTGGGTTAGTTGAATAGCAACTAATTCCGCCCTATCTTCCAAAACCCGAGATTTTACTTGCTTTCATAAAAATATAAAAATACAAAAATAATCATCTTTCACCTCTAGAACTATTAATTAGGTTTTCTAATCCTAGCGACACTATTCCTAAGCTGAACGATCAATCCCCCGGTACTTGTCACTATACTATACTACAACGATCAGGTACACTGCCTGGTGGGGGTTGTAAGCCTCGCGAGATCCCTCGAGAGGTAAAGCAAGGTGCGATTCCCACGCATCAAGTTTTTGGCGCCGTTGCCGGGGAATAGTTATTGTCTAGGTTAGAATTTCTTTTTATTAGGTCTACTTGCTAGATTCCTTTCTAGTAAGATTTTATTTATTTTTTATTTTTAGGTCTTCGTTAGTCTATCTTTTTCTTTGTGTGTTTGTTCGTAATTTCCATTGACTCTTCCGTTCACCATTATGGAGTACGCGAATCCACCATACCACCAACCACAAAGGCCATTCTACCCTATTGACATCTTGAATTTCAAACAATATCGAGATGAACCCATATATGATGCATGGACTCGTTTTAAAATTTTACTTCGAAAATTCCCTCATCATAGTTTCTCTTTATCATCCCTAACCGAAACCTTTTACTATCGTGTCAGCCAATGTGACCAAATGCGCATCGATGATTTTGCCGATGGGGGCCCTAGGGAATTAAATGATGTAGAAGCGTGGGATACCATAGAAAACTGTGCCCAATATTATTATAGAGTAGACAACCCAACAAACAACATCACAAATCAATCAAAAACAAGTTTGATGGAGCAAACAGGAAGTTTGTTGGGGGATGAATATACTCATGTTGAGATACCTAGTTGGATGGCACCTAATATCATAGTACAAAACAAACATATAGGTAATCTAGGTACAATGGAGGATGAGGTGGATAATCCAAGCCCACAAAGTACCCCACAAGTCCTACCATCATTTGAGGCACATACACCGCACATGACTTACCCGGAAGAAGTAGAAGAGACTATAGGAACCCCAATTGAGGTAGAACCCTTGAACCAAGCACCACTAGAGGATATAGGTTTGAATACTTATAATGATAACCTTACTCTTAGTTCTAGGGAAGTTCCTAGTTTTGATGAACCAGAGCCTCAACCAAAACCGTTACCTAATCTTCCACCCTTGGATGAAAATTTAGGAATTAAAGTAGGTTCCGATCCACCCATCAAACCATATAGTCCGGGTAGTCTTAGGATAAAGGTAGTGGACTCTAAGCCTTGTAGAGAGGAAGTTGACATAGGAGTGAACCATGACCTTACATGCTTACATCACCCATTCATGATTGATCACAAAACACATTATGGGTTTAAACCGGGTTTATTAGGTCAAGATGGATTCCCAACTAGGAGTCTCTCGAAATTGATAGAAGATGATCCCTTTCTAAGAGAAAATCTTAATTCACCCACTAACCCATTTGAATTAGGTAAGGCTATGATGATAGGATCCCGCATCTTTGAGCATACAATTCATCCACCACTCTTTCCTCACGAGGCATATTTACACCCTAAGGGTGTGTATCGCTACTTTCACCCGCACTTAATCCTAAGTGTAGGGAAAACCTCACATTTATCCGTGAAATAAGGGTAGAGTCAGGCTCGTGACTCGAACAAAAACAAGCGCTTCTTGGGAGGCAACCCATGTTTTGTGTGTTTTTATTTGTTTGTTTGTTTGTTTGTTTGATTTTATTTGTTTCCGTATGCATGTTTTATTTTTATTGTTTGTGGCTCATGTTTCAAAGTAAATTGTGAAAATGCTTTATTTTGTTTTTAACTTCGTCTTAATTGCATATAAAGGTATTTTGCAAAAGATAAGTGTAAGGGAGATCCAAATTTATTTATAAGAACGAAATTGAGCATGAACCACAACAATATTAAATGGACATGTGTATTAGTACTTGTTAGAGTCAAATGCTTGTATCGAGTCGTAATGATGTTTTGCAGGATTTTCCAGGAAGTAGGACGAAGTTTTTCCAGAAATTTTCCGGAAACTTAACATAAGAATTTCTGCAGGTCCATTCTGACGGCGTCAGAGTTTTACTCTTGACGGCGTCAGGAGTTAAAAATCTGGAAATTTTACCGGTTTTGTTTTTCTAACGGAGTCTTATGGTTTTTGTGAATTATTAAGTTTTATAATCTCCAGGAAATCTGCAAACTTCATTCCACAAGCATTATATCTTACTTTGTTTTCTAGGATTTAGTAACTTATATAGGATGCCGCCGATTTTACGCGAGGTTGCCTTGTCTACTTTTGTCAGGATTCACAGGTTATTTAAGACAAGAAGATGATTTATATTCTGGAAGGGAAGCTTTGATGGTTCATTTTCTTGGAGGAAGATTTAACCTGGCCAACCTATAATCCATACCGAGCGAATCAGGGGAGTATTTGATTTCATTCTCTTTACTTTTTCACTTTTACATTCTTTACTTGAACATTGGGGACAATGTTCATCCTAAGTGTAAGGGGAGGGTAAAAAGATGATACCTTACATATGCACTTTCGCTTGAGTTTGTTTTGTTTGATAGTAGATGTGTAATAAAACTATGAGAAATACTTGTTAGTGTAATTTTAGCGCCAAATTTAAAATTTTTTACAACATTTAGGAGTGAAACTTTAGCCATAGCAAGCGTCTCATGGATAGGAGGTTGTATGACTAGCACATAACCGTATATTCAGAAAAATTTTCCACCCAAAAATGTGAGGTTCGCCTTTAGATTTGATAGGAAAAGCATTCATTATTGGTGCTTATGAGTGTACCGGTAGCATTTAGATTCTAGAACTTGCGTTAGTGATGCATCCCGAGACCGCTAGTGAGACTACATTCGTGTAGTAGGATTTACTACATGATAAGAGGCATTAGGATCACCCTTGTGTTAAACCCGTATCATAATTACTTGACCATTTAAGTCATATTGCTTGACTAGTTAAGTCAACTAATTTTTCCCACACCCTTAGCGTTGTACTCATTTTTAGTACACGAAACCCCTAGTACACCCCTCCGAGCCTATCTTTTCGTTTCTAACTTTAAGCATTTTATTTAAAGGAAGAATTTGTTACACCCCACTTAAATGTACAACCAAATCGCCTTAGCCTTCCGTGTATGCGCTCATTTTTAGTGCATTATTGTTATTTGTTAAACCCTAAGTTAACTTTCTAATTGATTACATGGTTGCTAAGTCGAGTCATATCCTTGTACATATTGTTTTGGGACGATTGGGACTCATGGGTAAGTACTTATTTTATGGAGTAATGGGGAAGAACATCATATATTACCCCCATATGTGCGTTAATCTTAAAAGTGCTCCAAGTGTTTTGATTTTCTTAATTCGAGTCATTAGATTAGTTTAATGTAAAGTATGTAAAGATTCAAGTGTAAGGGGAATTCTCAACCCCTATGATGTATTATTTTGGATGGTAGGGTAAGAGTGTATGCAAAAAAAAAAAAAAAAAAAAAAAAAAAAAAAAAATCGAAAAAAAATCAAGAAAAAGAAAAAAAAATAAAAAAAAAAAAAGGAAAAAAAGAAAAAAAAAAAAAAAAACATACATACGGACTACCATCCCGTTTCATTCTATGTTCATTTTATATTTTTGTTATTTTTCATTTATTAGCTTAAGTCGAGTCTAGTCTTGGCTTAGCAACGCCATCTTGTGCATGTAATTAACCAAGATTGTTAACTCGCCACCAGTAAAACTTCCTTTATCCAACAAAACCGTGTAATTCATATCCCTACACCTAACGTTATAACCCTTTTAAAAGACCTCTTTGATAGTTTATCCTAGGTGCTTACGCCATGTGGTGGAGGTTTGATCCTTTCCCAAGCCTATGGTAATCTATTTTGCTATGACAGGTAGTGAGAGATATCTTTCATTTCCATAATGTTATATTACTTTATTATACCCGAGAGATGTGAGTATCTAAACACTATTTGTGAGGTGCTTGTGTATAACCTCCGTGCTTGTCTATTGGTCTTTAGTGGAATGATTATTTGTTGTAATTACTTTTATATTAGTGTTAAATGACCCCTAACTTGTCTTTTGAGTAGAATAAAAGCTCATTTGCTTGAGGACAAGCAAATCTCAAGTGTAAGGGTATATGATGAGGCGAAAAATGATCCGTTTTTAGGGGGTCATTTAAGCCCGAATCCGAACTTATTTGATCAAATATTGCCCTAAATCGTTCCTTTTGTGATTTTAGGTGTTTAGAGAGTGAATTCTGGAAAAGAAGCTATTTTGGACGTTTTTGGAGCATAAAAGTGAAGAAAACGACAAAGTACCAAAAATCCATGCTGAAGATACAAGGTGACGGCGTCAAGACCAATATCTTGACGGCGTCAGACATGAAGAATTAAACACCGTAGCTGGTGACGGCGTCAGATGGAGAGGTGACGGCGTCAGAGTGGCCAAGAATAATTTACCGTAGGTGGTGACGGCGTCACATAGGCCGTCACAAATGGATCAAGGCCGTCCGAGGAAGTATTTGGCGGCGAGGTGACGGCGTCAGAATTAACTCTTGACGCCGTCAGACTATTTTTCCTATATATAGTTTTCTTGTTTTTTCATTAAAAAAAAAAGAGAAGTTTTGGTGAAACCCTAAAGACGATTTTGGTGCCTCTTTTACAGGTTTTTCAAGGGTTCCAAACCCTTGAGACCTTGCATTGTAAGTGAGATAAGTATACTCTTAATTCAATCAATATGTCTATGTGTTGGTTGTTTATCTTTTGTTCTTATCTTAATTCTACTATGCTAGGCTAGATTTCCTTTGTGTTTGCTTAGATCTAATGAAACCCAGATGTTGATTATGTGTTGATTACTTGTCTATTCTTGTTTTGGATGAATGATATTATATGTTAGGCTTAAGAAAACTGGCAGATCTCCAATGGTAACATGCTTGAACGTCTTAAGAAACATGAACCGAGGCGTACTAGGTCTTTATTGGTTGTATTTAATGCATGAGCCACTGTTTACAATCCCTATAGTTGTGCTGGGTCATGGTGTAGGAAGAGATAAGAGCTCATAGAGTTGGGGAGTTATGTATGCCACCCCACGAATGGTATTAAGGAATACAATCCGTCATCCATACAAGTGTAACAAGTAATTAACATGTAAAAGATATCTAGGGAGTAATGAAGTCTAAGTAAACACAATTTCTCCAACCACTGCTCACAACCTTAGTATAATTAGTTTAATTTCATTTTTATTATTTTATTTTGATTGCATCTTAGTTTTGGGTTAGTTGAATAGCAACTAATTCCGCCCTATCTTCCAAAACCCGAGATTTTACTTGCTTTCATAAAAATATAAAAATACAAAAATAATCATCTTTCACCTCTAGAACTATTAATTAGGTTTTCTAATCCTAGCGACACTATTCCTAAGCTGAACGATCAATCCCCCGGTACTTGTCACTATACTATACTACAACGATCAGGTACACTGCCTGGTGGGGGTTGTAAGCCTCGCGAGATCCCTCGAGAGGTAAAGCAAGGTGCGATTCCCACGCATCAGTTGATTTTAGCCTATTTCAGTTGCGCAAACTAAGCTGTAATAGACATGTAACATCGTGTGTCAATATTGAGAAATGAATAACGTGATGCAGTTTAATAAACTACATAATTACTTGTGTTGTGTTTGTTTCTAGTGCCTTCTTGACATAAAGTTTGTTTGGTTGTTTCCTTCTTTCCCTAGGCTTTGAAACCGTTAATAAAACTGGTAACAAGAAATGACGAGGCCGTCTGTACGTGGTACCAAACCGCCAGACAGTACCCCAAGAGGATTGCGAAGCCGTTTATTGATAATCAATCCGGAAACCATATCCCCTCCTACACCTCCTGAATTTGACGATCCTTTGGAACTACGACAATGGGTGCCATTTCTAGAGGTATGCAAAAGTTTAACTATGTTTTCCCCCTCAATTTTGGTTATCTACTACCTGTGATATTTACATAACTTAGATGCTTGAATCATAAGTAAGTTAGGTTATACAGCGATTACATAACTATTCAATTCAATAGGTTCAAACAACCTTAGGGATTACATTTTTCGAAATCTTAATGACTACAGCAACCTTAGTTTTCAGGAGATGAGTCTAATCCTAAATGGGCCGACTCGTAGTCAAATTCTTCAATATCTTCTTGTTCAATCTCCTCATCACTATCCTCTGGTTTGGCATCTTCAAACAAATTCATCCGCGGCATATTGTCCAGTTGGTTCACATGATCTTCTGCGAGTCGTTTTTTTCTTTGTTTCTCTGCTGCTGCTTCCTTTTGTTCTCGCCCCATGTTTAACTCAATGTCGTTTTCCCACTGGATGTATGTTTCGTCAGAATCCCATACATAGTCATCTGACTTGGGGCTCTTTTTTTTTTCTTCAACAATAACTGTTACATATAAATAAACCAAATTAATTTGTAGTAAGCATAAATAAGTTTCTATTAGATTATTAAAAAAAATTAAAAATCTGACATACATTTATTTTTGTCATCCTTTGATACACTTTTTACGTCAACCAATTGCTTTCTGCAAAAGATTAACAAAATTAGGACACATAATATACAAGTAATTACTTTTTTAAAACAAAAAGAAAAATATAACTACATACTTTGGGGGTTTCTCTGTCTGCAACTCAATATTTGCATCAGTTGCTGGTCTTTTTTTTGATGATGAAACTGTTTTGGATGAAGACATTCTTGGTTATGTTTTAGATTAGGATTCACAAATAGTATTTGGTTTTACTAGTGTTTAAGATTGGATGATGTAAATTGGGTGAATAGAACCCTGCCTATATAGATGAATAAGAGGGCAAACCAAGAGGCACCATTTGAATTAACTATACTTTATTTATTGGAAGTTCAATGTAATAAATACTTGAATTTAGTTTAATGTTAAAAGGTGCAATTAACTGTTAAAAATAACTGCACAAATATAACTGTAATACAGAGTCTAACCATTATGTAACCAAAACAAATATATTATGTTTAACTTTTATTTGTAGTAGCAATTTAGTTGGCGCAACCTTTTGGTCAAAGAGTGTTGAAAAAACAAAAGGAATTGTTCAGGGGACGCATAACTGCATAAGGGTTGTTCATTTTAGCCTATTACATGTGTACAAACTATGCTGCAATAGACATTTAACATTGTTTTGAGGATTGAAGCAATGAGACCATCATTCAGTAACCATACTCAATTAATATAGAATGATAAGAAGGAAAGAGAGGATGTCGTAGAAGTGTCTTTGGTGCAAATACAATTTTTTGCCATATCCTCTTTTTCCTTCTTATCATCCCATATTGATTGAGTCTACCCAAGAATTCTGAGTTCCCAAAATATATTATAAGATACGACATTCATTAGTTTATTAGGTACTTATTTACGGTCTTTTATTTTATACATTGAACTTGTGTATGTCATGGGTTTTTTTTTTTTAACTAAAATGTTATGTGCAAGGGTTTATTTTGTTATATGTAAAACTTTTGTTATTTTCAATGGTGAATTGATAGTTTTGCATGGGGAAGATGAACTTGCTGCGTCGGTTACTACAGTAGTTATGTCATCCCCTTTTTATATTCCTGGTTTAGTTACTAAATAATATTTCTAACATAACTTATCATATCAGCCACCCTACTCCGTCATCCATTATCCATGGCTTCTACTTCTTCCAACAGCATCAATCAAATCAAAGCAGCATCTGGGTCTTATAATTTGGCAACAGCATTCAAGTTCTATTTCAACAATGAAATTGCTGAAGAGAAGGCTTGTTTGAAAAGATACTTGGATGAGCGTAACCAACTGGAAAAGAAAGTAGAGGACCGTCAGGTTACACTCAATGAGACTCATCATCTGCGTTCATTCAACGAAAAAGCAGTTCAAATTCTTCGTTGTCTAGTTGAAACACAGGAAAGGGAGCGTAAAAGGATTCTTTTGTTGACTGCTCTTATCAATGATATAAGTGACGGGATTCATGAGAAGGAGCGCCAAGCTAAGCTTATGGAGGTTCATGAACAACTCTCCTCTGATGAAGATTAGAGTATTGAATGATTGTTTTCTTTTGGGGTTATATTTTCGTACTTGTTTTTGTTTCTTTATGTTCAATGCTTGATTATCAAATGGCTGTAAGCCTCAAATTGTAATGACTTTGAATTATAATGAAAATTAAGTTTTTGGTTTTTCCTTTTTCAATTGTTGATGCAAATGCGACTCTCATCCATTTGTTGTGGTTGTTTAGAATGGATAAAAGTAAATGGATGTCTAAATGGGTGGTTGGCAGTTGGCACACAGGCCATTGTGTTATGCTGTTTTCAAAAAATTTGCTTTTGGCGGTCCTTGTCCCCCTTTTTCCCGCCTATCCTCTTGGGAACCATTGAACCACTACTTCCCCAGGCTATTTAAACCCTCGATTGTTTGGGTAAGAACACACAAAAACAAACATATTCCCTTTACAAGATACACAATTAACAATGGCAGCAAATACACCGTTTCAAAAAGTAGTGGACCATAACCACAATGTGGTGGCGCAACCAAATGTGGTGGAGCCGCCGCAAAAAGTAGTGGACCATAACCACAATGTGGTGGATGTGCGGCGAAATGTGGTTTTAGATCAGCACAAAGATGTGGAAGAAAGTGGTAATGGTATCGGGCAGAGGGATCCTTTAAATTTGGAAAAACGGATTAGTGATCTTGAAATTATCTATCAACAACTCAAACAAAGGAAGGAAAGGAGGCAAAGGGATGAAAGCATGGAATACAGCTCTGGTTCGAACAGTTTTGGTGTTTGAATGTTTGTATTTTTCTAGTATCTCATGCTTATGGTGTTTGAATGCTTTTAGTATGGAAATAAATAGGTTTTGTATGGAATGTTTCTTACTTTTGATCAATATTAATTAAAATTTGTATGTTTAATTAATTGTTTACGCTTGATTGTGAATGTTTAATTTGGATGAGAGTTTGAATCTTTGCAAATTGGTTATATTTGGATGAGAGTTTGTATCAGACAAGTTGTATAGTGTTTTTCACATTATGGATGTCTTATTTTGTTATACATTCTGTTTCTTTGGCCATGTCCTAAATTGTTTTATACACTTTCTACAAATTAGTTGGAGATTAATATAAATTTACCTGACGGAAAAAAAATGATGATCAGATAACAACATAATAGGGTAAACCAATCTACAACCATGTTTCAAGGTTTCATCTTTTGAACATTATCAAGATGGAAAAAGGAAACCCACCACAAAACAATCTAATAGTTAGGTTTCACATATATCTTCGGAAGTTGCCTTGTATTGTTGATTGTGGCCTTTTGTGGAGCTAGAAATTGCATTCTGCTAGTACCTTCCACTTGTGACTGTGGTACCTTAATTGTATTGCTACCACTTGGTTTAACACCTTGTGGTTGTTCCTCACCGTATACTTCCCGTCTTAGGTCTTCTAGATCTTTAGGTGGCAATTGCATATTTGGTTCAGCATTTGGTCCATATCGCTCATAAATCTCAGGAAATATGACCTCTCTTAGTACCTTGTTGGACCATTCCCTATCGTCAGGGTTTATCTTCTTAAGTCTTTTACGACTAGACATATTCTTCGGGCAGTGATGCAAAAATGCTGAAGAAATTTACTACAATGGGGAGTAAAAAGATATGAGGTGAGGAATGAGATGTGACAATCAGGAAGAAGATGTGGAAAAAAGGAAAACCCTATGCCCACTCTTAAATAGAAAAACCCAAAGCAGAAACTTAGTCACATGGAAACACTGCAGCATATTTCACACAGTTGTAAGTAAACCCAAACCACAAAGTCAGTCATATTCAATAAGGATTGAGTTTTGAAAATTAACCCAACCCACACAATATTTTCAATTGAATAGTCATATTCGGCATGACTTTAATAGTCAAACTAGGTATGACTTTAATAGTGGTATTAGTCACATTTGATATTGTATTCTGGTATGTAAGTGGGTTATTAGTAACGGTATAAACCATTTACAAGTTACCATATAACGTTTACAAGGGTTAGTAATATAGTTTTTGGTTTACGTTGACTTTAATAGTCAAAAGTGGTTTTTCGAAACACTGCAGTATAGAACTTTACTGCATATACATGCTGATGTAAATGGAGAAACATAAAGCATCTAAAAAGAACCATATAATTTCATTGATGAAAAGTAGAGGTCTTTGGGTTTATGTTTCTATTGGGCCAAGTTGCATAAACATTGAAAAAGTTGCCCATAATTTATAAAAGTTGCCCAATCAAAATTTTGCCAATTTGTACCTGACACTTGTCATAAGTATAGACAATGTGGTCAGAAGTACAAGTTGCCCAACAATACTGTGGGATTTTGTCAGTAAGTGCTAAAATTAAAAGTCAAACTACAAAACTCAAAGTTACTTAACAGTAGATTAAATATACAAGTAAAACATCATTCAATTGAACTATACATACTGAAACCCATAAAAGCAAACCAACATTAACAAAAGAAATTACCAAGAAATACAAATGTAACAGACTAGTGTTTATAATTTTTGTAAGGTTCACATTGTTATACAAATTTGTTTTGCAAGTTATGAAATACAAATGTAACATAATAGTGATTGGGTTCAGTTTGACATTAATTATAACTAGTAAATATTGATTTGATTGACATGAATTAGACCAAAAAAGTCTGCCTGGAAAGACAACCACTATGTAACAATTTATTGCGGGTTTAATTTCTGCAATGATTACGTTTACCACTTGTTTACTACTAGTAATTTTTTGTATTTTTATATAATTGGAGTTGCTCATTGTATGGTTTCATGCCTTTCTTATAGGTGTTATACACAACACATAACCTAGCTTGTTTTATCATAACCAGAGAATCATCCAAAAAATGGCTGAAAAACCTAATCTGAAAGAACTTCAAGAGATGAGTGGTTCAGATGAACTACATAAATGTATAAAGTTCCTGTTCTCTCAAGAAATTCCGATGAATGAAACGATGCTCATGTGGCTTGGTGAGCGACGCGATGAGCTCCGTATCAGCATTGACAAGCGTTCAGCGAGAATGAATGAGGTTTTTGACCTTAACTTCGATGAAGAAGAAGCTGCTGATGATACCTATGAATCGCTTCGTGAGGTTCAAGTGATGGAGGTCCGTTTGCTCGAGTCCTTTGCGGCCATTCTGAAAGAAGTTCGTGCTCTTATATCCAAGAAGGAGCATGCCATTGCCACCTTGAATAAGTATGATCAGGACTAAAGTTTAATTGTTGTCTAGGTTCTTTTGTGTTTGTCAGTCGTGTAGGTACTTTGGTTTGGTTTGGTGGTCTTTTATTTTGATGTTGTTTGATGGTTTAATGGAACTGCTATGCAATTACCCAGTTAAATAATGAATGGTATTTATGTTTGTATGTAACATTCTTGTTTAATTTGTTGAGGTATTTATGTGTGACACAAAACCATGTTAACAAATCATACTGGTTGTCAAACCCATATGAACTATAAACATTATCAGCACAATCACACACAATGCTTAAAGATTTTATGATCCAGATAGCTTGTATATACTTACTTACAGATGTTTTAAGAGATGCGTATAGCAGCTTACTTGTGTAAGTCCTCGTTAAAACAACATTTGACAATAAAAGTCAACTCTTTGTTGCATAATAGTAGTACATAAACAACTCTGTTTTTTGGGTTAAAACAGCCTAATACACATATTAATGGACCTTGTTATTTGGATCACACCTCAACTATTACTGGTAAAAACTAAACAACAAAAACATTTAAACAAATAACATAATAACTAATTATGCATTAATACCGTTGTGAAAATACATCCATTTCAGACCTGATAGAAGGACTAAACACCATCATACATCAACAAAACTACCTAAACACGTACCATAAACAAAATACATCATAACCCAGTACCAAACTTGCTTTCCATTACTTTTATAAAAAAAATACCACCACAAAAGACGTTTTACCTTGAAAAAGATGGTTGTTCACAACTGGGCCAAACAGTAAGAAAGTTAATATTTAAACTTCATTAACTTCTTCATGATCCTTGACTTATCACCAGCACGGCGAAGACTTGCCTGTCGCCTTTTAATCAAGTACTCAATTTCTTCCAAATCCTCCTGCTGCGATACCTTAAGACGGACCAAGGGTTCTTTCAGCACAGCATAGTTCCCAAACTTTTCAAGCTCCAGTAAGATAGCATGCCTGTGCTTAACACGTACCTCTATTTCCTCGATCATCCTCCCATAATCTTTGTCATCACCCCTATTGGCGTCTCTCTCCCTAGCAAAAATATTATGGAGCACCATATCAATACGCCTACAACCAATGTCATTTGCGATTTGATCGTAAATTGGTATGATAGACGCCATGTATTTGGAAATGTGGTTGCGTATCCAAGAAGAGTGTTGTAGAAGAATATTTTTGGAAATGAAGTAGATCAAGCATTCTTAAATACGCAATAAACTAAAAAGTTGCCCAAAAAATAGTGTAGGAACCAAATTGGAACAGTATTTAGTTAAGTCACACAGTTCCCAATGCAAAAAAATATTTGACATTGATCAGAGTTGCCCAAAACCTATAAAAGTTGCCCAAGCATACCCTTGCCCAATAACTGCATGACACTTGGCATAACTATAGAAAAGTAACTCAAAAGTACAAGTTGGGCATGGGTAGTTTAGGATTTTTTTCGTTTATCTTGACTTTAATAGTCAAACGATGAAACTTTATACATGGGTTTCATTTGTTGGTCTTGAGAATGTTCAAAAGATGAAACTTTACACATGCTACTGATTTAAGTAAGTCATGTTCTTCAAATGAGGTGGAAATCAAGTGTATTTGAACATGTTCTTTGTTAACTATCATGGCCACATTTCTGATATACCCAACAAAGTATGCAAACATTGTACATTTACCAATGATCATATATATCATATAAGACATTACTAATTATCAATACTAATGAGAAATATTGCAAATATAGGACATTATAATTAAAGATACACAATATATTGTCTCAAAACATCAACAACTACAATTAAAAATACATAACAAATTTTGTCCCCAAACTTTTATGACCAGCTGGAAGGCCTAGAACGCAGTTCGTTATTCTTGGTTGTCTTGGACCTGAAACCTTAGACATGCGTCTCTTCTTCAGTTGAACATGGCCTTTTGCATCATAACTCTCATCAGAAGAACTTGAATCATCAATTGAGTCAAGACTTGATGGAATATTTTTAGAACGGGAACCTTTTTTTTTTATAAATAGAACTTATTGGAATTTTCTTTGCCCATGTTTTAGGAGGTCTTTTGTTCACCAAAGAAGCTGAAGGTTTTTTTAGTGTATCCTCATAAAACTCAAGGCTGGTGTCAGAATCCGAATCAATAACTATTACCTCATTTTGTTTGGGTGGTTCTTGTGCCTCCTTGGGCCTTCCAAAAATAGCATCAAGTTTTGCTATAGCCTTTGCCTCCATTGCCAGTTTTTCCTCTTCAACCTTTGACACCCTCTTGCCAAGTGATTCAAGCTTTGATACCCTCTTGCCAAGCGCTTCAACAGGTGCACAAATATGAAGTGTCGACAATTAATAAACACATACAATTAAACTAAAATTAATCATAAAAAGAAAGAAAGGTATACACTAACCATTAGCAACATCACGTCGATTGTTCTCCCTTTGGCACAGGTCTTCTAGAATCACGTCAGCCATTTCCTCGTCATCATACCATTTAGTGCCATATTTACTCAAGACATAGTCAACCATAGCATCGTTAACCACCATCTTACTAAAATCATTATTTTTTGAACCAGAAGCTGCCATTGAATGACTTAACTTGAAAACAATGGTTTATTGTTGTGACGAATTAGGATGAGGGTGTGTGTTTCTTTGTTGACTAAATAGTTGTTAGTTTAATAAGTTATAAGTGATAAGTGATAAGTGATGAATGAAGTTTTGGAATACCGTGTAATAAATGTCTGTATAACCTACGTTCCATTGCCATTATCAAAATGTAGTAGTATACAACGTTCAACGCAAAAGTATTAAGACGTGTGTCTTTTCCAATGAAACCGTTCAGTTGCCTAAAGCAATGGTTATAAATTGGAACATTTGTAAGCAACAAAATCATTCAAAAAAACTTAAAGGTATACAATATCAAAAATGGCATCAACCTCAAAAATTAATGTGCAAGAGAAACAAGAAAAGGTAGGAGCAATGCAACAATCAAAAACAGAGGAGTTTGAAGATAAAGCTTTCATACTTGAAAAAGAAGAAGCTGAAGAAGAAGAAATAGAGGAAGAGGGAACATTTGAAGAAGCGGTGGATTGGTATATGAAAGAAAAGTTTAAATTTCTGGAAAAAAATTTGAAAGAATTTGAAAAAAGAGAAAAAACTGCAAAAGAAAAACCAACCAAGTGTAAATACACTTGGAAGAATATGTTGGCAAACAGAAAAAGCAAAAACATGCCCGATCAGGAAGAAGAAGACTCATCAGATGATGAGTATTTGGATTATGACAACCTACATTTGTCATTTGATCCCGAAAAATGTCAAAAGTTTCATTGTTAATTGTTTAATGTAATGTTTATTTTATTTTCAATGAAATCTTTATTTTTGTGTTCTTTTTTATCGAAATTGAATTCAAATGTTTATGTTCTGTTTCATTCAATTTGTCAAACTAGAAAGTAAGTAACAATGAACTTCAAAGTTCAATCAACAACATTTCTAGGTGGGACAAAGCCAATCAAAGAAAAATGTGTTGACTTTAATAGTCAAATTTTGTTATTCCAATTGCATTTTGACTCTCGAAAGTCAACCTGCGGATTACATGCTTCTGTTTGTTAAAAAAAAAAAGCATCCTATTGAAACAACACTGATGAATTGAAACTAGATAATCATTCATTGTTTATTATTGTAAAAAATGTTTTGTTCATAAACATTAAAAAATTACAAATTGTTTATGTATGCTTTTGCATATTACATCCTACAACAGCCTAGTTTCATTAAAGATAAGACTGGAGGAAGCAACAACCTTAGAGCGACAGACTGGAGGCGAGAGAAACATTCAGCAGAGACGGCAATGGCGGATGGTGGTGCACTCAGGTGGTACTCAGATACGGTGGTGGTGGTGGAGAGGTCAGGTGGTATTCAAATATGCTTGCTGCTGGTGGTGGTGATGGTTGAAGAAGCTATGAGAATCAAATATGCTTGCTGGTGGTGGTGGTCATGGTTGAAGAAGCTATGAGATTGATGGGGTATATAGTATATATATAGTGTGCTTTGAAGTGTTTAGGACTATATTAATTTGTTTTGTGAACGTTAAGTATCATTAAAGCTAAATGACCAACTTAATCTTTGTACCGTATGATTGTTAAAAGTGGTGAAAGTACAAAAAAAAAAAGTTGCCCAATACAAGTCGCCCAATATATAGCTAGTTGCCCATGAAAAAACCTTAAAATACCTTACACAACACTTACACATACCTTACAAATACATTCTAATTTTTGTACTTTAATAATTAAATATTGGACACGTGTCAAACTCTTATTGAGTTGCTCAATTTTTTAGTTGCCCGATCTAATTTTGAGAAGTGAAATTTCAAAGTCTAAAAAGTGATTGGTCAAAAAGTCAATGATCCGTTTTGGTAATTATCCCTAAAAATTATGTTTTTTAGTGCTTCAATTCATCAGTTCATGACAATATACAAGCAACTATTTTATTTTGATGTATAACAGAATAGCTTATTTCATAAATTATATAACTTACGATCAATGATATAGGACAGAATAGCTTCCTTAACGATTAAGGACTCCTTTTCTTTCACCATTATTCAGAATTAAGACCCAAATGTCAATTATAGCCGCAATAAGTCCATTGCTGAATTTCATACTTTCAAAATTAATTCTCAGCCCATTCATAAAGTCTGATTTAAACAAAATATCACAACAATTTTAGTAAGAAAATATTAAAAAAAAAAAAAAAAAAAAAAAAAAAGAGGCTATTATTTGCTTGATATTTAAAAATGATGAACAAATATGAATTTTGAAATAATGAGCATAATACAAAGGGAGATGATATGTACACACACACTTTTACTTTGCACACATAAATTTATGTATGAGGACAAGTAAATTGATGTGTGGGGACAAGCAAAATTATGTGTGCAAAGTAAAAGTGTATGTGTACATATCACTTCTCAAAATTACCTACTTGATGCAAAGAAAATCGTGGTAGCCACAAAGGAGATTTTAGGGCCTCACTGGGCTTCACTTTTCTCTTTTCTCTCTTATTTTCCATGTTGTCGCCTTCTTCTATTAGGAAATTCTCCACAGCTTCTGCTATTACCACGTTCTCCTCAAGCATTTTTGGCTTTTGAATAGCTTTTAGTTTCAATTCTGGTGATGCACTCAAATATGATACTAGCTTTATAATCTTGGGCTTTGATATTGAGAGAATTTCTGATTTTGTTGCCAAAAATTCAAGTTTTGACACATTTTTCTGCCCCTGAATGTCTGACGACGGTTCAGTACCTTTTATTTCATTTTAATCATTTGGGTTCAAGAAACGTTCTAGCACTGCATTCAATACATCAGTTTGTTGTTCCTGGTGCGCAACAATCGGCATCAAGCTTTCATTATTTTGTTATGGCCTTTTTATCTGCTTTTACATCATACTTCATCAAAGTTTCTAGTTAGTGTAAAAACTTTTTGATTTTCTTTAGACATATACACAATTTATTATCTGTTTAATTTTCATCAAATTATTTGGACATTTCGCCTCTTCAAAACATTTCATAAAGTTTTGATCCAAGTACAGTCGAGTACTTGTCAATTCAACAGTTTGTAGCTTTTGATCTTGTTGTCGTTCATCGGTTTTTTCAGCTGCTTCTTTTGAGCCATCTTTATCAGCTGCTTCTTCACCTTGATGTGCAACAATCTGCATCGAGCTTTCATCACTTTGTTGTTGTTCATCAGTTTTTCACTCTGTGAGCAGTCCATTCTCACCCTGTTAAGTGTTAACCAACCCATTCATCCACTCCCTTCTTTCCAGCAAAGCTCTATCTCTTGGGTATTTCTCGAAGGTTGTTCTGAGTATGTCATCTCTTGCTATTTTCATATCTTGGAAGATGGTTAACAGGTTTCTCAATGGTTTATCGAATTCCTGTTATTATTATCATCATAGTTCAATAAATAATATATTCATATCCATATCATAATTTATTAAGTTAAGATAGTTTACATATTCATACTTGTGCTGACTTGAACTGTGAATACTCCATTTGTAATTGATATATCAATGCTGATAACCATTGGCTCATATAACACCCCGTAAAATTTTCCTACGATTAACACGTTACCATAACATAGATTTACCATTTTTACGAGGAACAAATTTTTTTTATATATTATGCATGACATATTATGTGAACCACTATGACATTTATGATTGACCATTTACCTAGGAACGATGCTTACACACAACCTTAATAGATTTAATATCGCGAATATATATATTTATATTTTAAACGTTAATAATTAAAACTATACGTCTTGTTCATTTAACGTACACTATTTATATAATCCCGGAGCCTACGAAAATTCTCGAGACTACTCACTAATATTATTGGACCAAAACCCGACTCTCGAAATCACCTAAGTGGGCCCACAAGACCCAACGGGCCACTACAAACACAAACTGCTGCTAACAGGCTCACTTCAAATTGTTTTCATTTCTTTTTCTTTGTTATGGGCCCAATCCAAGAAAACAGCCCACCAGGCCTGCCCAGCGAGGAGTGTTTGTTAGCTTATTTGTTTCCTTTCCTTTTGATTTCCAGCCGCGACACAGCCCCAAAACCACCCCATTTCTTTGCGATTTCAACATGTAACACCTACATATTATTGATCGTCTTGTTTCACCTAGTGCCCTAGAATCACAAATGGTAAGAGATACACCCTCCCTCACTCGTTTACTACCCTAAAAACAACCCAAGCAAACCTCGAAACTCACCTTTGAAAAATATAGCGAAACATGTTACAAACATTCTTACAAGCCACCCAAGCTCCTCAATCCCTTCAAACCACCTATACACGTAATTTATCTTGTCAGAAATGGCAGGAACAATATCATACGAAATCTAAGCTTTGTCAACCTTCGATTGGCCAATATGGGTGGTGCCAAGATTCGCATACATCCTCTCCTCCATCTCTTGCAAACTTCTACTTGTACAAACACTTTACTACTCTTTATAAAACCTTCTAAGATATCTCACACTCAAATACACACCCAAATGAACCAAATAACAAAATGTAAGTCGATACATACCTTGAGACGGGACAGAAAGCTGGCAAGGAATTCGAAGGGCTAGGGACAAGTTCAAGGAGCGCCATCACTCATCCTACATCTTTACTTGGCCACAAGTCGATCCACAATCCCCATATGCACATATTCGAACCATACCCTAATTTTTACGCCCCCTTTTGAAGCAAAGTTGTGTGTGAAGCCGTTGCCTTGCATCGTTGAGATTATGTTACTACCACTACTACTGTACTACTAAGGTGAGTCATAGCCCCTACTCTTACTTGTTTTACAATGATTTATAAACATTTTTGGGGGAGATACATGCTTAACTATTGTTTTATACTTTTACAAGTACTCGTTAACTATATACATGTTACTATGATTTCATAGCCCACTCTTTAACTATTTTCCCGTGGGGGAGATACATGCTTAAAACTCGAATACAAGTCTTTTATACCGGGTATTAAAATACCGTCAGGCCAATGTTATTTGCTTAAGTTACTATTGCCAAAAGTCCCTCGATCATGAACCTTAATCACTTGAAGGGTGAACGTAAATAAATGTGGATAGTACTATTAGTGATTGACAATCCTCGTTTGGTTGTTGGAGAAAACACCAGGCGCACTTTATTGTTCTTATAAATAGGTTATTGGCAAATACCTATCTTGAGGGCCTACTACTTACCGTCATAACTTGAGATTATGATTGGCTGTTAATCGTTGAGTATCATGAGCTTAAGGCAATAACAGGAACATTGATTTAAACTTATTGATTGTATGTGATTACAATACACTCTTAACTTGTGATTCGAACTTCATGTTAAATGGATTTATAAACCAACTAACTATTTTGGGTGTTGACCCGGTGAAGGGTAACCCAACTGACTATTTTGAATTAATAAGGAAATCACTCATTTTCTGATTTTGATAAATCAACGATTTAAACCATGAACACTATGGATTTCCTCACACTTTAATTTGGATAATCAACTCTTATTATAAACACTGTGAACTTATAAACTCTTTGATTTTGGAAATCGATATTCGAAACTATAAACTCTATGAACTCACCAACCTTTGTGTTGACACTTTTGGCATGTGTTTATCTCAGGTAATTTGACAAGAAGGAACTTGAAGGCACGGAGTGGGCTTGTAACCCGGCATGGGCTTAAATAAACATTTTGACATATTTCAAATAAACTTGTTGTTTAAATTATGAAACATCTTGATGTCTCGAATATTTGGTATTTTGAATGAATTAAACTTTAAAGCGTCACATTTTTGTGTCGTTTTCTATGATTGTGACAAAGATCCTCGAAGTAACACCCAAAAAGTCTTCCGCTGACATTTTAAGTCTTCCGCTGACGTGATGATTTTGGGGGTGTTACAGATTGGTATCAGAGCCACGGTTATAGAGAACCAGATGTTTTTAAACATTGGACTATAACCACACTTTAACTGGACCATTTTTACAAAATACCACTTCATGCCCTCCGTGCCTACATTCCAACATCTGGTAGAAAAGTTACTTCTCATTATTTCTTACTTATATAACTTGATATATGTTTACATGTTATGATTATGCTAATGACTTACATTTACTAATCGGGATTATTACAAATACCGTGTCTTCATATTTCCATCCGCTAGACTATTATGTGACCTTTAAATAGTTTATGGTACAACTACACTCTAGTATATTAATATATATATTTATATGCTCCCCCAACTATTTTGAGTACCATGCAAATCCTCTTTAATTGTCTCGCTTTCATCTTTATAGATGCTTACGACATATCCACACATAAATTATTTTGTCAGATGGTTAAGTCAGAATCTTAAAATGATTTACAACGTCTTAATTTGAATGGATTGGGACGCCCTTTTATTCAAATCAAGAAATTGTAAATCATTGAACCATAAGTTTATATTTCTTTAGTTACATAGTTTGGGACGCTTCTCTATGTAAATAACGAAATATAGATAAATAGGTTTAATTACTTCTGAGTTAACAGACATATGAAACCAAGAAAACCTAAATCTCATTAGAAACCGCGAATGTTAATACACAACGATATAACTAGCATCGGTAATGCTATCATCACAAAGATCACTAAGTAAACCTTAACATCACTAAATGATTGATCCACCAAGCTGATAAAGAATGCCACCACTCCTACAAGTGCAAGAACCACAACTGGATGTAATACATCGAATACCCTGTATGACAAAAACCACACAATGAAACGTTAATGCCTAGTGCATGAAGCTACAAATTCAAAAACAACATTTCTTACCCCCATATTTCATCCACATTAACGACTAAAACCACGATTAGCATAAGAAATGCTATGATCCAATCCAAGGACTCCAGATCTTCTTTCGGGAAGAAAGTTACAACAAAATACGCAACTATGAGAACAATATAAGTATAAGACATATTAAAATTTTTATTTGAAGACAAAATGAACGATAAAGAGAAAAATCAGGAAATATATAGACATGTTGCCATGAATCACTATTCTTGCCATGTGCATTCACTTTTCCCCAAGTTAATATCTATCCGCAAGAACTAAATAATTCGAGAATTATCTCCACACTATTCTTCTTGTAAAAATTTGTATCAACAAAACTCTTTTGTTTAACGGGTAGGTTACCCGCACAGATTTTTGTAATTTTAAAATATGAAGAATAAATAAATTATCATCCTCATTTTGCTCACAATGGATTTTATTCAAACGACATATTATTATTAAACTTGACTGAAATACATAAAAACATTACAAACAACGCTAAATTAAACATCACACTTCAGCGGTAGTCTGGGTGATCCCAAGTCTGAGAATTGTTAGAATCATATCCATCATCATAAGGGTCGAAGCTTGCCAACCTCTCTTCTTCTATTTGAGCCTCCAACCTACTCAGCTCCCGCTCCATGTCAGAAGTCCAACCACCATCATCGACCGCCACATTTTCCTCAAAACTTGGCTGGAATTGATCCAGATGAGGCAATTGTTGTTGTTGCACAACCACTCTTGGTGCAGAAGAACTCGATGCACCTTGTTGAAGTGATTGCTGTCGCTGTAGTTGCTGTTGTTGTTGCTGTTGCTATAGTTGCTGTTGTTGTTGCTTTTGCTGTAGTTGCTGTTGTTGTTGCTGTTGCTGTTGCTGTTGCTGTTGCTGTAGTTGCTGTTGCTGTTGTTGTTGTTGCTGTTGCCGTTGCTGCTGTTGCTGTTGTTGTTCAATCCTAGCAGCTTCAACATTCTCTTTAAAACTCCAACCGATCTTGCTGGAACTATGGTCCTCTATCTGATGAACACAAACCCATAACGATTCAATAATAGCCGCATCCTTACGATATCCGTCATGCAAGAAAGTATCAATCACACGTTTCCGATCATCTGATATATCCGTACACTTTGCATAACGTTCTCTAAGCCGTTGTTTCGATTGTTTCACCACCTCCAACTCCAGGATGACCCTCAAAATAGCATTTTTGCGATCCACATCACTATTTTCGGTCTCTGCTTTGATATATTGTTGGATTTGTTCAGCGGTGTGTGGTAGCTTACAGGCCATTGATTGTTTTGTGTGTGTGTGTATGTGGATAACCCAACACGTACCAATGGTATTTATAAAGAATTGGAAAAATAATTCTCAATTATTATATTAAATGTGACCGTTTGTATTCAAACGGTAAAACTTTTAAAACCATGTCCAATAAAACTAGCAACAAACTTTTTAGGATACGTGGTGAAAATTCTACCTCGTCTTTCGCAATTCAACACAAGTGGCAAGAAACAGATCACATTAAACACATAACACCATAAACTAAATCATAAACACACCACGTATGAATAATACCCTTAACCCTTAAGAAATTTTGAACATATCAAATAAATCCCTATGGACCTTCAAACATTATATAACAAATATTAGACCACCTCATAATCTGATATAACATGAAATGATAATATACGTATCGATAAACATTTCATACTCGCTTAAACCAAACAGAACGCACCCTCTCAACTTAGGCCTCAGTATTTCAATAACCCAACACTTCGTTGAATTTTAAACTAGATCAATAACTCGAGCCCAATGTTGCTCGAATCCCAGAAATTAAATCATTTTCCCAAACAAATTTATGTCGAATAATTTCGAGTCATTTTCCGTGACATTTTCTTAACACTCTACAAATGTTTTGTACATTTCAAATTATCATGTACCTAAGAATCAACTAAAACGAACCTTTATCACTTAAATCAATCTTAGGACGGTCAAGATATCATCACCTCATTTTGTACGAACTCCAAACTATCCAACGATACAAAAACTTGTACTTATCTAAATAATCGACTTCCCACGAAACCAAACAAACTTTTGTTAACACTTTCGATCAAAAATTGTTAAAACTCACCAAATCTAACTACAATCAAACCAATGTTTTAACACATAATGCAAATTTAATGATCTATAAGCAATAAAAGCAAACGAAAATTTAACATAAACAATGACATTAGGAAACAAAGAAGATTTTATTCATACACTAGAGATTACATAGAAACACAACATTATTTCAACATTCCAGCCACTACACTACGACACTATTTCTTCACTTCCAAAACTTGTCAATGAAGATCGCTAGAACCACGAATGGTGCAAGAAACATTAAGATCCCAACCAATATAACACGATCTTCGTTCGGAACATACATTAGATAGATAGCGGTAACAATGGCGTACAAAATTGCAAGGATGGTGATGAAGTGAGGCATGTCGACCGAAAATGATAAAGTGAGAAAGAAAAGTTAGGTAAAAAGGGTATACTAGTGGAGTATTTAAAGAAAATAAGAGTTGCGTACTGTACACCACTGTGGTAAAATACTGTTTACACCTTAAAAACTACAAATAATACTACCACATAATAATTATATTTTTGAACTAAAGTTCCCCCAAGTTTTTCTTTCAAAATCATACTAAGATTGAATATCATCAAGTAAAAAGCTAATGTAGTAGTAGATACGTTAAGCTGGAAAGTACAATTAGGAAGCTAATAGTAAATACGTTATTCGTTCACCTTTTCCACTCACCTTTACGGCTACCTTATCTTAGAATCCCGGGACGGGATTCCGTTTAACGGGTAGGTAATATAACACCCCGTAAAATTTTCCTACGATTAACACGTTACCATAACATAGATTTACCATTTTTACGAGGAACAAATTTTTTTTATATATTATGCATGACATATTATGTGAACCACTATGACATTTATGATTGACCATTTACCTAGGAACGATGCTTACACACAACCTTAATAGATTTAATATCGCGAATATATATATTTATATTTTAAACGTTAATAATTAAAACTATACGTCTTGTTCATTTAACGTACACTATTTATATAATCCCGGAGCCTACGAAAATTCTCGAGACTACTCACTAATATTATTGGACCAAAACCCGACTCTCGAAATCACCTAAGTGGGCCCACAAGACCCAACGGGCCACTACAAACACAAACTGCTGCTAACAGGCTCACTTCAAATTGTTTTCATTTCTTTTTCTTTGTTATGGGCCCAATCCAAGAAAACAGCCCACCAGGCCTGCCCAGCGAGGAGTGTTTGTTAGCTTATTTGTTTCCTTTCCTTTTGATTTCCAGCCGCGACACAGCCCCAAAACCACCCCATTTCTTTGCGATTTCAACATGTAACACCTACATATTATTGATCGTCTTGTTTCACCTAGTGCCCTAGAATCACAAATGGTAAGAGATACACCCTCCCTCACTCGTTTACTACCCTAAAAACAACCCAAGCAAACCTCGAAACTCACCTTTGAAAAATATAGCGGAACATGTTACAAACATTCTTACAAGCCACCCAAGCTCCTCAATCCCTTCAAACCACCTATACACGTAATTTATCTTGTCAGAAATGGCAGGAACAATATCATACGAAATCTAAGCTTTGTCAACCTTCGATTGGCCAATATGGGTGGTGCCAAGATTCGCATACATCCTCTCCTCCATCTCTTGCAAACTTCTACTTGTACAAACACTTTACTACTCTTTATAAAACCTTCTAAGATATCTCACACTCAAATACACACCCAAATGAACCAAATAACAAAATGTAAGTCGATACATACCTTGAGACGGGACAGAAAGCTGGCAAGGAATTCGAAGGGCTAGGGACAAGTTCAAGGAGCGCCATCACTCATCCTACATCTTTACTTGGCCACAAGTCGATCCACAATCCCCATATGCACATATTCGAACCATACCCTAATTTTTACGCCCCCTTTTGAAGCAAAGTTGTGTGTGAAGCCGTTGCCTTGCATCGTTGAGATTATGTTACTACCACTACTACTGTACTACTAAGGTGAGTCATAGCCCCTACTCTTACTTGTTTTACAATGATTTATAAACATTTTTGGGGGAGATACATGCTTAACTATTGTTTTATACTTTTACAAGTACTCGTTAACTATATACATGTTACTATGATTTCATAGCCCACTCTTTAACTATTTTCCCGTGGGGGAGATACATGCTTAAAACTCGAATACAAGTCTTTTATACCGGGTATTAAAATACCGTCAGGCCAATGTTATTTGCTTAAGTTACTATTGCCAAAAGTCCCTCGATCATGAACCTTAATCACTTGAAGGGTGAACGTAAATAAATGTGGATAGTACTATTAGTGATTGACAATCCTCGTTTGGTTGTTGGAGAAAACACCAGGCGCACTTTATTGTTCTTATAAATAGGTTATTGGCAAATACCTATCTTGAGGGCCTACTACTTACCGTCATAACTTGAGATTATGATTGGCTGTTAATCGTTGAGTATCATGAGCTTAAGGCAATAACAGGAACATTGATTTAAACTTATTGATTGTATGTGATTACAATACACTCTTAACTTGTGATTCGAACTTCATGTTAAATGGATTTATAAACCAACTAACTATTTTGGGTGTTGACCCGGTGAAGGGTAACCCAACTGACTATTTTGAATTAATAAGGAAATCACTCATTTTCTGATTTTGATAAATCAACGATTTAAACCATGAACACTATGGATTTCCTCACACTTTAATTTGGATAATCAACTCTTATTATAAACACTGTGAACTTATAAACTCTTTGATTTTGGAAATCGATATTCGAAACTATAAACTCTATGAACTCACCAACCTTTGTGTTGACACTTTTGGCATGTGTTTATCTCAGGTAATTTGACAAGAAGGAACTTGAAGGCACGGAGTGGGCTTGTAACCCGGCATGGGCTTAAATAAACATTTTGACATATTTCAAATAAACTTGTTGTTTAAATTATGAAACATCTTGATGTCTCGAATATTTGGTATTTTGAATGAATTAAACTTTAAAGCGTCACATTTTTGTGTCGTTTTCTATGATTGTGACAAAGATCCTCGAAGTAACACCCAAAAAGTCTTCCGCTGACATTTTAAGTCTTCCGCTGACGTGATGATTTTGGGGGTGTTACAGCTCACGTTAGTACTTTCAGCAGTTCCCGTCAATGGAATATCAGAATCTGTTAAATGGTTGAAGTAAATTTTGAAATGTCTTTATAAAATCATCAATGAACAAAATCAAAATATTTTAAAGATCAAATAAAGATTTTCCCGTTCATATCAGCATATAACCATTGCAGTCCCAAGTGTCATCTTTTGGCATACCCCATTAAGTGTTTCACCTTTTCCATAAGTTTTGGTAAAATTAAATTTTAAGTAATGCTATCTGAAGATAATTTACGGAATTCACCAATTAAAAAGTATCAATATATATCGTGCTCTTTCTCTTGTGCATCAGCCTCTTTTCCTTTATCTTTGTTTTCTTGTTCATCTTGCACAATTGTTCTTCAACCACTAACAAGTTTATATACAAGTAATTATTTAAAAGATATTAAAAAAAATTGAACTGATGAATGCTCATCAATTCATCAATTATACCTTCCATATGCAGCTGATGCCGCTTTCCATCATCCTTTACTTTCACAACCTCTACTTCTCTTTTTTCTTTTAATGGGGTCCTCAAATTTTTTTTATTTGCCTTGTGTATTTGACTCTCTTGTTAGGGGATTCATTAGGCTCTTGAACATTCTCTTCAACTTTTTGATTTTTTTAGGTTTTTTAGATTTTATTTTTACTAACCATTTGTTTTTGTTTTGTTTGTTTGCATTCATTGTATATTTTTCATATTTTCTGTTCTTGTGTGTTTGTTTGTTTTGTGTGTTTTTTGTTTGTTTTCTGCATATATTGCTGTCGTTGTATTCTGCTAATACAAACGATACGGTGCATTTGTTTTCCAGATGTGGCGTATGGCGTTTTAATTTTTATATACAGCGCATTTAATTATTCAAGTACGGCACATCTATCTTTTAGATACGACGTATTTTGTTTTTAATCAGAAAATTTTTAAACCCTAACCGACATACGACGCATCTGTTTCACAGATACAGCGTATTTAAACTATTTATTAAAAACAATTTTCGAATTAATTAAAAAGAAAGCGACGCATTGATTTTTGTCGATACGGCGCATTTATCTGAATTAAAAATCTTTTATTTTGAAACATAACGAAGATACGACGCATTAGTTTATGCTAATACGGCGCATCCATACAGTTATAAGTTAAAGGCTGCACGAACATAAGATTTAAGATTTGTATTAGTTAGTTTATAAGCAAACAACGTAATATGGATAATTTGTATATTACATTGTTTTTCTTGTTGCGAGCCCAAAGGAGCAACTTCTCCAACGTCCCATCCTTCGGGACAAAAATATCTGTTGGTAAAACAATTTTGTTCATTTCCACATGGCTGTAATACATAATAATAGATTGTGTTAAGACAATATAGGTATTTGCTAATCCCTGTGTAGATTAAAATTAAAAGATTATCACCTGATGATGTTAAGACAATATAGGTATGGACCAATTCATGTGTAAAGTAAATTTAAGAGATTATCACCTCATATCGGATTTAAGAGCTTTCAACGCAGGAATTTCAGGATTATTGAAAATTAACGTCAAAGAACTGCTTGAAAGATAAAGCTTGTCTGGAAAGTTAAAAAGAAATGTAATGCGTCATGTTGTTAATTTATTACGCATTTTAATTTTGACAATAACGGTTAGCTCACGTATTGTTGTACTCTTTAACATTAAGTGATGTCAACACAACCGGGCAGAGTCCAGCATGCTTTGTCTTTTTCTCTATAAGAATGTCTCCCAAGTTTCCCCAAAGAGTCACACGAACTGATTGGTCGCTGATTGCAAAGATAAAAATTAGGTTTGCAACTCACAATATACGTTAAACGATACATGTGATATATAACACATATGCATAAATATTTAACATAACAAACTAACTTGTTATCTGCCAGGTAAAAATCGATTAGTGAGCCTTGGTGGCAAAAATAACTAGAACCCGACCAAGAGCGATATCACTAATGGGCATGACACTTGAGACCAATGGCGGAACTTGAATATTTATTTTGGGGGGCCGAATTTATTTTGGAGGGGCCGAATCAGAGATTTGTTTGTATCCTCAACTAAATTAAGCCTAAAACCTATAATATTTATACTAGTTTCCGCAAGTTTTGAGGGGGTCGGGACCCTCCCATGCCCCTAAAAAGTTACGCCACTGCTTGAGACACAACTCACAAAAGTAAACTACAAAAAATGAAAAGTTTCATCCCTTCAAAACATCTTTTATCAACACAAACACAGATACAACAACTCTTATAAAGTAGAAAAGTCATTTGTCAATTCAAGGTTCTAGATAGCGTGAGACGTGGCGTGATGGCATGGTCAAGCCTCACGCTTTAGTAGCTATGGCGAAGTCTTAATGTTTTTAAGGCGTAACTTAAAGCGACAAAAAATATTAAAATATTCATAAATTTATATATTATATATCATATTTCAAATATATTGAGTTTACAAAAAGTTTTATACATAAAAAAACTAAGTCATTAAACTATCCTTACATGTAATTAAATTCAAAAAAGGCGTAGTTAAATTCATAAAAGGCGTCACGGCTCACGCATTAGCATGCCTTATCGCATCTTTTCATGTCTCATCTCACGCCACGCCTTGGTCTGTTGCGTAGCATGGAGGTCACGCCTCGCACCTTTGCGGCCCCTTTCAGCCGCCATAGTGCGCCTTTTAGAACCAGTTTGTGAACTTGAGTAAAATCCGAGCTCGGACAAATGTATAAAAAATCAACTCGCTACCTATGTTAATTCTTAAAACCTATGACTAATTTAAGTTTCAGCTAGGTATTTTTCAAAACCAAGCATCGCTTTCATCTTCTTTAACCATTGACAAAATAATCAAACATATCAATCAACCCAGGGACGGAGCTAGGGGGTTCCCGCGGGTGCCCGAGAACCCCATGGATTTTTTTGCTGTAGTGTTAATTATTGAAAAAAACACGGATTTTTCCTAAATGCACCCAATGCTTCAAAATGTGTTTCTAGTATTACAGTTCAAAATATTATGTGCACCCTGGCTTCGTCCCTGAATCAACCACTTATATAAAGATCAAATCATGTTAGTACAAATAATCAAAAGTGATCAACTAAAGGAGTGATAATAAAATAAACATGTAAAGAGAATTTAACCTTTAAACTGTGGAATTGAATGTGGTTTAAAATAAACAAATATCGTAAGCCAAAATGTTAAAGTTAAAATATATGAGATAATAAAATAAACAAATTATAAAAAAAGAGAGTGTGTGTATTGAAAAGAGATCTTTGGCGGGACTTGAACCCATGACCTAAGCTTCACATGTAAAGAGAGTTTAACCTACTTGTAACATCCCATAAATGATGGAAACAAAATGCACAACTACATTTCTACATTGTGATGTAAGCTACCATGTAAAACATTAAAACCAAGGCCCCTTTCCAACATTTCTCTATGTTACGAGAGAGAATTGCAAAAATCGTCCCTAAAGTTTGGCTAAATTGCACGTTTCGTCCATAAAGTTTGGAAAATGCAAGGATCGTCCCTGTGGGAAAAACTTTGGTGCAAATATCATCCCCACAGGGACGATACTTGCACCAAAGATTTCCTCAAAAAGGACGATACTTGCACCAATTTTTTCCCCACAAGGACGATCCTTGCACTTTCCAAACTTTAGGGACGAAACGTGCAATTTAGCCAAACTTTAGGGACGATTTTTGCAATTCTCTCATGTTACGACATGAACACATTGGAGCTTCACTAGCAATTTCATCTTCACATTGACACTGTCTTAGCCAACTTAAAATAAGTGGACTGGTAGTAGGAGCAGTTATCAAGTTGAAAGATAAAACCATATAAAAATTGTTATAATTTATTCTGGTACCGCTAGGGCAATCATCAAATGCAAAAAGGGGATAATAGTACTCAAGGTGTGGAATAAAAAGATTCAGTTCCATATGACCCCACGTCGGGTGAGAAAAAGGATGCGACAAAGGAAACTTGAGACTAACTTAGGAGTACCACGAGACCTCGTCAGAAAAAAATCCTTGCATTGGAAGCAACGATTAAGAATCATGAAAGGACTGCGGTAAAAAAAATAGACGTCCACTTATTTTAAGTACTATTATCTCTCTTGTTCTAATTATTCGCAAAAACAACACAACATAAATCTAATACATAAAGTAACAAGTCTAACAAATGTAAGACAAAACTGAGAATAAATGATCAAAACCCTAGATCCGTTTACTTGGTCAATTGTAACCGAGTGAGTTATAACTGTGAGAGAGAAAGAGAGGATTATGTGGAAGTGTGTGAAGTGTGTTTGATACTCTTTGTATATATTATAAGTTTAAAAGTGATGTGTGTTTGATACTCTTTGTATATATTATAAGTTTAGAAATTATTAAAAGTATTAAAAGTATAAAAACTAAAAGTAAAAAGTAGTAAAAGTTTTAAAACTAATAAGTATTAAAGCTACATTTGTATTTTAGGGCATGTGATGAGGTGAAAAATGAACCATTTTTAAGGGGTCATTTAAGCCTGAATTCGAATTTATTTGATCAAATAATGCCCTAAATCGTTCCTTTTGTCATTTTATGTACTTTTGGAGAGAAATCTGGAAAAGGAAGCATTTTGGACGTTTTTGGAGCATAAAAGTGAAGAAAACGGCAAAGTCTCAATTTTCCTTGCTGGGAATAGTACCTGATGGCGTCACACCTTCCTTCATGAGGGCGTCAAGAGTAACACAAGAGGTGGAAGTGGATAAAATCCGTGACGGTCCAGTGAAAACGTGACGGCGTCACCCAAGGCCGTCATGGTTCAAGAGTTGGTGACGGCCCAGAACAAAATTACACATGACGACATCACAATTGGATCTAGGCAATATTATTTCATCATAGGCGGCGAGTTGACGGCATCACTGATTCCTTCTTGACGCCGTCACCTTGTAAAATCTATATATAGTTTTCCAAATTTTATTCATTAGAGTGTAACTCTGAGGGTGCAACTTTGAGGAAAACCCTAGGTCGAATTTTCCAGCTTTTTCAAGGGTTTCAACTCTTTGAATCCTTCATGTTTTAATTGAGATAAGTACTCTTTCAATTCAATCAATATGTCTATGTGTTGTTTGAATATATCTTACGCTTGTCTTCAATTTAACATGCTAGGCTAGATTTCTTTTGTGTTTGCTTAGATGTAGTGAAACCTAGATGTTAATTATGGGTTGATTGTTTGTTTATAATTGTTACGGATGATTGTATTTGATGTTAGGCTTAAGAAAACTGGCAGACTTCCATTGGTAACTTGCTTGAACGTCTTAAGTAACATGATGGGAGGTGTACTACGATATTTGGTTGTATTTAATGCGTAGGAGAGTTCTAATGATCCCATGTTAAGAGCTTCTAACGGCTCGACATGGAGTGAAGTACGATCCTATAGAGTTAGGGAATATTGTACACGGCCCTACGACTAGTATTAAGGAATATGACCCGTCATCCATGCAATTGTAACAAATGATTAACCTGTAAAAGATATCTAGAGAGTAATGAAATCTAAGTAAACACAACTTTTCCTATCATTGTTTACACCATATTAGTATAATTAGTTTATTTTCATTTTTGTTATTTTAATTTAATTGCATTAGTAATTATTTGGGTTAATTGGCTAGCAACTAATTCCGCCCACTCTTCCAAAACCCGAGATTTTAATTGCTTTTATAAAAATACAAAAAAGAATCATCTTTCACCTCTAGACTTAGTTTAAGAGACTTTCTAATCCTAGCGACACTATTCCTGAGTTGAACGATCAACCCCTTGGTACTTGTCACTATACTATACTACAACGATCAGGTATACTGCCTAGTGGGGATTGCAAGCTTCTCATGATCCCTTGAGAGGTAAAACCTTTTGCAAGGTTTCAAAACCACGCATCAGCATGCTTAGTAGGGGTGTTTACGAGGCGGTTCGGTTCGGTTAGTTGGAAGATTTTAACTATCCATCGCGGGGTGGGTAATTTATTTATATTATATACGGTTCGTTCGGTTGACCACGGATATCTAAAAGTAAAAACCGAAACTGAACCGTGATAAGTGGTTTTTCCGGTTTCGGTTTCTTTGGTTTCGTGTTTTTTTCGGTTTGGTTCGGCCTTATCTCGCCGTCGTTCCACCAACCATCGCTCCTCCACGCCATCACCGTCATCAAGACAAGGGAGGCAATGGGTGAGTTTGATGAGAATTACTCTTTAACATTACCGATGGGTTACCTGTGGCTACTAGGAACGACGTGATTGTTGCTAAGCCAGTTAACCTTCATGAGGCTATCACGGTCGCTCAACAGTTGATGGATTCGTTGGAACTGGAAAATGCTGAAAAGGAAAAGAACGGAAAGAGGAAGAGAGACAATCACTCTAAAGGTAACGATTATCGAAACAAACGACAAGTAATTGCCAAAGTGTATGCTATTGGGGATGGAGAGAAGAAAAATCAAAATGGAGAGTTGCCTAAGTGTGGTCGTTGTTATCAAAATCACTTCGGACGATATACTGTGATGTGTAGGAATTGCTCAAGGGTTGGACACATAGCCAAGGATTGTAGAGCTCGACCACTTGCTATGGTCCAAGATACTCCTGAAGCTATGGGAAAGGCAAATGTCACTTGTTTTGGATGTGGGAAGAAAGGACATTATAGGAATGAGTGCAGGGAGTTGTGGAACCGAGGTAACCAAGGAACGGGAGGAAATGGGTATAATCAGGGAAACCGAGGAACTAGAGGAAACCGTGGACATCAGGACACTGAGAACCAGCGAGTGGAAGCAGGAGCAACTCATGGGAGAGTGTAAGCAATTGGAAATGAGAGAGGAGAAGACCTGAACGTCGTTACTGGTACGTTCCTTCTAAATAATCGTTATGCTTCCATACTATTTGATACTGGTGCCGATAGGAGTTTTGTGTCCACTACATTTATACCCCTACTAGAAAAACCGCCGATGGCCTTAGGGATTGGTTATGATGTAGAGTTAGCTAACGAAAATATAGAGAGGATAAAGACTATTATCCGCGGCTGCACGTTAAATTTCTTAAATCATCCTTTCAATATAGATCTTTTACCCGTTACGTTAGGAAGTTTTGACGTCATTATTGGTATGGATTGGTTGTCTAAGTATCGTGCCCACATTCTTTGCGATGAGAAAATAGTGCGTGTGCCCTATGGCAAGGAGATTTTAAATATACAACGCAATCGAAATGGTTTTAAGTGCCCATCCAGTTTAACGGTCATCTCTTTCGCTAAGTTACCAAAGCAAATGGAAAAGGGATGTTGCCTTTTCTTGGTTCAAATTCCTGAGAAAGGAGGGAAGGAGAATAAAGAAAGGTGCATAGGAGATGTGCATATAGTTCGTGATTTTTCGGATGTATTCCCAGACGACTTACCGGGAATCCCGCCTGTTAGACAAGTGGAATTTCAGATCGAGTTGATACCTGGTGCTGCACCTGTAGCACGGGCACCTTATCGACTCGCACCGACAGAACTGGAAGAGTTGTCGAAACAATTGGCAGAGTTGGCAGAAAAGGGGTTTATACGGCCAAGTTCGTCACCTTGGGGAGCCCCAGTTTTATTCGTGAAGAAGAAGGATGGATCTTCTCGCATGTGCATCAACTACCGAGAGCTGAATAAGTTAACCATGAAAAATAGATACCCGCTACTGATCAAGCGTTTATTCGAAGATCGATTTGAGATCGGAGTATCATCAACTCAGAGTTCGCGAAGGAGACATTCCAAAAACGGCTTTCAGAACCCATTACGGGCATTACGAGTTCCAAGTGATGCCGTTTGGGTTGACTAACGCACCGGCGATATTCATGGATCTCATGAATCGGGTGTGTAAGCCTTACTTGGACAAGTTTGTGATCGTGTTTATAGACGATATTCTGATTTATTCTAAGAATCAGAAGGAGCATGAGGAGCATCTAAGACTCGTCTTGGAATTGCTCAGGCAGGAGAAGCTGTATGCTAAGTTCTCCAAGTGCGAGTTTTGGATCACGACAGTACCAGTTTTAGGTCATGTGATTGATAGTCAAGGAGTTCACGTAGATCCCGCTAAGATTGAAGCCATTAAATAATGGGCCGCTCCGATGACCCCAACTGAAGTTTGTCAATTTTTAGGATTCGCTGGTTACTACCGAAGGTTCATTGAAGGATTTTCAAAAATAGCGAAGCCATTGACCAAATTAACTTAGAAGAATATTAAATACGAATGGGGAGATAAGGAAGATGAAGCATTTCAATTACTTAAGGAGAAGTTGTGTAGTGTTCCTATCTTGGCATTGCCATAAGGTAGCGAGGATTTTGTTGTTTACTGTGACGCTTCTCATAAAGGATTGGGAGCTGTTTTAATGCAACGGGAGAACGTGATAGCTTATGCTTCCCGAAAGCTTAAGAAGCATGAGAAAAACTACACCACCCATGACTTGGAATTAGGTGTTGTGGTGTTTGCCCTTAGGATATGGAGACATTATCTGTATGGAACCAAGTGTGTTGTGTACACAGACCACAAAAGCCTACAACACATCTTGAATAAAAAAGAGCTAAACATGAGACAACGACGTTGGATAGAGCTACTAAGTGATTATGATTGCGAAATTCACTATCTTCCGGGTAAAGCAAACGTCATTGCTGACGCTCTTAGTCGGAAGGAGAGAATACCACCGTTACGAGTAAGGTCATTAGGAATGACTATTGTTTCGCCGTTACCATCTCAGATATTGGAAGTTCAAGCAGAAGCGTTGAAGGCAGAGAACCGACCTGCTGAGAATATCTTTGGGATGGCAGTAAAAGAGAATGGATTCGTTAAGCGTTCTGATGGAGTGTTATGTTTTGGAGACCGAAGTTGGGTACCATTGTATGGGGGAATTCATGAATTGATTATGCATGAGTCACACAAGTCAAGGTATTCTATTCATCCTGGGTTTGACAAGATGTACCAGGATCTGAAGAAATTGTATTGGTGGCCAAACATGAAGGCAGATATAGCTTTGTATGTCAGTAAGTGCTTGACATGTTCCAAGGTTAAGGCCGAACACCAGAAACCGTCAGGATTGTTGTCACAAGCAGAACTCCCAGTTTGGAAATGGGAGCGGATCACGATGGATTTCATTACCAAATTACCAAGGACAGCTAGCGGTTGTGACGCTATCTGGGTAATTGTGGATCGGTTGACTAAGTCTGCTCATTTTCTGGCAATTAGCGAAGATGACAGTATCGACAAACTTGCTAGGTTGTATGTGAAGGAAATCATATCTCGTCATGGTGTTCATATATCTATTATTTCGGATCGGGACAGTCATTTTACGTCATCCTTGTGGCAATCGCTCCAAACCGCTTTGGGGACAAGACTTGATATGAGCATTGCTTACCATCCCCAAACTGACGGTCAGTGTGAGAGAACTATTCAAACTTTGGAGGATATGCTTCGTACATGTGTAATTGATTTTGGTAAAGGTTGGGAAAAATATCTACCTTTTGCTGAATTCTCCTATAACAACTGCTATCACACTAGCATTAAGGCCGCACCATTTGAGGCATCGTCCTCTAGTTCATCTCCACCAGTGAATACTACTATCATGTAATCATAAATTTTTCTTCCAAACAAAGTTAACTAGCTTCTTATTGCAGCCTTTTCATCTTCTGAAAAGCGACCTCGTGTGTCATTTTCTGTTTTTGTTCTTTCTGCATCATCTGAAGCTCTAAGAATATTTTCTTTGGTGGGGGTTACAATATTACTAATCGTTAATCGGTGAGTGATATATTGACGGGTTTATATATAGCTTTAAATGTATCAGCTATATCTCCTAGATCTATCCTACACACTTAAGAGTAGTGTACCTTATCATAGTAGTGTAGCTAAGGTATTTTGAACCCTAAGAGCGAGTTATTAAGTAAATAATAATAAATACCAACTAAACCTATGAAAGCAGTTAGATTATACAGGTTGTGCGATCCACCACCATCTGTCGTGTCTAATGCATAATCTAGTGTATGCCAAGAAAAACTGAGAGAATGTAAATTATCATTTCTTTATTAAAAAAAAGTCACCAACTCTACTCACTTTTCAACCCCTATTTCATCTTCTTTAATTTTTATTCCTACTTATTTTTCAAAAGCCCATCTAAACGCTCATTAAGTCATCTCATATACGTACGCTTTGTTCTTTGCATTTGTTCATCCAAAGGTGTATAATTTCTTCATGTAACATAGGTACTGACCAAAAAACAAGGCAAAAACCTTATTCATTTATTTTCTTCATTTACTTCCCCAACAACTACAAGTAGACTTTAGAGCTACTCTCTGATGGCGTGTTTCCTTTTAGAAGGTTAAATGAGTTAATAAGTTGGTCTTATCCTACTTGCATTAAGTTTGGTTGGTGAAGGTCTTTACATTTTTGTCTATAAAATATAGCAGTACCGTTTCTTATACAACACCCCAAAACCATAGAAAATAACCTCTTAAACTCAACCTCTTTTTGATAAACCTTCCAAGGTTCTTGTAGATTTTAAGGTTTAGTGGTGTTTTCGGTAAAAATTAAAGGGCTGGCCGGTTAAAGAAAGGTATGAGACGACGTTATTATTATGAAATTTAGTGTGGAAAGCGACCTATGTCAAATCGTGGATTAGACTACCTTCATAAACATGGTTGGTTTTAATTCTTAATCATTTTATATCATGCACTTCTATTAGTTTAAACAGTTGGTTCATGCTTAGGGGATGTTTGGCTAAGCTTAATTATATGAGTCAAATAAGCTCGAATTAAGTGTTTGGTTTAGCTTATATAATTAGGCTTACATGTTTGACCCATAACGTGACCCCACCCATTTTACAGCAGAAACTGTAGCTTATTTACTGTTCAAATCTTTAGAATTAGCTAATGATAGTTTTATAGGGTTTGAATTATTATGCGTAGCTTATTTACAGCAGAAACTGTGTTTGGTTTTGTGATTTCGTGTGAATCAGTTTTCTTGCATTTCTTGTATTAACGTGAATAGGACATTGCAACTTGCGTGTTTTGGTTTTGGTTATACCTGTTACTTAAGTTACCCGGCCTCTAAATATACCAACCTTTATATATAACCATCAATTCATTGGACCATAGTTCTGCAATTTGATTTACACATTTTGAGTTGTTTGATCATTATGCAATTTTGTTTCCCACACATTATAAACAATACAACTCTGTTTTAGTTATTATTAGTTAATAACATCTCTTAGGTGATATTTCATGCCACAAGTAAACAAACTTGATGTGAACCTGCCTTTGTTTGGCTTTTCCACAGGTCACAAGGACCTACATCAAAAGTGTAAACCTACAAGGGTTCATATCTTTTGCTCTAAAAGCAGACATTGAAGTTTTAAACCCCTTACTAAGTTTTATTGTTGGACCTTGCGATGCTGGCAAGTCTGTTTTTTTCGACTCTATATCCTTCGCCTTAGGCAACGATGCCGAGGTTAGAGTTTCTGCTACTAAAGACCTCATCTATGACAAAGGAGAAAGTACCGTCACCAAGGCCATTGTGTCTTTAACTCTGAAAAGTCCTGATGATGCTACCACCGTTATTACAAGTGAGGTATATTTTGTTTTTGTTGTTGTTGTGTTTATTAATCGATGTTACTTACATAGCCAGTTGTTCACAAGTAAGCATCTTTTATAATTGTTTTTTTTTTTTTTTTTTTTTTTTCACACTTTTGTGCTCTGTCACAGGTTTCTGCCTATGAAAGCGTGTTCCCCACCACATTCAAAGTCGATGGAGAAACCAAAACTAGAGATGATTTGAAAGATTTGTTTCACTCTCTCAAGTTCAATGTCAGACCTCCACACTTCTTGATAATAAAAGACAAAATACAAAGTGGATTGGCAATTTGGCAAACACAGCCACTGGTTTTTTTTATTTGCTCGTCGAAGCTCTTGATTTGGGAACTGGTCTTAAAGGGGAAAGAGCTGAGATTCAGGCAAATATTCGGAGACTAGCTGAACATTTATCAGTGTATTATGGTCACCATATTGCCTTTTGGGAAGCTGAACTCAGGAAATTCAAGGATTGGCGTAAGCAGAATTTAGTATTAGAAAGGCTGAGAAAGTTCATGATTGCTGAAGAATATCAAAAAGCAGTACAAGAGGAATCAAAAGCTGCTCAAGAACATTATCTTATACGACAAGAGTTTGAAAGGCTAAAATATGTAAAGATTAATGCGTGAGAACCATTTGCTTCATGCACAATCTTTCACTTTTATATGTGTAGAAATGCTAATTTGTTGTTGTTTCTAATAGTTTTTGAACTACTATCAACCTAAGAAAAGCGCAAGGACAATGTTAGTAAATGAAAAAGGTCGTCAAGTTCCTCTTTATGGAGCCGGTTGGGCTTGGTTATGTCAAACAACAATGGTCGTGTCCTGGTTAACTTGGCATTTGAGATCCACTCACAAGCCAACTTGGTAGGGTGGTTGGTGAAGACAACACATCGACGTCGAGTCTTTTGCATCATGGAAATGGACTCTCAGAACAACAAATTCATCAGCTTTAAGGAGAATTCGTGTTCATATAGTTAAAGTGCAAATCAATATCTAGTATTAGCTCCGGTTTTCCTTTTTGAACATTTCTAGCAAGTTTGTGTTTCTATTTACCTTTATTCATTTCTTGATACTTTGGGTTCAACAAGAGGATAAAGATTACTCTTTTCGCTCGCATCTGATGTAATCTTGCACAACACAATGCAAACATATAAATTTGACTGATTAGTTCGTTTTGTTGGCTGAATATATTGTGATAGCACGAGAGATACATAAAAAATTGACAGATCTGAAAGATAATCGATATCAACTTGCGTACTTTCATCGAAAATGAATACATGAAGGTCCTTAGGTTCAATGTCATGCGGCAACATGGACGGGTTGGGTAGATGATTAAAACGGGTTCATACGACATGGGTCGTAAATTATTTGGTGCAGGTCGAAACAGTCTGGTCAGGTCTGGTCATGTTGACCCTGCAAACATAGTGTACAATTGAGTTTCAAAAGTTCAAAATAGCATTCCAAAATAAAAGTACCACAGCTTAGAGAATCCATACATATCTGAATAAGAAACATTTAACGACAGAAGAACAGAAACATCAGACGGTCCAAGTCTTTCTTCTAAACAAGACGAGTCATGTTGAGACCCTCAGGCTGTGCGGAACTGCATATATAGCATCAAAGGATAAGTTGAGTGATAGATATGATTAGAAAAATCACAGAGCATAATAGTAATACCAACCTCTTAATGGAGGTCTGCTCATAGGCAGAGTTGCTCAGTACTTCCTTCCATTTAAGGAGTTCTTCTCTATCTTGTCTTGCTATCTCAAGCATCTCTGTCACCGATTTCAACTGTGAGAGGCAAGACTGTTCATCTGACTTGGCCTGAGTGAGCTTCAGCTCGCAGAGTCTAATGTCCTGATGGGTAAATACAAGACATCAGTCATCAGTCAGTGGTTGGTTCTTGCTGGTAGCAGAAGCAATTCATGCATGTAATCTTATATACGTACAAAACATGCTGTTTTGACTCGCTCATTGAAATCTCAAGCGTGACACGTGCCCCTTAAGAGAAAAAGTTATGCATTTTTGATTGTCAAGTATATACTTGCACGTTTGATAATGCTGATCTTATGCCTCTGTTGCTCCAAGTTTACGGCGGCTGACTTTAGTTTGTTTTGAAGGTCGCTCACCTAATAAAGATATGCAAATGGTAATAATTAGAGTTTTTATCCAATGAGATGTCGGTATTAAACAGATGCGTACAAGAAGGAATTATTTATTTTATTTTCCCAACCTGATCACTGAGGTTTTTTGACTCTTGTATCAGCTTCTGAATCTCTTGTTTTTCAACTGACATGGTTTCATCTGTTTTGGCTTCAAAAAGTATTGTGATATCGATACTCGGAAACTGCACCATTGGATCAAATTACAACAATATCTCGCTACAATATTCAAATGTATGTTAGCAGATTCTAGTTTTTAATGTGCTTCACCTTCTCATACAGATGCTTCTTACGAGAGCATGCAGCATCAAGGACTTTGAGCTCTATTTCACGAAGTTCAAATGCAGCAAGAATGTCACCAAGATGGGCAGACAGTTCCTTGTTTGAAGCTGTTGACAACCAAATGTAAACGAACGGAAATGGGACACACACACACACACAACTAAAAGAATATACGAGAATTATTACTTTTGATAACTTCCTCTCGTTTAATCTCATCAGACAAGGTGTTTTCATGTTTAGCTAATTCTGCATCCAGTTCAGAGATTTGAGTATGAGTGTCTCCAAGGGACTTAATAAGTTCTTTTATCTTTTCTGAATGCTAGAATACAACAACAAAAACTAAATTAATTGATTTTCTGGTAATGCAAAGTAGTGGCAAAGAACATATATTATTATTATTATGAAAATCCATCTTTTACCTTTTGGATTGTAGAATCCATTTGGCTAACCCGTAGTTCCGTCTGTTCTAAATACTAGAATACAACAACAACAACAACAACAACAAGTAAAATAATTGATTTACTGATAATGCAAAGTAGTGGTGAAGAACATATTAGGCTAACCTTTAGTGTCTCTTGATGTGTTTGGCTTTGAAACTCCATTTTTGTTCCCGAGAGTAGAAATATATAACAACTTACCCCATGGACTGAACAATATGTCACAATTTACCCCATGGACTGAACATGATGAATAACAACATATAAATTTATAAAATTATTTTTCAAGGCAAACTCAGACATACATATATCACAAAACCACAACAATCTCTCACTTTAACAATAATATCAAATCACTCTTGAAAGTTATTAACCTAAACATAAAGAATTATAAAATAACATTTCAAATACAAAACAACGTACAGTACATAACCTCCGCTCAAAGGCTACCAAATAATCAAACCCTAGATCACGAACATTATAAACATTTCAAAACTTAAACAACAGATATACATACAAAAAAAAAAGAAAAAAAAATTGAAACTCAAAGCCTTAACAACAATATTAGTAAACAAAATCCACCCTAGAATCGAGATTTGAAATTCTTTTGTGAGGGAGATATTATTCCCCTCCTATTTATTCATTTTAACTTTAATACTAAAGTATCTCTTTGAATCTTTTCCTTAAATCAATATATTCTTTCTTTCCATTTTTTTTAAACGAAATTTCATGGAACTAGGAGATTACCCACACCTAGCGGCAGACTATTATCGATATGCGATATTGTGGTAAATGTTTCGTATAACATTCAAAATAGAACGTGAAAAGATCATTCATACATGCTAGTCTATTGAATACTAAAGGGAATACATAAATAATATGTATTTTGATGTATATTCAAACTAGCCAAAGTAAATGTAGGAGAGTTTGGGTTATCTCATAATTATTTTGATTTTTTTTCTTCTTTCTTAACTTCTCTTTGAATCAAGATAATCGCGCCTTCACATTGTTTGCATATAGCACCGATCATTGTGTGTAAGTGTTTTTTCTAAGGCATTGTTTTAAGTTGCACTATTCTGTTTTGATTGTAATGGCATGCTTGCATTGTAGCATTAGTGAATTCTTTCTTGAAAAAATGTTTTTCTGATTTCATGGTTGCATTATTTTTTTACAGTGTTTATTAAGGGTGTCAATAAGGTTAGGTTGACCCGACCCGAACCTGATAAGGCTTATCAGGTCGGGTTGAATCGGGTTAGAAAACGCTATCGTGGTTTTCCACCCAAACTAGATAATGTTATTGGGCGGGGTTATTGTTGATTTATTTATATTATCGGGTTATCGGTTCAACCCGATAAAACCCAAAATGTATTATATATTTTTTTCTCAATAAAAGTTAAAGAAATATATATATATATATATATATATATATATATATATATATATATATATATATATATATATATATATATATATATATATATATTTTTAATTATTTTGCCAATTATGTTATTACTACATGATACTGTTGTTATGGTATGATACTATAATTTTTTTCCCCAATAAAAGTTTAAAGATACTATTATTTTGACACAATTTTCTTGCGTGCTTATTGTTATTAACGCTCTTACTATTAGAACAAATTATTATAAATAACATTCAGTGGGGTTCTTAGCAATAGTACCCCCAAAAAAAACACTGTAGCACTACAGTAACTAACGGGCATTAGTTACTTAACGATTGTTAATTAACGCCCGTTAGTTACTGTAGCGATATATTTTTTTTTTAAATTTCTATACGAAATTGGTCCTTCATCTCCAGGTTCGTTGCAAATATAGTCCTCTCATAATTTACAGAATTAGTCCTTCATATTATAGATCCATTGCAAAGTCAGTCCTTGGTCTATCTTGCCGTTAAGTAGCTAACGACAGTTATCTTTAACAATTTTAAAAAATACATACGAACTTGGTCCTTTATCTCAGAGGTTCGTTGCAAATTTAGTCATCACATAATTTACATAATTGGTCCTTCATGTTATACATCTATTGCAAAGTCAGTCCTTGATCCTTTATGTTTAAAATAATTTTCTATTTAAAATGCCCGCGACAACGCGCGGCTTACATCCTAGTATATAAGAAAAGTTGGGGTCTATATTACTTTTGCTATAATAAATTTTTGGACGCCTACTGTTTATATTATTTTTAGTGCTACAGTAAAAACTCTATAAATTAATAGTATTGGAACCAAGATATGTTATAAATTTAGGGAGATATTATTATACCGATAACTTAATAATTTATTAATTTAAAAAGATTTTACGTATAACCTTTTAATTTCCAAGTCAAATATACTAGTTACAATTTATACTAGTTAGAAGAATGAAAAAATAAATTAGAAAATTAAGTTTCAATTTACATTTTATGAATTCACATTCACAAATTAATTGAATTTGTCAAGTTCATTGTTTTTGGATAAGTAAAAAAGTTTGTTCGTTGGGACAAGTTCTAATACGTATGGCTATATTAATTGAATTTGTATGTGGGGTGTAGGCGGGATTATCAAGAAAGAAAGGGAGTGAGAAATTTAGCTAATTCAAAGAGCCTCTCTATTGCAACACATTGCAATTGGCCAATGAGATTCAGTATACAGTGTCGAGTTGTTATTAAAAGGAAGGTATAAAGAGTTATATGATACCTTTGTATGTGTATGCAGGGTGAGCCGAGAGATACCTCCCATCGCTTTTGTAGGGTCCGTGAGGATCAAATCAGCTCCAAATAACAGCATTGTTACCCTCCTTTCTAAACTCATGTATGAAGACATTGTCAAAACCATCTTGTACCCTTTGAAAGCGGCCATGAACGCCATACTGATTCCCATATTCCCATATGTGGGCTCAATCAACACCGTCTGGTACAACCATCAATTTATAATTTAAGTACACATGTTTATCAAACGTTGATAGGATGTATTCCACAAATCTCAATGGACAAAGTACCTTTTCGGGTGTTATCAAACGTTGATTGTATGCATATAAATTTTGCCATTCCTGCACCCATTTTCATGGTAATATCCTCGATTGCCTCCTGATAACTTCAGAATAGTTGAAGACTTTTGGCTCAAGATGAAAATGCAAGATACTTAATTACAAACAATAGTTAAAAATATGTAAATGCAACCTTTCATTAAGCTCTAAAAAAGCAGTAGAAACATGATGGAACTGGACCATGAGAATCTTGTATTCCTTTGTACCACCTTTTAATAAAAGAAACGACTACGTTGAGCAAGTAAATCATATATATTGAATGACACAAGATTAGAGTTAGGTGATACATCCAGTACTCACATTCAAAGTGCCAATCAGGATCATATATATGATCATGGAATTCCATCAAAACACGTGTCTTAACCATAATGTATATGCTTGTATCATCCTCTAAACAAAAGGTAAGATGATAAACTTGTTTAAATCAAATAGTAAGAACTGATGTTTCGTATATAGTAAATGAATATATATAACAAAACAATTAATCGCAATATGCCATGATGGCTAATAACAAGTTTCGCTACATATTTATCAGTAACATTAGAAACACTGCAATATGCTATGGGTCATAAAAACCTTTACATTGAAGGCTCAAGTATCCTTATTAACTTTTTATGTAAATGTCAGTTAATTACAAAAGACCTTGCAATAGAAGAATGGAACATACCGATTGTGTCACTGCAACGACACGCGGTGGCTGAAATAAAAAAACCTTCAAAAGTATTTAAGAAAACCTTCAAAAGTTGTTAAATATAGATAGATCTAACAAAAACATTAAAAAATCCTCAAAACTTGTAATCCCTTTTGTGATGTAGACGCTTCGATGGCGGTTAGTCTCGGTGCTTGGGGTTTTCTAGTGATGTGGGTTACGGTGGTAGAGGTGGCGTTCGGTGGTGATGGGAATCCGGTGGTGGAGGAGGTGGTTGTTAGACGTGACTACGTGAGATGTGAAGATGCAAGAGTTTTTAATTAGGTTAAAGATGAGAGGAAAATAGTTGAAAGATAATCAAGAGGCTGCAAACAATCAAGATGCGTGTAGTTTAATATTTCTCTCTCATTTGATCATTTTTGAATACTCAACAACATTTCACTTTTGATCATATTCTCTTTATATGTAGTTAAGATAGGTAAACAAGTGACCAGTAAGCACAAGTTAGCAAAACCGAATGATATTATACCACAATATAATATAGCGTCGTTTAAGAAATTGTGGTTGGTAGTATTTTATGGGCTGTGATTATAGAATTTGCAATGTGTATGAGTGGTTTCGAACAACGTTGAGATTATTCACACTTTGGCGGAGTGAATTGGTTAATTTGCAGCCATGGCAAATTTATCCTCTTTCTTCGATTGTTTACAAATCTGAGCCTCCTTATAATTAAACTGGTCAAATATTCTAACTTATTTGTATCTTAAGCATTTATATACTCCGTAATAATCTATTTTGAGAGGTTGTTTTCAAAAAGCTTCAAATTCTAACTCTAACTTATGGGCTCGTTTCCATTACAAATAAAGCTAATAAGCTTATAAAGTTTTAATATGTGCTTACTTGTTTTGACTTTTAAGTGTATAGTGTTTTAGTAACAGAAATAAGTTTCTGATCACCATAAATGTATGTTTAAGGTGTAGTACTATAAGTACTATTTTATAATGCAATGCTTTCAACATGACTTAGAATTGAATATGATGCGTGATAGGGGTAACTTTTTGATATTTGACACATCCGGACTAGCCAGTCTTCATGGAAATGAAAATGTGGTACAGTGGAAGTCGGCATGACTCTTAGATTCAGACAATTTAACGAGTCTACCTATAATGATTTTGTTCATGGAAAATTTAAGAAAATATAATTGACGATATTAACTTCTTCACTGCAACAATGTGTCAATGTCCAATTTGAAGTTTTGTTGGGACATGTATGTTTTGTGTTGCTGGTCTAGTTTGTACCATAAAGCTGCTCAAAACTCATCCACCATGATATGTCTTTCCATTGTGAGTTAATGTCTCTCAACTACTTATACCTGCTTTGTTGAACATACTTGTACACAAAGTCACGCTAGCATCGTTTACAATTTTAAATGCAATAACAAACAGCCCTCTCCATCATCTGTTAAAAGGATCAATACACACTCATTACTATTGTAATGATTTCAGGCATGGCCATTGTTGGGTCCTGCCTTTATAGCATACTGATATGTTGCACCTTTGTTTCAACAACGGAAACAATTTTTTGTACCTTCTTCTATGTTAACCTATAAATTTATAGTTTTTTTTAGTTTGTAATCCGAGAAAAAGTAAAATCGGATCGGATTAGATCTTAAGATCGTATGGTCAAGATCGGGATCCTATAAGATCTTAAGCTTACAAAGATCCTATGTAGGATCCGGATCGTTTTTGCTTTGTATCGTAAAATCGTAAGATCCTAATATCAGGATATTCAGTCACTATAGCGGAATCTTTGAAAAGTTCCATATCTTTATTTAACATTAACTCGACCACTTCTTTTTTTCTCTATCTCTCTTCTAGATCTTAATATGAGAGGATTTTTTAAAAACTAATTTAAATGGCTTACTAGCGTATTTAACTAAACTAGCTTAATTGAGTGTTTGGTTAAGCTTTATGTTTGGGATTATGAGCTTATATGAGGGGGTTTCGATACGCTCAAATTTTGTGGCTTATGGCTTGTATATCATAAGCTCATAGGCCATAGAGCATGTTTGGATTAGCTTATATTAATAAGCTGATAAACTCATGTATTTTGTTTAGGTTATGTTGGTAAATGACTAATAGAGACAAGGGTTTAGAAAATATGAATCTTAGATCAAGTATAACTGAGGGTAAAATAGGAATTTTTAAAGGTGCATAAGCCCAGCCCAACCCCCCCCCCCCCCCCCCCCCCCCTAAAGAGGCTACAATTTTGAGGCTTATCAAAACTCCTTATATAATCTTAAGCCTACTCATATAAGCTTAACCAAACACATGAATTGGAGAGTGATATAAGCTAATAAGCTCATAAGTCAATCATATGAGCTTAGCCAAACACCCTTTTATTTTAAGAGGGGTGGGATTATGTGAGTGGTTTTAGAGGTAAAGTTTTTTAAACCCTCATATAACAATATAACAATTACAATTTTAGACTTTAATACACTTTTTGGTCATTTTAGTTCCTCAACTATAATAAGCTAACCCAAAAACTAAGCATGGTTTTGTATGGTTTTATGAGTTTATTATTTGTAAGTCATAACCTCATTATAAAATATAAGCCGAAGCACAAACAGGGCTTAGAAAAACACTAAGAACTTAATGATGTATCCTTGTTCACGTTACAAAAGAAGTCGGGCCCTTTTTGCTATACTCTATGTAGCTAATTAACTGACAATCTTCGGGTCGTTTCTGGACTTTTCCCTGACCAGCCTAACCGTCCTAAAATGTTCATCCATCGATGTCTAAGTCGTAGTCGTCTTTTCTGAGATTTTAAAGACACCTTACCACTAGGTCACCTTAGAGATGGTTTATGTTAGCATTAAAGAAAAGTGATGGTGATAAGGACCTTAATTACTGGTAGGAGTAAGGCTACTTCTAAACTAAAGTAAGGTTACTAGAAGAAACAATATATCAAACTGAGGTTACTTGTTTGTGTCAATACTTCCAAGTAATCCTACAAGTAACCTTACTTCTCAACAAGTAACCTTACATCTTTTTAGGGTCGTGAGTTTACTGGGTTTATGTTTAAGTCGTGTCTTTTATTTTTTAGTTTCCTTATTTTGTTTGTTCTAGGTTATCTTATTCTACAAGTTTTATTACCCTATAAATATAGGGCTTAAGTTTCATTGTAATTGATCTTTTGATCTCTGATTTTTAATAAACTTCGTGTTTTAAAAGTTAATCTCTTGTTTGGGGGTTATTCCCGCAAGGTGCGCCTTGGTTGTCACCCTGGGATTAGGTTTATCTCAATTCGCTTCCGCGCATCGTGCATCAGTTGGCATCAGAGACACGTTGTATCCTGGTGGTAATTGGTGTAGAAGGTTCTACGTCAATTAAACATCTAGAGCTTGTTAGTATCATAGATGGTGAACGGTGTAGAATATTCCAAAACCCATACTGTCGGTGGGGTATTGTCTGAAGAGCACATGGATTATGATTTTATCAAAATCATATCCAACTTGACAGGAAATCCACTATCTATCAAAAACTACGTTCCGTGTTCGTAGGTGGATGTAACAATCACGAAAACCACGAGGGTAGCAATTATGGAGGTTCAAGAATTCATCCAACAATAGGCGGATCTATTAACAACCGTAGGTGCAACCAATCCCCGTTCAACAATAGGAGGGTTGATGAATGGGAGGAAAGCATGAAGACGGAGATTCGACTATCAACAATCAAGTGGTTTCACTCAAGGGTTTCAATCAATAAAAAGGTATTTTCTTGAATTATTGATAATTATGGGCTAGAAACTTGGTGTCAAGAAAATTGGTCAATTACTTTAATTTTCCAATAGAAACTTGTTTGGTTGGAGGTCATGAGGTTTGTAGGATTCTGATCTCTATTAGTAAATTCTACAAGGAGGAGGTAATTTGTTATTTAGATGACATGGAGGATTGTCATATTAGGTTGGGAAAATCTTGGCGTTGCAAAGTTCAAGGTTTCTACTTTGAAGTGTAATATCCACCTTTTCTTATGGGAAGGAAAGAGAATTGCGATGATTCAATACGAAGACCAAGTACATGTACCAATGACCAAGGTTCATAAAGAATAAAATATATTGAAGACTGAGGTTGTTGAAGAACATGTTGAGGACATCCAAGAACTTCAAATTTGTAAATAACATGAAGAGAAGATTACAACGTATAATCAACAAAAGAAGTTGTAGTTTTGAAGAATAGTGATGACAAAGTTTTGGGTCTTATAGATGAAGAACGTATTGAAGGTTTGAAGATTGGTGAATTCAATCAAAACTTTGGTATGGATCTTATTGAAAAGAAGACGGATAAAGTTAGGTACTTGAAGCATCTCAAAGTTTATAATTATTCGTCTAGTAAGTCTATTTATCCCAAGAGCTCGAAGTTGATTTCTTTTCTGAAGAAGGAATATTATTTGGTATTAACTAATCGAAGATCGGGCTCATATGTTGACTTGTGGGAGTGTGGAAAACGAGTGAAGATTAAATTCATCAAACAAGTGTTCAAGGTCTTTCCCATGAGCAAAAGTACATTTAGGAACTCGGGACGAGTTCTTCTAAAGTGAGGGGGAATGATAAGGACCTTACTGGTAGCTTAGGAGTAAGGCTACTCCTAAACCAAAGTAAGGTTACAGGAAGAAACAATATATCAAACTGAGATTACTTGTTTATGTTGATACTTCAAAGTAATCCTACAAGTAACCTTACTTCTTTTTAGGGTCGTGAGTTTATGGGTTTATGTTTAAGTCGTGTCTTTTATTTTTTAGTTTCCTTATTTTTGTTTGTTCTAGGTTATCTTATTCTACAAGTTTTATTACCCTATAAATATAGGGATTAGGTTTCATTGTAATTGATCTTTTGATCATTGATTTTTAAAAACTTCGTGTTTTAAGAGTTAATCTCTTGTTTGGGTTTTATTCCCGTAAGGTGCGTCTTGGTTATTACTCTTGGATTAGGGTTTATCTAAATATGCTTCCGCGCATCCTGCATCAGATGGTCATTCCTTATTAATAAGAACCTTGTAACGTCTAATAGAATATGTAAATGTTTGTTTACGGGCTCGTGGACTTGGATAAGTTAGCATTATATTCCATTAGTTATAATACCCACGCACGCGCGGATCTTTTTTTAACATTTTTGAATCATATATTTTTATTTATTAAAAAATAAATAATTTAATCTTTGTTTTGTTTGATTTATGATGTTTAATAATAGTTTTGTATTATTAAAGATAATTATTTAAAAATTTTAATCCTATTATTAATTGTATCTTATCTATATTTTTTGTATTTATCTTCTACTTGTGTTATGGATAAATATAAAATGTTACATAATAAGAAAATAATTTTTTTTTAAATAAAATTATTACTTACTAAATAAGGTATGAATGCATTTTTTGGAAATGAAAAATTCTCAATAAGGGTTTTGTTTTATTATATAAATAAAAGATTAGTTAGGCTTGTAAGTCTCTTATTAAATATAAATCCAAGTCCACAACCTAACCAAAGAGCAAGTACATCTCAAAGCCAATTCTTATGGCTTTAGGAACTATATAAGGCAAATACCTAGTCACTATATGCTTCAAGGTATATGTGTGTGTTTCATTACTAATATATCTCTTTATCTCTCTAAGTTCACATACATTTCTCCGTTGTCATCATAATACTAGCTTAATATAGTGATAGATAGAGTTGATTAATATATATATATAAGGTCCTGCAGTTTAAGTTCGTGTACCAATAGCCTTGTTTTCAACAAGAGTTTACTTCCATGTTAAACTAATAATTATATATTCAAACAATAAATAAAATTATCATAAATTAAATATTGTTCACATGTACCTGTAGTATGAACGGGTGAGATTAAGTATACCACTATACCAGTCCCTGATTATGAACAATTGATATTATTGCTGAGCTGAGTAGGCTCAGATGTTATGCCTCATGGAGAGTCAAAAGATGCGTGGTATTGTCGAATATGGTCAAAACAGGCCTTGGCCAGGGGCTAAGAGTGTCAATATCGCTAAGCAATATGAAATCCTTCTCAAAGGTTGGATATTTGGTTCCATAAAAGAAGAAGTACTCAAGAATGTCGTACATCTAGAATCCATATCGGATGTTTGGAATGATATAGAATACCTTAATGATCCCGAATTACTCTATCAACCAGGTACGCCACCATTAAACTTATATTCCACTTTATTTATCAGTAATTTCAAGTAGTAGAAGCCAACCATGGAATTAACAGAATTTTTGATCTAACTTGCGCAGCTTCCAATCCATCGGATGATCACATGATGCCTGTATTAGAAGAAATTAAAATAGAACTAGGATTATCCGCTGACACCTCTCGCAGCAGAAAATTGGTGGAAGCTACACTTAAAGGGACATGGTGGGAAGCAAAAGCCATACTGCAAAACCATAAAGATGCAGTCACAGAAGGTCTGGACCATTGTGGCAACACAATGCCTCACATAGCAGTTGCACAAGGACATAATTATTTTGTTGAAAAGTTGCTCAACTTCATAGAAGATGGAGAACAAATTGAAACGATTAATTCAAATGGTCTGACGGCACTTCACATTGCGTCATTCTTTGACAACAGATATGCCGCCGAGCTATTGGTTAAAAAAAGGAAGGGGTTGATAATCCTTGACAGCTACAAAGGGCACCTACCATTGCACACGGCTTATCACAATATGAAGCTCAGTACATATGTGTATCTGTTGGAAGTCCATGAAACAGAAGCGACACATCTTCCTCTAGAAAGATATCCACGTGAGGATGTTCAAACTGGTATAGCTATTCTTGTTGACGCAATTTTTAGGAGGCGATATGGTGAGCAGTTACTACATCTATCCAATGATTAAAATTTAGACGTACTAATATATAGATTAACATATGTTTTCATACTCTTGCAGATTTAGGATTGTCATTAGCCAAGATATATCCTGAATTGGTTGTGAAAGATGACCAAGTATTGATGGCAATGGCTATAGCCTTTCCGAATGAACTTGGCTTTTGGGAAACATTGATTGATCCATGTAAGTCTTTTTTTTTTTTTTTTTTTTCCTTCTTGATATAAAGTCCGCAGATATAATTGGACGTGTGTATTTTTCTATGTGTATTTACACGTATTTCTTGCAGCTTCGAGCAATGTCCGAGAGAAAATAGTTAAGAGATGTTTTTTTTTACTGTTCGATTCATCTAATTTTTTGTACAAAAGGGCAGTACAAATCATATGGGATATGAGAAGCTCTAAGAACATGTATTGCAGCTGGTTGTTGCCAGAAATTGTGATAATACTACTCTGTAAGCTGCTGATATCCATAAATGCAATATTCAGATCAGTCAATATACTTGAAACTAGTTTGAATAACATCTTCATAACTACCTTTTTTTTGTGCAGTCCCAATAGGTTTACTGTATCCAGTATACCAGTTGATTCGTCTCCTAATTTTGGTGCTTAGTTTCCCCCTCTTTGTGATGTATTTCTATCTGTGGAAGATTTTAGCAACTGTAGGTATGAGATTATACAATTAATCTACTCATTACCATCGGTTTTACAATGCAACCTAGAAATTAATCCCACTTTATTGTACTCTAACTTAATTGTGTAAACTACAGCGGGTCCAATCAAGAATATAGAGAAGAAAAAAAGGGAATACAAAGAAGCTAAAGATCTTTTGCATCAAGTATCTGATAAAATGTCAATCGAGAATAAATATGAGTCCTACAATAGCAAACATGAAGGACCAATTTTTGAGGCCGTGCGTCAAGGTGCTCACAAGGTTGTCGAAGTGATTATACCAAGTTCTGGAGCTGCGCTTAACTATATAAATGAAGAAGGACATAACGTTATTCAATATGCAATAACAAACCGTTCAGAAAAAGTATACAACTATTTATATCCCCGCATTGAGGGCCGAGTCTCTTATATAACAATGATGGATTCTTCCATGAACAATCTATTGCATTTGGCTGGAAGATTAGCACCTCCATTTGTACTAAGTCGTAAAAGAGGTGCAGCACTGCAACTACAACGAGAGCTCCAATGGTTTGAGGTATATCTCAAACAAATTTTGAATAATCATACACATTCTTTTGCTCTTTAGGTGCATAAAGTATAACTAGTTGAATTCTACAGGAAGTGCAGAAGCTCCTCTTGCCTACATACCGTTCAAAAAAGAACGCAGTTGATGAGACACCAGCCATGGTATTTACAAGGGAGCACGCGGATTTGCTGAAGGAAGGCGAGAGGTGGATAAAAACCACAGCTGAATCATGCAGCATCACTGCTGCACTAATTGTCACAATTGTATTTGCAGCAGCAATTACTGTACCTGGTGGGAGCAATCAAGAGACAGGCATTCCATTGTTTAAAAAAGAACCCGCCTTCATTATCTTTGCCGCATTGGATGCAGTCTCACTATTTTCAGCTGCTACGGCACTTCTAGTGTTTTTATCAATTCTTACTACACGGTACGCCGAAAAAGATTTCTTGGTCATTTTACCAAGACGGTTGATTATCGGTCTTTTGGCATTATTCATCTCTGCAACTGCCATGATGATAGCCTTTGGTGCAATCCTGTTCCTAGTCTTTTGTGATCAAAGACCATGGATGCTGGCACCAATAGGAATATTGACTTCTGTGCCGATTGGAGTTAATGTTGCTCTACAGTTCCCGCTCTTGATAGACTTGTTCCGATCAACATATTTCTCCATCTTTCGTAAGAAAAAGTCACATTAACCATTGTCATGAGCTGCTGTCAACTTCTTCTATATATGCTAATAAGGGTTGACTAGGATAAATTTAAACTGAAAAAATTGTTGTAATTTGATAGTAAAGCAAACTCATTTTTTATTTGCATAATATAGTTTAGATTAATATCTCTTCCCCACCTATATAAACACAATAGGCTATAGTTATATTGGGTTGATCGAATGATTAAAATACTTAAAATGAGAAGGATGATAAGTATCTACAACCACATATTTCAAATACACTTATAAAAGTGAATGCATATTTCTTTAATTTTTCCCTCTCAATTTGAATTGGAGTGTTTGGGATTGCTTTATGAAACTGATTGTGGATGAAAATCAATTAAAATAAGCAATCCCCAAACGGCCTTATAAAAACTATAAATAAGCAATCTCATACACGGGTTATTTTTTTGTGCTTGTTGTTTTCAAAATCGTTTGTTCATAAAAAACTTTGTTATTATTATTATTATTATTATTATTATTATTATTATTATTATTATTATTATTATTATTATTATCACTATTATTATTATTATTATTATTATCAGTTTGAAGTTAGGTGTACTTAAATGTATGTTTGTTACTTTGATATTCTGTTTTAGGTTTGTTATGAACTGATTCTAAGATGTTACACTTTGAAACTAGTTGAGGAACTTTTATATTATTATGTTGTCTTATTGGTTTGACTATTATAAATAGAAGAGAAAATTACACCATTCGTCTCTATGGTTTACTCAAAATAACACAGCAAGTCCTTTGATTTTTATTTTTGCGTCACGAGTCCTTATAATGAAGTTTATTAACACCATTAGTCCCTATCCTTAACGATTGTTAGCTTTCTCCGTTAACTCCCACGTGTGCGTTACATGTGTCATCCATTTTTAACGACCGTTAACATTTTTTCACGTTTTCATCTGTTTTCGCATGTTTTCGTTCGTTTTTTCACGTTTTCGTTCGTTTTTTCACGTTTTCGTCTGTTTTTGCACCTTTTCGTTCATTAGAAAAAAAAAATTTAGAAAAAAATTGAAAAAGAAATTCAAAAAAATATTTTCGCTAAAAAGGTTTCCAAAAAAATTTCAAAAACTTTTTTTTATCAATTTTTTTTCTAAAATTTTTTTAGAAAATAAAATTTCAAAAAAAATATTTTTGAAAAAAATTTAATATTTTCGCCAAAAAAAATTCTAAAATTTTTTTTCTTAAAAATTTTGAAAAAAATATTTTAGAAAAAAAATTTTGAAAAAAAAATATTTTTAGAAAAAAAATTTTAGCGAAAATATTAAATTTTTTTCAAAAATATTTTTCTGAAATTTTTTTTTCTAAAATTATTTTCGAAAAAAAATCGAAAAAAAAGTTTTTGAAATTTTTTTGGAAACCTTTTTGGCGAAAATATTTTTTTGAATTTTTTTTTCAATATTTTTTTTTTTTTTTGAATTTTTTTCTAAAATTTTTATTCTAATGAACGAAAAGGTGCAAAAACAGACGAAAACATGTAAAAACAGACGAAAACGTCAAAAAACGGACGAAAACATCCAAAACGAACGAAAACGTGAAAAAACAAACGAAAACGTGCGAAAACAGACGAAAACGTGAAAAAAAGTTAACGGTCGTTAGAAATGGACGACACATGTAACGCACATGTGGGAGTTAACGGAGAAAGCTAACGATCGTTAAGGATAGGGACTAATGGTGTTAATAAACTTCATTATAAGGACTCGTGACGCAAAAATGAAAACCAAGGGACTTGCGGTATTATTTTGGGTAAACCATAGGGACGAATGGTGTAATTTTCTCTAAATAGAATATTTCTAGATCCACTCACAATTTACAAAAAAAACTCACTCGCTGACGTGTCAGTGAGCTGATTGGTTGATTTTTTATGGGCCACAAAAAACCAACCAATCAGCTCGCTGACACGTCAGCGAGTAGGTTTTTTTTTTGTAAATTGTGAGTGGTTGTAGCACACCTCTTATAAATATGTGTTAGAAGAATTATTATGATTGTTTTATTCATTGAAAAATAAGCTGAAAGTCAAACTAAAAATGGGTTTAGTTTAGTAAGTTAAACGACCCAATTTTTCAATTACTAGTAGTAGTAAATAACTTACATGTGGTAATAAGAGGATAAGTATGAAGATGCTTAATTAAATATAAAATTAGTCTTAATTTATTGTTGCTAAGATGATAACACTAGATAACTGCTCCTTTTCTTAACGTGGCAATACGAGTCGAGGAAATAATGAAAAAAGAAAGAGCTAATTTTGAAAACGCCCCGGTCGTTTAAATTCTATACCTTTATAAACCAAAAAGAAGTGACACCTCAAAATGCCCCAAGAGACTAGGGCGACTTTTATTATAGCTTAAAATCGTGACAAGTGCTCGATTTATGTACTTTGGGCGACGTTTTTTTGTAAGTGATGTGTAAGATACTTTATTTATTTTTTCTGACATGTTTTTTTAGAGACATACCATTGTATTTTGCGCGATTTTTTTTTTTTTCTTTCTTTCTGAAAGTTATTTTTTAGTTAATTACACTTTTGGTCCCTGTGGTTTGCCAATTATTTTATTTTCAATCCAATTTTATGTATTTTATTAAAGAAAACAAATAACACTCTTCCCACTAACAGTTAGTTACTCACATTACAATTTCTCATTTCCTCATAAGCACCACACCAGTCAACAACACACACTTCATCTTGTAACCAAAAAAAGAATAATAATATTAAAAAAAAAATCACTTAATTAACACTACTACATCGACGACCACCTTGACCATCATCACACTGCAACAACCACCACTAGCCGCGAATTTGGCCGGATCTTGAACAGATCTGGTCGGATCTAGTGGCAATGGGGGTTTCATGGCGGTAGCGATGGGGGTTTCGTGGTGGTGGCAATGGAGGTTCGGTGGTCGTGGTTTTGTGGTGGTGGTGGTGGTAGAAGTGTTTATGAGGATGAAGATTAAAAAGTTTTTTTTTTTTTTTTTTTTTTTCTTCCCTTTTTCTTGGTGCATAAATGAGTTAAATTATGTGTTTTTGATGCGATGCTATGTTGATTCTGATTTGGGTTTGTGTTATTTTTTATTAAGTTTGAGTCTATATTGTAATTCAAGATTAGTTCAGGGGTTTTTTTTTTTTTTTTTTGTTAGCTAAGAGAATGGGTTCACAAACTCTTTTAATATTATTTCTTTTATAAGTGAAACCCACTATTTCTTTTAGTTCGTTTATGGCTATGTTTGGCACAAAGCTTTTTGGAGCTTTTTTGGGCAATAAGCGGTGAACAATGAGCTTTTTGATTTATAGTGTTCGTTTGGCATGAGAGCTGTGAGCTTTGCTATTCTTTAAGAAAGCTCATTTTCCCAATGCTTCTTTATAAAGCTGTGAGCTTTTTTGGCTACTGCTCACAGCTACTTTTGTCAAACATAGGCTATGTTTGGCAAAAGTAGCTGTGAGCAGTAGCATTGAGCAGTAGCTGTGAGCTGTGAGCAGTAGCCAAAAAAACTCACAGCTTCATAAAGAAGCATTGGGAAAATGAGCTTTCCTAAAAAATAGCAAAGCCCACAGCTCTCATGCCAAACAAACATCAAAAATAAAAAAGCTCATTCTCACCGCTCATTACCCCAAAAAGCTCCAAAAAAGCTTCTCACCAAACATAGCCATAGCCTATATCCACAAGGCTAAAATTGTAATGTCCTCCTCAATAAGTGGCTCATATATATGTAGAGCTCACACACTCTCTTAGCTTAAAAAAAAAAAAAAAAAAAAAAAAAAAAAAAAAAAAAAAAAAACTTATTGTGTTTAAATATTTAACAGAATATGCATAAATAAGCTTAATTTTATGTTTATGATGCTCAATTAGTTTAGTTCTAATCTTGGTTTGTGCTATTTTTTATAAGTTTTAGTCATCACTGCAATTTAAGATTAGTTAATTGTGCTTTAATATGAACTCAGTTTTGCGTTTTTGATGTTTTGTGGCATTAAATCTCATATCGGTTTGGGATAGTCTAAATACACCAACATCATCATCTTATCATTGAGTTGTTAATTAATGAGCATCTTAATTACTCTTCTTTTTCTCTTGCACCAAGAACCCAATCACCCCATTTATTAGTACCGAAATAATTAGAAGATAATAACTTTTGTCATATATTTATTTTTTTACCATGAAACATCCACAGTTATTATTATTATTATTATTATTCTTTACTTTTGTCATATATTTATTTTTTTCTTTCGGGTATTTAGAGAATTAAAGGTCTATAATTCGACTCACACAAATTATAATAACTTATGTGTGTATTAATTTTTGAATTTTCTTGCTTCTTAAAGTTACACCAACAACATGTCTTTCGGTGTCTCTATAATTCAATTATATACGAAAATGTATATTGTATGCGTCTCTACAACAAATGCTCTAAAACACATTTACTTATTAAAATCTATGTATCTGATCGTAAAAAAGACAAGTAGGAGCCTTCGGTAAGCTAACGTGACTGGTGAGTTAAAAGTTAACGCAACACCATAATGGGGTGCATTATCTTACCATGCTCCACGTTAACCTGGTGCGTTAAAGGGCAAGGGTAAGCCCTTAACATGCGTGAAAGTGAGGCAAAGCAAATTAAAAAATAAAATAAAATAAAATACAAATCCGCCCCTTCAACGGCTCAAATATTCAAAAAAATAATAATAAATAAATAAATAAATAAATAAAAATCATTCACACATCCTATACTTATATTACCGTTTGTAACGACAATATCATTAAAAAAAATCCAACCCATTTTCTTACCACTGTAAATACCCACTTCACACACATTTTATTTTCACACTTACATAACTCAAATTCAATCTATACACTTCCTCTCTATAAGGAAAATAAATAAATACATAAAAAAAAAAAAAAAAAAAAAAATTACCCAAAACTTTCATACTCACAATGGATCCGAACGAAAATAACCAAGAAAAACGAAGTTTCTCTGATATAGATGATGAAACGGACATGGAATTTATGATAGCCATTTGAATATCATCAACAATTGGAACAGCAAGAAGCAGCGGCAGCTCTACAATGCATCCCGCGTACACGCATCCACCGTGACGAAAAACATTCGTCAAGTCCTTTCGTCAAGTCCTTCTCGGCAACCACTGACGAAAAACATGCTTATTTTAAAAGGAAGTAAGAAAGTGCACGAAAAGATGTCGAACGTGCTTTGGTGTGCTTCAAGGACGTTGGGCTATACTACGACAACCGGCACGTGCAATGGAAGTTGTCAAGTTACAAAGAATAATGTATACTTGCATAATTTTGCATAACATGATCTTAAAAGATCAAAAGTTTGCACTACGTGAGTATCCGGACATGTGGGTGGATCCGACACCACGGTTTAGCCGAGACAGGTGGATCAACAGATGTGATGCCCAACGTCGCATACATTAAGAAATACACGACGTGGATATGCATAATCAACTCCGTCAAGACCTTATGGAGCATGTTTGGGGTTGAAATTGAAAATAATTGGGGTGGAAGTGAGTTAAGGTGAGTTAAATGTAAGTTATGTTACCGGGGTGGAAAGTAAAGAGTTAATGTCAAAAGGTAAAAGCTGATTTGGCGCTGACATGACAGTGAGTTAAAAGTTAACCTGAGTGACCAAAACATAATTTGTTACAACATTTATTAACCTTAAAAAAATAAACGTTTTGATATTTCCCAGATATGAAAAATGACTATCAAAGGGTTAATGGTCTCTAAATGTATCATAGTTGTCATCATTTCCTTCTATATTTATCGAATAATTTTTTTTTTTTTTTTTTTTTTTTTTGTTATTATGTGTACTAAACTTGATTTTTTTTTGAGTATTTTTGTGTAGTTTATGATCATTTTGCCCTCCAATATTAAGAAAATGAGGGGCAAAATGGTTATAAACTACACAAAAATGCCCAAAAAATCAAATTTAATACATAGAATAGCAAAAAAAATTTGTTCGATTCATATAAAAGAAATAAATGACAACTATGATACATTTTGGTGACATTAGCCCTTTAAAAAAAGGAAAATAATAAATGGGCCTAACTAAATAGACCTAAAAGTGGACTTAATGCATAAATGACTTGTACAATAGTTAGGTCCCTATATCAATGCTCTTAAAAATAATTAAAAAAATTACATAGGATAGAAAATGTCCCCTTACCATATTTGTATGTTAACCTATAATAAAAAATTATTCTTTCATAAAGGATAAAATAATAAGTCTCTTACGTTTGTGTTATTTTTGTTAATCACATTATACGGTTATATTGCGCCCATTGGTTGTTGATTGATGTAATATTGGTTTGTACCAAATTAAAAGTAAAAAAGTAAACATGCACTTAGAAAAAATAATTGCGAATTACTAAGCAAATTAATATTAAAAGAGCTATTGTGCTATACTAGAGTCCACATATTTAATTATCTTTTTCAAATTACGAGAAAATAATTAGCACAATCATCTAAGTTTTTAATTTTTATTTTTCTTGATGCATATAGTAGTACTCATGGGTTTTTTAGAAGGGAGGTGATTTGCACACTCTTAAAAATGATTGGCACACTCAAAATGTGAGTGTGTTGATATTTATACCCTTACAGGATAATAATAAGTCCAAACAATGTGAGGGTATAAATGTCAACACACTCAAAGTTTGAGTGTGCCAATCATTTTTGAGATTGTGAAAATCACTTCCCTTTTTAGAAGGTGGTAGGTACGGTCTATTATTGACTTTTGGGTTTGTTAGGCTGTTTTTCACTCAAGTTTTGACTACACAAGCTGTTGTAATTTTTGTAATTTTAGCAAAGTGGATAAAATTAAATATTGTTTTATCTTTTTCGGTCTCATTGTAATAGTTGTAAAGAAAATCATAGGTCAATACCTGCACACAAAAATATTTGTATTATCACCATGAAAGACTGTGGTACTTCTAATATAATATAATCAAAGTCAAAAATACCCTCCTAACTAATGGTCAAACATAGTCAAATTGACAGCGTTAGTAAAGTTGGACCAAATCTTGAAGGAAACAAACACGTTCGGACTAAATCAAAACTTTTTAAAAGATTGGACCAAAAAAAAAATACCAAACAAACCACAGAGACCAAAAAAGCAGTTAACTTTAATAATAATGATGGAGAAAAAAAGTAAAAATAGGCTATTTTAGTAAAAATTTTTCAATTGGACTGGAAATGAAATACTTGGCAAACCACAAAGACTAAAAATGTAATTAACTCAAAAAATAATTTTCAATAAAAGACAAAAAAAAAAAAATGAAAAAAAAAACCGCCCGAAGTACAATTGTCGGTCTCTTAAAAAACATGTCTGAAAAAGTGCATAAAGTGTCTGACACATCACCTAGAAAAAATCAATGTTGCAAAAATCGTGAGTCGGTAGTGAGGTGGTTGACCACCCTGTAGCATGTAATAGCCGATTACAAGGCCGATTACCTTGTAATTGCTAATTACAAGGCCGATTACCTTGTAAAAATCAACAAGGTGCAAGACCGTGTACCTTGTAACCGCCGATTACAAGGCCGTCTAGGCCGATTTTCACAACATTGAAAGAAATCACTCAAAGTACACAAATGAGACACTTGGCACGATTTTACGCTACAGTAAAAATTCCTGAGGCATTTTAAGAAGTCAATGTTCTTTTGTTTATAAAGGTATAGACTTTGAACAATTCGGCGTTTCTAAAATTACCTAAAAAAGAAAAGGATGGCATGTTATTTGTTATGGTTGCTTTTTTTACGATGCATTATGCCATGAATGATGACATATGGATAGTGACGTCATATTATTAGTTTTCATAACACTGCCTAGTGCCTACCTTTGTTGAACAGGTTTAACAACTTAACACGACCAATTCAAGGAAAATTATTTACAATAACTTTTGGTTTCAGACTAAATTTTGTCTTAATTTTCCAGTGTAATTTAAAGTTCAAGTTAATAAAATAATCCTTCAATCTTCATGTATAGTATTAGGGGTGAGCATGGTCCAAAAACCGGACCGGACCGGCCAAGACCGGACCGGACCGAAGACCGAGAACCGGAAAAACCATGGACCGAGACCGGACCGAATGTGGTCGGTCCGGTCTCGGTCCGGTCCGGTCTTCGGTCGGTCCGGTCCAATTAGGCATATTTTGGCACATTTTTTCGGGTTTTTGGTCGGTCCGGACCGGACCGGACCGGACCGACCGGACCGAGGACCGAATTAGCCAAAAAGACTAGACCGAGGACCGGACCGAATGTGGTCGGTCCGGTCCGGTCCGGTCCGGTCGGTTTTGTCGGTCGGTCCGGTCCATCCGGTCCGTTTGCTCACCCTTATATAGTATGTGTTGTTCATTTGTATGTGTGAATTTAAATACGGTTAAGAGTACATACAATTAGATAATTGTGCTACTTTCTCTTAACATGTTGACACGAAAAAGTAAATTATTAATATATATGTTTTGAAATGCAATATATGTAACAACTCGTAATTTTCTTGACGAGTTCTATTGGGAGAAACGATCAATTATTCGGAGTTTGGCATTATTTGTAAGAAACTAGATATATTTATAGTCTTTCTGATCGGAAATAATGTTCTGAGCGCAATGGTGTAATTCCCGTGTCTTGAAGTTATCGTTTGTTAGTTTAAATATGCCCCGAAACACTAAACGTAAAAGATTTCAGAAATTACAGTTTCGATCCCTGAAGTTAAATTACACCCATGGACCCCCTAGTTCCTAAAACCTTTCAAATTGTTTTCTCATTTTCTTACAAGTTGGGGAGTATATAAACTCACAACTAATAACATTCTAGGGTTCATGTATCATTCTCACAAGCCTGCCTCTCTCCCTCCTCCTCACAAACCCTAACTTCTTCCTCCCCTTTTCAGCCGCCACCCGTAACGCCATCACCACCCATCACCGCCCTCTCCATCTTGCTATTCCTACCATTAAACATCACCACACAACCTTGTATTACCTCTTGGTTAACCGTACGTGCCTCGTGACCCCTGTACGCGCCGTTAAACACCACCACCTAATGCCATCGCCTTCATTTCTGATTTATGATCATTGATGGGTCAAGATCAAGGGTAGATCGAAGCAAGTGGAGCTTGTTTGGTCGCATTCGGAGCTACACCACTGTCAACAGCAGCATCACCATCGTCGCCTCTCATCCTCGTCTTCTTTTCTCTCTTGTTTTCTGGGTATGGTAAAACGTAAACTCATGTTACACATCTCTTTGGTTCAAACCGATTTCTTATTTGTAATCTGATAATGATCGACTATGAGTTTATGTCATGTTTTCGTGGATATAAACTTGGATTAAAAACCAGATTTGAAAACTGTTAATATGGATTAATGTGGTAAGAAATGATTATATGAGGGTGTTTGTTGCGTATTCTGAATCGGGTCGGGTTTGTGACCCGAGAGAGTTTCGGGTCAAAACAGTTTTGGCACTCGGGTTTGATGTTGGGTTTTGGTTATCTTTTGTCTTGAATCTGAGTTGACCCATAGCTATTTAATTGTATTTCGCTTATCATTGGTCTCGGTTACAAAAAGGAAACCTATGTAAGGTTTGCCAAGAAATAAGTTAAGCCATGGTGTGTTTGACTTTTATTTTAACTGAGTATGTTTGATTTATTTTAGTCTAAATGAGGTTTTGGCTAACAGTTAACAATGACCAGGGAGTTATTTTGTTTGGTTAAAATTATGTAACATGTATTAGTATAACATAACTTTATTTGTCGGAATAGTGCTCTTGATACGTTTCGATATATATTTGGGGTTTGATACTTGATATTTGAATTTGGACTTGAATATTGCAATACCTTAGCTTGGATTTGGAATTTGATACTGAACCGTTATTGGACTTACGGTATTGGACGATGGATATTATTGGACATTTTGGGACAAGACGTTATAATATATTGGACTCGATAAGAATTTAATATATTAGACACGGATCTTACACAAAATATTCAATAAGGCCAAAGGCTAATATTTACGCGAGTGATAACGATAAATAAAACGTATAAAATATTGTAATAAAAATTCGGTTTATAAGTCTTGATGTCTTGGGAGATTGTACAAATGAACGTGTCATGCCGAATTTGGTAAATTTCTCTAAACTACTTTTATTTCAAAACCATTTAACTTTATAAAACCCGACAAGAACCCAAACTCATAATTTTATTAATTTATAAACCTTTGTTTACTAAAATACTAAGTCGAGTTTCGTTATAAAACTTAAGTAACCTTTTCAAACCTTATTGATTGTTCCCAAACTATTTTAGGGATATTGGGTAAATACCGAAACGTGCTAACTGAATTTTATTGAAATTTTCCCTTTGTCATTATTTCTTTGACTTTCTATGTTATTTCTCTTTCTCAACCCGAGTCCACGTCGCTACTTCCCTTGCTATTTTTTTTTAAATAATTTCTTCTTGTCATTTGTTTCTCAACTTGATTTCTTGTCAACACTTTCTTGACTATGTCGTTATTTATTCTCTTTGGCGTGAGTTACATTTTGAGTCAATGTTTTCTTACCACCACGCGAAACATAAAGCTTTCTTACAAAACATTGATACTAAACTTTTACAAGTAATGACATGAATAATCCACGAAACTATGACACATTGTCTTTTGTAGACTTTATTATTTCGCGAGCTATTTTCTGAGATAATCGTATGCGTATTAGGTTATGCCATCTCTATACCATTGTTCTCGTGATACCTATCTTCTGGGATTATCGTTGTGTTTAACTCTTGATGCCAGTTGTGTGAGTTGTGATCTCTACATTGCTGTGGCCAAGGTGAGTTCATAGCCCCTACTTTTACTGGTTTTACAAATGTTTTGGGGGAGAATATATGCTCGTTCATTTTAACTAAACTCAATGCTTTTCAAATGTTTATCATGTTGTGATCTACTGCTTTCACGAATTGGACAATATATGCATTTGACTGCGATTATGTGCTATGTGGTATAACTTTATTTTATGTGAGCAAGTATGCGCAACTGTTAACTCCGTTTGGAGCCGAAGCATTTGATAGTACTATCGGGGTAGCTCCTCTGTGCATCCTGACTGTTTGTCGGAAGACCTTTGTGGTGTGTACATCCTGACTGTATGTCGGAAGACCCTTGTGGGGTGTTGTTTCTATTGGCAGGTTCAGTTGTCGCAACAGTAGCTATTTCATTGCAATATGTACCTTATTGTGTAAATTTCAATTTGTGTGACTTGGCTTGAATGTGCGTAACTGTTTAGTGATGCATTCTTAGTGCATCCTTTGGGAATTGGCTCCCAGTACACTCTTTTAGGAAGTGGCACCCAGTCTATGTGTGGATCATTTATGCATGTTTGTAGTTTGAGATTTAGCTGTTGTTAGTTGGTTATGTGCTCACATTTGTACATCCTGTTCACTATTGTCCTATGCTACAATTCTTTTTCACAAACTCTATGAACTCACCAGCATAAGCTGACCGTTTTAGCATGTATTTTCAGGTTTAAGGCTTTAGCTCACTATTTGAAGGTGCTTGGCAAGGGGCATTGGTCATAGGCGACTCTGATATATATTTGGGACCGCTTTAATTGTTTTATGGGCCTATTTCCGCACTATTTTCATATCATGTAAACTTAATGTTTTTGATAATGAATTTTATTCTGAACACTTGAAACAAAAACCGTTCTTTGTACTTATGTTATGATACCAATTACGTAGCACCCCTACGACATGTATGCTTCCGCTGGACCCGAATTTTGGGGGTGTTACAGTTGGTATCAGAGCTTAGGTTATAGAGAACTGGGTATTTTTAAAACCTAGACTATAACCACTTTTGTGAAAACTTAACCCTATGACCACTACGTGCTTGCCTGCCAAGCTGATGCCTCGCGTAAGATTTTGTTTGAGGATATAATTGTTGAAACGTGTGCCTAACTATTGGATATTTTATACCGCCTATTTTAGCTACTCACTATAGCATTTCCATATGCTTATGCAAACACCATACCTGTCACAGAGTTACGCTATTTCCTTGCGTAATCTCATGAATTGATTCTGAGTTTTGGACGCTTGTCACGGTTTTGGGAATGATTTTGGATAAAAAGGACATATTACTAGTATAACTAAGCTGAGTATTTCAAAATTTATTGAACCTCGGGTGAATGTAGACTGATCACCTACATTCAACCAGGGATAGTGGGACATAGCCTGATCACCTATGTCCGACTCAGAGGTGAATTTTGTAATACAGGAATAGTTATAACAGGATTATGTCCTGGGTAGAGTTCGATTTTGGGAACTATGAGTTTTGTAAGCACACAAGCATTGAATACCAGGAAAGCTTACACTCACACACGACACGCTGGCATCACAACACCTCATGAATCGTAATGCTTCTGGCGCCGCTATGCGTCTCTACTTATGTTGGAATTCTTGACTGTCGCCATCGAGCGTAGTTCGCATTGGGTCGGGCTAGACCCGATTGGCATCATCTGAATATGAGCTGCTTATCGTCATAAGCTTCGCCGATTTTTTTGTAATCATTGAACTTGGTTTAGATTATCGTTTGGATCTGATTTTTGGCTTTGTCTTGATTTAATTTCTGGTTATATCTTGAGTTAACTTTTGACTACTTTGGATTTGGATCTTGATTACTTTCTCATGATTTTGGACCTCGTTTTGAACTTGAACTTGTCATTCAACCTCGTTCCATTGGTGATCTTGTCACAACTGCCTCTATCCTAAGCCCTGTGCTCGATCGATAATATTTATTTTCTCAATGGATGATATTCATATCGATGACGTTCAGTCCCCCAATCGATGATATTCGTTTTCTTAATCAAGGATGTTCATTTTCTCAAATCGATGCTATTCAACCATTGTGGTTTTAGCGACAACGTTCAATTGAGGTTGTACTTTCCACCTCCAACCTAGGTATCGTGCTGAATTGACCGGCTCCAACCGATTGCTAGTAGCAGTCAACATTCTCTTACAGAGTTGTACTCTGAATCTTCTAAATCTCTCAATCCGCATGGATTCTGTGCTTAACAGAATTCTTAAGATCTTGAGAAGTAACCCGAACCACGTTCCTTGGGACAAACAATCAAATCCTTCCCTCGTCCCTTGGAAATACCAATTATCTTTGCTTTCCTCTTATAGGATAATAAAATTGCTTTGCAATTAATTTACAAATTGTTGTCATCTTACAAAATGTTTTACTGCCACTTCACAAAAATCAAAATTTTGATTCTACCATTATTTTATAAAGGGAGAATCGTTTTCCCGTTATTTCACAAACCATTCTACGAAATTATTTCACAAAAACAATTTTATAAAATGTTTTGTTGCCTTGTTACAATATTATCAATCAAGAATGCAACCTTACTACTATCCTAAAAATCAAAATTTTGACCATGATGCTGTTTTAGAAACAATAAATTGTTTTCTCATTATCCTATAAGATGTTCCATACATCCTTTCACAAATCATTTGTGAATCAAATTGCTCACCTTTACGTGAAGAAGACCGTTCGAAGGTAAAAGAAGATGCAAGCTACTCGCAAATTGTTAGAAACACAGATGACGAAAAACTCTTGAATCCCCAGACATAGCCTTATGCTTAAAGCTTGTCGAAAAACCGAGTAATGGCCCGAAATTCATGTAGGAGACGTGAAGATAAATCCTCGTGCGTATACATTCATTCTTTTAAACCTTAACGGGTAACTCGAATGGAATCGTGAGGACACGATTCCGTTAAGGAGGTGAGTCTGTAACAACTCGTAATTTTCTTGACGAGTTCTATTGGGAGAAACGATCAATTATTCGGAGTTTGGCATTATTTGTAAGAAACTAGATATATTTATAGTCTTTCTGATCGGAAATAATGTTCTGAGCGCAATGGTGTAATTCCCGTGTCTTGAAGTTATCGTTTGTTAGTTTAAATATGCCCCGAAACACTAAACGTAAAAGATTTCAGAAATTACAGTTTCGATCCCTGAAGTTAAATTACACCCATGGACCCCCTAGTTCCTAAAACCTTTCAAATTGTTTTCTCATTTTCTTACAAGTTGGGGAGTATATAAACTCACAACTAATAACATTCTAGGGTTCATGTATCATTCTCACAAGCCTGCCTCTCTTCCTCCTCCTCACAAACCCTAACTTCTTCCTCCCCTTTTCAGCCGCCACCCGTAACGCCATCACCACCCATCACCGCCCTCTCCATCTTGCTATTCCTACCATTAAACATCACCACACAACCTTGTATTACCTCTTGGTTAACCGTACGTGCCTCGTGACCCCTGTACGCGCCGTTAAACACCACCACCTAACGCCATCGCCTTCATTTCTGATTTGTGATCATTGATGGGTCAAGATCAAGGGTAGATCGAAGTAAGTGGAGCTTGTTTGGTCGCATTCGGAGCTACACCACTGTCAACAGCAGCATCACCATCGTCGCCTCTCATCCTCGTCTTCTTTTCTCTCTTGTTTTCTGGGTATGGTAAAACGTAAACTCATGTTACACATCTCTTTGGTTCAAACCGATTTCTTATTTGTAATTTGATAATGATCGACTATGAGTTTATGTCATGTTTTCGTGGATATAAACTTGGATTAAAAACCAGATTTGAAAACTGTTAATATGGATTAATGTGGTAAGAAATGATTATATGAGGGTGTTTGTTGCGTATTCTGAATCGGGTCGGGTTTGTGACCCGAGAGAGTTTCGGGTCAAAACAGTTTTGGCACTCGGGTTTGATGTTGGGTTTTGGTTATCTTTTGTCTTGAATCTGAGTTGACCCATAGCTATTTAATTGTATTTCGCTTATCATTGGTCTCGGTTACAAAAAGGAAACCTATGTAAGGTTTGCCAAGAAATAAGTTAAGCCATGGTGTGTTTGACTTTTATTTTAACTGAGTATGTTTGATTTATTTTAGTCTAAATGAGGTTTTGGCTAACAGTTAACAATGACCAGGGTGTTATTTTGTTTGGTTAAAATTATTTAACATGTATTAGTATAACATAACTTTATTTGTCGGAATAGTGCTCTTGATACGTTTTGATATATATTTGGGGTTTGATACTTGATATTTGAATTTGGACTTGAATATTGCAATACCTTAGCTTGGATTTGGAATTTGATACTGAACCGTTATTGGACTTACGGTATTGGACGATGGATATTATTGGACATTTTGGGACAAGACGTTATAATATATTGGACTCGATAAGAATTTAATATATTAGACACGGATCTTACACAAAATATTCAATAAGGCCAAAGGCTAATATTTACGCGAGTGATAACGATAAATAAAACGTATAAAATATTGTAATAAAAATTCGGTTTATAAGTCTTGATGTCTTGGGAGATTGTACAAATGAACGTGTCATGCCGAATTTGGTAAATTTCTCTAAACTACTTTTATTTCAAAACCATTTAACTTTATAAAACCCGACAAGAACCCAAACTCATAATTTTATTAATTTATAAACCTTTGTTTACTAAAATACTAAGTCGAGTTTCGTTATAAAACTTAAGTAACCTTTTCAAACCTTATTGATTGTTCCCAAACTATTTTAGGGATATTGGGTAAATACCGAAACGTGCTAACTGAATTTTATTGAAATTTTCCCTTTGTCATTATTTCTTTGACTTTCTATGTTATTTCTCTTTCTCAACCCGAGTCCACGTCGCTACTTCCCTTGCTATTTTTTTTTTTAAATAATTTCTTCTTGTCATTTGTTTCTCAACTTGATTTCTTGTCAACACTTTCTTGACTATGTCGTTATTTATTCTCTTTGGCGTGAGTTACATTTTGAGTCAATGTTTTCTTACCACCACGCGAAACATAAAGCTTTCTTACAAAACATTGATACTAAACTTTTACAAGTAATGACATGAATAATCCACGAAACTATGACACATTGTCTTTTGTAGACTTTATTATTTCGCGAGCTATTTTCTGAGATAATCGTATGCGTATTAGGTTATGCCATCTCTATACCATTGTTCTCGTGATACCTATCTTCTGGGATTATCGTTGTGTTTAACTCTTGATGCCAGTTGTGTGAGTTGTGATCTCTACATTGCTGTAGCCAAGGTGAGTTCATAGCCCCTATTTTTACTGGTTTTACAAATGTTTTGGGGGAGAATATATGCTCGTTCATTTTAACTAAACTCAATGCTTTTCAAATGTTTATCATGCTGTGATCTACTGCTTTCACGAATTGGACAATATATGCGTTTGACTGCGATTATGTGCTATGTGGTATAACTTTATTTTATGTGAGCAAGTATGCGCAACTGTTAACTCCGTTTGCAGCCGAAGCATTTGATAGTACTATCGGGGTAGCTCCTCTGTGCATCCTGACTGTTTGTCGGAAGACCTTTGTGGTGTGTACATCCTGACTGTATGTCGGAAGACCCTTGTGGGGTGTTGTTTCTATTGGCAGGTTCAGTTGTCGCAACAGTAGCTATTTCATTGCAATATGTGCCTTATTGTGTAAATTTCAATTTATGTGATTTGGCTTGAATGTGCGTAACTGTTTAGTGATGCATTCTTAGTGCATCCTTTGGGAATTGGCTCCCAGTACACTCTTTTGGGAAGTGGCACCCAGTCTATGTGTGGATCATTTATGCATGTTTGCAGTTTGAGATTTAGCTGTTGTTAGTTGGTTATGTGCTCACATTTGTACATCCTGTTCACTATTGTCCTATGCTACAATTCTTTTTCACAAACTCCATTGGTCATAGGCGACTCTGATATATATTTGGGACCGCTTTAATTGTTTTATGGGCCTATTTCCGCACTATTTTCATATCATGTAAACTTAATGTTTTTGATAGTGAATTTTATTCTGAACACTTGAAACAAAAACCGTTCTTTGTACTTATGTTATGATACCAATTACGTAGCACCCCTACGACATGTATGCTTCCGCTGGACCCGAATTTTGGGGGTGTTACAATATATTATTAAAAACTTTGAAATATACTAACATACAATAAATGACGTCTCACCTCAATTGAACAAGATAGTTAAAAAAAGATGAAAGCAAGAAAAATAAACATAACATATAATTTAAAACCTAACATATAACTAAAGATTATCACTACGCAAATACAAGCCGAATGACCCATCCAAAAAAGTAAATTAATTAATATGATGTAAAATAATTGAATGTCAAGAATCATCTACAAACGTTTGGGCAATTATATTGTCTACTAGTTAGGTAGGCTTGCATGCATGATGTATGTTTATGTAAAATAAATGAAAAACAAATTAAATTTATTAGTTATCACCATCGTGACAGCAGTACTATAACCATAAACTATAAAACAATGTTGAGTCATGAGATAAACGCATTGACTTAGAAAAATAAATAAATAAATAAACAAATTGAAGGAAAAAGTGCTGGAGCAAAGGGATAAGCAGTTGGCGCTGAAGAAAAAAAAGCGGAGCAAGAAGACAGAAGATTGGCAATGGAAGAACAAAAGCTTGAATTTTAGCGTCAAAAGAAATATCAAAAAGACCTCATCTTCTATTTCAAACCAATCGATCCATCTTTGCCCGCATTTCAACGACAAAAAATACAATAACTCAAAGACTCGATCAAAGAACAATATAACCTAAATGATTAGTTTTTATGTTGTAATGTTTTAATAAGTGTTGTAATGTTTTTATTTTAGTTGAATTAGTATGTAATGTTTTAATTATAAATGAAATTTTAGTTTGTGTTAAAAATGTTTAAAAAAAAATGAACTTGGTCGCCCTTACTGTGACACTGAATCGCCTGCAGGTCGCTGAAGAGAGAAAGCTGACGTGGCAGAAAAAGTAAGAGGGATTGACTCTTTTAATAAGTCCTTATTGCATGTAGCCTAATTACCTCAACAAGAAAAGGATGACATATGTTTTACGATGCATTATGCCATGAATGATGACATATGGATAGTGACGTCATATTATTAGTTTTCATAACACTGCCTACCTTTGTTGAACAGGTTAACAACTTAACACGACCAATTCAAGGAAAACAATTTACAATAACTTTTTGGTTTCAGACTAAAGTTTGTCTTAATTTTCCAGTGTAATTCAAAGTTCAGGTTAATAAAATAATTCTTCAATAATCTTCATGTATAGTATGTCTTGTTCATTTGTATGTGTGAATTTAAATACGGTTAAGACTACATACAATTAGATGATTGTGCTACTTTCTCTTAACATGTTGACACGAAAAAGTAAAATATTAATATATATGTTTTTTGAAATGCAATATATTATTAAGAACTTCGAAATATACTAACATACAATAAATGACGTCTCACCTCAATTGAACAAGATAGTTAAAAAAAGATGAAAGCAAGAAAAGTAAACATAACATGTAATTAAAACAGAAACCTAACATAAAACTAAAGATTATCACTACGAATACAAGCCGAATGACCCATCCAAAAACGTAAATTAATTAATATGATGTAAAAAAATTGAATGTCAAGAATCATCTACAAACGTTTGGGCAATTATATTGTCTACTAGTTAGGTAGGCTTGCATGGATGATGTATGTTTATGTAAAATAAATGAAAAACAAATTAAATTTATTAATTATCACCATCGTGACAGCAGTACTATAACCATAAACTATAAGACAATGTTGAGTCATGAGATAAACGCATTGACTAAGAAAAAAAATAAATAAATAAACAAATACTCGATCATTGTGTTCACACACGTTAAACGCCATACATTCACACAACTTAAGGGAAGAAGAAAAAAGACAAGAAAAATTGTCAAATTTTATAAAAAATGACAAAAAAATAATTAAAATGCTTATATAAGGACTTGTTAGCTCTAGTAAACGTAGAGCCAAGCACCAAAGAGTGAGAGTCAAATGTCATGCACCTAAATTAGACTTGATCACACCTGCATATCGCCTTTCCTTGCGAACTACTGAAATCATCGCAATATAGTAAGGAAGATGAGGCAAATTTGCTGCTCCGTTATTTCTGCAGTCGTCTTTCGATTACTCTTTGCGTTCATCATGCTCGAGCTTGGAGTTGGTCCGTACCATGAAGTTTTTCATAATCTATAGTGATCTTTGTTTTTTTAACTTCAAGATGTCTTTTTAATTAACAGAAAATCACCGGCTATCGATCTCTATTATGTTACTGACGAGACTTGAACCCAACCTCTTGGTTACTGGACAACTCACACATCGTTGGGCCAAAGGCCTTTAGTTTCAAATTGTTAATTAATTATGTGAATATGCATGTGCAGTTGGGGCAACACTTGGAGCAATAGCTGGAGTAGCGATAGGATGGAGTCCTGAGACAAGGTGCATGCAAAATGCAATTATAGGAGCAGTATCAGGGACGGCTTTGTCTTATAAGCTCACTAAAACTACCTTTGATCATTTGAATTCTGATGATGACGATGGACTTGGCCTTGCCGTTAATCTGGTGAGTAAATATGTTGAAACTTGATTCAGTATAATCTTAGCAACAAGAAATCCTTTTCTAATTAGTGGATTCATCAATATTATAGGTTATTTTTTTTTGGGTAAAAGGGCCTTAAACCCCTGTAAATATATCCAAAAATCAATGAAAGTACAATTGACATGGACGTACATCCCATGTCCTCTGCCCGTTACATAGGCGATATGACTCAACATATGTAACTAAGCTACAAACATCTGCTAAGCGCAGAAATAACCCTACACTGCTAAACAAACAGAATAGAAACCAAATTACATTTAAATAAACAATCTAAATGTAAGAAAACCAGGTTCATTGAACCACTTCCACAGTGAGCAACTCCGTCTTCAATGTTCTTTATTGCTTGACCTGCGAGTGCACCACCAACTTCCAGCAACACAATCGATGGCCAAAGGTCACCAAAGCATCACGACTGTGTCACCAATGCATCACGACTAGACTAGAGCGCACCCTTGAGGACCGCCCCCCACCCTAGCCGCACCGTGCCTTACCACCAACAATCCTAACCACAGTAACAATCCTTACCAATGCATGTACCATATCAATCAGATAACATCACCGTCCAACAAATCATGCAGGTAGACATACTTAATCATCAGCCAGTTGCACACAAGACGAACCAAGGAGCTCGTTGAATGAATAACATGGTGAACCCTAACAAACAGATCCACCAAAACGCAGCCATGATGATACACGACCAAATAAACACCACTCTCTCTAAACCCACTTCCTTAAACGAACATGACCTCATCCAACAAGACCAACATGCAGGTATATACCACTTCCAAAAAACGATCAGTAGATAAGAAACCCTAAATAAGGGTTTCGACAATGAAGCACAATCCCAAAATCGATACAAAAAATTGATTAAGGATCATCAAACCAGAACCAATAACAAGTAAAAACCAATTAAGGTTTTATAAATCATATGCACAAACCACAAACAGATCATCCCATATATATAGCAAATCGGTTTAAAACCGACATATACCAATCAGGATAAAAGGAACGATTAAAACCCTAAATAATAACGATTCACGATTGAGGATACAGATTAGGGTTTCGGCAATAACTAAGGACGACTTATATATAAAATTTGTGATAACCGACTCAACCCTAACCAGAAAAGAGTCGATCAGTCACAAATATGGATAGTAAGATCACTTCCAGCCGCCACCTACAAGAAAACACAACCAAGAAACCGATTGCATACCAATAAACAGAGATTCAGAGGTAGAGAGATGATTTCAGTGGTTGTTAATGGCCGGAAAATAGAAGGGTGGGTGGCGGCTGATCGCCCCTAGAGAGAGAGAAGTTTAGGGTTTTTTGGGTTGTGACTCAATATTATAGGTTATGATTATATATGGACATCTGGAGAAAATACTTGATGGTGATGAACACAAAATCATTGGATTCAATAAGGTAATTGTTATATTATATAGTTTCATATTTCATATGTGATAATTGAGTGTTTATTTTTCTTTTTGAAGCATCAAAAGTTTTATTGATCGGTACGTACAAAAATTAGCCCCTAGCGAGAAGCTAAAGGGATACAACTGGAAATAAGAACCAACACAAAGAAAATAAATAAATAAATAAATAAATCTTATCATATGTGTGCATGATAATTCGTAAGTGTGTGCTAGTGTTCGGCCACCATATGCCATTTAATATCGCATATAGGTTAAGTCGTAAATGCCTTTCTTTTTTTCTTCTTCTTCTTTATTTTTTATTTTATTTTATTTTTATTTATTTATTTATTTTTGGTAAATATGGAGAACTTTCTTTGTATTGTTCAGAATTTCGGGTTTTCACTTGTATGAGCTCAACTTTGCACAAACTAGGTTTTATGTTGTCATTCTTCAACAATTACACGACGAAATCTGACTCCTAACATTGTATCCCACACACATTAACTTGCCGTCTAGCTAGCTATTACTTGACCGCTCGGAAAACTTGTTAGCTAATGCAACAGATATAAGGGTTATTGTCATCAAAGAGACACTTACTTTTTATCAATGATCATATCCCTTTTGATGATAAAACTTTTATTGTCCATTTTCGTTATTATACTTGCCGGTTAAAATCTGTATTTTTTTGTCCTGTTTTATTAAGTAGATGTGTATTTTATGACAATAACCCCTATAGATACTATGTGCCCAAGATTTAGTAAGAGGGTGTGCTATATCTTGAAGTTTATTAATTTCTCATTGTGGGATGTTCATGGCTTCATCTGTTATTTTGAGCTTGTCGTGTACCTTATGCACTACAACAATGATATGTATCATGTTTGTGCTATTTGATCTCCAGGCTCCTTTTCGCAAAGGTTATTCATTGGAATGGACGGAATCCTATTGGTCCTGGAAACATTGTGACTACTGATGAGTATGCTTAGATTTTTAAAGTTTGATACGACTCATATAGTTGAATGGTGGTGATGAAGATCCTTCCTGCGCATGTGTATGTCGTTTCATAGAAGCATCTTTTATGTCTTTTAAGTTTTGATTCTTCAGTAATTATTGCAATCCGTCTTAATCTTTGCAATATAATATAGCCGTTGTATCATTGTCAAAAAAGTATAAAAAAAAAAAATACTGATAAACCTTATAAGGCGGCCAGGCGGGATAAGACCTATGGTGAAAGTTGAATGTATAGTATCATGTTTTTTGTCGAAGTTTTGCTATTTGTAAGAATTGAATATTGTAAATCCCTAGCATCACCATGATATTTAGTTGCAGCATTATAACAACTCAATTTTCAAATGACCATGTACAGCCAATCTTTTAGAGCAAATCGATCATCACCAACACCAACTAGCCACATTATCATTCAAGTTTATAATCTTACAGCAAAGGCTGTCATGTCATCTCATGACACCTTGTTTGGTGTCACGGGTCATGTCACATCAGCTTTAACAACCAATTTAAAATTGCAGGGTTTTTCTTAATTATTCAGGTTTATCAGCTTTTGCTCAAGTAGTAGATTGTCTCTCAACTCAGTGTGAAAATTTATGTAAATTGTAAGATGATACGAGAATCTTATATACTAGATGAGTGCCCGTGCATAACAACGTGATTTTATAGCGACAGATAGTTTATTGATAAAAAAAGTTTATAGGTTATAAACGAAAAATAATAAAAGTTTGAAGATTTGGGAATTTAACATAATGTTTTGAAACCTGTTTTGACCCGGGTGGTTCAACCGGTTGAACCGTTTCAGTCAAAAAATGGGTCGATTTAAACTGGGTCAACTTGCTAGGTTGGGTCGAAAACGGGGCAAATTAAACTGGGTCAACCCGTCCGGGTTTGAAGCGTCCCGGGGTCAACCCGGTTTTTGTTTTAATTGGTTGTATTTAATTTGATAGATATGTTTTTAATTAGTTGTACAATGTGAATAAATCATTGTACTTTTAAGTAATTGATAATGTTTTGAAACCCGGTTCGACCCGGGTAGTTCAACCAGTTGAACCGTTCCGGTCAAAAAACGGGTCGATTTAAACCGGGTCAACTTGCTAGGTTGGGTCGAAAATGGGTCAAATTAAACCGGGTCAACCCGCCGTGTTTGAAGCGTCCCGGGTCAACCGGTTTGTGTTTTAATTAGTTGTATTTAATTTGGTAGATATGTTTTTTAATTAGTTGTACAATGTGAATAAATCATTAGACTTTTAAGTAATGAGGTGTTTTAATAAGAGTATTAAATGCATTTCAATATTTTCCTATATACATTTTTCAACATTTCACAGTATTGACTATTCCACTTTTCCACTTTTTATCTTTGACCATTTTTACATTATAGATAGTATAGATTACGGATGAGGCCATATATTGTCAATCACATATTAACGAACTTTGATAAACTCTCACAAGGTGATTGAAAAAGGATTGTTTTCGGTATTGCAATACTTAAAAGGAGGTGATTTACGTGCAATTTTTTCATCCATAGACCATCAAAAGTATACATATCGACTCTTTTGCCTTTACCCTAGTTAATGGTGCATATGTTTAGCATTTATATGGTAATCGAAGAGTTGTAGATCAACCACGCTTTGCATATTGATTGTTGTATATTTAGTGGTGTTGCAAAAATCGGCCAACTCGGCTGATTAATCGGTGATTACTAGGTAATCGGCCTTCTACCTTGTTGATTTTTAAAAATCATGAAATCGGTCTGGTAAAAAAATCCGCCACTAATCGGTCAAAAATCGGCCTAATTAGTCAAAAATCGGACTAATCGGTCAAAAATCAGACTAATCAGCCAAATTGTCTTAATCAGTCAACTTTTAAAAATTTATTAATTTATTCATTTTACTTAAGTTGGGATTATTTATTTCACTTATAACACACAAGTTAAGATCTTTAGTTTAGCGTATACAAATATCCAAAACTTGCATGAAATGCTAATCCGACTAATTGCTGATTAATCCCGCCTAAATTGATTAATCATTACAAGATAGTCGACCCCTCGAGTACCGATTCACAATTTTTGCAACATTGAGATTAATATAACAACTCATATAAACTAATCATGCTACCTCCTGTCTTAGGTTTTATTTATGCGTTTTTTAAGTCATCCAATATTTATTTTTGGCGTGAAAATTACTGCAGAGGCCACTGTGTGAAGTGGTTGCCTCGCAGTGGGTTGGTTTTTTTATTCCCTATGAGGCCACTTAAATCGCTGCAATGCTACAGCGAAATACATTCCCTACACGTGTCGCCTCCTCATTAATTCTATAAAAAAAACAAAAAAAAGTTGTATTTCACATATAAGTTGCAGCGAAATACAAATAAAAAAGGACCCACTTGACATCTCTCCTCTTTTTGATCCCACTTTAATAATAAAAAAATATATATATGAGTACTTCACCTTAAAGTTGCAGCGAAATACAATAAATATGGACCCGCTTCTTCTATTTCCTACTTTTTGGGCCCACTTATATATATATATATATATATATATATATATATATATATATATATATATATATATATATATATATACACGTGTGTGTGTGTGTATGTGTGTGTATTTCCTCTCCCATTTGCAGTGAAATACATCTATTAAAAAATTAATTGTATTAAAAAATCTGGTTCAACTTTATGCGAAATTAGTTATTTAATTTTAGGGTTATGTTTTATTGCTTTTGGTTTGTAAGATTAAGGGATTAGGCTTTTTTTTTTTTTTTTTTTTTTTTTTTTTTTTTTTTTTTTTAGATGTATGTGATGTATAAAATTGTACTCATTGTCACGTCTTAACACAACTATGAAAATGATTTGTAATTACACATTTTGCGAATTTTGGTTTAGGAAAGTACGACAACATTTATCCAACAACATTAAGAAAGAAGGAATATATTACAGGATACGTAAATTACATTACATAGTAAGTTGAAAATATTAAAAACACATATATGTTGGGCCAAGTGGGTCAAGTGGGTCCCCATTGGGAGGATAGATGGTATTTCGCTACAAATTTGATGTGAAATAGTTTTTATTTTTATTTTTTTTAAATCGGTACTATGTTGGGCCAAGTGGGTCCCCATTGGGGGAGAGATGGTATTTCGCTGCAACATATATGTGAAGTACTTATATATATATATATATATATATATATATATATATATATATATATATATATATATATATATATATATTAATTATTAAAGTGGGACCAAAAGAGGAGAGAGATGAAGTGGACCCCTTTAAGTTGTATTTCGCTGCAACTTATATGTGAAATACAAGTTTTTTTGTTATTTTTTTTAGAATTAACGAGAGGGCAACACGTGTAAAGTTTGTATTTCCCTGCAGGCTTGCAGCGATTTAAGTGGCCTTATAGGGAATAAAAAAAACCAACCTACTGCGAGGCAACCACTTCACACAGTGGCCTCTGCAGTAATTTTCGCATTTTTGGCAGGTTACAAATATAGTACAAGTAATAATTACTAGCTTGGTCAACCTGTTTACAAAAATAATAAATAAAATAAATACTAATTTACAACATTAAATAAAAACATAGACGAACAGCTACTTAACTATGCAATAAAAATAAGTCAATATACTGTTTATAATTTCTAGCAGTTTACAAGTTATTGATTTAGCTAGCTAGTACGCCACTAATAAAGAGAGATGATTGTTCGTCGTATAGTAGAGTCCAGTCCATAGTATCTTTGTATGGGTTAAGGCCCGAGGTCTAGAATATTCTTGTATTAGTATTTATATACCGGCTTATGATCATTAATAATATAACGATTCTCATTATCCTTCATGGTATCAAAGCCTTACTCAAATTCGATCCTTTAGTAACCCTAATTTTTTTTTACTGTTGATCGTTGGCTCCAATTTGATAGTCAGTCGACATAACTTTTGGTGTGGTTTAATAGTCGATCGTTGGTTCTTGTTTGGTAACCAGTCGACAGGTACTTTTGTTGGTTCCCTTTTACTTGTCTTCCAATGAGTTGGTCACTCTTCAAAATCTTTTGGCTAAGCTTGGCGTTCAAGGTGTTATGGGGGGGCAATATGTCGTTCTCCAGCAATAATAATCATGCTCAAAGTAACAATTCTAATTCACCAATAGCATGTTTTACTACCCCACCTGGTTTTGGCAATCCAGCCCAGTCCATGAACTTCACGAGGCCCATTAATCAATATGGGGAAGGTTCGTTTGTACCGGGGGTTCACACATCGGGGGAGGTCATGTCACAGCGAGTTCACATTGGCAGGGGGGTCAAGGGGGTTCGTTCCATTCACAGCAAGGGGGTCAAGGGGGTTTAACGCATGGTCACTGTTCATCAGGGGGTTCCATGGAGGGTTCAATTCCAGGTCAGGGTTCATCAGGGGGTTCACAGCTAGTTCAACCTTTCAAAGGGGGTTCTATTGGTATGGCAGGGGGTTTACAACAAGGGGGCTCTTATCCAGGAGGTCATGAAACTCTTTTACCACAAGCATTTACTACTGAAACACTTCCTGATCCTGCCGTAGGCAACTGGAATATGGACACAGGTGTGTCCTCTCATATTAATGATGATATCAATTGTCTAAATGATGTTTTTAATTCGTGCATTTATCCCTCTGTTGTGGTTGGTGATGGGCATTTTATTCCCGTTATCAACTCTGGCCATAGCATTTTGCCTACTCCTACACGTCCTCTTCATTTAAATAATGTCTTAATTACTCCTAACATTGTTAAAAACTTGATCTCTGTTCGTCAATTCGTTCGTGATAATTATTGTACAGTTGAATTTGACCCTTTTGGTTTTTCTGTTAAGGAGTTTCAAACACGTCGGGTGCTGCTCCGCTATGATAGCAATGGAGATCTTTACCCAGTCACTAAGCCTTCCACCATTTCGCATGCGTTTCTAGCGAGTCAGTATACGTGGCATCAGCGACTTGGATATCCAGGAAGAGAAGTGCTACGTCGTGTTCTTTCAAGTAGTTCAATTTCTTGTAATAAAGAGAAGTCTCCCGTTCTTTGTCATGCTTGTCAGCTTGGCAAACACGTGAAACTTCCGTTTGTTAGTTCTAATAGTTTGGTTAAGTCGTCTTTTGATATTGTACACTCGGACTTGTGGACTTCCCCAATTCCGAGTCTTTCTGGTTTCAAATATTATGTCTTGTTTTTGGATCATTATTCTCAGTTTGTTTGGGTTTATCCTTTAGTTAATAAATCTGATGTTTTGTCTAAATTTATTTTGTTTCGTAGCTTTGTTCGTATTCAATTTAAATTTGAAATTAAGTCTTTTCAATGTGACCATGGTGGGGAATTTGATAACCAAGCCTTTCATCAACTCTTTTCAGATAATGGGATTCAATTTCGCTTTTCTTGTCCTCGTACTTCTCAACAAAACGGGAAATCTGAAAGGATGATTAGAACTATCAATAACCTTATCCGTACCTTGTTGTTTCAAGCACATCTTCCTCCTAATTATTGGACTGAGGCTCTTAATATGGTTGTTTATCTTTTAAATATCTTACCATCACGTGCCATTGACAATGAAGTTCCCTTTACACGCCTTTTTTGGTTTAAAACCTGACTATAGTCTTTTGCGTACCTTTGGGTGTCTTTGTTATCCTCACATTGATACTAATAACAAACTTGGTGCACGGGCCACACCTTCACTTTTCTTAGGTCATGCCACCAATCATTGTGGTTATCGTTGTTTAGATTTGAACACCAATAAAATTATTCTTTCACGCCATGTTACCTTTTATGAGACTATTTTCCCGTTTTCCAAAATGACATCTCCTACCACCACTCCCACTGCCAGTTCTTCTTATGCATTTTTGAATGACTCATCTAATGTCATTTCTAATTTTCTGAGATTATCTCCCACCAAAACACCTACCGCTCCTACACCTGATGCACCTGTTAAGCCTCTCAGTCCATCTCCTGCACCTACACCAACGCCACAAACGCCACAAATACCAGATTCACCTATACCACAAATGCCACAAGCACCTGATCCTCCAATTCCACAGCCCACTGGTTCGATTCACCCCGTGGTCACACGTGCTCGTGTCGGGACTACTCGTCCCAATCCTCGTTATGTTGGTCACGTGTCTACGATTTCTCCTTTACCTCGGTCTCCTAGTGATGCGTTTTGTAATCCCAATTGGCAAAATGCTATGTGTGATGAACATGATGCACTTATTAAAAACAAAACTTGGATTCTTGTACCAAAACCCCCAGATGCGAATGTTATCCGTAGTATGTGGCTGTTTCGTCACAAGTATTTAGCAGATGACACTCTTAGTCGATATAAGGCTCGTCTTGTGGCCAATGGTAGTAATCAGATAGAGGGTGTGGATGTTGATAAGACTTTTAGCCCGGTTGTTAAACCCGACACTATTAGGACGGTTCTTAGTTTAGCTATTTCTCAACATTGGCCAGTACATCAGCTGGATGTCAAGAATGCTTTTTTACATGGGGATTTGGCAGAAACTGTTTATATCTATCAGCCACCTGGGTTTCGTGATCCTGTTCATCCTGATTATGTATGTTCATTGCAGCGTTCACTGTATGGTCTTAAGCAGGCTCCTCGGGCGTGGTTTCAGCGCTTTGCAACTTACATCACTACTGTTAGCTTTTCTCCTAGTCGTTGTGACTCATCGTTATTTATTTATAAACAGGGTGATGATACTGCATTTTTGTTACTTTATGTGGATGATATTGTGCTCACTGCTTCGTCTAATGGTTTATGATAGCAGATCATTGCTTCTTTACATAAGGAGTTTGCCATGACAGATTTGGGTGCTCTTAATTATTTCTTGGGTGTTTCAGTTACGCGTGACTCTTCTGGTATGTTTTTGTCACAGCGCAAGTATGTTATAGAGATATTGGAGCGTGCACACATGATTGGTTGTAACCCTTCTCGGACTCCTGTTGACACAGAGTCTAAATTTGGTGATGATGGTGATCCGGTTTTTGATCCTAAGTTATATCGGAGTCTTGCTGGTTCTCTACAGTATCTTACATTCACTAGACCTGATATTTCCTATGTCGTACAGCAGGTTTGTTTATATATGCATGATACTCGAGATCCTCATTTCAATGCTCTCAAGCGGATTTTGTGGTATGTTCGGGGTACATTAGACTATGGTTTGCAGTTATTTTCCTCATCAACTTCTTCATTGGTTGCTTATTCTGATACTGATTGGGCTGGCTGCCCTACTACTAGGAGATCAACTTCAGGCCATTGTGTTTTTCTAGGCAACAATCTCCTATCCTGGTCCTCTAAGCGCCAACCGACGATTTCTCGTTCCAGTGCTAAGGCAGAATATCGTGGGGTTGCCAATGTTGTTGCTGAGACGTGTTGGTTGAGGAATCTTTTGCGTGAGTTGCACACACTGATGAGGCGAAAAATGATCCATTTTTAGGGGGTCATTTAAGCCCGAATTCGAATTTATTTGATCAAATATTGCCCTAAATCGTTCCTTTTGTGATTTTAGATACTTTGGGAGTGAAATCTGGAAAAGGAAGCAATTCGGACGTTTTTGGAGCATAAAAGTGATGAAAACGCCAAAGTCTTAATTTTCCATGCTGGGAACAGTAGGTGACGGCGTCAAGAGCAACTCCTTGACGGCGTCAAGAGCAAAATTCCATGACGGTCCAGTAGAGATTTGACGGCGTCATGAAGATAGGGCGTCAAGAGTAAAAAGTCATGACGGCCTGGAAATGATTAATACTTGACGGCGTCAAATGTAGATCAAGGCAGTCCGAGGAGAGTTTTGGCGGCGAGGTGACGGCGTCACCAAATTGGTCTTGACGCCGTCAGACCCATTTTTCTATATATAGTTTTCCAATTTTTCACATTAAAAGAGAGAAGTTTTGGGAGAAACCCTAGGTACGATTTTGGTGTAACTTTACAGGTTTTTCAAGGGTTCCAACCCCTTGATACCTTGCATGCTTAATCAAGATAAGTGTTCTTCTAATTCAATCAATATGTCTATGTGTTGGTTGTCTATATCTTGTTCTTGTCTTAATTCTATCATGCTAGGCTATATCTATCTTGTGTTTGCTTAGATCTAATGAAACCTAGATGTTAATTATGTGTTGATTACTTGTTTATTCTTGTCTTGGATGAATGATTTATATGTTAGGCTTAAGAAAACTGGCAGATCTCCAATTGGTAACATGCTTGAACGTCTTAAGAAACATGAACCGACGCGCACTAGGTCTTTATTGGTTGTATTTAATGCATGAGCCACTGTTTACAATCCCTATAGTTGTGCTGGGCATGGTGTAGGAGGAGATAAGAGCTCATAGAATTGGGGAGTTAAGTGTGCCACCCCATGAATGGTATTAAGGAATACGATCCGTCATCCATGCAATTATAACAAGTAATTAACGTGTAAAAGATATCTAGGGAGTAGTGAAATCTAAGTAAACACATTTTCTCCAATTACTGCTCACAACCTTAGTATAATTTAGTTTATTTTCATTTCTAGTATTTTATTTTGATTGCATCTTAGTATTGGGTTAGTTGATTAGCAACTAATTCAGCCCAAATCCTTCAAACCCGAGAATTTTACTTGCTTTCCATAAAATATAAAAATACAAAAAATAATCTTCCCTCACCTTTAGAACTAGTATTTAGGTTTTCTAATCCTAGCGACACTATTCCTAGCTGAACGATCAATCCCCCGGTACTTGTCACTATACTATACTACAACGATCAGGTACACTGCCTGGTGGGGGTTGTAAGCTTCTCAAGATCCCTTGAGAGGTAAAGCCTGGTGCGATTCACACGTATCACACACCTTCTTCTGCTACACTGGTCTACTGTGATAATGTTACTACTGTTTACTTATCTTCTAATCCGGTTCAGCATCAACGTACGAAACATATAGAGATTGATATTAATTTTGTAAGGGATTTGGTTACGGCTGGGCAAGTTAGAGTGCTTCATGTTCCATCGCGCTATCAGTATGCAGATATTTTTACCAAGGGTTTACTGTATGCGTTGTTTCAGGAGTTTAGGACCGGTTTGAGTGTCCGGTGTCCTCCCGCTCCAACTGCGGGAGAGTGTTAGTCGTATAGTAAAGTCCAGTCCATAGTATCTTTGTATGGGCTAAGGCCCGATGTTTAGAATATTCTTGTATTGGTATTTATATACCGGCTTATGATCATTAATAATATAACGATTCACATTATCCTTTAATGATTTGCATACCGCATAAAATAATTCGGACACTCTAATTTAGTATGTTTGAACATTTATACCCTTACAATTACCTTTACATTTTCACCTATGTGAATGTATAAATATTCATAATTAAAGTGCCTCAATCATTTAGTTGAGTGTGTAAATCATCTCCCATTAATAAAGGTGTTTCTTGAAGTATGATGTATAGGTTAGTTTATTTTAAAATCTTATTTTCATCGACCAAACACATTAGACGAGACAAGTAATCATACATAACGAAGAGATTTTAAAGTGGTAAATTATTTAAGCCTGATTAAAAACTGATTAAGTCTTAGTTTTCCCACTTGAACCAACCGAGCTATAAGCCTGAAAAATAAACCAAAATGTGAACTGTGACTCAATTTGGGTTTACACCAAAGAATTCCATATCCGCAACGACTAGACTCTCTCCTCGGAGTTTTCGGTTATAAACTTAAACAGCTTTTAAGTTGTTAAAAATACAGGTTAATTTGCTACATATTTTTTCTGAAATCACTAGCTTATATGTGTAGGGCCCCCTTTAAAAAAAAGCTTTATTTACCCTTCATATTAATAGAACTGATCACAAAACAAATTTTCACAACTAAATATAGTCAAAGCTTAATCATAAGTCCTTAAGCCTCTCCACTTACCTGTCACTACTTAGTTTTGAATTTACTAATAATAAACGTATATCGCACAAATAGCATAAATATGATTCTTGAAAGGTATAAATTCAAAACTAGTTCTGCTGGCAACAACAGCAAACCACGAACTTAAGCCAAAATTTATTAGCTAATAATTTATTAGTAATAATTCACTGGTACTAATATGTCATTCTCATTCCCCTTGTAACTACTCCCGTTTGACAAAACACATGGAGTGGTCCTATCTGTAGTATAAAATTCCTCAAAATAGCCACCTCATTTTATGCATTAAGTACGTGGATGGTGGATCCTTAAATCTGGAAGCTAAAGTAAACTGCAAAAGCCATCTACATGGTTTGGTTAAATTGCATGTAGCCATGTACAATCTTTGCAACTTCGTATATGGTGCAGATGTAGTAGTGTTAGTAAGTAATTTTGTTGTGCATATATCATCTATGGCGTGACTGCGACTGCACTTTCAAAGTTCATTTGTTTTCATACTAGGAACGATAATTGCATGGTAAAATTTCACACTAAAACTACGCAAGCCCTTTCAAAATTATACTCGACTACCCCCTATAACTTTGCCAAACCACAAACACAGTTTCTACGTACAATTTCACACTAAAACTACGCAAGCACTTTTAATGGTTTGCTTTTATGACGCATTGAACGTGACGTCAATAATTTTTGTCATAACATGACCAACGACAAAAAATATTATTATAAAATTCTTTGGTTCTAGACTCAAGTTTGTCTACTTCTTTAGTGTAACTTTGACAAAAAGACATGAATTTTTTTTTCCATATTTCATGTATATGATATGTGAGTTAATGTGTGTTTAAATATGAGCATCCACTATAAAATGTTATATTAATATATTTATAAAACATAAAAAAATTTATCTCTCATAAAAAATAACCTGAATTCATTTCATATTTATATGGCATGAAATATTTTAATTCTTAAATTTTTCATAAACTTAACACAACTGATGCATGTATAATTTGAAACATTTATAAAATTGTAACATAATTTTACCATAGTAAGAAAATGTTTATAGAATCAGATGTTTTATGATTTAACTACATATATATAATGACTTGAAACGCTAATAAAATTCTATAGAATTTAACCACAATGGACAGTGGCGGAGCCAGGAGCCAAGTTTAGGGGTAGCGAAATACGAAAATTTGTTTAGGGGTAGCGAAAATTTGTTTCAGGGGTAGCGAAATCGCCAAAAAATGGCCAAAAATCGCTAAAATTACACTACCGGGTAAAAGTTCAGGGGTAGCGACCGCTACCCCTGGCTTACACATGCCTCCGCCCCTGACAATGGATGTCTTAAGGTTAAGACTGCATTAAGCTAAATATATAATTGTGCTCGGTTTTTTTAGCATATCTACGCAGACAAAAGTATATTAATCAATATGATATGAAATAATTGAGTGCCGGGAATCTATCTACAAATTTTTGGGTATTTATAAATTCTAATTTTAATTCTTACTATTTATGCACTATTCTGCAAAAAGATATATATATATATATATATATATATATATATATATATATATATATATATATATATATATATATATATATATATATTAGGTGGAAAAGCTAAAATATATATTTTAGGTGGAAAAGCTAAAAAGATATATATGTGCAAAAAAGTTTCTCTTGGTTGTTATAATCTTTCCCATTTGTTTCAATTAGCAAATGATACGGGGTATTATATTTCAGGTGGAAAAGCTTCTTTATTTGTCTTAAGTTGTGTGAATGCATGGAACTTAGCTTTTGTGAAACACGTTGTAGAGTATCATCGTGATCGGTAATGGGATGACACAACATTGTTTATGTAGTTATTTCTTTTTTTTTTCCACGTCATAGCATCTATTTACTTTTTCATTAATTAGTACATCTGCCAGCTAATGGATGACTTTAACTATAAAAAAGTCCATTAATTAATTAAGAGTAACTACTTTTCTAGATCTGTTATAAGATATTACTAGCAAAGTATCTACGAATTGCAGTAACGGATAATGTATAATTAAAGTTTTCAGCAAACTATGTCCTTATATTATGTGTTTTCTCACTTTCTGTGACAAAACATTTACAGATAGGGGTAAAGCTAAAGATACGCAACATATTTGTTCAAATAAACACAAGTACGCAACGTACTTAGTAAAGTGTTAAACGTACGCAACATATTTTCAAAAAATGGTCGATCTACGCAATATGACCTGCTGGCAGCAGGTTACCAGGTTACCTAAGTTTAAAAGTTACACCTTTGATCCCTAAACTGTCTCATATCTCGCGTACATGATCCTATTTTAGTCCTATTTACCAGCGTTACACCGTTAGTCCCCAAACGTTACACCGTTAGTCCTATTTACCAGCGTTACACCGTTAGTCCCCAAACGTTACACCGTTAGTCCTATTTAGTTACACCGTTAGTCCCCAAAAATATATACTCCCTCCGTCCCAAATTATAAGTCCACTTTTATATTTTACAAAGTTTAAGAAAAGTGGGGCCCTTAGAATACTAACCAATAAAAATTTATTCTCACCCACTTACAAGCATTCTCATTGGTTAAAATTAAAAGTGGACATATAATTTGGGACAACCCAAATTGATAAAATGGACTTATAAAATGGGACGGAGGGAGTATATAAAAAAAATTTCAGATTATTTAAAAAAAAAAAAAAAAACTTAAAAAAAACAAAATCCAGATTATTAAAAAAAAAAAATCCAGATTATTAAAAAAAAAAAAAAAAAAAACTTTAAAATTGAATTTCTTTTAAAGTTTTTTTTTTTTTTTTTTTTTTTTTTTTTTTTTTGAAGTTTTTTTTTTAAAGTTTTTTTTAATAAAAAAAAAACTTTAAAAAACCTGGAATTTTTTAATGTTTTTTTTTTTTTTTTTTTTTTTTTTTTTTTTAATAATCTGGATTTTTTTTTAAGTTTTTTTTTTAATAATCTGGATTTTTTTTTTAAGTTTTTTTTTTTTTTTTTAATAATCTGGATTTTTTTTTAAGTTTTTTTTTTATTTTTTATTTTATTTTATTTATTTTTTTAAATAATCTGAAAATTTTTATATATATATATATTTTTGGGGACTAACGGTGTAACTAAATAGGACTAACGATGTAACGTTTGGGGACTAACGGTGTAACGCTGGTAAATAGGAGCAAATAGGACTAACGGTGTAACGCTGGTAAATAGGACTAAAATAGGATCATGTACGCGAGATATGAGACAGTTTAGGGACCAAAGGTGTAACTTTGAAAGTTATGTGACCTGGTAACCTGCTGCCAGCAGGTCATATTGCGTAGATCGACCATTTTTTGAAAATATGTTGCGTACGTTTGACACTTTACTAAGTACGTTGCGTACTTGTGTTTATTTGAACAAATATGTTGCCTATCTTTAGCTTTACCCCTTACAGATAAGAAGACTTTTAGCTTAAAAAGACTTAAAACAATCAGCAAACTATTTTATAAAAAATTGACTACTCATGTTCTTTAAACATGTGTATCAATGAAAATTAATATCAAATATTTTACAAATCTATTTAATCATGTTTGATATTGGTTTTTTTTTTGACACTACTTATTTATAGAATTCATGAAAAATTATACCATTGAATTTTGATTATTTTATTTCACATGTAACCTCAAAGTTCGAGATATAAAAGTCGTTGACGTCAGAATTTAATTAGGCTGATTGTCCGAATTCTACTGAAGTAAAGGTCGTCCATTGAGTTTTAGTTACAGCCATGTGAAAATGAAAAATTTAAGTTCTACAATTCTTTTTATCTTTACACTTTTTTTTAACCAAGTTACAAATTTATCCTGTCCGTTTAAAATATAAATCCAACCAAGAGAACCCAATTCCTATGAGCATATGTGTATACTTGAATGTTGAATATATATTTTTTTTTTACTACAACGTAATGGCTAGTATGTAAGAATTGTACTTCCTCCGTCCCACGTTAAATATCCTGTTTGACTTTTTAAAGTCTTTCTTTCTTAACTTTGACCTTAATACTTGATACAAAATATATGAATGGATTAAGTTTTAAATGTATTTACATTGTGTATAATTTATTATCAAATACTATATAATACAATTAAAAATACTTAAGGACAAAGTTGATAAAAAAAGACTTAAAAGTCAAACATGAACATTTAATATGGGACGTAGGGAGTATCATATAAGCACAGGGTCATTTCATTACAAATGTATACTCTATGATATTGATTTATATTTTGTAACATAAACAATGAAAATAAAATTAGTAGACAGTAGTAGTGAAAACTAGAATATTCACTGATCTATAGGGTTGGGTTGCAGGTTAAGCATGTACTAATAACTAAGTTTGTAGTTTATATTACACCCATGTTAGCCCAAACATGTACAAATAAGTACCTTTGTCGTTTATGTGAGTCATTACACCCATTTTGACCAATTTCACCCATTTTTTGCCTAAACATTTACACGTTTAGGCTAGAATGGGTAAATGGGTCAAAACGGGTGAAATGTGTGTAATATAAACAACAAAGTTACTCATTTGTACATGTTTGGTTTAAAATGGGTCAAATAAGTCGTTTTTCATTTCTATGAAATAAATTAACTTGTTTTGTGACTTTATAGAATGAGATGATTGCGACTAGGGAGGCACAAGAGGGCCAAGAAGGTCCATGCTAGACTGACAAAGAGATAGTGACCCGAATCTTGGGAGAGAGCCGAAGCTTTCTTTCGGGACGGGGTAAGAGGCTGTCTCGTAGGTCATCGTTTGGGTGCAGCTCATCTTCCGTTCATTCCCACCCTCCGAACCACCAGTCTCTCGAGAGGCGTGGGCTAGAGCGTTTGCGGCGAGTCAAGATCAGCTATCCAGTCTCTTCCAACAGTTGATTGATGCCAACATCCCGGTGACCCAGCCAGCCCCACTCGATCCACATCAGTTTGGAGGTGATGAACTTGTTGATGCCCATGAAGATGCCCCCGAAGATGAATAGCTAGGCGGGGATGTACTTGTGATTTCTGGTTTGTTAAACACTATAGGCTTTTGAACATCTTATGTTTTATGTCGTTGAACATATTTAAGTTATTGTTTTAAGTCGTTGAACACTTGTAGTGAACCCGAATTTGCATGTTGAACACTTGTAGTGAATGGTATTTGTATGTTTAAATTATTGTTTGCGTTGAATTGGTTTGTGTTGAATTGGTTTGTGTTGAATCTCGAAAAACTGCAAATCTGGAAAACATGTTGCGAAAATGGATCGGAAAGACCTGGGAAAGCATGCAAAAGCAACCTGTCGTGGAAACGGGTGCAATCACTTTTAGGGACTACATGTGGTCCCTAAAGGTTACAACGCCCTTTGGTCAAAGACACCTATAGTGACTACACGTGGTTGTTATAGGTCATGATCTAGTCACTATAGGTAAATCTTTAGTGACCACTTATGGTTGCTAAAGTTGAGGCGTCACATACTCTTGTCAAATAGTCAACTTACTATTAGGGACAAGTTGTAGTCACTGAACATAGCGTCAATAAAATTAGTCATTAGTCAAATAGTCAAAAAGTCAAGTCAACTAACGTAGTCGCTATAAGTGAAAAAATGCGGTCCCTAAAACCTATATCAACCGAGTAAGACCAACCATTGATACATAGACTACGCGTAGTCCCTAAAGCTTCTAGCGACTACATTCTGGACTTATAGAGATGACAAATGTAGTCCCTATAACCACTTTCTGGTGTAGTGGTTATGGAAACTAGGGGTGGCAATCGAGTCGTGTTCGTGTTGACCTATTCGGGTTCGCGTGTTGGCGGGTTAGTATAACCTCTACCCAAACACGACCCATTTATTAATCGTGTCAAGAAACTCAACCCTAACCCGCACCTACATAACACGTGTAACCCATTTTTGACCCGTTTAACCCATTTAAATAAATAGGTCAAGTAGCAAATAAGGTTGATGGTTTATTGATTTAACTAGCTTACATGCCAAAATGATATAAGGATTTAAAATATGATAAAAATAACAGACAAATAACTATACGACAATTTTCTCAGTTATAAGCGTCAATTTCTATGATATATGAGGTATAATCGTAATTCAATCATATTAAGTACATAACAGAATACATTTAATCCACATCAAACGTAAAAAAGGCATGTTATATATTTTATTTTAAGAGTTTTATATACTTAAACGGGTTCACACGTTGACATGTTTAATATTTACTCAACCCAAACACGACCCATTTATTAAACGGGTTAGACGGGTTGACCTGTTTTTGACCCAAACCTGTTTATCCTCAACCCAAACTTGTTTAACTTCGTGTCGGGTTCGTGTCGTTTATCGTGTCGTGTTGAGAATTGCCACCCCTAATGGAAACCGATAGATAATGGCTGCATTAAAGATACTCAATAAGTCAAAACCTTGATCCAGCTCAAATTTTAGAACCTAAGGAAATAGCGGTGACAATTGAAAAGTCACGACTGCGTAAGAGATGTTAAAAGAATGAAAGTGATGGATAATACTACAGACTCGAAAGTTGTAGCCTATCGTACTAAGTTTTAGAACCATTTCTGTTGGTTACCATGTTTCATCAAATTATCACACACTGAATATTTTGGTAACAAAATGTTAACTAACTCATGGTTACAGACTTGAGGTAAATGATTTAAAAAGTGTGTTTCATCTATGGATACAAGGTGAAACACAGCCACACATAATATCCTCCAAAAGGTTTACATCGGCGGAGAACCCTTATCCCGTGCACCCCTTTTTGGTGCCGACCGACTCTTTCCCAAAGACCTAGACAATGAGCACCTTTTCTAGTGACCTTTTAGTCAAGAGATGGGATTGAACCCACGACCTAGTTCGCTAAAAGCTTTCTTTTATCGGTCAACTGAATGTTTTCATTAGAGGATGCATGATACCATTGCAGCAATGCTCCAACGGTGTGTTAGTTTACAAATTTTTAAACAAATTTATTTCGTGGAGTTGGAATGTTCGTAGGATGTTTGGTTTTGTTTTGTTTTCTTTATAAATCTTCAGATTCATTGTATAAACTCGTACATGTCACATGTGAACACCAACATATGTAATGGTGGTTGTTATATAAGATGTTACTTTTTGTATTATGAAAGACTATATCCAAGAAACTGGGCATGGAACACCATAACACAACCCTTTCTACAACCTCCCTTACCATAACCAAACACAAAAAAGACGATATATACATTCGTTGTCTGCATGACGATGCTTGAACCGGACAACAAGCACCACTGGTGTGGCGGCGAGGGGACAGAGAAGGACAACAAGCTCCACGTCATAGTGGCGAAGTGGGTTTCGTTGTCATACCCCAAGCTCTAACAAAGTATCCACGTGTTGCAATAGCAAATACCGTATAATCAAAGTTTTCAGCAAACTATGTCTTTTTATTATGTTTTTTTGTGACAAAACATTTACAGATAGGGAGAGTTTCGCTTATAACAACTTAAAATGATAGCAAACTATTTTATATGAAAATAGGCATAAAGAGACTGTAACTACTCATGTTCTTTAAACATGTGTGTCAATGAAAATTAGTATCAAATATTTTATAAATCTATTTTACGTGTTTGATATTGTTTTTTGACACTACTTATTTATAGAATTCAAGAAAAATTATACCACTGAATTTTGATTATTTTATTCCGCATGTAACCCTAAAGTTAGAGAAACAAAAGTCGTTGATGTTCGAATGCCATTAGGCTGGTTGTCCGAATTCTACTAAAGTGAAGGCCGTCCATTGAGTTTTAGTTACAATGTGCAAAGATTTCGTATAAGGCCTCGTGAAAATGAAGTTTTTTTAAGTTGTACAGTTTTTTTATCTTTACACTTTTCTTGTCTTAATCAAGTTACAAATTTAGTATGTCCGTTTAAAGAATGTGTCCATTTACAAAATATAAATCCAACCAAGAGAACCTAATTCCTATGTGCATATATGTGTATACTCGAAAGTTGAAAATATAATTTTTGACTTTAGCGTAATCGCTAGTATTTAAGAATTGTATCATATAAGCACTGCCTCATTTCATTATAATAGTATACTGTATGATATTGATGTTATATTTTGTGACATAATTAAGAATTTTTTTTTTATGGTTAGTTAATTACACAGAATCCAATTACTAATTTTTTTCCTTCTTCACTGCTCTAACTTCTAAGTACCAAAAATGATATTTTCATTGGTATCAACGGATCACTTTGGCATCGAAGGCTCTAAGCATTGTATCCGCTATTTTTCTCTTTTATATATATGATAGATTGAAAAAGGAAAGTAGGACCCAGATGGAAAAGATTATACTTTCACATTTTATATTACGGGCCTCTAAGTTTACCCTTTTTAATAAGCCCGTCCAAACATAAAATTTTTTTGCCCTAAATTATTATCAAACAAACCCTATTTATTTACATTATTATTTCTCTAATATTGAAAAACGCGACACCAACTACCCCTTCACGACCATCATTCGTTTCCCTTCACCTTCAATAATCAAAGATTTATCATGTGCATTCCTTCACCGCTTCCACATATGTCAACCTATCACTAAAAAAGATTTGACCGCAACTGTTACATGCACTTGTCACAAGCATTATTAACTAAGACTCCTTTGCAAGCACCACATCTATGACCATAATAATATTCCACATCAAAACATCGTCTTCCCTTCCCACCGTCGTTAAAGCTTTTGATGCATCTCTACTAGACACAATAGATTCCGGTCATATCTTTTTTTAGGGGTTTGTATTGTTTTTGTGTTAAAAGAGTCTTGCCTAGAGTTTCGTATCTATCTTTTATGGGTGCTTGGTAAATATAGTAAAGGTTATAGATTTGTGATTGTGTTATAAAAGTTTGTACAACTCATCATCGAAAAGTAACTGTAATTTTTCTTGTGAATGCTACAAGAAAGGTTGTTTTGTTTAACTGGTTTTTATAATAGCGTTTTAATTTTGTATGCTTTAATGTTGTAGTTTTGAAATTTGAATAATTTCACTTTTTACTTTATGGTGTAATTATCTTTATTTTTCTCTTATTATATATATTATACATTTAAATTCCATATATTTTGTGTATCTTTTGAAAATTTTGCGCCTAGCTTTTAGTAAGAGTGTTAATAAATGAGAATGTTAAAATTGTCATAAAATACATATAATAGACGATATTTAAAATTATGATGTATACAATAGAAAAAAAATAATGGTAGGTATACAACAAAATAAAAGCGGTGCATTGATTACATTTTAAACAATTAGTAATTTTAATTTGAGCAAATGTTTTATAAATGTATTATACTTGACATCATTTTTTTTCGGGTATCGAACAATTTTTTTTCCTTATAAGAGTACTAATTTTTCAAATTCGGTCTTTTTAAGGTACTTTATGACATTTTTGCCTTTCAAATGATTGAAATTCCTATTAGCTGAAAGGGCAAAAATGTAATTAAAAAAATAAAAAATAGAAAACCTCAAAAAGACCGAATTTGAAAGATTTAGTACCCGTATAAGAAAAAATTTTATTCGATACACAGCAAAAGAAATTGGGACAAGTATGATACTTTTAAAGAACATTTGTCCTTTCAATTTTTAAACAATTGAACACGCGATTCATATTTTATATTTATTATAGATTATTTGCACTATAAAAACAACACCCCGATTTTCATTTCAGATTTTATATCAAAACATAACATATATATTCGGTACTCAACTGTACTCAATCCCGTCTTTAACAAGGTATCCACGAGATGAGATGTAGGCAAATTTACCTGTACTTGAAGGTAGATATGCTGCTTCGAGAGGACTTCCATCAATTTTTGCAGGGAGTGAAAATCGAACCCTCGCCTATGTCTCCAAAAGAGAGTGGTTTTTTCAACTGATCCAACCCTACTTGTTGATATATGTATTCGGTGATATACAAAATGCGTGTTTATATAAATTTATGTTATATGGTTAAACTAATATTTGATAAGCATTTTATAATTTAGAAATAATAAGCTTATAAATCAATGTTTAATGTTTGTTAGGTGGTTATAGTTGATACTTAATAATGTGAAATAATAAAAAAAAGCATGTGAATATCAACAATTGTTCCAATTGTTCTATACTTAAATGGCAGGTCTAAGCAAACCAATGTTTTTTTTAATATATCAAGAGGAAGCATATATATATGAAGAGACTATAAACAAACCAAAAATAAAACTTCAAACAAAATATTCATCTTCTCCTTCCAATGAACTTTCCGGCTAGCACACAAAAAACACTCTTTTGTCTCATAATTTTTCTAATCATTTTTCCATATTCATCACTTTCACAAAATGTTACCAAGTCTTCGAATTCATCGGATTCGATCTCCAAACTCAAACCAGCTATAGCACTTGTGGTTGGACTAATTTTTTTCATTGGGTTGAGCTTAATATGTGTAATCTTAGTTTATATAAACTGTTGTCACATATCGAATTCTATTCGCCTTGAACACTTTGGTAATCTTCCTAGAGCAAGATCAAAGTCCACAGGGGTTGACAAAAAGATCATTGAGTCTCTTCCATACTTCAAGTTTTCAACTTTAAAAGGATTGAAAAACGGGTTGGAATGTTCCGTTTGTTTGGCGGCTTTTGAAGATGTTGAAGTTCTTAGAATGTTACCAAAGTGTAAGCATGCTTTTCATATCGAGTGTATCGATAAATGGTTAGAAAAAAACTCAAGTTGTCCACTTTGTAGGTTTGAAGTTGTCATGGATGATATTGCCCTTTTTATGAACTCGAATTCTTTAAGATTTAAGTTATCCGGGCCTTCGAGTCTTGGGATTTATATAGAACGAGAAGGGTCTGCAAGATTTGGAACAAATATAGAAAATGATGAAACCTTGCATAAGTTTAATCATCGGATCATGGTATGTGATGATGACTATGCAGACCATGATCCAATGATGCCACAAACCAGATGGAGCAATTTGAGCTCCTCTGATCTTACATTTCTAAAATCGGAAATGATTACTTGTGAGTCAAGTAACCGATTTGATCATCACATCTCTGTGGAAATCGAGGGAATCCCCGGTGGCACACGCGAAAGTGAAGCGGGGGCCAGGGTATCTTGCGGGAGAAGATCGGTGTCAGAGATTACGGTTTATCCAAGAGTTCTTCAAGGTGAAGCTAGAGTCCATGAAGAAAGACTAAAGAAATTACGTTTGTGCATTGCTCGAAAAACAGTTGATCGGTTTGCGAATAAAGAAATCAGTTCATGTTCTTCATCATGATGTTCTATAAATCAAGTTCTTTTTTACACACATGATTCCATGTGTTTATATAGGAAACAGTAAGTTAGAATGATAGAACAGTGTTAATGTGCAAATTAACATTCGAAAAATATTTGTTCACTGATTGTGGATATGTTATGATATTTTTTTAAAGGCAATTTATTGAAACCAAACAAAACAAATACAAACAAACACATCCACCATATAATTAAGACAGTTAAATTACAAATAGACTAATTTGACATAAGACAAAGAAAACCTAAGACAAACACAACTTTAATTTATTTTTAAACATGTTGTCTCATAACTTTATTTGGAATTTTGGATGAGTATTAATATGTTTTTCTTTATAATAGGTTAAGTAGTTATAATACACTGCATGCACAGGGTTTTTAAATTTTCGTTTTAGTTATGTATTATTATCGATTAAAAAATGAACCACTTAACATGTTTTAAATGGTTTGGTGGACTAAAAATAAAAAAATCATATGTATATGTTATAACCTACATATTATTTTAGGAAAATACTTTTAGATTGAAAATTATATTTTATTATTCAAGCAAAATCACATGATGATACTTGACTTGCATGAGATGTTAGTGATATATGCTTTTAGTTTTGCAAACCCGTGCTATCAATTTACAATGTGTTTTGTAATTATGGTATTTCTTTTACTTATATTTTCGTTAAAATATGTATCATATTTAGATAGTATTTATGAATAACCATCATATCATTTTTACTAATGTACCTTTTTGTTTGAAAAGTTATATTTTCATAAGTTTGTGTTATTTACTTCTCATGTTTGATCATAAAATTAACAAATTAACATAAATGCTTGCACTATAGTTTTTTTATTACATAAAGATAAACGAAAAAAGATGAAATGGGTAGAACTCAAATTTAATCTTATGTTTATGTATAATGTATAAGAATAATTTTTCTCTAAGCCCGAACTATATAAGGAAATTATTATTACTTGTATAAGTAAATTATAAATGCATGAAAAAAATGAAAAAGAGTATATTCACAAGTCTTTTAGGATTGTTTGAATCCTTACCGACCTTTCACCTTAATGCAACTTTCTTCACAATTGGCCTAAATCGTCAAGGTAAAAGACACCAATATTTTAGACCGTCGGTTGACACCCATAGTGTTATCAATGACAGCAAACACCTGTTAAGTTTCATTAACTCATTCAAAGATAAATTACACTCCGAAAAGAATTCCTATCATAAAATTCCCCATATAGGCACTAAAACACATCTTTGGTACATTAAATACATCCATGTATTATCTAAATCAGGAACTCAACTAAATTATACATTCATACCTTGAGCCGGGCATAGAAAATCCTTCCACGACAATTATGTGTTGATACTTAATCCTCCTCTAAAAAACGCACACAACTAATTGCATTACACTTCAGTGTGTGCGATAAGATAATAAAACTACAAAAACCACTAACATGTTGCATTATAGTGAGGATAACAACAAAGTTAGTCATAACATCAAATAAGAAAACTTCATATTAGAACTAAAGGGGTGTTTAGTTATGCTTATTAAATGTGCTTATTGGCTTATTCAATTACCATAACATAATAAGTGTATGATAAAGCTATAAGCTTTTTTTAGAAGCTTAGTGAAAAACCCCTGAACTCACAACTAATTCTATTATAGCTTAGTGTGTTTATAGTAAAAACACAAATATTAAGTGTAGAAGTTTTCAAAAAAGGTATAAGCCAAAGTGCGGTTGAGGTCTCTTTCGGATTCTATTCAGAAGCAAAAAGTGGTTTACACATAAATCATAAGTATAGAATAATGGTTGTATCTCACATCCGTGATTACCAATAACATTATCGCAGTATAGTAACGTAATAACCTGATTAAAACTATATATTCTTGCTGAATAATTCTCATGTACATACTTTTAATTCGTTTATAATGGCCAACTATTACGGTTTTCTTTTCTTTTCTTTTCTTTTTTTTACTTTCTTTTTTTTTACTTTTCTTTTTCTTTTTTTTTTCTTTTTTTTTTCTTTTTGATAAAACATCACGTCAATGAATAAAGTTAGGTTATCACCTACGTAATTTTTTTTGAAAGTGATTGTTATCAAATAAGGATTGGATGCGTGTATTTTTTTTTTAATATAATTTAAGAAAAACACCTTCTATCTATACTACTATATAATGTATTTGAGACTATTCTATTATTAGAAAGGCTTAAAAATTCAGACTTTTACTTACTAATTATGGAAACAACCGCCCCTAACAATCACCCCCAACAATTTATAACCACCTCAACAACCACCATCAACAATTTATAACCACCTCAACAACCACCCCAACAACCACTTTCCACCACCCTACCTCCCTCATCTTCACCCCAACAATCCGCCCCCGCATCGCGCGGGTACCTTTCTAGTATTAAACAATGGCTATCTAACTCATGTGTTTGTTCATTTTTTTTAATAATTAGCTTTGTATAATGTTTTTAACTGACAGACATGTTGATGCTGATTTTGATTTTGTTGTTTAGCTTTAACTATTGATATCCTGTTGTACAAAATGTGTGAATTTAGTAGCACATAATGAACGTTGATGAAGTTAAAATATGCTCCGTAAAGTTTTTAAAATGTTTTTATGGATATTCATATACAAATCTTAAATAACAATTTCATGAGTCGTTGTTATAAGTAGAATCACATATATTTATTTTCATATCACAGTATCGTGCTTATCATTTAAAATTTATATTCCCGTTACTAGTAATTTAGCCGTATTTCAAACCCGCGTACGCATAAATTAAACTTTTAAATAGTAACATGAGTCCTTATTTAGAAAAAATATTCTAATGGATGAAAGTTTAAAACTAACATTAGTTTAAAAAAAATATTTAACATATATTAAAACTAATTTTCATATTTACCAAATTTTGTAATTTTAATGAATGAAAGTCTAAAAATTAATACTAATACTCATGTAATTTTAAACACAGTTAATATTATAAAATATAGGGGGTATAAAGTGTAAGGGGTTATTTGTCTTTTTTATAAAGTTATTAAAAAACATGAAAACTTGTAATTTTACACTTTACTCTATATTAATTATTTAAATTCAATCACTAAAGTTTTATTAATTACTTCCCCTTTTTTTAAGTTTTTGTTTTCATAAATTTGACACTTATATTTTTATGCATTTTTTTTCTTAACCAAATTTCTCCACCAAATTTATTAAGTTTGACCAAAATCAATTTAATTTTGACTTTTTATTGACCAATCACGTTGCTCGATTTCGTCTACTTGGCAAAATTGAGCTCTGCTACTGGTCCAATTTTTTTTTCAATAAGAAGGGATTTGCAAAAACACTCTAAAATGATATAATTCTTTTATTATATAAAAGATAGTCTACTACTCCACTATTTTATGTTTTATACTTAATTTCCGATCCCACTATAATTTGTGTCTTTTTAAGATATGTCCATACACCTAAACCTGATAATTTAAGTTTCACGAAATATAATAGTTAAAAATTACTACAGTACCATTAAAATGAGCCGCCCTTTTATTTATTTTTAATTATATTCTTTATATATTCTTTCTCAACAAAAAATAAATAAATAAATAAATAAAATAATCGTCACGCATATTTAAACCGGGATAATGATTAAGCCCACTCAAACTTTGTTTGCACCAAATATGGTTGCAAGATAGCTATGGTTAGTTTGTGAAAACCCATAGATAATGGTTGCAAGAAGATACTCAATAAGTCGAAACCTAAAGATGCACCTCAAATTTCAGAACCCAAGGGGGTAGCGATGAAAATCGAAAGGTCACGGTTGGGTAAAATATAATACTACAAACTCGAATGTTGTAGTCTATCGTAACAAGTTTAGAACCATTTCTGTTGGTTACTTCCATGCTTTATTAAATTATCACACATTGAATATTTTGATAACAAACTGTTAATTAAGTTGTGGTTGCGGACTTGCGGTAAATGATTTAAAAAGTGTGTTTCGTATATGGATTAAAGGTGAAACACAGCTACACACAATCTTCTAAAAAATGTTTAAGTTGACAGGGAACCTTTATCTTGTGTATTCCTTTTAGGTTTGCCAAGTGTCCATTTTTCAAAAACTTAGCCTCAGGCAATAAGCGCCTGTTCCTGTGACCTTTTAGCAAGGAGTTGGATTGAACCTACAACTTATTTTTATAAAAGTCTTCATTTATTGATCAACTGAACATTTGCGGTGGAAGATGAATGTTCCAATGGTACAGCTACACATATAATGTTAATTGTGTTAGTTTACAAATTTTTAAACAAAATATATTGTATCGTGGAGTTGGAATGTTCGTAGGATTAATTATTTATTTATTTTAATAAATCTTCAGATTCATTGTATAAACACGTGCATGTCACATGTGAACACCAATATGTACTATGGTGGTTGTTATACCAGATATATATGTTGATTTATGTTTGTGGTCCGAAATTCATAGAAAAAGATAAGGTGTTTGTATTTAGGTTTGAAGAGAGAAGTGAGATGAGGAAAATGCCCCTTTTACCAAATATATATATATATATATATATATATATATATATATATATATATATATATATATATATATATATATATATATATATATATATATATATATATTGTTATAACTATGTTGGGTTGTATACTACTCTCCTTAATTGGTGGGCTGTGATAATAAACAACAAAGGACTGCACGTTAAATACATATTTTCTTTAAACATTAATTAATGTTTATTAAATAAAGTAAAAATTAATGTTTAATAAAATTAATTAAAAATAAGGCAAAATTAATTTTCTTTTAAAATATTATTCCCGTAATTATATGCAATCTAATATACTTCTTCTAAACATGTTTCGATCGCAGCCCAAACACATAAAGACGATATTCTTGTGGGAAATTCGTGGGTACTTACACACATATTTCCAATGGATTCATCAAATTGATATGTAATCCGTGAGAAATTACCGATGAATTTCCCACAGACATAATCGTTTTCTTTGATTTTTTTTATATAGTTACACGTGCACACATATACAGGTTTGTATAACTACATACAAATTACTGATGAGGCGAAAAATGAACCACTTTTAGGGGGTCATTTAAGCCCGGAATTGAATTTATTTGATCAAATATTGCTCTAAATCGTTCCTTTTGTGATTTTAGGTACTTTGGGAGTGAAATCTGGAAAAGGAAGCAATTCGGCCGTTTTTGGAGCATAAAAGTGAAGAAACCGCCAAAGTCTTAATTTTCCTTGCTGAGAACAGTAGGTGACGGCGTCAAGAAAAACATCCTGACGGCGTCAAGAGTAATTTGCATGACGGCCCAGTACAAACGTGAAGGCGTCACAAGTAGAGCGTCAAGAGTAAAAGACGTGACGGCTTGGAAAACCATAACACGTGACGGCGTCAGATGAAGATTAAGGCAGTCCGAGAAGTATTTTGGCGGCGAGATGACAGCGTCACCAATTTGGTCTTGACGCCGTCAGCCTCAATTTCCTATATATAGTTTTCTAATTTTCATTCATAAAAGAGAGAAGTTTTGGAAAAACCCTAAGGCCGAACTTATTACGAATTTTAGAGGTTTTTCAAGGGTTCTCAGCCCTTGAACCCTTTCATGTGTAATTGAGATAAGTATCCTTTTAAGTCAATCAATATGTCTAAGTGTTGGTTGTCTATATCTTGTTCTTGTCTTAATTCCATCATGCTAGGCTAGATCTATCTTGTGTTTGCTTAGATCTAATGAAACCTAGATGTTGATTATGTGTTGATTACTTGTTTATGGTTGTATTGGATGAATGATTTTGATGTTAGGCTTAAGAAAATTTGCAGATCTCCAAATGGTAACATGCTTGAACGTCTTAGGAAACATGAACTGACGTGCACTAGATTTTATTGGTTGCATTTAATGCATGAGTAAATTCTAATGATCCCATGTTAGGAGCTTCTTAGCCGGCTCGACATAGGAGTGAAGTAGGCACTCATAGGATTGGGGAATTAAGTGCGCCACCCCATGAATGGTATTAAGGAATACAATCCGTCATCCACGCAACTATAACAAGTAATTAACGTGTAAAAGATATCTAGGGAGTAGTGAAATCTAAGTAAACACAATTTCTCCACTTATTGCTCACAACCTTAGTTTAATTTAGTTTATTTTCATTTCTAGTATTTTATTTTGATTGCATCTTTAGTATTGGGTTAGTTGACTAGCAACTAATTCCGCCCAAATCCTTAAAACCCGAGATTTTTACTTGCTTTCTAAAAAAAATATAAAAATACAAAAATAATCATCCTTCATCTCTAGAACTAGTATTTAGGTTTTCTAATCCTAGCGACACTATTCCTAGCTGAAAGATCAATCCCCCGGTACTTGTCACTATACTATACTACAACGATCAGGTACACTGCCTGGTGGGGGTTGTAAGCTTCTCAAGATCCCTTGAGAGGTAAAGCCTGGTGCGATTCCCACGTATCAAGTTTTTGGCGCCGCAGCCCGGGGAATAGTTATTGTCTAGGTTAGAATCTCTTTTTATTAGGTCTACTTGCTAGATTCCTTTATAGTAAGATTTTATTTTTTATTTTTAGGTTTTCTTTAGTTTATCTTATTTCTTTGTGTTTTTGTTCGTAACTCTTCACCACCCGACATCATGGACGATGGGAACATCTTTGAACCCGTCATCCCACCACAACAAAACCCACCACTAGAACCTCTTAGGCCCCAAACCTTAGGAGAGTATTCCCTACCTAGCCACCAAGGCTACCGAAACACCATTGAGCTCACCGGAGCCAATGTGACCCCCTTGCGATCCGACACCATCCGGTTGGTGCAAAGCGGATGTGCATTCCATGGACTTCGTTCTGAAGATCCAAACCAACATCTAAAGGACTTCCTTAAAATCGTAGATTCCATAGACCTAGATGTTGAAACTAGAGAGACAACCCGATTACGCCTATTCCAATTCTCTCTACGGGATCAAGCTAGTCAATGGCTTTAGCGTTTACCCGCGGGATCCATCACCACATGGGATGATCTCACCACTCATTTCCTTGCTCAATTTTTCCCACCAGGAAGAACTACTAAGCTTGGAAATGACATCTTGATGTTCCAACAACGTCAAAATGAATCTCTTTATGAAGCATGGACTCGTTTCAAGGACTTACTCCAAAAAGTCCCTCATCATGGCATAGATCTTTGGCTCCAAGTCCAAATCTTTTATGACCATATCGATCTCTCCACGAGGCGAGCCATTGACCAATCGGCCGGTGGTAAGCTAGGTGATCTAAGTGCGGAACAATCATGGGAACTCATAGAAGATCTTGCTCTCTATGACAACGAAAGTTGGAATGATCCCCGTGATTTGAACAAAACGGTCAAGGCAATATCCTTGCCTTCGAACAACTCTAGCACTCCCGACCGTAGGATTATGGAACTTGGGGACCAAGTCAAGTTTCTCATGAATTCCTATGAAGCTCCTAAGCCTTCAAGCCAAGTGAACAAAATCACTTCTTCATGCGAATTATGCAGTGGTCCCCATGACACTCGTGATTGTGTGGAACTCCCCGGAACAGCTTTTGCGGACTACGCATCCACGCGTACCGACGAAGCGGGAGATAAGTGGTACACTTTCAAGCCCGAGCCAAACCCTTACGGTGATTCATACAACCCCTCTTGGAAAAATCACCCAAACCTTAGGTGGAAACAAAATCAAGCCAATTCTTCCAATCCGCCTAATCGTTACCAACCAAACGGTCCACCCTCCAACCGTACTTTCAACAACAATCCTTCTAACAATTATGGTAGTACCAACAATCTTGAAGGATTGATGTCTAAGTTCATGGCATCTCAAGAAGCTCGCATATCTAAGTTTGAAGCCGATTTCAAAAAAAAGCAAAGCGAGATGACCACCAAAATTGACGCATTGTTGAAAGTTCTCAATGACCGAGAAATGGGAGCACTCCTAAGCGACACGGTCAAGAATCCGAAACTAAACGTTAATTCCATATCTTCAGTTTCGTCACCCACTCCGTGTCCACAATACTACTCGGTTAAATCAACGAGCACGTGTTTCAAACAAAACCAAATTCTTCAAAAGGACCAATCAAGCAAAACACCTGATATAGAACCGGTCAAAAGTTTAGTTGAAACACCTCCTACGCAAGACCTTGACGATGAATTCAAGGAACTTCACCTAGAACGCCCCGTCATTGATGTCTTAGCGCGTGCTCCTTACTATAGTGCCCTCCTAGAAAAATATGAGAAGTTTAAACTAGGTAAAAATGGGACCGCCTTCGTTCAAAACAATTTGCCTAAAAAGCTTGATAATTTGGGTATATTTGTTTTGCCTTGTAAGATAGGAAGATCCGAAGCTTTCGACACACTAGCCGATTTAGGGTCAAGCCTCAACTTGATTCCCTTATCCTTATTCACCGCTCTTAAGCAAGGAAAGTTAGAGGAAACAGAGGTATTGATAGGGCTAGCGGATGGGAGTATTGCCCACCCGGTTGGAATGATTAAGGATGTAGTTGTTCACGTAGGCAGGTTAACTATATTAGCGGATTTTCACGTCCTAGACATGGTTAGTGACACTACATGCCCATTGTTGGTAGGAAGAGGATTTTTAGTAACCGCTAGCGCCATGATAGATTGTAAGGAGTCTAAGATAGCGGTAGGTGAAGGCGATACTTGGTCGGTGTACGATGTAAAGAAGCATAGTTATGATTGTGATGATGAACCGACACCACATTGGGTAGAGATGAATAGGAGACCATCTAGATATGGATCTTGGATAGAAAGGAACTTTATAGGACCTCAATGCCCATTTTATCTAGAAAAAGATTTCATTGAAAAAACACATTCGGTGGAACAACTCATAGCTAGAGATGAAGAGCTAGATCCCTTTGAGGACCCCTTAGTCTTTAGGAAGATGATTGAGTTCTTGAGCGTAATGCCTATTAATATAGAGATGAACAAGTGGAAAAGAGAGGGAGACAAATGTAAATGGAGGTGGGATAAGCCACCTAAAGAAGGTGACGGATCATGGCATATAAGGATGACCTTGTATGATCCGGATGGGGAAAAGTTTGAAAGGTCATACCATACTAAGGAAACCGATAGGAAGTTGAAACCTAAGTTTGATCCAAAAGATGTCCTCAATGAGGAACTCACCCGTGTCACGTAGTAACCCCTGACCTTGAGTTTAGCTACAAGACTCGTAAATAAAGAAAAGCGCTTCTTGGGAGGCAACCCATGTTTTGTGTGATTTTATTTTGTTTGTTTGTTATTTGCTTCCGTATGCATGCTTTATTTTTATTGTTGGTAGATCATGTTTCTCAATTAAATAGTGGAAATACTTTATTTTGTTGTTTTGGCCTAGTCTTAACTCCACCTAAAAGTATTTTTGCAAAAGATAAGTGTAAGGGGAAACCCCAAATATGTTTTCAAGAAACAAACCGATCATGATTCTTCAAATATTAAATGAACATGTATATTCGTATTTGTTAGAGTCAAATGATTGTATTGAGTCATAATGAAGTTTTGCAGGATTTTCCAGGAAGTAGGACCAAGTTTTTCCAGAAATTTTCCGGAAACTTAACACAAGAATTTCTGCAGGTCATTTCTGACGGCGTCACGAGATTACTCTTGACGGCGTCACGTGTAAAAATCTGGAAATTTTACCAGTTTTGTTTTTCTAACGGAGTCTTATGGTTTTTGTGAATTATTAAGTTTTATAATCTCCAGAAAATCTGCAAACTTCATTCCATAAGCATTATATCTTACTTTGTTTTTTAGGATTTAGTAACTTATATAGATTGCCGCCGATTTTACGCGAGGTTGTCTTGTTTGTTTTCTCAGGATTTACAGGTTATGTATGACAAGAAGATGATTTATATTCTGGAAAGGAAGCTTTGATTGTTCATTTTCTTGGAGGAAACTGTAACAATTCGCATTTTCAGGATAATTACTATTCCCGGAAATTTCACTATTCACTTTTACTATTCATTTTTCCCGAAAATTTTCCCGAAACTTGATTTTTATTTCTTGGGCTGAAGTGATAAATCATTTCCATGACAAATTAAAAGTTTGACATTCATAAGCTCATTTTCGTGAAAGTTATTAAGGAATTACACGGAATTACACGTTTTCGGGTAAAACGTCATTCAGAAATTCTACGCACAACGAAATTCGGTCGCGTTAATTTTCCCCGTATCAGAAAAATGTTTGACACATTCATGATTTATTTGAGAATAAATCATGACTGAGAAAAACATGACCAAAATAAACCTCGGCCGTGAAAAACTGGAATTTTCAGTTTTAAGCGTTTTTACTCAGCCGTAACCTTAGCCTATACCTGCACCGCATTTCTAAGAAGATTTGAGTTTTCAACTTATTAGAAAAAGTCAACATATTTTTCCCTCCTCCATTGACTAAAAATCATTCCTTTATTTTATAAGTCATTTCGTGATTTTTAGGCTTACGGTTTGATGTCTAAAGGACATTTAATACCAACCGACACTAGACTGAGCCCAGTCTAGACATTATAAGTCTTTTTAAATCATTTATATCATATTAGAAAAGTAACATTTTACTTTTCTCAATTTTACGCAATATTCATACATTTTACGTATTACGCGTTTTAGACCCGTGTTTCCAGTTTTTAGCAGGGTTTACCACCCAAATGGAACCTACCACTCATTTTATATTTTATTATGGAACATATGGACATGTTTAACAATACTTTGAAATTCCATAATTTTACGACACCCGGTTTTACGTTTTGAGGCCTAATCATTTACGGTTAGCGATTAACGGGACCAAAACTCACTCCATAAATCAAGATAATATCAAAATGACCAACCAAGTCATCCATATAACCATATGGACGAAATTTATGCACATCACCATGCATTGGTGGCTTGGTGATGAGCCTTGGAAAGTTTTGTGGTCAAAATACTTACAAGTATAGAATTTCTAGGTTTCATGTGTTACATTTTGAACCATGTATTAGTATAAACCTAACCTCCTCATCCTAGTATAAATATAAGCTCATTCCTCTTCATTTTAATACCAAAAATCCAGCCATATGTATATTCCAAGAGAGATTCATCTTTGATTTCAAGCTACAAAGTCTATATCATTGTTGAAGCTCTTGTAAAGTTTCACATGATCCTTGTACTAGTTTTCTCATTCTTTTGGTGATCTTCCATCCACACAAGAAGTGTTCTACTAGAGACTTCAAGTGCCTTCTCAAGTAGTCACAAGTTGGTGTCAAGAGATTAGAGAAGTTGGAAGCTAAAGATACTAGTTCAATCAAAGTCCTAATCCTTGTTCTTAACTTCCTTTCTTTAGAAAGCCCAAAGTTGTAAGCAAAACCTAATACACTTCCTTGCTTAAATATCATAATCATGTTATTTACATGTTATTCTTGCTATATTATGTCTTGTAGTTATGTCCATGATATATAAAAATAAGTAAAACATGTTATTATTATTGATTGTTAAAACAAGTTATTAAAACAAGTAAACTAGTGATTTTCTTGGAAAGACCTGATTAAAATGGTAAAAATATGATATTGGATTATTACATATTGTAGTAGAGGACCTAACAAGGAAACCGTAGCAATTTGAACCACCTAAAACGAGTATACGAGTCAAAAGTTATGACGATTTGAAATTACCAAAACTTTGCGGCAAAGCTGCCAAAACTTTCTGTTACAGAAACCTTAAACACGCAAAAAGAGGCCTTTCTGGTCCGTTTCATGAAAAAGTTAAAACACGAAAGTTGTCCGGAATCACGTTTTCCTTCAGGAATAAAGAAGCTCGAGCCTTGAAAACACTTTCTGAGTGAGATATTTCTAAATTTCTTAACAGCTATTTACATATATATATAAGTCACTATATTATGGTTATACTTTAAAAGGAACAAGAGGTCTTATGACCTATAATCAAGACCACCACCATGGATAGAGCCAAGGTTGTGTCTCATGACCTTGGAACAAGGACCAAAGGTCATGGCTAGGCCATGACGAAACGACCATACAAGCTTATTTAGGCAAAAACATGAAACAAGGAATTAGCGAGAACTTGAACAAGCAATTTGGATCTACTTCACTTAAAAGGAAACCATGAGATATTACCAAGAGAAAATGGTCATTCAAGACTTATGAAACTACCCCTAATAACAATCTTCATGTACTAATAAACTTTCCTAAGTTTATTCAAATATCGGACATGTAACTTTTCGGATCAAAACTTATATCTATATATTTTATCAACTACTACAATAGTAGGGAGCCTCATGTGAGGAGTTCATTATGTAAGCCGTCGAGATGAGTTGTGGATTTACGAGTTAAAGTGTCCTGGCTCCTCGAACGCTTACTAACATGACTTTTGAAATATGTCAGCCCGAACGGTAGTAAACGATATACAAAACATACATGTTCATGAATCTTTTCTTTCAAAGACATACAATATACATCATACCACATCATGGGCTAAATGCAAGATATATATATAAGCACTTATTCATATTCTTTACTCCGATCCTAAGTCGCAACATTCTATTATAGGTTGCTCGTAGAAACCTTCACGATCCAACCGTTACCTTCATTACTTGCTATCTTACTTAAGGTGAGTTCATAGCCCCACTTTACATTACTTCAATGTTTTACAAACCCTTGGGGGGAATACATGCTATTTCTAAACCGAACACAATGCTTTGAAACTGTATGCTGCCTGATTGTTTTATTATCACTAAGTACCAACCTTGCTAAACCGAGATCCTTTATTATGAACCATTTAGTCACTAGCAATAGTGAGCGCGAATATTGTGAATAGGCCTATTGGGATTGACGAATCCCATTTGTGTTGACTAAGTTCAAACAAATGCATTAATATTTGAGATTTAGGTATGTTAGCAAAGTACCTACCGGGATAAATCTGCCGATCGATATTGGTACACGTTAACGTTATGGTGTCATAAGCTTAGTGTATAATAACTGTTCCGGGCGTATAATAACGTAGCCTACCTGTTTTGTTTTCCAAACATTGGTGTGAGCCTATAACTCACACTACCAACATATTGTGTTCAAACGATTTAACAAACTCTATGAATATCACTCAACCTTTGTGTTGACCTCTCAAGTATGTATTTCATGTTCATGACGATCAAGGATGGCACGGAAGGACACGGATACTCAAGAGGGCTATAAATTTACTTATCATTCAAAAACTCACTTAATGTGATTTGTAAACATGGAACCAATTGGGACCTCATTTTATAATATCTGATATTTATATAATTTGAATGATACATCTTTTAAAACGACTCAATTAGAGTTCCTTTTCTATTATTGTGACTATTGTGCCGTCAAGTAACACCCAGTTCGAATTCCGCTGCATCCATGAATTGGGGTTGTTACAGATTGGTATCAGAGCCATGGTTATAGAGAAACGGGTCTAATTGAGACCTAAACTATAACCGCACATACAAGCAAAAACATTTTTTATAGCCTTCCACTCTCCGTGTCTTCCATCCTCCAGACGATTATGGATTTAGTAAGCATGTTATGATACACAAACATGTTAGTATATTCATATATACCCATTTTGAGCACTTCCCCGTAGACATTTTTGTGCTACACAAACATAATTGCATATTAATATATGTACCCTAAACATAATTGAGCATTTCCTCGTAAGCTTTAGTATATTGATATATAAACTCGGTTTATTTTCAATCATTTATCTAAACAATGGACTAAACATTTCTGCGTATGCCTATTCTAGGGCATTTCGACACAATCACATTCTCCCAATCATGTTCCTACTCCAACATTTTATGTCCAAGACATTGTAACTGATTACAATGGTCTCATTCACTTTTCAAGACATTGTATGTTACAATGGTCTCATTCACTTTTCAAGACATTGTATGTTACAATGGTCTCATTCATTTTCCAAGACATTGTGAGATACAATGGTCTCATTCATTTTTTCAAGACATTGTGAGATACAATGGTCTCATTCATTTTCCAAGACATTGTGAGATACAATGGTCTCATTCATTTTCCAAGACATTGTATTATACAATGGTCTTAACCATTTCTCAAATGTTTTGAGTCACACAATGGTCTAACCTACTTTCCAGACATTGTGAATTGCACAATGGTCTAATTTACTTCCGAGACATTGTGATTTACGTAATGGTCTCTGGCATTATTCCATCACATCATCAATATCATTTCTTATGATATCAAAAACCCGTCACAACCTATCGATTTCTAAACAAGAAATATGAGATTTCTAAAGGACAAATAAATCCATCACCTACAAAAGCTAAAGTTCAGCCCTACATTCATCAAAGTTTTCTTCTGAAACCTTCATTATTAAAAGTTCGTGATCCTGGCCAAGTATGTTCTATTTTAGAACTACTTAAAACTTTCTTTCCATACGTATCTACCCTTACTATCTTCTATGCAATGGAATATGAAAACATACGTTACAAGTCTTGTATGGACGGGACTTGCAACTTAAGGGTTTGACATCGCCTTTGTTTAGTGGACAGTTTCCCGAAAGCAACGGACATATCACAAGTATACCTAATTTAGGTATTTGAAAATTTTATCGAACCTCGGCTAAATATAGACTAGTCACCTATATTTAACCTAGGGACAGTGGAATATAGTCTGACTAACTATATTCGACTTAAAATTTTCAAATACTGAGAGTAGTTGTACTAGGGTTATGTTCAGATTGATTTCCTACTTGAACTCGATAAACCACCAGAATACAATAAAACAATCTAGAGACACGGTAGTGCCTTACCACTCAGCGAGATCTTAACACCTTATTTGTATGATCTAAATTCATTCTTGAAATTTTTCATTTATGAGATAATCCGAACTACTATCTTGGGATAGTTATCAATTATTCTCTTCATCCTGTAGAAGTACTATCCTGTTTAGGTTCTAAGGATACCATTTCATCATAAACCTTTAAAATCTCTTAAGATTTTTAAAGCAAACTCAACATCTATACCTAAGAGTATTAACATTAAGCATACACTAAGCACTTTTGTTCATCAACATATCACATCATTACCTTCACAACCGTGGCAAACACAAGCTCATTAACAAATCTTGATGCACTTTTAAAGCTCAAATCATCCTTAGTTACACCACAAGCACGCTCATCAGCTTTACAAGATTGAATATTCATCTTGTACTTTTGGAACACCAGTATCCTCTCGTAATACCCTACCTTGTAACTCACCGGCTAATTGTGAATGTTGTGTTGGGAATTCTTAAGTAGAATGATTTGTAATTATTTGAATGGATTGGGATGCCTTTTCATTTAAATAAAGACATTGTAAATCACCGAACCATAAGTTTATATTCCCCTATTTACATTGTTTGGGATGCCTCTCTATGTAAATAAAGAATTATAAACAAGTGGGCTTATTTGTCTCCGAAATAACATAAGTATGAAGTCAATAAACACTAGGTACAATAACAGATTGCCTACTAGACTATGATTGCAACTAATATCCCAATTTCCATTGATTGCAACTACTATCTCAATTCCTATTAATATTCGACTGCTATATCAATTTCCTTTGATATTCGACTATTACCATACCTTTCCTACATAAAAGTAAGCCTCATCCTACACCATACACTGAAACGACAAATCAAATTACATCACCGGTAATCCCAGACTTTAGTCCTCATAAGTAACCACACCTTTTCATTGACACCACTCCAATATATGACACACAAAGAACTTCGGGACGAAGTTCCCCGTAAGGGGTAGAGACTGTAACAATTCGCATTTTCAGGATAATTACTATTCCCGGAAATTTCACTATTCACTTTTACTATTCATTTTTCCCGAAAATTTTCCCGAAACTTGATTTTTATTTCTTGGGCTGAAGTGATAAATCATTTCCATGACAAATTAAAAGTTTGACATTCATAAGCTCATTTTCGTGAAAGTTATTAAGGAATTACACGGAATTACACGTTTTCGGGTAAAACGTCATTCAGAAATTCTACGCACAACGAAATTCGGTCGCGTTAATTTTCCCCGTATCAGAAAAATGTTTGACACATTCATGATTTATTTGAGAATAAATCATGACTGAGAAAAACATGACCAAAATAAACCTCGGCCGTGAAAAACTGGAATTTTCAGTTTTAAGCGTTTTTACTCAGCCGTAACCTTAGCCTATACCTGCACCGCATTTCTAAGAAGATTTGAGTTTTCAACTTATTAGAAAAAGTCAACATATTTTTCCCTCCTCCATTGACTAAAAATCATTCCTTTATTTTATAAGTCATTTCGTGATTTTTAGGCTTACGGTTTGATGTCTAAAGGACATTTAATACCAACCGACACTAGACTGAGCCCAGTCTAGACATTATAAGTCTTTTTAAATCATTTATATCATATTAGAAAAGTAACATTTTACTTTTCTCAATTTTACGCAATATTCATACATTTTACGTATTACGCGTTTTAGACCCGTGTTTCCAGTTTTTAGCAGGGTTTACCACCCAAATGGAACCTACCACTCATTTTATATTTTATTATGGAACATATGGACATGTTTAACAATACTTTGAAATTCCATAATTTTACGACACCCGGTTTTACGTTTTGAGGCCTAATCATTTACGGTTAGCGAGTAACGGGACCAAAACTCACTCCATAAATCAAGATAATATCAAAATGACCAACCAAGTCATCCATATAACCATATGGACGAAATTTATGCACATCACCATGCATTGGTGGCTTGGTGATGAGCCTTGGAAAGTTTTGTGGTCAAAATACTTACAAGTATAGAATTTCTAGGTTTCATGTGTTACATTTTGAACCATGTATTAGTATAAACCTAACCTCCTCATCCTAGTATAAATATAAGCTCATTCCTCTTCATTTTAATACCAAAAATCCAGCCATATGTATATTCCAAGAGAGATTCATCTTTGATTTCAAGCTACAAAGTCTATATCATTGTTGAAGCTCTTGTAAAGTTTCACATGATCCTTGTACTAGTTTTCTCATTCTTTTGGTGATCTTCCATCCACACAAGAAGTGTTCTAGTAGAGAATTCAAGTGCCTTCTCAAGTAGTCACAAGTTGGTGTCAAGAGATTAGAGAAGTTGGAAGCTAAAGATACTAGTTCAATCAAAGTCCTAATCCTTGTTCTTAACTTCCTTTCTTTAGAAAGCCCAAAGTTGTAAGCAAAACCTAATACACTTCCTTGCTTAAATATCATAATCATGTTATTTACATGTTATTCTTGCTATATTATGTCTTGTAGTTATGTCCATGATATATAAAAATAAGTAAAACATGTTATTATTATTGATTGTTAAAACAAGTTATTAAAACAAGTAAACTAGTGATTTTCTTGGAAAGACCTGATTAAAATGGTAAAAATATGATATTGGATTATTACATATTGTAGTAGAGGACCTAACAAGGAAACCGTAGCAATTTGAACCACCTAAAACGAGTATACGAGTCAAAAGTTATGACGATTTGAAATTACCAAAACTTTGCAGCAAAGCTGCCAAAACTTTCTGTTACAGAAACCTTAAACACGCAAAAAGAGGCCTTTCTGGTCCGTTTCATGAAAAAGTTAAAACACGAAAGTTGTCCGGAATCACGTTTTCCTTCAGGAACAAAGAAGCTCGAGCCTTGAAAACACTTTCTGAGTGAGATATTTCTAAATTTCTTAACAGCTATTTACATATATATAAGTCACTATATTATGGTTATACTTTAAAAGGAACAAGAGGTCTTATGACCTATAATCAAGACCACCACCATGGATAGAGCCAAGGTTGTGTCTCATGACCTTGGAACAAGGACCAAAGGTCATGGCTAGGCCATGACGAAACGACCATACAAGCTTATTTAGGCAAAAACATGAAACAAGGAATTAGCGAGAACTTGAACAAGCAATTTGGATCTACTTCACTTAAAAGGAAACCATGAGATATTACCAAGAGAAAATGGTCATTCAAGACTTATGAAACTACCCCTAATAACAATCTTCATGTACTAATAAACTTTCCTAAGTTTATTCAAATATCGGACATGTAACTTTTCGGATCAAAACTTATATCTATATATTTTATCAACTACTACAATAGTAGGGAGCCTCATGTGAGGAGTTCATTATGTAAGCCGTCGAGATGAGTTGTGGATTTACGAGTTAAAGTGTCCTGGCTCCTCGAACGCTTACTAACATGACTTTTGAAATATGTCAGCCCGAACGGTAGTAAACGATATACAAAACATACATGTTCATGAATCTTTTCTTTCAAAGACATACAATATACATCATACCACATCATGGGCTAAATGCAAGATATATATATAAGCACTTATTCATATTCTTTACTCCGATCCTAAGTCGCAACATTCTATTATAGGTTGCTCGTAGAAACCTTCACGATCCAACCGTTACCTTCATTACTTGCTATCTTACTTAAGGTGAGTTCATAGCCCCACTTTACATTACTTCAATGTTTTACAAACCCTTGGGGGGAATACATGCTATTTCTAAACCGAACACAATGCTTTGAAACTGTATGCTGCCTGATTGTTTTATTATCACTAAGTACCAACCTTGCTAAACCGAGATCCTTTATTATGAACCATTTAGTCACTAGCAATAGTGAGCGCGAATATTGTGAATAGGCCTATTGGGATTGACGAATCCCATTTGTGTTGACTAAGTTCAAACAAATGCATTAATATTTGAGATTTAGGTATGTTAGCAAAGTACCTACCGGGATAAATCTGCCGATCGATATTGGTACACGTTAACGTTATGGTGTCATAAGCTTAGTGTATAATAACTGTTCCGGGCGTATAATAACGTAGCCTACCTGTTTTGTTTTCCAAACATTGGTGTGAGCCTATAACTCACACTACCAACATATTGTGTTCAAACGATTTAACAAACTCTATGAATATCACTCAACCTTTGTGTTGACCTCTCAAGTATGTATTTCATGTTCATGACGATCAAGGATGGCACGGAAGGACACGGATACTCAAGAGGGCTATAAATTTACTTATCATTCAAAAACTCACTTAATGTGATTTGTAAACATGGAACCAATTGGGACCTCATTTTATAATATCTGATATTTATATAATTTGAATGATACATCTTTTAAAACGACTCAATTAGAGTTCGTTTTCTATTATTGTGACTATTGTGCCGTCAAGTAACACCCAGTTCGAATTCCGCTGCATCCATGAATTGGGGTTGTTACAGATTGGTATCAGAGCCATGGTTATAGAGAAACGGGTCTAATTGAGACCTAAACTATAACCGCACATACAAGCAAAAACATTTTTTATAGCCTTCCACTCTCCGTGTCTTCCATCCTCCAGACGATTATGGATTTAGTAAGCATGTTATGATACACAAACATGTTAGTATATTCATATATACCCATTTTGAGCACTTCCCCGTAGACATTTTTGTGCTACACAAACATAATTGCATATTAATATATGTACCCTAAACATAATTGAGCATTTCCTCGTAAGCTTTAGTATATTGATATATAAACTCGGTTTATTTTCAATCATTTATCTAAACAATGGACTAAACATTTCTGCGTATGCCTATTCTAGGGCATTTCGACACAATCACATTCTCCCAATCATGTTCCTACTCCAACATTTTATGTCCAAGACATTGTAACTGATTACAATGGTCTCATTCACTTTTCAAGACATTGTATGTTACAATGGTCTCATTCACTTTTCAAGACATTGTATGTTACAATGGTCTTATTCATTTTCCAAGACATTGTGAGATACAATGGTCTCATTCATTTTTCAAGACATTGTGAGATACAATGGTCTCATTCATTTTCCAAGACATTGTATTATACAATGGTCTTAACCATTTCTCAAATGTTTTGAGTCACACAATGGTCTAACCTACTTTCCAGACATTGTGAATTGCACAATGGTCTAATTTACTTCCGAGACATTGTGATTTACGTAATGGTCTCTGGCATTATTCCATCACATCATCAATATCATTTCTTATGATATCAAAAACCCGTCACAACCTATCGATTTCTAAACAAGAAATATGAGATTTCTAAAGGACAAATAAATCCATCACCTACAAAAGCTAAAGTTCAGCCCTACATTCATCAAAGTTTTCTTCTGAAACCTTCATTATTAAAAGTTCGTGATCCTGGCCAAGTATGTTCTATTTTAGAACTACTTAAAACTTTCTTTCCATACGTATCTACCCTTACTATCTTCTATGCAATGGAATATGAAAACATACGTTACAAGTCTTGTATGGACGGGACTTGCAACTTAAGGGTTTGACATCGCCTTTGTTTAGTGGACAGTTTCCCGAAAGCAACGGACATATCACAAGTATACCTAATTTAGGTATTTGAAAATTTTATCGAACCTCGGCTAAATATAGACTAGTCACCTATATTTAACCTAGGGACAGTGGAATATAGTCTGACTAACTATATTCGACTTAAAATTTTCAAATACTGAGAGTAGTTGTACTAGGGTTATGTTCAGATTGATTTCCTACTTGAACTCGATAAACCACCAGAATACAATAAAACAATCTAGAGACACGGTAGTGCCTTACCACTCAGCGAGATCTTAACACCTTATTTGTATGATCTAAATTCATTCTTGAAATTTTTCATTTATGAGATAATCCGAACTACTATCTTGGGATAGTTATCAATTATTCTCTTCATCCTGTAGAAGTACTATCCTGTTTAGGTTCTAAGGATACCATTTCATCATAAACCTTTAAAATCTCTTAAGATTTTTAAAGCAAACTCAACATCTATACCTAAGAGTATTAACATTAAGCATACACTAAGCACTTTTGTTCATCAACATATCACATCATTACCTTCACAACCGTGGCAAACACAAGCTCATTAACAAATCTTGATGCACTTTTAAAGCTCAAATCATCCTTAGTTACACCACAAGCACGCTCATCAGCTTTACAAGATTGAATATTCATCTTGTACTTTTGGAACACCAGTATCCTCTCGTAATACCCTACCTTGTAACTCACCGGCTAATTATGAATGTTGTGTTGGGAATTCTTAAGTAGAATGATTTGTAATTATTTGAATGGATTGGGATGCCTTTTCATTTAAATAAAGACATTGTAAATCACCGAACCATAAGTTTATATTCCCCTATTTACATTGTTTGGGATGCCTCTCTATGTAAATAAAGAATTATAAACAAGTGGGCTTATTTGTCTCCGAAATAACATAAGTATGAAGTCAATAAACACTAGGTACAATAACAGATTGCCTACTAGACTATGATTGCAACTAATATCCCAATTTCCATTGATTGCAACTACTATCTCAATTCCTATTAATATTCGACTGCTATATCAATTTCCTTTGATATTCGACTATTACCATACCTTTCCTACATAAAAGTAAGCCTCATCCTACACCATACACTGAAACGACAAATCAAATTACATCACCGGTAATCCCAGACTTTAGTCCTCATAAGTAACCACACCTTTTCATTGACACCACTCCAATATATGACACACAAAGAACTTCGGGACGAAGTTCCCCGTAAGGGGTAGAGACTGTAACAATTCGCATTTTCAGGATAATTACTATTCCCGGAAATTTCACTATTCACTTTTACTATTCATTTTTCCCGAAAATTTTCCCGAAACTTGATTTTTATTTCTTGGGCTGAAGTGATAAATCATTTCCATGACAAATTAAAAGTTTGACATTCATAAGCTCATTTTCGTGAAAGTTATTAAGGAATTACACGGAATTACACGTTTTCGGGTAAAACGTCATTCAGAAATTCTACGCACAACGAAATTCGGTCGCGTTAATTTTCCCCGTATCAGAAAAATGTTTGACACATTCATGATTTATTTGAGAATAAATCATGACTGAGAAAAACATGACCAAAATAAACCTCGGCCGTGAAAAACTGGAATTTTCAGTTTTAAGCGTTTTTACTCAGCCGTAACCTTAGCCTATACCTGCACCGCATTTCTAAGAAGATTTGAGTTTTCAACTTATTAGAAAAAGTCAACATATTTTTCCCTCCTCCATTGACTAAAAATCATTCCTTTATTTTATAAGTCATTTCGTGATTTTTAGGCTTACGGTTTGATGTCTAAAGGACATTTAATACCAACCGACACTAGACTGAGCCCAGTCTAGACATTATAAGTCTTTTTAAATCATTTATATCATATTAGAAAAGTAACATTTTACTTTTCTCAATTTTACGCAATATTCATACATTTTACGTATTACGCGTTTTAGACCCGTGTTTCCAGTTTTTAGCAGGGTTTACCACCCAAATGGAACCTACCACTCATTTTATATTTTATTATGGAACATATGGACATGTTTAACAATACTTTGAAATTCCATAATTTTACGACACCCGGTTTTACGTTTTGAGGCCTAATCATTTACGGTTAGCGATTAACGGGACCAAAACTCACTCCATAAATCAAGATAATATCAAAATGACCAACCAAGTCATCCATATAACCATATGGACGAAATTTATGCACATCACCATGCATTGGTGGCTTGGTGATGAGCCTTGGAAAGTTTTGTGGTCAAAATACTTACAAGTATAGAATTTCTAGGTTTCATGTGTTACATTTTGAACCATGTATTAGTATAAACCTAACCTCCTCATCCTAGTATAAATATAAGCTCATTCCTCTTCATTTTAATACCAAAAATCCAGCCATATGTATATTCCAAGAGAGATTCATCTTTGATTTCAAGCTACAAAGTCTATATCATTTTTGAAGCTCTTGTAAAGTTTTACATGATCCTTGTACTAGTTTTCTCATTCTTTTGGTGATCTTCCATCCACACAAGAAGTGTTCTAGTAGAGACTTCAAGTGCCTTCTCAAGTAGTCACAAGTTGGTGTCAAGAGATTAGAGAAGTTGGAAGCTAAAGATACTAGTTCAATCAAAGTCCTAATCCTTGTTCTTAACTTCCTTTCTTTAGAAAGCCCAAAGTTGTAAGCAAAACCTAATACACTTCCTTGCTTAAATATCATAATCATGTTATTTACATGTTATTCTTGCTATATTATGTCTTGTAGTTATGTCCATGATGTATAAAAATAAGTAAAACATGTTATTATTATTGATTGTTAAAACAAGTTATTAAAACAAGTAAACTAGTGATTTTCTTGGAAAGACCTGATTAAAATGGTAAAAATATGATATTGGATTATTACATATTGTAGTAGAGGACCTAACAAGGAAACCGTAGCAATTTGAACCACCTAAAACGAGTATACGAGTCAAAAGTTATGACGATTTGAAATTACCAAAACTTTGCGGCAAAGCTGCCAAAACTTTCTGTTACAGAAACCTTAAACACGCAAAAAGAGGCCTTTCTGGTCCGTTTCATGAAAAAGTTAAAACACGAAAGTTGTCCGGAATCACGTTTTCCTTCAGGAACAAAGAAGCTCGAGCCTTGAAAACACTTTCTGAGTGAGATATTTCTAAATTTCTTAACAGCTATTTACATATATATAAGTCACTATATTATGGTTATACTTTAAAAGGAACAAGAGGTCTTATGACCTATAATCAAGACCACCACCATGGATAGAGCCAAGGTTGTGTCTCATGACCTTGGAACAAGGACCAAAGGTCATGGCTAGGCCATGACGAAACGACCATACAAGCTTATTTAGGCAAAAACATGAAACAAGGAATTAGCGAGAACTTGAACAAGCAATTTGGATCTACTTCACTTAAAAGGAAACCATGAGATATTACCAAGAGAAAATGGTCATTCAAGACTTATGAAACTACCCCTAATAACAATCTTCATGTACTAATAAACTTTCCTAAGTTTATTCAAATATCGGACATGTAACTTTTCGGATCAAAACTTATATCTATATATTTTATCAACTACTACAATAGTAGGGAGCCTCATGTGAGGAGTTCATTATGTAAGCCGTCGAGATGAGTTGTGGATTTACGAGTTAAAGTGTCCTGGCTCCTCGAACGCTTACTAACATGACTTCTGAAATATGTCAGCCCGAACGGTAGTAAACGATATACAAAACATACATGTTCATGAATCTTTTCTTTCAAAGACATACAATATACATCATACCACATCATGGGCTAAATGCAAGATATATATATAAGCACTTATTCATATTCTTTACTCCGATCCTAAGTCGCAACATTCTATTATAGGTTGCTCGTAGAAACCTTCACGATCCAACCGTTACCTTCATTACTTGCTATCTTACTTAAGGTGAGTTCATAGCCCCACTTTACATTACTTCAATGTTTTACAAACCCTTGGGGGGAATACATGCTATTTCTAAACCGAACACAATGCTTTGAAACTGTATGCTGCCTGATTGTTTTATTATCACTAAGTACCAACCTTGCTAAACCGAGATCCTTTATTATGAACCATTTAGTCACTAGCAATAGTGAGCGCGAATATTGTGAATAGGCCTATTGGGATTGACGAATCCCATTTGTGTTGACTAAGTTCAAACAAATGCATTAATATTTGAGATTTAGGTATGTTAGCAAAGTACCTACCGGGATAAATCTGCCGATCGATATTGGTACACGTTAACGTTATGGTGTCATAAGCTTAGTGTATAATAACTGTTCCGGGCGTATAATAACGTAGCCTACCTGTTTTGTTTTCCAAACATTGGTGTGAGCCTATAACTCACACTACCAACATATTGTGTTCAAACGATTTAACAAACTCTATGAATATCACTCAACCTTTGTGTTGACCTCTCAAGTATGTATTTCAGGTTCATGACGATCAAGGATGGCACGGAAGGACACGGATACTCAAGAGGGCTATAAATTTACTTATCATTCAAAAACTCACTTAATGTGATTTGTAAACATGGAACCAATTGGGACCTCATTTTATAATATCTGATATTTATATAATTTGAATGATACATCTTTTAAAACGACTCAATTAGAGTTCGTTTTCTATTATTGTGACTATTGTGCCGTCAAGTAACACCCAGTTCGAATTCCGCTGCATCCATGAATTGGGGGTGTTACAGAAGATTTAACCTGGCCACCTTATTATCCATACCGAGCGAATCAGGGGAGTATTTGATTTCATTCTTTTTACTTTTTCACTTTTACATTCTTTACTTGAGCATTGGGGACAATGTTCATCCTAAGTGTAAGGGGGGGGGGGGGGGGTAAAATGATGATACCTTACATGTACACTTTCGCTTGAGTTTGTTTTGTTTGATGGTAGATGTGTAATAAAACTATGAGAAATACTTGTTAGTGTAATTTTAGCGCCAAATTTAAAATTTTTTACAACATTTAGGAGTGAAACTTTAGCCATAGCAAGCGTTTCATGGATAGGAGATTGTATGACTAGCACATAACCGTACTTTCAGAAAAAATTTCCACCCATATATGTGAGGTTCGCCTTTAGATTTGATAGGAAAAGCATTTATTATTAGTGCTTATGAGTGTACCGGTAGCATTTAGATTCTAGAACTTGCGTTAGTGATGCATCCCGAGACCGTTAGTGAGACTACATTCGTGTAGTAGGATTTACTACATGATAAGAGGCATTAGGATCACCCTTGTGTTAAACCCCTATCATAATTACTTGACCATTTAAGTCATATTACTTGGCTAGTTAAGTCAACTAATTTTTCCCACACCTTAGCGTTGTACTCATTTTTAGTACACGAAACCCCTAGTACACCCCTCCGAGCCTATCTTTTCGTTTCTAACTTTAAGCATTTTACTTAAAGGAAGAATTTGTTACACCCCACTTAAATGTACAACCAAATCGCCTTAGCCTTCCGTGTATGCACTCATCTTTAGTGCATTATTGTTATTTGTTAAACCCTAAGTTAACTATCTAATTGATTACATGGTTGCTAAGTCGAGTCATATCCTTGTACATATTGTTTTGGGACGATTGGGACTCATGGGTAAGTACTTTTTTCATGGAGTAATGGGGAAGAACATCATGTATTACCCCCATATGTGCTTTAATCTTAAAAGTGCTCCAAGTGTTTTGATTTTCTTAATTCGAGTCATTAGATTAGTTTATTGTAAAATATGTAAAAATTCAAGTGTAAGGGGAATGTTCATCCCCTATGATGTATTATTTTGGATGGTAGGGTAAGAGTGTATGAAAAAAAAAAAAAAAAAAAAAAAAAAAAAATCGAAAAATCAAGAAAAAGAAAAGAAAAAACGAAAAAATATACGGACTACCATCCCTTTTTATTCTATGTTCATTTTTATGTTTTTGTTATTTTTCATTTGTTAGCTTAAGTCGAGTCTAGTCTTGGCTTAGCAACGCCATATTGTACATGTAATTAACCAAGATTGTTAGCTCGCCACCAGTAAAAACTTCCTTTATCCAACAAAACCGTGTATTTCATATCCCTACACCTAACGTTACAACCCTTTAAAAGACCTCTTTGATAGTTTATCCTAGGTGCTTACGCCATGTGGTGGAGGTTTGATCCTTTCCCAAGCCTATGGTAATCTATTTTGCTATGACAGGTAGTGAGAGATGTTTTCCATTTAAATATTGTAATTTACACTTTATTACACCCGAGAGATGTGAGTATCTAAACACTATTTGTGAGGTGCTAGTGTATGACGTTCGTGCTTGTCTTTGGTCTTTAGTGGAACGATTATTTGTTTTAATTACTTTTATATTAGTGTTAAATGACCCCTAACTTGTATTTTGAGTAGAATAAAAGCGCATTTGCTTGAGGACAAGCAAATCTCAAGTGTAAGGGTATATGATGAGGCGAAAAATGAACCACTTTTAGGGGGTCATTTAAGCCCGGAATTGAATTTATTTGATCAAATATTGCCCTAAATTGTTCCTTTTATGATTTTAGGTACTTTGGGAGTGAAGTCTGGAAAAGGAAGCAATTCGGACGTTTTTGGAGCATAAAAGTGAAGAAAACGCCAAAGTCTTAATTTTCCTTGCTGAGAACAGTAGGTGACGGCGTCAAGAAGAACATCCTGACGGCGTCAAGAGTAATTTGCATGACGGCCCAGTACAAACGTGAAGGCGTCACAAGTAGAGCGTCAAGAGTAAAAGACGTGACGGCCTGGAAAACCATAACACGTGACGGCGTCAGATGAAGATTAAGGCAGTCCGAGAAGTATTTTGGCGACGAGATGACGGCGTCACCAATTTGGTCTTGACGCCGTCAGCCTCAATTTCCTATGTATAGTTTTCTAATTTTCATTCATAAAAGAGAGAAGTTTTGGAGAAACCCTAAGGCCGAACTTATAACGAATTTTACAGGTTTTTCAAGGGTTCTCAGCCCTTGAACCCTTTCATGTGTAATTGAGATAAGTATCATTTTAAGTCAATCAATATGTCTATGTGTTGGTTGTCTATATCTTGTTCTTGTCTTAATTCCATCATGCTAGGCTAGATCTATCTTGTGTTTGCTTAGATCTAAAGAAACCTAGATGTTGATTATGTGTTGATTACTTGTTTATGGTTGTATTGGATGAATGATTTTGATGTTAGGCTTAAGAAAACTGGCAGATCTCCAAATGGTAACATGCTTGAACGTCTTAGGAAACATGAACTGACGTGCACTAGGTTTTATTGGTTGTATTTAATGCATGAGTAAATTCTAATGATCCCATGTTAGGAGCTTCTTAGCCGGCTCGACATAGGAGTGAAGTAGGCACTCATAGGATTAGGGAATTAAGTGCGCCACCCCATGAATGGTATTAAGGAATACAATCCGTCATCCACGCAATTATAACAAGTAATTAACGTGTAAAAGATATCTAGGGAGTAGTGAAATCTAAGTAAACGCAATTTCTCCACTTATTACTCACAACCTTAGTTTAATTTAGTTTATTTTCATGTCTAATATTTTATTTTGATTTCATCTTTAGTATTGGGTTAGTTGACTAGCAACTAATTCCGCCCAAATCCTTAAAACCCGAGATTTTTACTTGCTTTCTAAAAAAAATATAAAAATACAAAAATAATTATCCTTTATCTCTAGAACTAGTATTTAGGTTTTCTAATCCTAGCGACACTATTCCTAGTTGAACGATCAATCCCCCGGTACTTGTCACTATACTATACTACAACGATCAGGTACACTGCCTGGTGGGGATTGTAAGCTTCTCAAGATCCCTTGAGAGGTAAAGCCTGGTGCGATTCCCACGTATCAATTACCAACTACTTTGGGCCAATGATAGAATGGCACACAGTCCACTTGCTTACTGTTGGGTTACTGTTTGTACTTAATTATTTGATAGAAACCAATACGGAAAATAATTAGTTGAAAACAGAGGGGTTAAAAAATTCATAATTGCCCCGTTCAAAAATCACTTTTAGTATATATTATAATGTATGTTATAAACCAACACATAAAACATATACGTGTAGATATTCACACTTATACAATGGCTTGTTCCACAAAAAAGTTATACTTAAGCCTACACATATACTTATGATACTCACACTAGCAGGGTACCCGCGTGTTGCTGTGGCGGGTACCCTGAAATTACATTTTCCGGTGAATCATGTATTTTAGTTTATTATGTTCTTTTCGACAATAAATTTACGGATATCAAGAATTTCGTTTAGGCCATGCCCGTTCGGGCTCAAGCCTGTTTGGCCCGCACCCGTTTGGGCTCAAGCCCATTTGGCCAATTGCCCGTTCGGGCCTGAATATTTGTATAATGTGCTTTATTATTTGTATTAGTGACATTTTATGTATGAATTGTGTTTAATTTGGTTATACAATATGCTTGATAATTTGTATTTGTGATGTAAGAGGTGTTTTAATAATTGTATTAATTGTATTTATTGACCAATTAATTAATTGACTACATTAAATATCATTAATGTGGTGTTTTTTTTAACATGTGCATTAAAGTGGTGTACACTATGCTTCTTGTCTTGTAAGTCTGAAAATTATGTGTATTAAAGTGGTGTACATGCATCTTTCTTATTAAAGAAATATTTTTGGTCTTAAACATTTTAAGACTTCTAAATATAGATGTCCTAAATACATTATAAGGTAGTATAGATAAATAGTTACATTAATAAACAAACACATAAAATATGAAACTACGAACACATATGAAGACATACTAGGTATCGGGGGAGTGTGTAAGCATACAAAAACATAAAAATCGATATTGTTTGTGGGAAATCTGTGGGTATTTACACACAAACTTGCCACAGATTCATCTGATTGGTAGGAAATTCGTGGGAAATTGCCGATGACTTTCCCACAAACATGACCGTTTTCTTTGATTTTTGATATAGTTACACGCTCACGCATATACACGCCTGTACAACTACATAGACAAAGCATATATTTACGTGTAGATATCTACACATATACGATGGTTTGTTCTACGAAAAGCTTCTACCTAAGCCTACGCATATACTTATGGTACTCATATAAATAGTTACATTAATAAATAAACACATAAAATATGAAACTACAAACACATATGAAGACATACTAGGTAATGGGGGAGTGTATGTGGGAAATTCGTGGGTATTCACTCACATATTTCCCATTGATTCATCAAATTAGTAAGTAATTCATGGGAAATTACCAACAACTTTCCCATAGACATAATCTTTTTCTTTTACTTTTTCTAATATAGTTACACGTTTACGCATATACACGTTAGCATACCTATATACGAAACATATATAGATACGATGAAGGTCATAAATGGACAAATGAAACATATATGTGTAGATATCCACACATATACAATGGTTTTTCTTCAAAAAGTTATACCTAAACTTACACATACACTTGTGATACTCAAATTTCTATTTACATTATAAACAAACACACATAATGATGAAACTACAAACACATATGAAGACATATTAAGTAATGCGGGAATGTGTAAGTATACAGAAATTAAAAAAACAAGAAAAACAATATTTTTTGTGCGGAATTCGTGGAAAGTATTGACATTTTTCCCACGACTAACACATAAACAACTTTTTGTAAAAAATATGTGGCAAGTGACCCACGGATTAGTTAAATAATTATTTTATCAAATTAAGAATGTGTGAAATTCGTGAGTAATGTATCTAAAATTTGCCACATACTTTTCTTCGTAGCTAATATGTGTGAAATGTGCCACTAGTTCCCATGGATGTCTAATCAACACGAATAGTTTGAATATTGTCGCAAATCTGTGGGAAATTTATGACGGATTTCACACGAAAACTTGGTCAACAATTTAGTGTGTAAATAGTGAGAAATCCATGGGAAATCTGTGACATATTTCCCACCAAAACTCTGTCAACAATTTGGTGTGTAATTTGCAGGTATTCTGTGTGAAATTTCACACAGTTTTATTTCCGTGGGGAAAAATCTGTGGGTAAAAGAAGTTTATTTAGTAGTGGTGGGTTTAGAAAACACCTATAGTTGTGGGTTTAGTTCTTAATTTCAAAACTAAAGCTACAAACCAAACATTTATAATGGGAATGAAAGTGATTCTCTCATTACGTTATCTTTGAAGATTTTCATATTTTAGGGATTTTGTAGGATTATAATTTTTTTGCAAGTGTATTATATGATATTGTTGAAATCTGACATAGGAGTAATTAAGTTAATGCTTCAAATTTGTTTTATGTTGGTTGAAGAATTTTTTGTTTTTTTTTCTTGGATGCAAACTCGCGCATTAGTACATATTTTTTTGAGTTAAACATATGTTGATGTTGTCTTTGGTTTGTACTAATAGTTTCCCACTGTGAGTTGTGACAGATGGATTTTTATATCCCAAGATTTGGCACCGTATCTAAGTTTGAAGTTGAATATATACAGGTTTGTTTACCAAATCAGCTTAACCAAAATCTCATTATTTATCTGTGTCTATGAAGTGTTGTTATTCGCTCAGGTTCTTGCGCAATTCACAGAGATGACAAGCAGATATACACTAGAAATGAAAGCGTTATGTTCAACAATCTTTTGTTTTTGATCCACTGAATTGATACATGCCAACAATCAACATTACATGCTCATTGACATCCTAATTTGGATTTTGATCACCAAGCCTGTAATTAAGCCATTAGTTGTGTTCTATGTGTATGCTTTTCATTTTGAATACCTTTTGTTAGTGTATGTCCATGATCTTTTGAAACTTCAGACCTGCTATCTTAACTACTTATAAAAGAGATTTGGTCAACAAGTCAATAAGTGAAAAACTGAAATTAATGTATTTCCCATTTTACCCTTGGATACCCACAACCAATCCCATCCCCATCAACCACTATCTACTTTTTTTAATTAAATCATTTTTTCATTTAAACAACTATCTACAAAACCCAGCGAGCATTTAATTATAATGAGCGTGGTTTTTGAAAGTGGAAATCTGCTTCTCTTTCATTCCCCATGGAAATCTACTTCAATTGGTTTTTCTTTCACCTAAAAAAACAAAAACACACACACAGACAACCTCATCTTACACTCTTATCTCACACCCACCCACCATCACAACTCCCATCACCACAAAAACTCCTCCGCTGGACCTCAACTCCGCCGGACTGCACCTCCACCTCCACTTAAACCTACCCTCCTTCAAACCACCATAGATTCGTCACCATCGAGGTGTTTATTTTGAGTTTTCTTAATAGATCTCAAGTTTTGAAGCTTTTCCTTGGTTTTTCTTTGTAGATCTGAGTTTCTATTATATCTTTTTGCGTTTTTTTGTTACAGTCGCTACAACCCGCCGCCGTTGACTCGCTAGAAATAGTCGTCGCCGCTGACTCGCTTTTTGTTGAAGGTTTTGAGGTATATTTTGATTTTTTTAACTAGATCTATGTATATTTATCAATTTTTAAGGCCTTGAGTTTTTTATAGCATTTCATGTGTTTTTTTCAGCCGCCGCCGCCACTTTTCGCTGCTGTCTTGCCGGAAGTAACCGCTTCCGCCTTGACTGTTGGTGTTGCCGTTGTAAGCTCTATTATTAAAGTTGTTGGGTTTTATGGTTTCTTTTCATGTATTTTCATTGTTTTGGATCTATGTAGTTTCAAGCTTATAATGTTTTTCTTGATATATATTTATATTTTTTTAGTATCTATGTATGTTTCAAGTATTAAATATTGTTTTGTCTAAAAGTCTTGTAGATATACTGCTGCCCCGAGCATCTGCCCATGTCGCCGCCAACGGAATTACACTGCTGCTACTCTTGTCGTCACTATCGCCCCGGAACATGCTGCTGCTATTGGAAATGTATGGTATATAGTGTGTATATATCTTAGTATATTTATTTGTAAACTCTATTGTATAAATTTGCTTGTGAACTATTGTTGTGTAAATTTTGTTAAAATTTAATACCTCTTATACTTTATTGTTATTGTTATAATTTTTGTTTGTAGATTTGTTGGTAAAATGTTGTGTATAATTTAGTTAGTAGATTTGTAGGGATACTACGTTGGTAAATTGTGCCGTTCATTGTTAAGAAATTTGTTTTATGGAGTACAGTTTTAGTATATTTGGTAACTTAGCACTCCGTAATACGGAGTATCTATTGTAAAACGTTAAAATAAAGCTGTAAAGATAGCTTGAATGTCAACTTGGTTTTGTTTTTGACAAGGAGTAAAAGTCACATTTTATATTGTCATGCACTATTTACCAGTTGTATCGTCTTTTCGCTATTTTCTTTTAAGATGCTTTTGAAAAAGTAAACTAAAAGTTTAAATAGCATTAAAATAAGAAAAACATGCTCTTTATTGCAGAAAAAAATACAAAAGTTGAGATCTCCAATGACTTGTGATAACCAAGATAGAAATTTGAAATAAAGGAACACTTTCAAAAGAGCCTTTTTGAAAGCCATTCCAGCCGCTCCAAATAGTTTGAAATAAGAAAATGATAAAAAAATCTCGAAATTCATAGGATACAGAGTAGTTAAGAAAAGGTAAATGGTATATCATAATGAGTTAATTTAAATCGGGCACATACAAACTTTAAAAATGGAATAACTCAAGGTTAAGTGTAACGGTGACACCAAGATACGTGTTGTTGCATGTTTGGTAAAGTATTGCTTTGTAGTAGTTGACAACACAGATACGAATATATTTTTGTATGGCCAAATATTTCGATCACTGTCAAAGAGGAACAAGGTTTAGACAACAAATATTTGTCCATAATATATTACAAATCATGTATTGTGTAAAAGAGTACCGTGAAAGTTATAAACAAATCATAACCTCCTTGATTGAAGGCAACGGAAATTTCGATCCATAACCTCCTTCACGATCCATATGAGTAAACTAGACGCATGATTGCATGAACTTTGAGTTTCTACGTCCTTCATTCAAAAGGTAAATATACAAGTTTAATCTTGGTTGTGATTTCGTGGTTGGTCCTGTTCGATCTGTTGGTGTGAAGGTTGATATTCGGTCTCGATTCGTTAGAGGTTGCAGGTTTTATATCAATTCGCGTATGAGTTTGAGGCTTCGTTTGAGACCACTAAAGTCGTACATGCGTTCGTGTTTCATAGCAGTTTGACAACACGCTGGAGTTAGAGTGTTCCCTTTCAAACTAAAGAGAAAACAATTCCCTATTCGCCTTAGCTTTGCGATAATTATTAATAAAGCTCAAGGGTATTGGTTAGAGGGATATCCCGACTCTGTTTTCTTGCATGGCCAGCTTTATGTGGCATTGTCTAGAGGGATATCCCGTAGAATAACAAAGGTATTGGTTAAACCAGTTAAAGAGTTCCGTCAAACATTAATCTACACCTCAAATATCGTGTATCAAGAAGTTTTACACGACGAGTGACGTGTATTTTTAGTTAGTGTATCATAATTGATGTAATATTTTCTTTTTTAGTCTTATTAAATATTTTTATATGTCGTTTGATACTTTTTAAGAATTTTTGCTATAGTTGAATTATCATATGTTACACCGTTTGCAATTTCATTTTGATATTTTCACATTTAAATTTAGAACGTTATACGAAACACTTACCAAAATTTCGCATATCGTTAATTGTCTGCCGCTAGAAACCGCTGCTATGCGCGGGTACTCGTCTAGTATGATTAATGGTAAAATATTAAATAGCACCTGCAGTCCTGCAAATAACAAACTAATGCAAAAATAGCTTCCTGTGTAAAATCAATTTTGAATCTCTGATGTTAGATTCATATGTACGATGACACATGGATTGTGATGTCATATTAATATTTTGTGTTGTTCATTTGTGTGTGTGAATATAAATAAGGTTAAGACTACATACAGTGAGATAATTATGCTCCTTTTTCTTAACATATTGACACAAAAAAGTAAATTAATTAATATGGTGTGAAATTATTGAATGTCGAGAAATCACCTACAAACGTTTCGGCAAATTATATTGTCTATTAGTATGTTAGGTAGACTTGCATTCAATTCATATATCTATATGAAAAATAAATGGAAAACAAATTAAATATATTAATTATCACCATCGTGACAGATACAATTCAATAACCATAAAACTATACGATAATGTTGAGTCATCGATATAAACGCATTGACTAAGAAATAAAATTAAACAAAGAGTACTAAATTACATATACTGATCGAGCTTGTTGTATCTACCAATTCATTACGTTCATACACGTTAAACGCCATGCATTCACACAACTTAAGGGAAGGAAAAAAAAACAAGAAAAGATTTTCTGATTTTATAAAAAACTATAAAAAAAGATTTTGAATGCTTATATATATAAGGACTTGTTAGCTCCAGTAAACGCAGAGCCAAGCACCAAGAAGTGAGAGTCAAGTGCTTTGCACCTTAACTAGACTTGATCTCACCTCCATCGTCTTGCTTGTGAATTAGTGATACCATCGCAATATAGAGAGGCCGGAAGATGAGGCAAATTTGCTGCTCCGTCGTTTCTGCAGTTGTCTTTCGATTACTCTTTGTGTTCTTCATGCTCGAGTTTGGGGTTGGTCAGTACCATGAAGTATTTGATCATATATATGAACTTAACTATCTTTGTTTTTACTTCAAGCTGTTTCTTTTAACAAATAATCACCACTTATATCACATATGTCTCTAACGAGACTTGAACTCAGCCTACAATTGGGTTATGGGTGACTCATATATCACTGGGTCAAAGGCCTTTGTTTTCAAACTGATAATTATGTGAATATGCATGTTGGGTGCAGTTGGGGCAACACTTGGAGCAATAGCTGGAGCAGTGATAGGATGGATTCACAAGACAAGGTTCATGCAAAATGCAATGATAGGAGCAGTATCAGGGGCGGCTTTGTCTTATAAGCTCACTAAAGCTACCTTTGATCATTTGAATTCTGATGATGATGATGACCTTAGCCTCGCCGTTAATCTGGTAAGTAAATATGTTGAAACTTGATTCAGTGTATATAACCTTAGCAAAAATAAATCCTTTTCTAACTAGTGGATTTATCGATATTATAGGTTAAGATTATCCATGGACATATGGAGATAATACTTGGTGGTGATGAACATAAAATCATGGGATTCAGTAAGGTAATTGCTGTCATATTATATATACTACGTAGTTTCATATATATGTGTGATAAGTGATTTATTTTTCTTGTGAAGCATCATAAAATTTTCTGAGCATTATAAAATTCACCTTCAGGGAGAAGCTAAAGGGATACAGTCCAAAAAAAAATAACACTAAGAAATAGTTTTTATCATTGGTGTGATAATTGTGTACTTGTGTGTATCACCATATGAAATTTAATTAAGCTCCCATATATAGGTTAAATCGTTAAGGCCTTGGTTTTCTTTGAATATGGAGAGTTTTCTTTGGATTGTTCAAAATATTGAGGTTACACTTGTATGAGCTCGCCTTTAATTTGCACAAACTAGGTTTTTGTGGTCACTAGCATTTGGCCCCTTAGAGCCTAAAGAGCTAAAGAAGGAAGGAAAACTGTTCACAGTCCACATTTTTTGGTTTTGGAGGTATTTTCTATAATCAAATATGGCAAACTCTGACCTAGCACAGTATCAAAGGCGTCCCATGAACGATAGGTATCGGTTCAAGTCGATCTAACTAAAGACATGTGTACATGATCAGTATATATTTTGACACTCTAACATAAATATGCTTAAGGTAATTAGTATTCGTGAATCGTGATAAAGTATACAAGGGAGTGTTTCTAAATGTGGAACTACAACAATTACACGAGGAAATTTGATTTATAACATTGTATCGCACACATAACTTGCTGTCTAGTAGAGAGAGTATAAGTTAGCTAGCTATAAGTCGACCTCTCAGAAAATATATGTTACCTGATGCAATAGATACGAAGGTTTTTGTCATATATAAAAGACACTTCTTTTTATCAATGATCAGGTTTGATGATTTAACTTTTACAAGTTTAAGCAAGGGTGTGCAATCAATTAGCTTTGATTTTGTAATATGTGTTTTATTTATTTATTTATTTATTTATTTTTATTTTATTTTTTTAACCATGGTTTCTAACCTTTTGGACTAACCCACAATGTTGTTCATGTCTTCATCTATTATTATGAGTTTGTTACGTACCTTATGCTAATCATATGTATCACGTTTACGCTATATGATCTGCAGGCTCCTGTTGGCAAAGGCTATTCACTGGAATTGATGGAATCCTATTGGTCCTGGAAACATTGTGACTACTGAGTTTGCTCGGACTGTTATAGTTTGATACGGCTCGTATACAGTTGCATGGTGATGAAGATCCTTCCTTAGCATGTGTGGTTTCATAGAGACATGTTTTATGTCTTTTAAGTTTGGATTCTTCAGTAATGATAGCAATCATCTTAATCTTTGTAATATATATTGCTGTTTTATCGTTGTAAAAAGTAGAAAAATATCGAAAAACTCAAAAACCTATTAAGGCGGGATAAAACCTACGGTAAAAGTGGAATGTATAGTATCTTGTTTTTTGTCGAAGTTTTGCTATTTGTAAAGATTGAATATGCTATACTTCTACACATTTAAATTCTAAAGCCCTAGCATGCAAAGCTAATCTTTTTTAAGCAAATCGATCATCAACGAACACCAACTAGTGATATTATCATTCATCTTTATAATCTTAGAGCAAGGGGAGTCATGGCAGCCATTTGCCATGAGAACTTATTAATTTTTATCATGGGTCATGTCATATCAGCTTGAACAATCAATTAATAATGATAGGGTTTTTTTTAATTAATCCGGTTTGTCGATGAATTAACTTTTGTTCATGTAATAGATTGTCTTTCAATCCAATGTGAATAATTGTGTAAATGGAATGATGATAGTATGTAGCACATGATAATACGAGTGATCGAGGCCTGAATCATTGTCAATATATAAGAAACGAAGGAATTTTAATAAACTCTCACAAGGTGACTGAAAAAAGATTGTTTTAAGTATTGCAATTGCAATGCTTAAAGGAGGTGATTTCCGAGCCATTTTTTTCATCCATGGAGCATCAAAAATACGTATATCGACTCTTTTGCCTGTACCCAGTTAAAACGGTGGATATGCTATACTTAGCTCTATATGGTAATCGGAATGAGTTGTAGGCTAAAACAAAAGAGTCGGAGATCAACCATGCATGCTCTGCGTACGTGTTGATTGTTGTATATTTATATAACAACGGATAAAATAACTGTATAAAAATATAAGTCAATATACCAAAAGAATTTGTCAACCTGTTTAAAAAATAAAATTTAATTTATAGCATTAAATAAACACTTGAGCGAACAGCTACTTATGCAATAAAAATAATTGAATATCCAGTTAAAATGGATGATAATTTTTCTTATCATAAAAGATATGGCAAATCTTTTTAGAGACACTATTTGCTTAAAATTTATTATAGTTAACGTGTGCTGAGCTACCTTGTTGTCGTTGTTACCCGACCATAATCTGTTGGAGAAAATATTCAAATATGACTCAACGACTCTTAAACATAGTATTGAACTAAATTGAAAACAATGAGCAAATTCATAAATTTTTAATTTTCATTCTGTAACCAACTGAGCTACGAGCTAACGATCCGGTAGAATTGCCCAAAAATTGAAATGTAAATGAGATTGGATTTACACTAAAAAAAAGTTCCATATTCGCAACGACTAGACTATATATCTCCTTGGAGTTTTCGGTCACAAACTTATACAGCTTTAATTTGTTAAAAATACAGGTTTGCTACATACTTTTTCTGAAATCACTAGCTTATATGTGTAGGACACCCTTTAAAAAAAAGGCTTTATTTACCCTTCATATTAATAGAACTGATCACAAAACAAATTTTCACAACTAAATATAATCAAAGCTTAATCATAATTAAGTCCTTAAGCCTCTCCACTTACCTGTCGCTACTTAGCTTTCAATTTACTAATAACATAAATAGGATTCTTTAAAGGTATAAATTCAAAACTTGTTCTGCTGGCAACAATAGCAAACCACGAACTTAAGCCAACATTATTTATCTAAAAATTTATTAGTAATAATTCACTGGTACTAATATGTCATTCCCCTTGTAACTACTCCCGTTTGACAAAACACATGGAGTGGTCCTATCTGTAGTATAAAATTCCTCAAAATAGCCACCTCATTTTATGCATCAAATACGTGGATCATCATGTAGTCATGTTCATGTACGATCCCTTTTAAATCTAGAAGCTTAAATAAATTGCAAAAGTCGTCTACGTACGTGGTTTGGTCAAATTGCATGTACAATCTTCACAACTTCGTAAAAACAGCATAAGCAGTAGTGTTAGATGGCTGGGAGTGGTAACGTGAGGCTCGCGTTATTGTCTACGTGGACAGGTTTTAACGCCGTTATGGCGTTTCCATAATTTCCCATGTTCAAAAGTTGGTATCGCGTTTCCATTTACGTTATTATATTAACGTGCGTTGTGGCTTGTGTTGGTTTGATGTTATGCCAAGTTATCACTCCATAACACATGTTATTTGGTGTTATGGCCAATTTATGGCTTGTGTTGGTTTTGTACATATTTATATTTTTTTAAAGTAGGTTCCAAAAGGTGGTGTTATTTGGTGTTATGAGTTTCTGATGTTTTTGGTGTTATGTTATTTGGTGTTAAAATGATATGGCGCTAACATGGCGGGGGTGTTGGTGTTATAACATGTTATCACTCCTTGTGCTTTTAGTGAGTAATTTTGCTGTGCATATGCTAAGGCGTGACTACGACTGCACTTTCAAAGTTTCGTTTGTTTTCATGTTAGGAATGATATTTGCTTGGTAAAATTTCACATTAAAACTACGCAAGCACTTTCAATATTATACTCGACTACCCCTGTAACTTTGCCAAACCACAAATACTGTTTCTACTATGATTGTCAGGATCCCGATCCTAATCTTAAGATTTTACGATTTTACGATATCGAAAAGCAAAAACGATCTGGATCTTACATAAGATATTAGAAAGCTTAAGATCTTATAGTATCCCGATCTTAAACATATGATCTTAAGATCTAATCCGATCTGATCCTACTTTTTTCGGATAACAAACTAAAAAACTACAAACTTCTAGATTATTTTTCGTAGAATTTAAAAAATAACATGTTAATCTTATTAAACATTTCATAATAATAATTTAAGATAACATTTCGATGGAATATTCATATAATTTTGTTTTTATGATATATAATAATTTATAAATTTAAATAATATTACAAAAACAATTAAGAAAATGATATTATAGTAGGATCTTAAGATCTCGATCCAATCTTACGATCATGATTTTGCAAAGACGAAAATGATTCTATATAGAATCCCGATTTTAAAAACATCGGTTTTTACAATTTCCTGGAAAGGTATTAGCCACGGTCATTATCATGTAGTGGGTTGCTTTTATAAATCATTAACTATGACATATTGACCGTGACGTCAACTAATTGTTGTCATAACATGACCAACGATATAAAATATTCTAGAAACTTTTTGGTTCCTCAAGTTTGTCTTTTAGTTCAACATTGACAAAAATAAGTGAATTTTTCCATATTTCACGTTTAATATGAGATGTTATGTGTGTGAATAAATATGAGCATCAACCATATCTAAAAGATGTGCAAAGGCCTCGTAGAGGCTCCATGAAAGTGTGAGTGATGCAGTTCGGAACTATGCGCAAAGGCGTCGTAAAGGCTTCATGAAAGTGTGAGCGATGCAGTTCTGAACTCAGCATAGATCTTAAGATTTATGCTGAGTTCAAAACTGTATCAGTGAGGCTTGATCATGTTGTCACTTACGTGTTATGCCGCTTTATGGCACGTTTTCTTTTAAACTCAATATATTTGATTTATAATATAAATATATAAATTTTGCATATTTTGTGTCACCTTATGTCATACCTTATAAACTCAAAAGCTTCACATTGGGCGCGAAGACTTGCGGCTTGGTCATGCCGTCACGCCACGCCTCTCGGTATTTATAACCTTAACATCAACAATTAAATGTTATAATAGATTTATAAAACATAAAAGAATATCTTGGCTACAATTCTCCATCAAAGTTACACAAGAAAAAATTTAGGACCCAAAAAAATGCTAAAAGACTTACAAAAAGACTAACTCTGTATAAAATGTAAAGAAGAGAAATGAAGAGAAGAAACAAGAGAGAAAAGAAGAGGAGAGGCAAAAGAAATGATTTTTAATTTTGTGTTCGCTAGTTGAAAAAAAAAAAAAAAAAAAAAAAAAAAAAAAAAAAAAACTGTAAGAAAAAAATAGCTTAAAAACCTCTTTCTCTCCAAATCTTCCCAATTTGGGAAGAAGATTAGGAGAGAAGTTTTGACATAATTTCCTGTCATCTTCTCTTCTTTTCTCTTAAAAAAAAAAAAAAAAAAAAAAAAAAAAACCTCGGAAATGTGATTTTTTTTTTTTTTTTTTTGAGTTTTATCTCTATTTCTCTTCTTTTCTCTCCAAATAAGAACCCGGGAAGAGAGTGAAGGACTCACAATTTATAACATAAGATTGTAGAGAGTTGGCTACAAAAAATTATATCTAATATATTCTCAAGAATTTATAGCTCATCAAACATAATGAGAATTCATTTCATATATTTGTGGTTTAAAATATCTTAACTCTTGAACTTTTTCGTAAACTCAACATAATTGGTGCACTTATAATGCTAGTGTAATTTAAAACATCTATAAAATTGGAACATAGTCTTTTATTGTGAGAAAAAATTTATATAATCAGTAGTTTTATGATTTATAGATATGTAATTAATGACATGAAATTAAACGCTTATAAAACTTTATAAAATTCAACATTAGCGGATGTCTTAACCTAGTAAATTAAGCTAGATAACTGTGCTCGGTTTTTTTTTAGCATATTTTTTGGGTATGTATAAATTTTAATTTTAATTCTTACTATTTATGCACTATTATGCAGAAAGAATATATGTGCACAAATTTTCTATTGGTTGTTATAGTCTTTGCCATTTGTTTCAATTAGCAAATGATATTATATGTTTATATATTAAGTGGAAAAGCTTTTATGTTTGTCTTAAGTTGCGTGGATGCATGGAACTTAGCTTTTGTGAAACACGTTGTAGAGTATTATCGTGATCACTTTTGTGTTTTTTTCTTCATAGCGTCCATTTTATTATTGTTTGTATATTTAACTGCCATCATGAGGGCCTTGAGGGTGATTAAAAGTAATACTTTATTTACCTTTTCATTAATCAGTACATGTGCCAGCTAATAGATGACTAAATTTATAAAGGCTGTTTGGTTTGAAGGTACGAAAATTAAAAAATATTTTTATTCTTGCTTTCATTTTTAATATAGTTGTTTGGTTTTTGAAAATGGGTATGAAACCCAATTTTCCCATACCCATCTATGGTGATGGGTTTACAAACCCATCCCATGCCCAATTTTGTAGTCATTCCCATATATACACCAAATCCTCCATAATAATAAAGTCCTTTAATTAATTAAGAGTGACTACTTTTCTATATCCAGTTTAAGAAATTACTTGTAAAGTACTGAAGTACATGGTCGTTGTGACAGCGGATACCGTGTTATTAACGTTGTCGGAAAACTATGTCTTTATATTATGTGTTTTTCCTGAGAAAACATTCACAAAAGTGAGCCTTTGACTTAAAACAATAACAAATTATTCTGTAAAAAAAATAGGCATAAAAAAGAGTGTAACTACTCATGCTCTTTAAACATGTGTAATAATTATATTAATATCAAATATTTTACAAATCTAGTTAAGCATTTTTATAATTTTTATTTATTTAATTTTGGTAAAAGGTTAATACACCCGGTAAATTTATTACTCCAAAAAACAGTTAAAGACATATGATGTGAGTAAATCTCACATCTTAGCTCATTTAAGGTCAATTTTTGATTCAAAAAGTCAAATTGGACTTATATTTTAAGACGGAAGGAGTAATTGTGTTAGTTTACAAATTTTTTAAACAAAATTGTTTCGTGGATTAGGAATGCATGTAAGTAGGATATTTGGTTTTAGTTTTTTTTAAAGGGCACATATTTACATATATCTAAAAGAAAACTTCAATATTTACATATTTCTTCAAATCTTGCTTTAATACTTTATAAATCTTCAGATTCAGGGTATAAACTCGTACATGTGAACACCAACATATATGCTATGGTGGTTGTTATACCAGATGTTACTGTTTGTATTAGGAAAGACTATATCCAAGAAACTGGGCATGGAATTTTGAGGCATGCATGCATATGTGAAACTAATTACTCCGTATTTATTTCCTATTTGTTTAGTTTCTTATTACATTTTTATTTTATTTTGCAACAAAAAAACATATGAAGCAGCCAGCAAAAACAAAGTGCAATCATATAGATATGGAATTTGTGATAGTTATACTTTATTGTCCTGCTCATATGATTTGTATAATAGTCAAGTTATACTCAGTATATTATCAGCTTAAGACTTGTATAATAGTTAAGTACTATACGTGTTTGCGTATAGAATGTAAAACCGTAATTAAGTAGGTGAGATACTAGTCTTATGTTCGATTTCTTTTTAACTTGTAAGGAACCTGTGGGAAAATTGATGATAGTTGTAGCCGAAGTAACACCCCCAAAAACTAATGATGATTATATGTGCGTAAAATGAAGGATTTTTATCCTTTATAAGACCTTTATACCATAGGCGAGCTTTAAGGTCTTGGATAAAACCTCAATTATGATCTGATGGATGATAGTCTAATAAAGTGTCAATTATTCAACATGGAGATGTTTGGGACAACATAAATAAAGACAAGTCAATTATTGCGATTTAGCCCAAATCTACTGATAATTATAAGAGCATGGGGTGTGGTCACTTTTCCCCTTGTGCCATTTGCATGTCATTCATATGTGACAGCCACAAATGACATGTCATTTGCATATTACCACATCACACCCTCTGTAACACCCCCATTTTTAAAGTTTATCGCAGCGGAAAAGTAATTTGGGTGTTACGGTGAGGATCGAAGTTTTAACCAATAAAATGGTTTAAAAGAAACATTTTGAAAATCATTTGTCATTTAAATAATAATTTTGATAAAAGATGAACCATTTGATTTAAAATCTTATGAAAAGATATAAAGACTTGTAAAAATGACAAATTTGATTTTTACACCATTTTAATTTATCAGAGTAATAAATGCCCACTCCATGTCTTGTCCTGCTCCATTAAATTACCTGAGATACACATGCTTAAAAGTGTCAACACAAAGGTTGGTGAGTTCATAGAGTTTTAGGAAAAACCCTTTATTTTGTTAGATTTCAGGAATATTTGGTATTGTTAAAATACAAACAGAAATGAAACAATTATCGAATATATTCACAAATAAATCATATAAATATTCAATCGCATTCAATAAAGAATCAAAAATCTTAACATGAGCTGGAAACTCATGATACTAAATTAATCAGATAAACAATTCACATATGGGCGAACCTATACAGCTGTATCTAAATATATATGTTGAATACATATATATACTATTCCTTTATAGATATTGCACCAAGCCTCATGACACGCAAGACGTTAACAAATACCGTAAACGGCGGGTGTTCATCAAATCAATGATGAATTTGCCCTCGTGTAATAGGTGATTTGCCAATTCCTATTTTTACTCAAATATAGTGTATCACGACTAATGCGGCTAACCAATTGCAATTGGCATTCCGTCAAGCATTAGTGGGATCGGAGGTCAACCCGAAACAGGTTTCGAAGCTGTCCACTATATTCGCGCTCACTTTTCAGTGATTAATGGCTCATGATAGAGGGGCTTTATGGCGATAAGGTAACTTAGGCAATATCAAGGACCTATGGGCTCATTTAGCACACATCATGAAATTAAGTATCGTATCACAGAAATTCATTTGAAAACAGTATCGTTTGAGTATCAGAAATTCAGTTTGAAAATAGTATCGCTTGAGTATCAGAAATTCAGTTTGAAAATATTATCATTTGAGTATCAGAAATTCAATTTGAAAATAGTATCGCTTGAGTATCAGAAATTCAGTTTGAAAATAGTATCGCTTGAGTATCAGAAATTCAGTTTGAATATTTCGCCAGTAACACATTTATATCACATATCACAATAATCGAATTGGGAACAACTTTCACATGAATATCAATATTTCAGTCAAATAATTCATCAGTATAGATTTTTCACATACCACAATAATCACATTGGGAATATCAATATATCACAAATTATATTATTTTTAATATCAATTAGGAAATTGATTTGAATCATGTATTTTATTTTATTTTATTTCATATACTTATCAAGTTATCAAAGTATATGTAAGCATGTATCTCCCCCAATGAGTTAAAAACAATTATTTGAAATGGGGCTATGACTCACCTGGATTGATTTGGAAATGACGAAAAGTAAGATAGGATGAGATTTATGGGAACGTCTTTGACACAGAACCTGATAAATATATTTATCAGAGAATATAACCAAATACTATTTGGTAACTATGAACGAATAACGAATAAACATTATTCGTTATGACGAATAGATGATGTGAAGTGAAATTATTATGCCATGCATGATATGAAAATACTTTATATAAAATATCCATCGTAGTTTTACCTTTTTAAATCGTAAGTAAAAATATTAACCTTTTAAGTACCGTTATATATATAGTTAACGTAAAAATAAATAATATATATATAAAACATAACAAAATGCATGTGTCGTGAGGGTTGCCGTAAAATAGAAAATAAAATAAAAATGTCAAATAAATAATGTGTAGTCCTTGTCCTTTTTCCAATTTTACACTTTTTATACTAACGACGTTAGCGTCACACCGTTAGTCCTTTTTATATATATTTACAATTTTAGTCCACTACATGTCCAATATTACCATCTAAACTTGTAACAATATTATATTATCAATTTCTATCCTTTCTTTCTGTTTCTACATTTTTAGTCCTTAGTTTTCACAGTTTTCACATTTAGTCCCTATACGTGTCGTCGTGTTACATTTTTAGTCCTATTTTAGCAAAAGTGATTATAAAAATTTTATAAAAATTTCCTTGGCTTCTTTTATTACTTCTTAGCTTATTTCAACTGCTTATTTCATAAAAAGCTTATTTATTTAGCTTATGGGCCTTGATTCGAACCAAACTAAAGCCCATTTAAAAATTTAGAGGCGAGGGCATAGAAATTCTTTTGGGCTTGAACTTGGGCTTCCATTATGATTCTAAAAATATATTTTATAGGCCCAGTGGGCTGTTAAAACGTAAAGTCTTATTGGGCCTTGTTTTAGCCCACTCGACAAAACTTATTAATTTTTATATAAGTTTGGTTTTAAAAATCTGGTTTGTGTCGATTTACTTTAGCTCGAGTAGGGTGTCAAAACGTGAATATTTTTACAAGTCGTGTATATGAAACTATTAGTTTTCTAGGTGGTCTATTAGTACGTATAAAAATATTGGGTGCTTGTTACGTGAATTTGAAAGTTATACGTTGCGTTTGTATGGTGTTTAGGTTGTTTGTATATATTTGAAAAACTTGAAATATTTACTAAGTGTTTAAGAAAATTTATACGTGTGATATGGTTTGAATTGGTCTCGTTATATGTATGTAACATGAAAATAAAGGTGAAACAAGTGTGCTACGTGACTCCTAGGCCTACCAAGATAGAGGCTAGTCACGTTTCGTGTTCTAAAGATATTTATATACGTGTATATGTATGCTAAAATGAAAGACGATGAAACAATATACATATAATGCATGACATATATTTAACGTAGGAAATGGATTGAGAAAGGTTGAAAACTACTTACAAACACCTTAGAGGTGATTTAAAAGTCGAGAGTGATAGGATTGAGCACAAGAATATCACGTTTCCAATATATAACCCAAACGTTATATATGTATATAAAACCCGATTTCCTTTCTTGAGTCCAAGCTAATAAACCTTCGACTTGTGATTTGTAAGAGTGGTGTTTAGGAGGAAAAAATATATGAGAAGTGTTTGAGAATGGAGGAAACCAAGTGCATGCATGGTTCGTATATATGTATTAACTTGAAATGAATCGTATGGTGTTGAATTCATCCAAGAGACACAAGAACTATTTAATGTCAGCAAACCTGGCTTCAAGGACGATTTTTAATAGATTTAAAATGGGTTGTGAGAGCTTGAATGAAGGAATGAATTTGTGTGATTCATGTACTCATGTCGACATCACCATATATACATAACGATTTACAAAATCGTTCGTTACTCATATATACTTGATCATATTGAACATTTGAGCATAAATTCATCTTAGAAACATTATTAGGGTCATTTAGAATCAAACGGGGATTAAAACGGATAAGAAATGGATTAATCATAAATCGTTTGGGTCGATTTATGACTAAACGAAATGCCTCTTAAAAACATATCAAATATTAACGTATGAACGTGAAATTTGACACACTAATAGTTGGCTAGGTGTTTAACGAGATTGTGCAAAAATATATATAGGTCGTGTGTACGAATTAGAAATGAACGAGACGATTTGGAGTAGGTTTAGTTGATTAATATTATTATTAGTAATGGATTTTTGGGTTTTGGGTGTGGGCCGGTTGGGCTAAAGGGGATTAAGGGCCCGATTGGTTTTTAGTTAATTTTTAGTAATTAGTTTTTATTAATTAGGTTTAGTTAAATAATTATTTTGTTAATTTTGTCGAGAACTTGTTTTGTCGTTTGACGAATTTGACAATATCGTAATTGTAACCATTTCAATATACAAAGAAAATTTTAAATTTCCCCGTAAAAATGGTAATTACAATAATGACAAAGAATATTTATTAAATTAACCGAAGTTAATTATGTGAATTTTCGCGAGATTTTACACCCTCTTTGTGAATTTGAAATGTGACTAAACTCATATTGCGCCAATTTTACAATTTTTTTTTTCTTTTTTTAAAATTAAGTTTTGTTGTTTGGTTTGTGTTTTAATTAGGTATGGTAACGCCCAAAAAGTGTGAAACGACATGTAAACAACATGTGAAACGAGGGAGATATATTTTTGGTTTGTAAATGTAAAATGTGAGATGCTCATGTGGCACTGATTTGACATAACGACATGAAATATGGCATGATACCATACCCCTTACTCTAATAAAATAACAAAAAGACAAAAATACACCGTTGGTCCCTAAACTTTCCACGAAACATCACAGGGCACCATAACTTTCTAAAAACGTCGTGTGGCGTCCAAAACATGTGAAAATGAGGCCGATTGCGTCCCTTGACCCATTTAGACTATTATGCCCCTGAAACAAGAACATAAAACGTGCGTTGACCTTGCCCAAATGGGTCAAGGGACGCAATCGGCCTCATTTTCACATGTTTTGGACGCCACACAACGTTTTTAGAAAGTTATGGTGCCCTGTAATGTTTCGTGAAAAGTTTAGGGACCAACGGTGTATTTTTGTCTAACAAAAAACATGTGTCGCATTCATTATAAAGTACATTCATTGTCCAATGGTATTACTTTTGAATAATTAAACTATTATACATTCATGAAAAAATTAAGATTAGTCCACTAATCTTAAAGCGGTGTTTGGTTTACATTACGGTATGACTATAAGTATTTGAATGGGTATGAGTTTGTAAACCCAACTTACTTGGTGGGTTTAGAAAATGCTTATATTTATGAGTTTGGTTCCTAATTTCAAAACCAAACCTACAAACCAAACATATATAATTGGAATGAAAGTGTTTCTCTCATTACGTTATCTTTGAAGATTTTCATATTTTAGGGATTTTGTAGGATCATAACTTTTTTGCAAGTGTATGATATTGTTGAAATTTGACATGGGAGTAATTAAGTTAATGCTTCAAATTTGTTTTATGTTGGTTGAAGAATTTTTTGTTTGTTTTTCTTGAATGCAAACTTGCGCATTAGTACTTATTTTTTGGAGTTACATATATGTTGATGCTCTCTTTGGGTTTGTACTAATAGTATGCTATCGTGAGTTGTGACAGATGGATTTTTATATCCCAAGATTTGGCACAGTATCTAAGTTTGAAGCTGAATATATACAAGTTTGTTTACCAAATCAGCTTAACCAAAATCTCATTATTTATGTGTGTCTATGAAGTGTTGTTATTCGCTCAGGTTCTTGCGCGCACAATTCACAGAGATGACAAGCAGATTATACACAAGAAACGAAAGCGATATGTTCAACAATCTTTTGTTTTTGATCCACTGAATCGATACATGCCAACAATCAACATTACATGCTCATTAACATCCTAATTTGGATTTTGATCAGCAAGCCTGTAATTAAGCCATTAGTTGTGTTCTGTGTGTATGCTTTTCATTTTAAATATCTTTTGTTAGTATATGTCTATGATCTTTTGAAACTTCAGACCTGCTATATGATTAATGGTAAATATTACAGTAAATAGTAGCACATGCAGTCCTGCAAATAACAAACTGATGCAAAATAAGCTTCCTGTGTAAAATCAGTTTTGAACAGCCCAACTGTAATTAATACATACGAGAAACGTAAAACTTTGAATATCTGATGTTAGATTCATATGTACGATGACACATGGATTGTGACGTCAAATTAGTATTATGTGTTGTTCATTTGTGTGTGAATATAAATACGGTTAAACTACATACAATGAGATAATTATGCTCCTTTTTCATAACATATTGACACAAAAAAGTAAATTAATTAATATGAAGTGAAATTATTGAATGTCGAGAAATCACCTACAAAACGTTTGGGCAAATTGTATTGTCTACTAGTACGTTAGGTAGACTTGCATTCATATATCTATATGAAAAATAAAGAGTAAACTGCAAAAATCGTCCCTGTGGTTTTCTCAGATTGCAAAAAACGTCCCTGTGGTTTTCTCAGATTGCAAAAAACGTCCCTGTGGTTGGCTAATTGCAGGCAGCCTCCCTGTGGGGGGAAACTTTTCATCATTTTGGTCCCTGGCTTTAACTGGCGTTAAATGAAGTCCGTTATAAGTTACAAGTTTAGTCCTTGTGGCCCATGACCATTGCAGTGTCCATCCTTTTTTCGTTCGTTTTAACGTTTTCATCCGTTTTTTATGTGTTTTCGTTAGCTTTCGCGTATTTTCGTCCATTTTTTTACGTTTTACTTCGTTTTTTACGTTTTCGTCTATTTTTTGACGTTTTTGTCCGTTTCTTTACGTTTTAATTTGTTATTTTTACGTTTTAGTCGGTTTTTTAACACTTTCATCAGTTTTTTTACGTTTTCATCTGTTATTTTACGTTTTAGTCCAGTTTCTTACGTTTTTGTCCATTTTTTACGTTTTCATTTTTTTTTTTACGTTTCCGTCCATTTTTTTATGATTTCATTTGTTTAGCTCTCTTACATTATCGTCTGTTTACTTACGTTTTTTTTTCGTTTTCGCCTGTTTCTTTACGTTTTCATATGCCTTTTTACGTTTTTTTACGTTTGAATGTGCTTTCTTACGATTTCGTTCATTTTTTACACTTTACTCCATTTTTTTACGTTTTTTTCAAAAATTAAGAAAGCGAACGAAAAAATGAAAAAACAAAAAAAAAGATGAAACATTAGAAAATAGATGAAAACATAAAAACGGACGAAAATGAAAGAGACCGGACTAAAACGTAAAAAACAAAAACTTTAAAAAAATTGATGAAATTGACGAAAACATAAGAAAGTGAACGAAAACGTAAGAATAGACGAAAACAAAAAAAGTGTAAGAAAATAGACAAAAACATAAGAAAGCCAACGGAAACGTAAAAAAAACTTGATGAAATTAAAAAAAATGGACGAAAACGTAAGAGACCGGACTAAAATATAAAATAATAGATGAAACTTAAAAAAAAGATGAAACGTAAAAAACGGACGGAAACATAAAAATACAGAGCAAAACGTAAAGAAACGGACGAAAACTTCAAAAAACGGATGAAATCGTAAAAAAATGGACGAAAACTTAGGAAACCAGATTAAAACGTAAAATAACAGACGAAAACATAAGAAAGCACACTCAAACATTAAAAAAAAACGTAAAAAGGCATAAGAAAACGTAAAAAAACGGGAGAAAACGAAAAAAACAAAAAAAACGTAAGTAAACAGACGATAATGTAAGAAAACAAAACGGATGAAATCGTAAAAATACAGACGAAAATGTAAAAAAACAGACGAAAACGTAAAAAATGGACGAAAACGTAAGAAACTGGACTAAAACGTAAAATAACAGATGAAAACGTAAAAAAACAGATGAAAGTGTTTAAAAAACCGACGAAAACGTAAAAATAACAATTTAAAACGTAAAGAAACGGATGAAAACATCAAAAAATAGATGAAAACGTAAAAAACGAAGTATAACGTAAAAAAAATGGGTGAAAACACGCGAAAGCTGACGAAAACACGTAAAAACGGATGAAAACGTTAAAATGGACGAAAAAAGGATGGACACTGCAACGGTCATGGGCGACAAGGACTAAACTTGTAACTACTAACGGACTTCATTTAACGCCAGTTAAAGCCAGGGACCAAAATGATGAAAAGTTTTCCCCCACAGTGAGGCCGCCTGCGATTAGCCAACCACAGGGACTTTTTTGCAATCTGAGAAAATCACAGGGACGATTTTTGCAGTTTACTCAAAAATAAATGGAAAACAAATTAAATATATTAATTATCACCATCGTGACAGATACAATAACCATAAAACTACACGATAATGTTGAGTCATGATATAAACGCATTGACTTAGAAATAAAATTAAACAAAGAGTACTAAATTATACTGATCGAGCTTGTTGTATCTACCACTTCATTACGTTCACACACGTTAAACTCCATGCATTCACACAACTTAAGGGAAGAAAAAAAAAACAAGAAAATATTTTCTAATTTTATAAAAAACTACAAACAAAGATTTTGAATGCTTATATATAAGGATATGTTAGCTCTTGTAAACATAGAGCCAAGCACCAAGGAGTGAGAGTCAAGTGCTTTGCACCTAAACTAGACTTGATCACACCTTCATCGCCTTTCTTGTGAATTAGTGATACCATCGCAATATAGAGAGGCCGGAAGATGATGCAAATTTGCTGCTCCGTTGTTTCTGCAGTTGTCTTTCGATTACTCTTTGTGTTCTTCATGCTCGAGTTTGGAGTTGGTCAATACCATGAAGTTTTTGATCATATATATGAACTAAACTATCTATCTATCTATCTATCTATCTATCTATCTATCTATCTATTATTATTATTATTATTATTATTATTATTATTATTATTATTATTTATTTATTTATTTATTTATTTTTTTAACATCACTTTATTAAAAACAAATAGGATTTACAAGAAATTAGTAGGGAGCCGAGAGACTAACATCACTTTATTATTATTATTATTATTATTATTATTATTATTATTATTATTATTATTATTATTATTATTATTATTATTATTATTATTATCATTATTATTATTATTATATAATTATCACTTTTATTAAAAACTTATAGGATTTACAAGAAATTAGTGGGGAACCGAGATACTAACTGGGCCCCCACACTTCTAGCAATAGCGAAACCAACCCTGTTAAAAATATGAGCAGCAACACATGCTCCAATGTCTTGAGTCACTGAGAATCTACGAATACGCTTTAGTAAGGTCACTGCATCCTTCTCAAGTTCTCCAAGGGAAGAGAATGAAAAAGGGAGAAACCGATATCCAATATCCGCGCATTTATTTTTTTTTTGGGTAAAAGGTCAACGACCCGGTAAATATATTACTCCAAAAAGCATTTAAGAACAACGGATATGGGTGAATCCCATATCTTAGCCCGTTACATAGGCGAAAAGCTTACATAACTAGATACTTCCTATTTTCTAGACAAGAAAACAAACCACTACCACATGATATTGAAAGACTCTGACAAAAAAATAAACTATTTCCTACGTCCTTGGAGATTAAAGCCATAAATGGCATTAAGAGCATCCAAATTCCCTGGAAGATCATAAATTTGCTTCGAGTAATCATCATAGTCATCAAACTCATCTTCACGCTCATGACCACCACCAAAAAGATTTGCTGATTCGTCGAACGTGTTAAGAACCTCATCCTCATCACTATCAGAAACCACAAGCTCACCCACCTTAGAAAATGGGTTAGCCCTCTTAGTGACAGAGGTAGACGGAATAGGATGACCTTCATCATCCACAAGAGTAGCTTTCCCATCGATAAGTAGCTTTTCAAGCTTACTAATTTTCTCAACTATAGGAGTAAAACCAACTTCCTTAGTTCCCATCGAATCACTCACAAGCGGTTCTTGCGATGTAGTACCAGTCTTAACCGACTCATCCTCATTAACTTCCATTGTACAGCCAGCATCCACATCCTTGTTAGTGTCATAAGTAGGACTACCAAACGCATCTGTATCATCCATATTAAGAGCTTCAAATTGGTTAGATGTAGAAATCTTAGTTCAACTAGAACTAGCCACATCAGAAGTCTTCTTCTTAGTGCCACCAACTTTCTTAGGTTCAGGAGGAGTCTTTTTGGGTTGATACTAAAACTGCTTACCCACAACAGGTTTAATAAACCCCCTTGACCCGGAATTGTAGGACCACCTTGCTTTCCTTTCTTCCTGTTATTAACAGTCTTGAAACTATCATTAACAGGCTTAGTAGGCTGAACAGGAGGTATAACAACTTTAGGACAGTCAGTCAGAGTATGACCAAATATCTTACACTTGTCGCAACGAGGTGGTTGCCACTCGTATTCAACCCGTATCTTCTGAATAATCGAACCCGAACCATCAAGTAATGGTATCTCAACAGTAAGGCTGTCCCGAAGCACCTCATCCGACTTCACTTCTATCATGCATCTAGAAAACTACTACGGCCCCACGATTCCTTGCACATTTGGCTTGTAAAAGCATCTAACCTTTTGGGCGTGCCAATCAGTGTGGCAAGAAGATTGAGGCCATCATCATAAAACATTGCAAGGGGGACATCATGGAATTTAACCCACACCGGGATGTTAGTCAAATCCTCTTTAAGTAGATTAGTGTTCAAAGTCCATGGTTTAAGAATAATAGGAACATTTCTGATCAACCAAGGACCGTTTTCAAGCACATCATCAACACCTTTCTTCGAATTGAACTTAAAGAAGAAGAACCCCTTTGCATTCATCATTACCTTTTGTACACCAAACTTAGCCCATGCATTGCGTACATAGTAATCAACAACAGGAAAAGCAAGGCGTTGGCCAAGGAAGTAACCATAGAGAGTATTCTCAAACCTCGTGTTCACCTCTTCCACTACTTTCATTGGAACTGAAAGGTCAACATCATCCTTCTTTTTGCTACATTCCAACCTCCGAAAATTAGACACTTGTTTCTGAGGTTCATTAGAAGTAGCACCCGCGTACGAAACCGACTTCACTCCAGTACCACTAGTAGTATCAACCTTAGAAGCATTAGGACCAGAAGTTGCACTCTTAATCATACTCACATTAGTTCCAAACTGTTGGGTTTGCAAAGCACCACTAGCACTCGAAGGAGGATTATTTGTTGCATTAACTTCATTACCTTTCGAATTAGAATGTTGCCCTATACCACTCGAATTGTGCAAATCAGAAGAGGAAGCCTTATTAGCAACAATCTCACGTTGAATTTTATTCATGGCTTCATCAAAATTCTTATGTGCATTAGATAGCAATTGTACCACATTAGGCTGTTTAGAGCCATTAGAAGATGAATCATAATCAGGCGTAACATGAAGCTGCTCCACCTCAGCCTTATCATTATCCTTATCATCATTATTAGCCCCATGTGAAGCATTAACAACATTAGTGTTATTATCATTAACAATTGCAGGTCTGGTCATCTCATCAAGCGAATCAACACGAGTAGCCAAGCTAATTCCTTCCGTATAGGCTAAACAAACTGCCTTTTTAACACTAGTACCAGTAGAAGGGCAAGAAGTAGAGATACTCCCACCATCAGAATTAGCGCCACCAGTATCCATAGTAACCTGCCCACTAACACCATCAGTAGACCACGCAGCCTCTTCCACATCAATAGCAACCCCGTTAATATCAGATTCCATAACCAAAACAATGAAAAAAATCGCAGCAACAAAGTAACAAGAAGGTCAACGTTAACCTTCAAATCGATAACCTTAAAGAATTAAGGCATGAATTTAAGCACCAATCAATGTCTAACCGACTTCCATTAAGAACAACGACAGCAGGTTATGGAATTGTTAAAGTACGAAACCCTAAAAAAACCCTTACTCAGTGAATAAGAGAAAACCCTTCAAAACTTCGAAACCCTAACCTAACAAGCCTTAATCTTAATAAAAATAGTGTTTACCGTGACAGAAAACACAATCGTTATAGTGATCAGGCCAAGAATTAGATTAAAGAAGCAGTTGGATAATATCCGCGCATTTAGCCTCATACTTGACACGTTTACGTTGTTCGGCTTCAATAACCGCATGAGCCGGCACAATGTCAACCATACCGGATTGTGTCAAGGGTGAAGACCCTGTCAGATCAACACATACATCAAGCCCACCATCCCACGAGTAAAGCAACATATCAGCTGGACGTAAGGGTTTGTCTCTTTCTCTACAAAGCCCAATATCAACCTCTTTACCAGCCAAAATTCCAATCCGAGAACATATGTCAACAAGAACATCACGCACCACATTATGCCGATGTTTAATACCAACAATACCCGTGCATAATACAGCATGGTCCCCAAAAATATCCCTAGTAAAGACTCTGGAACAAGCAGAGCACGACATCTGAACAGAAAAAAGGGGAACACCTAGCCGATAACACAACACACATCGGTAAGTTTTAACATTCATAGTTTTTCCCAACCCAGATATCAGAGCCACCCTAAGCCAATCTGAAGTGTAGTCCTCCTTTTGCGAACTCCATAACGCCATCTGTCGAGAAGATTGGCCAAAAGTAGATTCAATCGTTTGAGTAACACGTGTGAAATATATATCTGCCAATTTCTTCATGAGTTTGGGGGCAACGATCTCACATGGGCTAATCAAAAGGTCAATCTCCATTTTTGCATTAAAATTACATAAGGCATCATCAAAGGAAGGACCAGAAGTCACAATACCAGTATGTCGGAGAAGCTTAGTCTGTAAACTGGCAGATTGAAGTCTAGAAGCAATAAAAACATAGTTCAAAACATCACATGCAGAATATACACCAAGCCCCCCAAAAGCAAAAGGTAAGGTGGCAAGTCTCCACTGTCACTCACCAAAACCAGGTCCAGAAGCAGTGACTATGCGCTCCAAAGAAGAACGAAGTGCTGCATCAAATGAAACTTGGGCACACTCAAAGACCCGAGGGGAACATGTGCGCATAGAAAAATACAACTTGGAAATACCAGCACATGCACGAAGTAGCAACAACTCACATTGAGGATCATTAAGTTTAGCAACTCCATCCATAAGCTCAATAGTCTTAGCAACCCTTTTCACAACAAGCTCACTGCTAAACTCAAAGTCCACACTAATGGGCCTACCCAGTAATTTAACACCATGCAAAGGTCGAGAAATATTAGGCGGAAAAACACCCACATGCCTGCTTCTAGGATCTTCCTTTGGGCAGAAAACCTCAGTTTTATCAACATTGAGGTGTAAACCGCAACTAGGTCCATCCATCATAATAAGATCTAAAACCCTCCCTACAACCAAACTATCTCCAATAATAGTGCCATCATCAAGATACCAAGCTTGAAGAGAAAGGTTAAAGGAATCTCTAATCTTACATACCAAAGGATGTAACACTAAAGAAAAAAGAAGAGGCCCAAGTGGATCACCTTGTTGCACACCCTGATGCGACCATAAAGTATGTTCCCCATAATATAATCTAGCTGGGCTGGAGTAACAAAATTTCACCCAACGTAAAATAGCAGGACAATGAAGGCGAATCTCCCGTAACATAACCTCACGATCCACGATATTGAAGGCGTTTTTGAAATCCACCAACAACATTGAAAGACCAACATCACCCCCACAATCTTCAATCAACCGATTCACAGCATGAAGAATAGCTTCCCCTCCTCCAGATACCCCAACACCGAACTGTAAGTCATTTAAATATCCGTCCAAAGAATGACCAATCATAGAAGCACTAACCTTGGAGACTAAACGCCTCCAAACGGTCCTAACAACAATAGGACGAATACCACCTGCTGGCTTGACCAAAGGTGTAAGGGGAGCACTAGCAATATACTCACCCAACACCCTTGGGCATTTACCATCAAGGAAAAGATTCACCACCTGGGTGATAGAAGCGACTAACTCATCAGAAATAGCCATAGCAGTACCATTTAAACAATCCAAAAGGTGTTGGGCATGCAAACCATCCCGACCACAAGAGGTACCACTAGGGAAACTCTTAATCATATCAAGAACCATAGCAGGAGATACAGTGAAATGATGGTGATCAAGAGGAATGTTTGGCAAAAGGGGAGCAGATTAGAAAGGGTGCTTAGCTTTTAAATCCTCAAGAGTAGTATCATCATAAGGCGCAATACCAGAAGAAGAAAGAACTCTAACAGCCGCAGTATAATGGCCGTCACAAATCTTCCTCCTACACTGCTTGACATTACGGTCACCCAAGTCTAAGTTTTCCTCATCAATATTAGACCATGATGGGGAGGGTTCGGCTAAAACCTCTCTCACAATCTGTAAACTACCACCAGGAGTCGCCCAAGATCGAATGGCGTTAACAATATACTCTTCCTGGCGTTGACGTTTAGTGGCAGACCTACACTCTTGATTACTCCTCGAGCAAAAGGTTTTAAGGAGACAAAGAGGCAAGACTAACAAACCAACCCAGCAAGAAATGTCATCAGGTGTGCAGATCACCTTATCAAGAGCTCCTTTAAAAGCCCGAGAAAACCCCGAGCGACACTTGGGAGGGATGGATTTGACAGTAGCAACCCCTTAGAAAACAAAGTGTCAAGAAGAGGTAAATCGAAACCACCAAGCTTATCCAAAACCAAATCTACAATAGGGGCAACAAGAGAAGGAACTTGTGGTTTAGTGAGATCATACAACACGAACCGAACAACACCATCACCACAATCAGGGGGTAACACAAAATCAGATCCCTCACCATGACGACACTTAGTACGGAAAGTATGCGTTTTGAAACAAACACCACATAACCACAATCCCATACGTTTAAGAGTAACCTCAGCCCTTTCAAATATAACCAGAAACAAGAGAGAGTCTTGTGATAGCTTGTGCCTCACCACTACAGTGTCGATCGCAAAGATGTCTTATCAACGAAGTCTTAGTAAGCCCATTTCCACCACCATCGCGACACCCACTAAGACCCGCGAAGGGGCAATGGAATCTCACAATAGGCATAGGAAACAACTTGTTAAAACCAAACGCAATACTGAACCACGAGAATAAAATCACAGAAGCCCAGAACCACGTTACCACATAACCACAAAAGCACCAATATGAACTCGCGAAACCGAAGACGAAATAAAAAATGAATCTACAGAACCGTACCAACACCTGTTATCGAAACCTAAACCTCAAACCTGATATAAGGCACCACAAACAAAGGCAACAAAACCACAATGTATCGTACAGGAACCACACAACCTGCTCGAAAACAAGTCGAAACAAGCGCGACCAAACGACCACAAAAAAGCGTGACTGTACTAGTTATGGAATCCTAACATTATTCGAAACCAAGACCTGCTCAAAACCCACGTACAGGACCAATAACTGTTCACTGGTTCGGACCTTTAAGCATTCGGGAGAAGGAAAGGGCTCACAATAACTATACTGCAGAATCAAAAATCTCCACACGAGTGACTGATCAAACCAAGACGGGTCTCAAAGTCGAAACCTTAAAACTGACCAGGCAGGGAATACCCAGGAACCGAAGAAGACCAAACCCAGAAACTGTTTTGAAGAATCAAAACAACCACAGCAACAATAAAACCTATTCGAGTCTCGAAAGGAAACCCTAAAACGAAAAAAACTGAACGAAGAAGATGAACGAAATCCTAGAACATCACCACCGATCACATACCTGTTAACAGATCCATCAGAGTTGTTGAATCAAGTAAAGGAAGTGAAAGACGTGAAGAGACAGAAGAGAATCGCCATGATCGTCCCTAGAAAGAAGAACCGTTTATTATTATTATTATTATTATTATTATTATTATTATTATTATTATTATTATTATATAATTTTTTAACTTCAAGCTGTTTTTAAATAATAATCACCACTTATATCACATATGTCTCTGACAAGACTTAAACTCCACCTACAATTGGTTGACGAGACTTGAACTCCACCTACAATTGGTTGAAGGGTCACTCACATATCAGTGGGTTTAAGGCCTTTGGTTGGTGTGTTTTTTTTTTTTTTTTTTTTTTTTTTTTTTTTTTTTTTAAGGCCTTTGGTTTCAAACTGTTAATTATGTGAATATGCATGTTGGGTACAGTTGGGGCAACACTTGGAACAATAGCTGGAGTAGTGATAGGATGGATTCACAAGACAAGGTTCATGCAAAATGCAATGATAGGAGCAGTATCAGGGACCGCTTTGTCTTATAAGGTCACTAAAGCTATCTTTGATCATTTGAATTCTGATGATGATGATGACCTTAGCCTCGCCGTTAATCTGGTAAGTAAATATATGTTGAAACTTGATTTAGCATATATAACCTTAGCAAAAATAAATCCTTTTCTAACTAATGGATTTATAGATATTAAAGGTTAATATTATATATGGACATCTAGAGATAATACTTGGTGGTGATGAACATAAAATCTTGGGATTCAGTACGGTAATTGCTGTCATATTATATAGTTTCATGTGATAAGTGATTTATTTTTCTTGTGAAGCATCAGAAAATTTTCCGAGCATTATAAAATTCACCTTCAGGGAGAAGCTAAAGGGATACGACCCCAAAAAAAATAACACTGAGAAATAGGTTTTTTTTATCAAAGGTGTGATAATTGTGTACTTGCGTGTGCTAATGTTAGATCACCATATGAAATTTAATGAAGATCACATATATAGGTTAAGTCGTTAAGGCGTTTGTTTTCTTGTGAATTTGGAGAGTTTTTTTTGGATTGTTGAAAATATTGAGGTTACACTTGTATAAGCTCGCTTTTAATTTGCACAAACTAGGTTTTTGTGGTCACAAGCTTAAAGAGCTAAAGAAGGAAGGAAACTTTTCGCAGTCAACATTTTTTGGTTTTAAAACGTATTTTTTATGATCATATATATAGAAAACTCTAACCTAGCGCAGTATCAAAGGCGTCCCATGGACGATAGGTATCGGTTCAAGTTGATCTAACTAAAGACCTGTATACGTGAGTACATATTTTGACACTCTAACATAAATATGTTTAAGGTAATTAGTATTCGTAAATCGTGATAAAGTACACAGGGGAGTGTTTCTAAATGAGGCACTACAACAATTACACGAGGAAATTTGATTTATAACATTGTATCGCACACATAACTTGCTGTCTAGTAGAGAGAGTATAAGTTAGCTAGCTATTAATTGACCTCTCAGAAAATATGTTACCTAATGCAATAGATATGAAGGTTTTTGTCATATATAAAAGAGACACTTCTTTTTATCAATGATCCGGTTTGATGATTTAACTTTTACAAGTTTAAGCAAGGGTGTGCTATCAATTAGGTTTTTTTTTTTTTTTTTTTTTTTTTTTTTTTTTTTTTTTTTTTAATTTTAATTATTATTATTATTATTTTTGGTAACCATGGTTTCTAACCTTTTGGACTAATCCACAGGGTTGTCCATATCTTTCATCTATTATTTTGAGTTTGTTACGTACCTTATGCTAATCATATGTATCACGTTTGCATTATATGATCTGCAGGCTCCTTTCAGCAAAGGTTATTCACTGGAATGGATGGAATCCTATTGGTCCTGGAAACATTGTGACTACTGATTTTGGTCGGACTGTTATAGTTTGATACGGCTCGTATACAGTTGCATGGTGATGAAGATCCTTCCTAAGCATGAGTGGTTTCAAAGAGACATGTTTTATGTCTTTTAAGTTTGGATTCTTCAGTAATGATAGCAATCATCTTAATCTTTATAATATAAATATAGTTGTTTTATCGTTGTATAGTATCTTGTTTTTTGTCGAAGTTCTGCTATTTGTAAAGATTGAATATGCTATACTTCTACATTTTAAAAGTTATAAAGCCCTAGTATCATTCATGTTTATAATCTTAGAGCAAGGGGAGTCATGGCAGCCAGGATGCCATGAAAATTTATTATTTTTTTATCATGGGCCATGTCATATCAGCTTTAACAACCAATTTATAATGATAGGGTTTTCTTAATTAATCCGGTTTATCGATCGATCAATTAACTTTTGTTTAAATAGTAGATTGTCTCTCAATCCAATGTGAATAATTGTGTAAACGGAATGATGATAGTATGTAGCACATGATAATACGGGTGATCGAGGCCAATAAGAAAAGAGGGGAATTTTTAATAAACTCTCACAAAGTGACTGAAAAAGGATTGTTTTAAGTATTGCAATTGCAGTACTTAAAGGAGGTGACAAGCGATTTTTTCATCCGTAACACCATCAAAAATACATATATCGACTCTTTCGCCTTTACCCTAGTTAAAACGGTGCATATGCTTAGCTATTATATGGTGATCGGAAAGAGTTGTAGACTTGTAGGCTACAACAAAAGAGTCGGAGATCAACCATGCATGCTCTGCGTACGTGTTGATTGTTGTATATTTATATAACGGATAAATAACTGTATAAAAATATTAGTCAATATACCAAAAGAATTTTTTTCCTGTCTAAGGTTTTATTTATGCGTTTTAAATCCTATATATATTTTTGGCGGGTTACAATTAAAGTAATACGGAGTAGTTACTAGCTTTGTCAACCTGTTCAAAAAATAAAATTTAATTTATAACATTAAATAAACACTTGAGCGAACAGCTACTTATGCAATAAAAATAATTCAATATACTGATTATAATTTCTAATACTTTACAAGTTTTTGATCTAGTACGCCTTTAATAAAAATATATGTCTCCTGGAGTATATATGGGATGTTTATTTTGAAAATCTTATATTCACTGCCTAACCACATGTAGATTTATGATTTATGTGAATTCCGTATATATTAATCCATCAATACAATATATAAATACCAATACACAGAATATTCTAGAACTTGAGCCTTACCCGTACAAATACACATGGCTTACACTAAACATACGACTAACAGAAACATGCACCCACAAGATAATGTGATGGTTGATATATCAAATCTTTTTTTTTTTCCCTCTCTCTCTCTCTCTCTCTCTCTCTCTCTCTCTCTCTCTCTCTCTCTCTCTCTCTCTCTCTCTCTCTCCTTTCTGAAAAAAAAAATCCTATTTTTTCATAAATAAGACTTTTTCCAAGAAGCTACAATGGTTTTCTGTCGTTCAGGTATTTTTATCTTTTACGGTTCAAATGGATGATAATTTGACTTATCATAAAGATATGGCAAATCTTTTTAGATACACTATTTGCTTAAAATTTATCTATACTATTATATAATGTATTTGCCCTGAAATTAGTCGGCTCACAATTTTAAGTCAAAAATCCATGTATAAAAAATAATAATGATAAATAAATGTATATCGCACAAAATAACATAAATAGGATTCTTGAAAGGTATAAATTCAAAACTTGTTTTGCTGGCAAACAACAGCAAACCACGAACTTAAGCAAACATTATTTATCTAATAATTTATTAGTAATAATTGGCTGGTACTAATATGTCATTCCCCTTATAGCTACTCCCGTTTGACAAAACACATGGAGTGGTCCTATCTGTAGTATTAAATTCCTCAAAAGAGCCACCTCATTTTATGCATCATGCATGATCTCTTTTAAATATAGAAGCTTAAATAAATTGCAAAAGCCGTCTACGTGGTTTGGTCAAATTGCATGTAAAATCTTTACAACTTTGTAAAAACTGCAGAAGCAGTAGTGATAGTGAGTAATTTTGCTGTGCATATGCTAAGGTGTGACTATGACTGCACTTTCAAAGTTTCGTTTGTTTTCATGTTAGGTAAAATTTTGCTGTGCACTTTCAAAGTTTAATTTTGCTGTGCGTAGTGTATTATATGGTAAAATTTCACACTAAAACTACGCAAGCACTTTCAATATACTCGACTACCCCTGTAACTTTGCCAAACCACAAATACAGTTTCTACAATTTCCTGGAAAGGTATTAGCCACGGCCGTTATCATGTAGTGGGTTGCTTTTATGAATCAGTAACTATGACATATCGACCGTGACGTCAATTAATTGTTGTCATACGTGACCAACGACATAAAATATTCTCGGAAACTTTTTTGTTCTGCACTCAAGTTTGTCTTTTAGTGCAACATTGACAAAAAGAAGTGAATTTTTCCATATTTCATGTATAATATGTGATGTTAATGTGTGTGTAAATATGAGAATCAACCATGTCTAAAAAGTGCGCAACGCAAAGGCCCTTTGTGAAGCTTGATCATGTCGTCACGTCATGTGTTGTGTCACTTTATAACATGTTTTTTTTAAACTCGATATATATGATATATAGTATAAATATATAAATAATGTTTGTATATTTTGTGTCACGCCTTATAAATGCAAAAGTTTCGCCTTGAGCGTTAAAGCGTGAGGCTTGGTCAAGCCGCCACATCCCACCTTACCATTTATAACCTTGGCATCAACTATGAAATGTTATAATAGATTTATAAAACATAAAAAAAATTTGAGAATATCTTGGCTACAATTTTTCATCAAAGTTGTATTACAAGAAAAGATTTAGAGACTCATAAAAGTGACTCAAAGGCTCACAAAAAGACTAAAAAACCCACAATTTATAACACAAACTTGTAAGGAATTGGCCACAAAAAATTGTAACTAATATATTCCTAAAAACTTATATCTCATCAAACATCTTGAGAATTCATTTCATATCTTTGTGCTATAAAATATCTTAATTCTTGAACCTTTTCATAAACTCAAAACAATCTATGCATGTATAATATAATTTTAAACATCTATTAAAATTGGAACATAGTTTTATCATATAGTGAGAAAAAGTTTATAGAAACAAAAGTTTTATGATTTAGAAGATATTTAATTAATGGCATGAAATGCTTATAAAACTTTATAAAATTCAACAATAGTAGATGTCTTAACCTAGTAAATTAAGCTAGATAACTGTGCTCGGTCTTTTTAGCATATTTACACAGACAAAAGTACATTAATCAATATGATGTGAATTAACTGAGTCCCGGAATCCATCTACAAATTTTTGGGTATGTATAAATTTTAATTTTAATTCTTACTATTTATGCACTATTATGCAAGAAGAATATATGTGAACAAATTTTCTATTGGTTGTTATAGTCTTTCCCATTTGTTTCAATTAGCAAATGATATTATATCTTAAGTGGAATTGTGGAAAAGCTTTTATGTTTGTCTTAAGTTGCGTGAATGAATGGAACTTAGCTTTTGTGAAACACGTTGTAGAGTATTATCGTGATCACTTTTATGTTTTTTTTTACGTCATATCGTCTATATTATTATTGTTTTTATATTTTATAGTTATCGTACTGCTGTCATGAGGGTCTTGAGGGTAATTAATAGTAATACTTTATTAACTTTTTCATTAATCAGTACATGTGCCAGCTAATAAGCTAATAGATGACTAATACGGAGTATTATAGAGGCTGCTTGGTTTGAAGGTATGTGAATGAAAGAATGCTTTTATCTCTGCTTTCATTCTCAACAAAGTTGTTTAGTTTATTAGTTTCGTTTTTGAAAAATTGTCATTTCCCATAACCATCTATGATGGTAGGTTTACAAACTCATTTCATACCCAATTTCATAGTCATTCTTATTTACACACCAAACGCCCCCATAATAATAAAGTCTTTTAATTAATTAAGAGTAACTACTTTTCTATATCCGGTTTAAGAAATTAATAATAAAGTACTGAAGTAAATGCGCGTTGAGCGGATACCGTGTAACTAACGTTTCGGAAAACTATGTCTTTATATTATGTGGTTTTCGTGACAAAACATTCACAAATGCAAGCCTTTGAACTTGGAACGACTCAAAATAATAACAAATTATCCTATATGAAAATAGGCATAAAAAGAGTGTAACTACTCATATTCTTTAGATATGTGTATCAATTAAATTAATATAAAATATTTAACAAATCTATTTAAGTATGTTTATAATTTTTATTTACTTTTATTTATTTATTTTCAGTAAAAGGTTGATATACCCGGTAAATTTATTACTCTAAAAAATAGTTAAAGACATAAGATGTGAGTGAATCTCACATCTTAGCTCATTATAAAAGCAAAATACAAACACATTATTTGTGCTTCAAACCAAACCAATTATAAGAGAGACAAACTAATCTTATGAAAAACTACTTGGTAATCACTTACGTCTAATATGCCTATGAACCCTTATATCATATGCATCACAGAAATTAAAGCTAATTTGTGTCATAAGCCTTATATCATATGTCTAGAGTTTCATATTTGTCTTTTGTGGGTGCTTGGTAAATACAGTAACTGTTAAAGATTGGGTTAATTCTACATATAGGTAACGAACTTTTCAAAATTTTTAATGTTAGGCAATTTACTCTAAAAAATACTAAGTTAGGTAACCAAACTTTGTGAAACCTTCAATGTTAGGTAATATGATCACCTAAGCTTATGGGCTAACATGTGACGTCACACAAACTCATTATCATCTTTGGAAGAAAAGTAAAAATCTAAAAAACACAAACTCATTATCATCTTTAAACAAAGATCTTCATCTTCCTCGTTATCAAACCCAGATTCCGGCAAACCCAGATTCTAAAAATGCCAACCCGTACATTATCAGAAAATATTACTTTCACAAAATCAATGGAAAATCCCACTTCAACGCCTTCCAATCTTCACCTAATAATTCATTCAAAACCCTTTCAATCTCCACCACTAATACATTCTACGCCAAAAAGCTTTGTAGTATTATGGATGTATGAGAATCATTAGAAGATCATTCTTGTGAATTAGACTAGGAGGCACTAACTTATGAGTAAAAACAAAGCCAAAGTACAAAATACTAGTTAAAGTGTTAGAATTATTTAAAATGCGAAAACAAATACTATATGAATCAATCTGCTAATCAAATGAAACCCAACATCCTAAACAAAATATCACAGTGACAAAAACATTTGTACTATTTGCTAATTCTTCATCTTCTTGATTCACATCAAATCCATCCATTAATGGCTTCCCCAAAACCTTCACTTCTCTTCATCACACTCCTCCACCTCACCGTCACCAACTCCTCCCCTCATTTCGAAGGCTTCGAAGATTTGGCGTGATATCTTCTAAGCAATTGTTGTCAGCTTTTCGATATGATTTGGAGTGTTTTTTTTTTTTTTTTTTTTTTTTTTTTTTTTTTTTTTTTTGTTTGTTCGAATTTTTTTTGAAGAATCTGTGATGATGATATAATTTTTTGATCGAGTGTGGTCGTTGATGTGGATTTTATTTGTGTTTATGATTAAATCTGAATCGTGGTTTAAGGTTTGGACGAGTGTGGATTTGGCTTTTGTTGATGTGAGAGGAAGAGAAATAAGAAAAAGGACAAAAATATATAATAAAAAAGATGATGTCTGGTACAATGGTAACCGGTTTTCCAGTTGCAAAAATAGGAAAAATTACCTAACATTGAACAAAGATTAAAGTTTGATTGCCAAATTTACTATTTTCGAGAGTAAGTTACCTAACATTGGAAATTTTGGAAAGTTCGTTACCTAACAGTAGAACTAACCCTTAAAGATTTGTAGTTTGTGTTATTAAAGTTCATACAACTCATCACCGAAAATATAACTATAATTTTTCTTGTGAATGCTACATGAAAGGTTGTTTTGTTTAATTGGTTTGTATAATATGCTTTTAATTTTGTATTTTTGGAATGTATAGATATAGATATAGATAATTATGACATGTTGGAAACATTAAGTGATAATTAAATATAGGGCAGAGGGCAAGAAAATGTAACTAACTTGCTACTTTTTGCTTTGTGATGTAATCATCTTTATTTTTCTTATTGTATATATTCTACTTTTAAATTTCATCTATTTTGTGTATCTTATAACAATTTTGCCTATAGTTGTTAGTAAGAGTGTTAATAAATGAGAATGGTAAAATTGTCACATAATACATACAATAAATAAAATTCAAAAGTATAATGTGTACAGTAGGAAAAAAAGATGGTTACACAACAAAGTAAAAGTGTTAGGTTGATTGCATTTTAGTGTCATTTGCCCATTTAAATAATAATCAAAGGTAAGTTCGTAATTTCAATGTGCTGAATTTTAAATAATTCAACACGTGATTAATGTTTTATATGTAGTATAGATTATTTGCACTATTAAAACATTGCCCCAATTTTCATTTCAGATTTTTATATCAAAACATAACATACATATTCGGTAATCAACAGTACCCAATCCGGTCTTCCACGAAGTATGGAGAAGATGAGATCTTGCCAGTATTACCCTTACCGAAGGTAGGGAGGTTCTTCCGATCATTTTTGTAAGGAGTGAGGAACGAACCCTCACCTCTATCTCTAAAGGAGAAAGGTTTTTCCAATTGATTCAACCATACTCGTTAACATATATATTCGGTGATATAGAAATTGTGTGTTTATTTAAATTTATGTTTTGCGGTTAAGCTCAATTTGATAAACATTTTAAAATGGGGTTATCATGGCTACAACTAAAATAGCCAATTAGCTATAATCTTCCATCAAAATTACACAAGAAAAGATTCATCGATCCACAAATATGACTCAGCAACCCATCCGAACCCGACGGGGAAAACCCGAAATCCGAACTTATTGGGGCGGGGCGGGGCATGCTTATCGGGTTTCAGAGCGGGTTTTGGGGCCTTAACGAGGATTCTTATCAGGTTTGGGGCGGGGACGGGGCACGCTATCTCCGCCCCGCCCCGAAACACATACATGTATATATACGTATATCTATATACCTAAAATATTGTGCTAGTATTTACGTACTAAATATAATTCTCTATTTTTTGTTAATTTTTATCTTTGTAATATTTCATAGTGTGCTTATAAAAGCTTGTTTTATGTCGTAATATTCTAAAAAAGTTGTGATTTAATCCAATGCATAATACTATATTATTAATGGGTTCTCGATTCTTTAAGTATTCCGTAAAAATCATATTTCTAATAGTGTAAAAATAAGAATAAACGGGGAACAACACAAGTATGATAGAGCATCATGATCAAAAAAGACAACTTGATAAGAGACCAATGAGAAATGGGCGGGTTTGGGGGAGCATCTCGCCCCGATAAAATCCCCAATGGGGATTGGGATGGCCGCCGCTTCCCAAACCCGCCCCATTATCATTCCTAATAATAAGCTTATAAATGAATGTTTAATGTTTGTTGGTTGGTTAGGGTATAATAGTATTTTGCCAAAACACCAATTCATTAGGCCAACATCCCCCAAATAAGCCATAAAATAAAATATTATCAAAGACTCATTAAATTTTTTTTAGTTATATAAGCTAAACCTTATGAATAAGCTTAAAGAAACACCTTTAAAAGCATTTCAAATGACGGATAATGAAAAAGCTTTTTTTTTTTTTTTTTTTTTTTTTTTTTTTTTTTTTTTTTTTTTTTTAACTTTTTGTTATTGAAGTAGCAACTTATATTCTTTCATTGATAACTTGAGTATCTTTAAGCTTGAGTTATTTGAATGTAGTTTTTTGTCATTAGAAAAAAAAAAATTTGATTGTTTTTTTTGCATGAGGCATATGATATTCTTCAGTCATAGTTACATCTTTTCATAACAAAACACAGTCCATTTAAGTTTTCACCTTTAATTTAACTCTGTATAATGTATATGATTTCCTTTTGCGTATAAATTTGAATAATCTTTTTATTTCCGTCTAAACTTATACAAGTTACAACTTTGCACACAGGTTGATTTACTCTTGTTGCAACTCGCAGGCAGTATAACCTTGTTTTACGCTATTATCGATCACTTATTCAAATAATGAAATATGGTCTTCGTGGAAAACATATTTAATTTATTTTGCTATTCACACGTTTGTTTTTATTTTGTAAATCAGTTTACATTAATGTTTTTTTAATTAGGATATATATTATGTCAAGAGGAAGCATATATATATGAAGAGACTATAAACAAACCTAAAATAATACTTCAAACAAAATATTCATCTTCTCCTTATATCCAATGAACTTTCCGGCAAATACACAGAAAACACTCTTTTGTGTCATAATTTTTCTCATCATTTCTCCAAATTCATCACTTTCACAAAATGTTACCAAGTCTTCGAATTCATTGGATTCGATCTCTAAACTCAAACCAACTATAGCACTTGTGGTTGGACTTATTCTTTGCATTGGGTTTACCTTATTATGTGTAATCTTAATTTATATAAACTGTTGTCACATATCGAATTCTATTCGCATGGAACACTTTGGTAATCTTCCAAGAGCAAGAGCAAGATCAAAGTCCACAGGGATTGACAAAAAGATCATTGAATCACTTCCATACTTCAAGTTTTCGACTTTAAAAGGATTGAAAAACGGGTTGGAATGTTCCGTTTGTTTGGCAGCTTTTGAAGACGTTGAAGTTCTAAGAATGTTACCAAAGTGTAAGCATGCTTTTCATATCGAGTGTATCGATAAATGGTTAGAAAAAAACTCAAGTTGTCCACTTTGTAGGTTTGAAGTTGTCATGGATGATATTGCCCTTTTTATGAACTCGAACTCCTTAAGATTCAAGTTATCCGGGCCTTCAAATCTAGGGCTTTATATAGAACGAGAAGGGTCTTCAAGATTTGCAACAGATATAGAAAATGATGAAAAATGGCACAACTATAATCATCGGATCATGGTATGTGATGATGACTATGCACACCATGATCCAATGATGCTGCAAACCAGATGGAGCAATTTGAGCTCCTCCGATCTTTCATTTCTAAAATCGGAAATGATTACTTGTGAGTCAAGTAACCGATTTGATCATCACATCTCTGTGGAAATCGAGGGAAGCCCCGGTGGCACACAGGAATGTGAAGCGGGGCCCAGGGTATCTTGCGGTAGAAGATCGGTGTCAGAGATTACGGTTTATCCAAGAGTTCTTCAAAGTGAAGCTAGGGTCCGTGAAGAAAGATTAAGGAAATTACGTTTGTTCATAGCTCGAAAAACAGTTGATCGGGTTGCTAATAAATAAATCAGTTCATGTTATTCATCATGATGTTCTGTATACCAAGTTTTTTTTTTTTTTTTTTTTTTTTTTTTTTTTTTTTTTTTTTTTTTTTAAATTAAAACACATGATTTCATGTGTTTGTACATTTGAAAAATATTTGTTTCACTGATTGTGGATATCTTAGGATACTTTTATATGGGCAATTTATTCAAACCAAACAAAACAAATACCAGTAACAAATATAAACAAAGACACTTAAGACAAAGAAAACCTAAGACAAACGCAACTTTATTTTTAAACTTGTTTATTTGGAATTTGGATGAGTGTTAATATATTTTTCTTTATAATAAGTTAATGGTCTACTATTTTATGCTTTATACTTAATTTCCAGTCCCACTATAATTTGTGAGTCCTAACTCAAATATGTATTATTATTAGTTCACTTTACGGCTAAGCACGGTCCGAAACAACTGCACATAATTGATGGCGAGTACCATTATGCATGTAAGAACCCACGGAAATAACAAAGTAAACAAAAAATTCGGTAAAAAGGTGCCCAAAAAGAACTTCAAGAACAATTCTCTTTTCATTCAATTCGTCATAACTTTCTTAAAATCCTAAACAATTCTAATATTTGTATATTAAAAGAGTCTAAGAAAGAAATCCAAGAATCCATACCTAAAAAAAAAAAAAAAAAAAAAAAAAAAAAAAAAAAAAAAAAAATCAGTAAAAATAAGTAACCTATTTGATGCAGGTTTTACTGACAAGTTCTTAAATTTATATTATGTCTCGATTACCTAAGCTCTACCTAAATGCACTAACGGATAGTGTATCTGGTCGTGTGTAGATTGTAACTGGTAAAACCAAGGTTGTCCCAAAAGCTATGTGGTCTGGATCCTATTTAAGTCTAGTGTCACATTTTAAAGCTAGTTTTAAGATGATTTGATTAATTAAACTAAATAAAGCAGAAATGAAATAAATACTAAAAATGAATTGAGTTGTGAACAGTGGGTGAGAAGTGTACTAGCCTAGTTAATCATCGTAAATTGTTTATAATTATGTTCTCCATTAAACTATTCTAACGCTTCAAGTGGGGCGAACATGTATCACTAGGTTCATATGATCAAGTTCCTTAGCCTATTTCCCTATAATCCTGTCGGGAACCAAAGGCACTACCCTCTGTAATAAGCCGACGTATGGTAGACTTGTTTGAGTCATTAAGTACCACTACATGCTAGATTTATCCTTGTATGGCCCGGCCTCTCGGATATTAGGCCATACTCTAATTACTTAAGTTTATCCAACTCAGAAAGTGGTCCTATGGTCAATTTGCACACAAGGCAAATGGCTAGTTGTCATCAAAACAATAAAGGGATCATAACTAGGCTAGCACCAAAGGTGCATAGCCGATCATATTAGTAATAACACTCAAATCAATGTTTAAAGAATACATGAATTCGAAATGTAAATTAAATAATGAAAAGCTAAAACTTATGATGTTGTAAGCGTGATCTCTCCATTGGAATAGCTCCGTATGTTGCTGTAGAATGCCACTCTAAATACTCCCTTCATTCTCTGACTTGTGTGGTGAGAAAAGTTGTATCAAATGCAGAGTTTAGGGCTGGTATTTATAGGCCCGACATAGCTACGGCATAACCCTAAGAGTTGGTTACACCGTAAATTATGTAATTGTGAAACGATCTCTTATTCATTGACATTGGCTGCGGCATAGTTGTGATGTTGGTTACGCCGTAGCTCCTTAGAGTTTCCACTTACACCGTAATCTTGAAGTGTAGTTACGCCGTAATTTTGACAAAATCTTGGATCACTTACTGTTTCTTAACTACGTTGTAACTCCATGAGTGGTTACGGCGTAGCCTTAATAGCTCACAAATTATTCTAAGTATTCGAATGATTATGGCGTAACCTCATGAGTTGGTTATGCGTAACTCTTGATAAGCGTTGACTAGTCAATATATTTGAATTCCTGACTACAGCGTAGTTGAGAGTACGAATTACGCCATAGCTAGCTTCAGCATACTAAAATGAGTATAATTGGCAAGTACTTTCCAATTTTCGCGTCTCTTTAGCTCCTATGCTCGTTTGTAACCTGTAAACGAAATATAGAGAAATCAAAGTATATATCCATATAACTAACACAAATAACGAGCATATTAGGGGGAAATTGACACTTAAATATCAGAATTATTTAATGTCGTCACTATTAAAGATAGATTACGACAATTACAATTACGTTTTATACTCTAATCTTCTTGAACAAATTAAAACACATGACTTCACATGTTAACCAAAAAACTGGCGATTATATTTTTAGGTCTCTAAATCATTTCTCATAATATATATCTAGCATTTAAACTATAGATGAACAAAGGAAGGTATGTTTTAATCGAGAAAAACATGCATCAACTAGTAAGATTTGAACACATTGTTGACATCTGCTACCATTATCAAGTTTCGTAAACATTGGTTCTTACTTTATATTAAATCAATCGTGACAGGGAACAATATTAATGCAATACCTAAATCCATGTCGCAACGTTCAAAATACTCGCAAGCTATAAGTTAATAGTTCAAATTAATCATGGCTAATAGTGTTAAAAAAAATGTCTTATTATAGTATTCCAAAAGTTTTTGATATCACGGATACAAAACGAAACTTACTAAATTATTCGTCCAATTGAAATTTCCATAAATCAAATAGTTATGAACATGCCAGAAGATACATAAGCATATCATAAGAACTTAGTTTTTTTCTATAAAGTAGTGAAACAGTAAGTTAAACAAGGCAATAAATAATGAAAAAAAAAATTATTAGGTCAACCCAAACACGACTTGTTTGCCACCCCTACCATTTATGATAGATTGCTCCTCCACTTCTACTCACCTCAAAACGTCAAATTTGACACCATTTTTGAACCACCAAAATCAAGCATCCTTTACCATTTTCTGCTGTGTTTCATATCATTGAGAAGCTTTTCATCCCACTATAAAAAGTTCTAAAAGGATAAAACAACTTTTTTAATCACCTGCGGAATGTGTAACTTTTCCATATCCACTTATGTTATATTCTTATAAAAAAAATAGTAGAACAACTTCGGGGACTCTAAGTTTACAATACTCGCCTCTTTTGTGATTTCTAATCGGAGTAAAATTAAGAATGAAACCAGAGCTAAAACTGATTGGGTGCACAATTTTTTTAACTATAGTATAAGAAAAAAGAATAATAAAAAAGTATGATTTTCAATAAAATTGATTGAATTTAGTGAAAACTAAGTTCATTTTTGACATATTAATGGATTAATTAAGCAATAACTAGAAACATAATGTATTGGGACCAGGTGAATTTTAGAATATTCAATGTTCTTTAATGAAAATAAACACTACGAAACAATAGTTTATCGGGCGCGAAATCCCTATAATTTCGTCCCTGACTAAAAACTTGATTTTTGATTCATTTATAATTTATAGTCATGTTGTAAAAACTAGCTCGAAAGATAATATTGGTTTCCTTGCTTTTACTCAAAACCTTTTTGAAGACGGATGAACACAACAAACCTGAAAGTATACGTCTGTAATTGATATAATAACTATAGTTATCAGGATCCCGATCCTGATCTTAGGATCTTACTATTTTACGATTCTACAAAGCAAAAACGATCCAGATCCTACGTAGGATCTTAACAACCTTAAGATCTTATAGGATCCCGATCTTAAACCGTAGGATCTTAGGATCTACTCCGATCTGATCTTACTTTTCTCGAACCGCAAACTAAAAACAACAAATTCATGGTTCATGTTTCTATATAATTTAAAAAACAACATGTAATTATTTTTAAACATGTCATATTCATAATTTAGGACAACATTTCCATAAACCATTCATATAATTTCGTATTTATAATATATAATACTTTGTAGATTTGAATAATATTACAAATATCATTAAAAAATGACATTATAGTAGGATCTTAGGATCCCGATCCAATCTTACGATCACCATTTTGCAAAGACGAAAATGATTATAGGTAGGATCCCAATTAATAACCTATAATCTGGAGTGGATAGAACTAGTCCGGAACAAACATAACAACATGTAATCTTGGACGAACATTGTTAAAGTAGCGAACATCATGTATTCCAGAACTCACATAATAACACGTAGTCCGGGATGGGCATTGCTATAATCTCGATCCGGAACTGACATTGCTATAGTCTCGAATGCACATAACAACAAAGAGTCCGGATGGTTGAAGCTTTACCAAAACATTATGGTCAATCATTTATCCAATATTTTTGCCAAAATAATATGCTATATGAAATTTAAATTACTAGCACTTATAGAACTAAATAAAATGTCATATTGTTGAACAAGGTTGTTATAAAACAAAATATATACTAATAATGACAAATGCAAATATTTATTTCTTTATTTTGTTAAAAAAAAAAAAGTGAAGAAAAAAAATTACTACTCCTCCTTGTAATGTTTGTTACTGAGACCTTCTATTTTTAGAAGTCTTAAAAAATAATTAACTTAACACAATTTCTGTTATTAGCAATTGTTAGAATAAAATTGTTTATATTGTAAACGAATTTTGCTAAAACAATTTTATTGAAAAGAAAAATTGAATCAATATGATTGACCAATACAAGTAAAAAATAAGCTAAATTTGGTCAAATTAATAAATTTTCGTCAAAATTATAAAATGTGCTAAATATACATATATGTCAATTTTGTAAAAAATATATAAAAAATAACAAAAATAAAAAAATCTTAAAAAAGGTTAATTACTAAAACTTTAGTTGTTAAATTTTAAATAAATTATACTTATCAGTTTTCACGTTTTTAATAACTTTATAAATATAATAAATACTTCATATACTTTATATTTTATAAAAAATACATTATTTATAAATATTATTATTATTATATATTAAACTAATTTATTCGCACGAAATTATAAATATAAAAAATAGCATGAGTTACCATTACATGTAAGTTAATACACGAGATTATATATGTGCGAACGACTCATATTATCCTTCTTTATGAGATTAAGTAAGTATATCCGGAACAAGTAATTTTTTTTTTTTAACTATTTGCGTTCTAAGACGACTCATGTTATTCCTCTATATAAGCTTAAACCGGGTTTGAAAATCGGCTAAAATTATTATTAACATGAATATAAGTATCAAAATGATGGCACGACCGTTAATGTGAGATGAAAATAATATACAGAATTCTACATATAACAACGACCCATAATTTCAAGGTTATTATGTGCTGCTAAACACAATTAATTTGTAAAACATGATATAAATAATTAAATTTAAATAATATCAACCAAAACAAAAAGACGGTTAAAAAAAAGTCAAATCCATCGTGTAACCAAAATCTATACAAAATATTAATAGATATTAACACATAATAAAAGAAAATTATGTAAAAACTAGTTTGTTCACGGCTATTATAACCATATAAGTACTTAAAATTAATATAATTTATAAAAAGAAAAACTCTTAAAAATGACAAAATCTTGAATCTATGAATTGTCACAATACTTAACTTAAAACAAAATTATTGAAATATTATTACCCGTTATATTATATGCCTAAACTATGCGTGTACATGTTCTAAATTAGTGGTATTCTACAACGAAAACATGTGTCGCATGTTTATTATAAAATTAATTCACGAAATGATTATTAAAACTATGCTTGAATATGACTGCGACACCAAAAATAATATAAGTGGTTTCTGTCAAAAAAAGGTAATGCAACAAATTATATGAAACGAGGACGGCCGCAGGCCGCCGCGTTGCGGCGGGGCAACCATTCATTTGTATAGGCGTGTAGTATGGTAGATGATAAAGTCGGTATATAGCTATGGCGCTAGTTTTTAATAAGGGACTGATTTGCATGCGATTATCTTGCATTCTGCAGTAACTTATGATTACATGTTTCGGAACATAAATACCTACGACAATAACTGTACACATTGCTGTTCAGATAGTAGATTGTCTAAGATATAAAATTAGTGTTAATTAACAACAGTAGAAAGTTCTGTGAACCTTATACATTAACAGATCTGGGTGCATTACTAACACTACATAATTCATAAGTGTTAGTTTACAAAAGTAGAAAGTTTTATAGCCCTAACACATTAACAGAATTGGCTGCATTACTAAAGCTACATAATTCATGTTCGACACATGATTACTATTAACATAACATTTGTCTGTATCTGTATTTAGGTGAACTTCTTAAAGCAATATTACCTGTTGGTCTAGCAATATAAAACTGAGACTGGGTTGCCTTGATCCTCTTGTAGATGCAACAGTCCATTTACGATACTCTCTCTCACGCACGGCTTTGCCAATGTCTGATGGCTTCAGATCTGTGACTCCAACATTTTCGAGGCCTGCCATTGGCCTTTTTCCCACGGACTTTGCTATGGCAGCTAATCTTGCGCTATATGACATTTTCCTGTAGGAAGAAATGAACGGTGTGTGTTAATATGAACAAATATGTATTCTCAAGAAACATAGTCTGCAAGTAGCAATAAGATGGAAAGTGCAAAGTGTGTTATAGTAGAGGATGCCTACTATTTAGTCGGACACGTAGCCAGCCTAGTACAGATTTACCTTAGTTTCACAGATATATTGGTATCACATACGAATGAGTACACAGATATTACATCTCTGAATAGACATGGAGCCAGACACACAAACGACCTCCGATCCTATAATAAACAAAACATGCAGAAAAAAGGTTTTTGAGAGTATACATTATCAAAAGACGGTAAAGTGGTCAATATTTTTTCTTTCATGTAGGTCTAGACAAATAAGGACCGAATCGGAGGTTTACTAAAACAATTCAGAAACCACAGCGATTATAGCGGCGACAGTATAGTGCCTGGAAGCGTATCCGAGCATACTGAGTCATGCATCCGCAAAAGTGTCAGTGATCTGTAAACATATACTATTTAAAAATCATGTATACATCAATATTTACCAGTATAGATCACATGACTTGTAGTCAAATACGTATTTAAATGTTGCTGCGGTGTAAATCATGTATCTTCCACTGGTATGCAGAACATCCATTGAAATCCACCAACATGATCTATTTTCATAAATAAAAATAAACAACAATTATTTAGGAATATGGTGCATAAATACCTTAGATTTCATGTGCTTCCGCTTGTGCACTGTGCAGACGAAAAAGTCGATCCTCTGCATCAACCCGCTCTGCAACACATTTAGTAGAATGTCTGGGAACTACATCCTTAAAACATTATAGGTCAAATCAATTAATCGATTCAGAACTCGTATCAAATAAATAGACTGAAATCAGAAATGAAGTTGATGTGGCCTTTAAGCTATAATACGATATAGTGATTTTAAGAATCCTCGTTATTAATCTACCTGCCACCAAACATCTCCTTCCTTTTGTCATTTAGTATCTTCCTTGTTCATGGTGAATTCATTGCATATCTCAAACATAGACCTATTATTCACCGAAAGAAAAGTGGATATGAAATTGCAAAGATTAATTCCGATATGCTAATAGAGAGTCCCTTTTGAGATCACTGCCTATTCCGCAACGTAAATGTACTTGTGGGACTGATAAAGGCAGGGCTTTCGTAAAGTAAGCAATAGTTTAATACCAAGTCATCCAGTACCCAACCTATTTTAAGGACTATTTCGAACTTAGGTTTACGTAGCCTAAACATAGATCAACAAAAGAAACTTTAACAACTTTACAAAAAATAAATATGCTCATAAACCACGAAAATAAGGTAATCCAAACATCTTGAAAGCATGTCTTATAAATAATCCATAAGGTAAACTAAGGTCAGGTTACCCCTTTACCTCGCCAAAGTACCGGCGTTGGTATATTATGACCATAAAACATATAAACGTAGACACTAATTAAAAAAAACTGCAATTTTTTATATAAAAACTAACCTAAACACCCCTTAATCTTCATTCACAGTAACATGGCATAAAAAAAAAGGACCCTCAGTTAACCCATTTTAATTAACAATTCCAAACATAGACCTAAAACCTTAAAACACAACAAAAGCAAATTCATAAAATCCAATAACATCAAATCAAACACAAACCTTAAAAAAAGAACATAAAACATACCATCCCAGCATCTCCTTTAGCCAATAATCATAGCAGCCCCTGAGAAATCATCCTCAAAACCTCTGTCAAATTCCTATAGCCACAAACAAAAGGAATCCTGAAATTCTGATTATTAATATGATTTTGGATCATCAGACATCAAAAAAAAAAATCATTAATATATTTGAGAAAAAAGGTACCTTAAAACGTGGAACTTATCATTTTTCTGTGCTTTTCTCGGAAAACGTGCAAAACGGAAGGGTTGTCGGCATCTCGGCCGCCTGAGAGAACTGAAGAGAAAGGCGGTCACAGAAAGCAGCAGAGCACGTAAAACGGCGATACTTCCAGAAGAGGCGTGAGAAGAAGATAACTATGAAGACCGACCCGGTGACATCGTTAATATCAAACAGCAAAGAGGCTAAGATGATGGGCCTGGACAACAGTTGTGGGTTGGGCCAATGTACCGATAATCAAAACGACAAATGTAGTGTCGTTTTTGCCGGGACGTTATATATATAGTAATTACGTGCATAAACTTTTCAAAAGTTGTCAAGGAGACCATAAAAGTTTTCAAAACAAAGTCATCAATTGATGAATAACCTCACGGGCAATTTTCTAACTATATCACTTGGTCATTTCGTTCACAAACTTGATTAGATGACTGATTTGTTACTTTGTTAGCTCTTCGGTAGCCATCTTATAGCCATGACTTTCTAATCCAAAGCTTTTAATGAGTCTACATTGGTTAGTTGAACCACCACCTATGAATCAACATTGATTAAAAGCTTCTTGATGCCTTGTTCTTAGGTCATAATATGTCATCCATTGGAGAGCTAGAATCTCTAACTTCATAATTGTGCAAATTCTAAAGTTCTTAGTAAAAGGTTAATACAAATCGTACATGGTCATCCTACAATCTTAAATTGAAACTGAACTACCATAAATTAGACATAACACCTCTCACGTTTGGTGAGTCACAAACATTTTACGCCAACCGTGAGTGGTCAGCTCTCAATGGTGGTGATTAGCTGTCACACCCTCGCCGAAGGCGGAAACACGAGGTGTAACGAAATCGATATACATCACCAAAAAGAAATAAGACAATACCATAATTTACATTAAGGAAAAATATAACATTACAACGTTGTTATTGCCGACTTTGGCAAATAAAAGACATAAGTTTGATTCCCAAAAGATGGTATTTCAGTACATAATGAAAAGAAGTGACATGTGAAAACTTCATTATGCAAGACCTTGATGACAAGCTTATTGACGATCACCTGAAATGCATGAGAGAAAACGGTCAACTATAAAAATAGTTGGTGAGTATAAACGTTTTAAATAATAAGAAAACCATTTGAGAAAGTTCGCTAGGCAAAGGCATTGTAAATCCACTCAGTTCCAAGTCCCGCCATAAGAGACTTGTAACCTGTGTGTTTACAACCCATTGCACATAAAGTAGTACGTTCGGTAGTCAAGTACATATGGTCAATATAGTTCACAATAAGGGCACATAGTACAACATAAGTCAAGGCCGCTCCGAACAAGGGAGACTTGAAGTCACTCCGCCACCTAGGCAAAGAATTATTAGTCACTCCGCCGACTTGGCGAAGAATTATTAGTCACTCCACCATGGCGAGAATTATTAAGGATGCTCTGAACAGGAGAGACTTTATAGTGTTGCTCCGAACAAAGGAGACTTTAAGTCTTAGATCATACAGTACACTAAGTCCAAAAGTTCAAGTCAAAAGGTTCAAGATAAGTCAAGGGTTCAAATAATAGTGTTCGTAAAATAGCAAACAAGTTTGTTTGAGTACGATTTACTTACAAGCATAAATAGTGAAGCAATAGTCATTTAAGTTCGTTTAAGAGTAAACAATATAGTTCATGCATTCACCCCAAAACGATTAAAATAGTTAGAAAAAGGGGTTCGTGAATACTCACCTGATATAAGCGATATGATAACAAAGGGTACGAACTGAAGTAAGACGCGCACTCTAACCGCAACCTAAATGAATGATATGATCTGCTTTAGATCATGAAATGATGAAAGGAATGTACATGCACATGTTTCCCTATACCACTCTTAACTTGGAAATACTAGTTATTGTCAAAATAAAATATTTTCCATACTTAGGAAAAATAAGTCCAACTAGAATTATAAAAACTTGTCGTAATATATCGTATATAAAATGTTAGCGTTATATTCCTCGTCTTGAAAACCTTAAAATAATGTCTAGTAATCGCGCAATAAACCTTGTGTCGTACGTACTTCGTTAGTTAAAAATAAACTCCTTGAATAAGAAATCTATAAAATATATCATTTAGTACGTAGTTATATTATTTTCTAGTAGTGACTAAATATATATATATATATATATATATATATATATATATATATATATATATATATATATATATATATATATATATATATATATATATATATATATATATAGTTTTGACGATTTTAAAACGTATATAACTTGGTCGTTTTAAGTTCATTTTCCTCGTTCTTTATATTCACGGATTCGTTTTAGTATGTAGTAATATATTTTCGATAGCTCGGTTCCTCTAGGTTACGTTTAACACCTCTTTTTGCCCGTCGAAAACTGTCAAACAGTATGCAGTTTTTAGAAAAATAGTTTTCGTGGTTAAATTTACAAAAATCATATCTCCTTCGTTATAAGCTCGTTTTAATCCGTTCTTTCGCCAAAAGTTTCGTTTTTGAAAGTATTTTCTAAATCTTTGGTCAAAAATTAACCATCATTCACTGATTTTCCCACGTTTCAAAAATAGGGACAGTAGGTCAATATGTAGTTTCAAAAACTATTTTCAAGTCTCTAAACTAGTTCTAACTTCAACCAAACCACTTTCAATCACTACAAAACTAATCTAATCCTACCATACACCTTCTTAGGGTGTCATGGGTTCCTAAACATCATAAATCAAGTGGATCTAACAAGGATCTAACTATAATCACCTTCTAGGCTTTCAAAGTTAAAAGTTTATAAAATAAAGTGGTATAAATAGCATATGCATGTAGATCTAGTATATATATTATATGGATCTTGTATAAACTTGGAAAAATTATAAAAATGAGTTTGATATACTTACTTCAAAGATTAGGGAGTTTTTGAAGATGAAAACCTAATAACACCTTGGATTTTTATTTCAAAATCCTAAAAAGGAGTACAAAATACACTAACTAATATACTTGATCTTGAAAAACTTGGTCTTGCCCTTGGTTTCTTGTTGTTGCCGTTTGTAGGTGAGGAGAGAAAGAGAGAGTATGTTATTTGTGGTAACTTGTAAAAATGAGATAAGAAAGTGTGTATATATTTCTATCTTGTATGACTTTCTTGTACACAACTAGTAAGCCTCATTAATGAAGTTAGTAAATAAATTCAAAGATGTAAGGAAATGTTATGGCAAGGGGGAGGGGCGGCATGGGGTGTGTAAGAAAAGAGGTTGAGTGTGTAAGTATTTAAGTGGTATTAGGTGTAGTATTTTGTGTTAGTTTGTAGTTTTAAGGTGTACCGGGTACCAGGTTAACTAAAAATAAATTTTGACGGAGTTAACCGGGATAAAATAAAGTTGTAGAAATTATGAAAATATGTTGGGTATAAATATTGAGTGTTTAGATAATTATTTAGTTACTACGACAACCGTCGTAATTTTAGTAAACTTACGATAATAATTAAATAAATTTCCAAAACACCGGGTAAATGAATTTTATAACTTTTACGATGTTATAAGGGATATAAAAATATGTCGGGACCATGGTGGGAATATTTAGATATATTCGTCGTATATATATTAGTCGGGCGTTAACGTTTATTTAGAAATCGTTATACGTAAAACGTTAAATATACTAAATATATATATTTGAAAATCCTAAGAGTGGTATAACATGTGAATGACCAAATGATGATATGCCGACAATTTCTAGTCCGTATGAGAGGTCCTTACTGATAATGCACGTGAATAGTGGAATTTTCAAAGTTTGGGAGTAAACGTAGACGTGGAAAATATCGGGTTGTTACATTAGCATATGCAAATGGGGTAGCCGCACAGGGCCACCATTTATAAGGGCCTTTGATTTAGCATATGTTCATTAATATTTATACATGTCTTACTTGAATTTTTATTTTAAATATTATGTAAGGAGGCATTCAATTTAGTATATATCCACTAGTATTTATACATTTCTAAGTATATTATGCTTTGAATTTCTATAATAGTTAAGTTTTTCATGATTTACGGGGCTTTCGCTTAAATAATTTTTTTTGATAAAACTAAAAACCGAATCGAACTAAATTCAAATTGGGTTAAACCGGTTCGATTTTGGTTTTCCATTTCTAAGGGCATAACCTGATTTGTGAAATACTTATTTTTTGGCTGTTATTGAGCTGCTTTTTAGGCCTTGCAATGTAAAGTTTGTTGGACTGATTCTTCTTCAGGACTACCAAAAATTTGGGTCGCAAAATTGTTGCTGGGTGGACTTAATGGGCACCCCATAAGAACCAATGAACCATATATGTGTGTATAAAAATGCACAAGTTTGTAGACTTATGTATTCACGTTTTAAGTATATTTGAAATGTTGGTTATGATTATTTTTAAAAGCTTTGAGGTTCATTGACTAAACACGTGTGAACACCCACATAATGTGTTGGTTGTTATACCATATGCTGCTGTTTATTTTAGGGAAAAGCTATTTCCAAGAAACTGCTATTTTGGGCATGTAACTTGCGACTTGCAATATGCATGTTAGGAGCTCATGTTCTTTATATGCCCTTACTTGCTCTTTTTGAGTTTGCTTATAATCGTTAGACACAAAAACATAATGTATAAAAAAGAAAGTTAATTGAGAAAGCATGGTTTCGCGACTGCATATATTTTCCGCACGCCATGAGTGCGAAAACGGCGAATGGAATAAGATGATGAGAAAGATTAAAAAGATGATGTATTAATAAAACAACTACATGAAGCCGGTCATGACATAAGCGATGATGATGTTGTCAACCTCAACTTTTTTGATGAAGAATAAAACTACATGTTTTGTTTTACAAAAGGGACCACGATTGTACGGAATGATTTCTCATCTTTTTACTTAATGAATATATACAAATGTTTATGCTTAGCCCCACTATATACCTAAACCAATTCACGTTAATAAATCATGTTGATTTATCACTATTATCAATTCACGTTAGTCAATTCGCTATTCGAATTATGAATATAGTTTTCTTTGAAAACATATTTAATTATTGTTATATTAAAGGGTTAATGGCATCTAAATGTATCATAGTTTCTATGATTTCCGTCTTTATTTATCGAACAAAAGTTTTTGTTATTCTATATACTCAACTTGATTTTTTGGTTTTTTTGTATATTTTATAACTATTTTGTCACTCATTTTATTAACTCATGAGGAGCGAAATGGTCATAAAGTACACAAAAAAAATTAAGTTTATTACATAGAATAGAAAAAAACTTTGTTCGATGCATATAGAAGGAAATCATGACAACTATGATATTGTCATTAACCCTATATTAAAATTTAGACGTTTGTTTTTATTTAGAATAACGTTTTTCTTTCTAATGGCAGGTCTAAGTAAACAAATGTTTCTTTAATTAAGCTATACATTATATCAAGAGGAAGCATATATATACATAAAGAGACTATAAACAAACCTAAAATAATACCTCAAACAAAATAGTCATCTTCTCCTTACATCCAATGAACTTTCCGGCAAATACACAAAAAACACTCTTTTGTCTCATCATTTTTATCATCATTTTTCCAAATTCAACACTTTCACAAAATGTTACCAAGCCTTCAAATTCAACGGATTCGATCTCAAAACTCACACCAGTTATAGCACTTGTGGTTGGACTAATTTTTTTCATTGGGTTGACCTTAATATGTGTAATCTTAGTTTATATAAACTGTTGTCACATATCAAATTCTATTCGCCTTGAACACTTTGGTAATCTTCCTAGAGCAAGATCAAAGTCTTCAGGGGTTGACAAAAAGATCATTGAGTCACTTCCATACTTCAAGTTTTCGACTTTAAAAGGATTGAAAAACGGGTTGGAATGTTCCGTTTGTTTGGCAGCTTTTGAAGATGTTGAAGTTCTTAGAATGTTACCAAAGTGTAAGCATGCTTTTCATATCAAGTGTATCGATAAATGGTTAGAAGAAAACTCAAGTTGTCCACTTTGTAGGTTTGAAGTTGTCATGGATGATATTGCCCTTTTTATGAACTCGAACTCTTTAAGATTCAAGTTATCCGGGCCTTCAAATCTAGGGCTTTATATAGAACGAGAAGGGTCTTCAAGATTTGGAACAGATATAGAAATTGATGAAAAATGGCACAAGTTTAATCATCGGATCATGGTATGTGATGATGACTATGCAGACCATGATCCAATGATGCTGCAAACCAGATGGAGCAATTTGAGCTCCTCTGATCTTTCATTTCTAAAATCGGAAATGATTACTTGTGAGTCAAGTAACCGATTTGATCATCACATCTCTGTGGAAATCGAGGGAAGCCCCGGTGGCACACGGGAAAGTGAAGCGGGGCCCGGGGTATCTTGCGGGAGAAGAACGGTGTCAGAGATTACGGTTTATCCAAGAGTTCTTCAAAGTGAAGCTAGGGTCCGTGAAGAAAGATTAAGGAAATTACGTTTGTTCATAGCTCAAAAAACAGTTGATCGGTTTGCTAATAAATAAATCAGTTCATGTTCTTCATCATGATGTTCTATATACCAAGCTCTTTTTTTTAAACACATGATTCAATGTGTTTGTACATTCGAAAAATATTTGTTTCACTGATTGTGGATATCTTAGGATACTTTTTTATGGGCAATTTATTCAAACCAAACAAACCAAATACCAGTAACAAATATAAACAATGACGTCCGCTATATAATTAAGATAGTTAATATGTTTTTCTTTATAATAAACAAAGATTACACTTTGACTTCAGACAAAGAAAACCTAAGACAAACACAACTTTATTTTTAAACATGTTTATTTGGAATTTTGATGAGTGTTAATATGTTTTTCTTTATAACTAGATGAGTACCCGTGCATAGCAACGTGATTTTATAACGACAGATAGTTTATTGATAAAAAAAAGTTTATAGGTTATAAACGAAAAATAATAAAAGTTAGAAGACTTGGGAATTAAACATAATGTTTTGAAACCTGATTCGACCCGGGTGGTTTAACTGGTTGAACCGTTCCGGTCGAAAAACGGGTTTGAAGCATCCCGGGTCAACCCGGTTTGTGTTTTAATTGATTGTATTTAATTTGGTAGATATGTTTTTAATTAGTTGTACAATGTGAATAAATCATTGTACTTTTAAGTAATTGATAATGTTTTGAAACCCGGTTCGACCCGGGTGGTTCAACCGGTTGAACCGATCCGGTCGAAAAATGGGTCGATTTAAACCGGGTCAACTTGCTAGGTTGGGTCGAAAACGGGTCAAATTAAACTTGGTCAATCTGCCGGGTTTGAAGCGTCCCAGGTCAACCTGATTTGTGTTTCAATTGGTTGTATTTAAACCGGGTCAACTTGCTAGGTTGGGTCAAAAACGGGTCAATTTAAACTGGGTCAACCCGCCGGGTTTGAAGCGTCCCGGGTCAACCGGATTTGTGTTTGAATTGGCTGTATTTAATTTGGTAGATATGCTTTAATTTGGTTGTACAATGTGAATAAATAATTGTACTTTTAAATATTGAGGTGTTTTAATAAGAGTATTAATTACATTTCACTTTCTCTCTCATTTGACCATTGTTGAAAACTCAACATTTCACTTTTGACTATTTTTCTATCTTAACTACTTACTAGACGAGTACCCGTGCATAGCAACGGGATTTTATAGCGACAAATAATTTATTGATAAAAAAAAAAGTTTATATGTTATAAATGAAAAATAATAAAAGTTTGAAGACTTGGGAATTAAGCATAATGTTTTGAACTCGGTTCGACCCGGGTGGTTTAACTGGTTGAACCGTTTCGGTCGAAAAACGGGTTTGAAGCGTCCCGGGTCAACCCGGTTTGTGTTTTAATTGGTTGTATTTAATTTGGTAGATATGTTTTTAATTGGTTGTACAATGTGAATAAATCATTGTACTTTTAAGTAATGGATAACGTTTTGAAACCCAGTTCGACCCGGTTGGTTCAACCGATTGAACCGTTCCGGTAGAAAAATGGGTCGATTTAAACCGGGTCAACTTGCTAGGTTGGGTCGAAAATGGGTAAAATTAAACTGGGTCAACCCGCCTGGTTTGAAGCGTCCCGTGTCAACCCGATTTATGTTTGAATTTGTTGTATTTAAACCGGGTCAACTTGCTAGGTTGGGTTAAAAATGGGTCAAATTAACCTGGGTCAACCCGCCGGGTTTGAAGCATCCTGGGTCAACCCGATTTGTGTTTGAATTGGTTGTATTTAAACCGGGTCAACTTGCTAGGTTGGGTAAAAACTGGTCAAATTAAACTGGGTCAACCCGCCGGGTTTGAAGCGTCCCGGGTCAACCGGATTTGTGTTTGAATTGGTTGTATTTAAACCGGGTCAACTTGCTAGGTTGGGTCAACAACGTTTCAAATTAAACTGGGTCAACCCGCCGTGTTTGAAGCGTCCCGGGTCAACCCGATTTGTGTTTGAATTGGTTGTATTTAAACCGTGTCAACTTGCTAGGTTGGGTCAAAAACGGGTCAAATTAAACTGGGTTAACCTGCCGGGTTTGAAGCGTCCCGGGTCAACCCGATTTGTGTTTGAATTGGTTGTATTTAAACCGGGTCAACTTGCTAGGTTGGGTCAAAAACGGGTCAAATTAAACTGGGTCAACCCGCCGGGTTTGAAGCGTCTCAGGTCAACCCGATTTTTGTTTGAATTGGTTGTATTTAATTTGGTATATATGCTTTAATTTAGTTGTACAATGTGAATAAATAATTGTACTTTTAAGTATTGGGGTGTTTTAATAGGAGTATTAATTACATTTCACTTTCTCTCTCATTTGACCATTGTTGAAAACTCAACATTTCACTTTTGACTATTTTTCTATTATAGATAGTATAGATAATGTAGATTTAGTCAAAGGGGAAAAGTGGAAAACTGAATTTTCAGTCAATCCCCATTTTGCCCTTTTATACTACAAGGGTGAGAGAAAATGAATTGTGTAATTAATGCTCTTATTAAAACACCCCATAACTTAAAATTACAATAATTTATTCATATGGTACAACCAATTAAAAGTATCTATATCAAATTAAAAACAATCAATTAAAACACCCCTTACTAAAAAAAGTACAATAAAATTTTCACAATATACAATTTAAACAAGCTACAACATAATATAAAATATAAAATAATTAAACACACTAATTAATGTTCTTTTTAAAACACCCTAAAATGAAAAGTATATGTTATTATACACATTATACAAATTAATAAAACATACAAAACTTTATACAAGCTAACAAGTTGATGTTGCATATAGTTTTGAAAACTGGACCGGACCAACTGGTTCAACTGGGAAAAACATATAGTTTTGAAAACTGAACACGACGGGTTCAGTTATTAAAAGCATGACTCGGTTTAAATCGACCCATTTTTTGACAGGAACGGTTCAACCAGGTTTTAAAACATTATGTTGACATGAGCTTAAGTATCAAAGTCAATAAGTCAACAAAGTCAATAAGTCAACACATTTAATCCCTAAATCTTCAAACTTTTATTAGAGGTGGCAAAACGGGCGGGCACGGGCACGGGCACGGGCTTAAATGGCACGGGTTAAAACGGGCACAGGCTAAACGGACAAATTATAAATCGGGCCAAACGGGCATGGGCTAAAACGAGCAAATTATAATTCAATTATTAAAAATATTCGGAACAGTCCTAAAAACCCCTTTAATTCATCTTGTAAAAAAAGATCAAGCATCTAAGTCTTAACTATATTTAATTATTTTTTCTTAAAAAGAATAGAGTATTAAATGAATAAAAATGCAACTAATGAAATATATCTATCAATTAATTAGAGTATTAAATAATTATGCATAAAATAGTTAATAAATGAGATAAATTAAAATTAAAATAGTTGGAATGTTTTATAGTTACCAGTGACAAGTGAATTGGTCGGAAAAAAAATGAGAGTAATTGCTTGAAAGTTGAATTGTGTGATTCGAAAGCCCATCTAATAATATCTGTTTTTATCTTTTGCCTGTAAGAGCCCATCAAATAAATGCAAGGGGGCAAAAAACGGCCCAAACTTTTAAAAAAGTGTCAAAAATCGCCCAAAAATTACAAATTGGGCAAGATTTGCCACCCCTAACTTTTATTATTTTCATTTATAACCAATAAACTTTCTTTTATCACTAAACAATCTGTCGTTATAAAATCCCGTTGCTATGCACGGGTATTCGTCTAGTTATAGATAGTATAGATAAGTTAATGGTCTACTCTAATGGTCTACTATTTTATGTTTTATACTTAATTTCCAGTCCCACTATAATTTGTGAGTCCCAACTCAAATATATATTATTACAACTTATAATGCCCGCGCACACGCGGTTTTTTTTTTAATTTTTTAAAATAATTATTTAAAATTTTTAATCCTATTGTTAATTGCATTTTATCTATATTTTTTGTATTTATCTTCTACTTGTGTTGTGGATAAATATAAAATAAATAATCTTTTTTTTAAATATATTATCTTTATTTTTTATATTTATCTTCTACTTGTATTATGGATAAATATAAAATATTACCTAATAAGATAATAATATTTTTTTAATAAAATTATTACTAAATCAGATATGAATTGAGTTTTTTGAAATGCAAAATTCCCAATAGGGGTTTTATTTTATTATATAAAAGATTGGTTTACTTTACGGCTTAGCACGGTCTGTAAACTGGATTGGACCGACCAAAACCAGACCGGACCTAAAACAGATTTGGCTCAAAACATCGGACCTTAATGTTCGGTCCATGTCCGGAACCCGGTCCAACAATATCCGGTTGTGCGTAAGACCGATCCGGAACGAACAAGACCGAGGACAGAAAATGGTTAAAAGAGTGGACCGAAAACCGGACTAAAATACATTCGATCCGTCCGGTCAGTCTGGGTCGAGCCAGTTTCTCGGTTCAATCCGGTCCGCGGTCTATGAGATATGTCTATACACCTCAACCTGTAATCTAAGTTTCGTGAAAGTATAATGTATAATAGTTCAAAACTTCAAATTACTACAATACTTTTTCTTAAGCGGGCCTTTTATTTAGTTTTGATTACTAGTATATCTTTTCTCAAAAAATAAAATAAAATAAACCCACAAAACCGCGTATTTAAACCAAGTAATGATTATGACCACTCAAACTTTGTTTACACCAAATATGGTTTGAACTTATGACCTCTCACGCTTAGTTGAGATAGTGACAATCCCTTTTTCTATTTGTCGCTGCTAGATAGTTATGGTTTAGTTATGGAAACCTGTAGATAATGGTTGCATAGAAGATACTCAATAAGTCAAAACCTAAAGATCCACCTCAGATTTCAAAACATAAGGGGGGTAGCGGTGATAATCGAAAGGTCACGGCTGCAAAAGAGATGTTAAAAGAATATAAATGATAGATAATACTACAAACTCGAAAGTTGTAGTCTATCATAATGTTGGGATCAAAGTTTTTGATCCTAACACGTAAATGGAACGACATTTACGGGATTACATTAGTTATGATGTAAGGCAAATACACAGGTACTGAAACCGTCATTATTGTAAAGTAGTGTGTATGTTGCCCTATATAAGCCCTCCTAGACTTCACTAGGAGGGTGAGACTTGTGTGTTATTTTCTCATTTTCCTTTCATTTAATAATATCACATAGTTTTCCCTTCTCTCTCTACTCTCTCTCTCTAACAATGGGTTTCTTCTTCTTCCACCAAACCCGACCTCCCGAATCACAATATCAACATAAAACATACGATCCTACAAGTGGTATCAGAGCCAAGGTTGAATATTTGTTGATTTTGTGGTCGAAACTTGTCAAAGTTGTAATCTTTATGCTGTTTTACCATGGGCCGTTCAATTTTTTATAGTCTTTTTTTGGTTTAACAGTTTACTACAATTTTATTGTGTCAAGTGGTGAATCAGTCCAATATTTTTATTTCTGGTTTCATAGAACTGTCTTGGGTCATGGCCTTTGTCCAAGTGAAATTTTTATGTAAACTGAAATATATATCGTGCCTGTTTCGTTTACCATATCTCGTGAAAATTTAATTATGGTCAAAAGGTGGTCTAAAATATACTTGGTCTCATAAGCTGGATACAAGAATGGTCAATAAAATTGGTCATCGAAAACTGCTATAAGACTCTTCGGATACTGCTACAAATCGCCGAAAAAAATCGGAATTTCTTGTATAAGAAATTCTCGATGTACTTGTTTTCGAGAATACATACTATCGAAAATATGAAACCCTAGTTATCGAAAACTTACTCTCGTTAACATCAGTGTTCTCGATAACTCTGTTATCAAAATCATATTCTCGATAATCAGGTTCTCGATAAACTCAAGTTCTCGAAATCATATTCTCGATAACAAAATACACCGTGTTCTCGATAATTGCTACTGAGGATCTCGATAAATTTCAAAGACAAGTTTTCGCAATTACATGTTTACTAAGTTTCGAAAAAAAAAAAAAAAAAAAAAAAAAAAAAAAAAAAGAACATTTTGATATGTTTCGAAAATATTAAGTGAAAACTTTCGAGATGTTGTTGTAGAAAATAATACTCTTGTACCTCATTTACAAATCTCAGTCCTTTTTTCTTTGTTCTTTCAAGAACCTTGAAGGTTATCTAATGAATGAAAAAGTTTCATCATCGATTCATTCTTCATCTAATATACGAATTATAAGAGAAGAAAAATGACTATTAAAGTCATCCTCTTTCTTGGATTCGTTCAGTTCACAACAACACAACACGATTTCAATCGTGTAGATGCTTACCCGAGACCCATCCTAGGATCTTGAAGCCTAAACCTTCTTGATGCTTGTGACTTCATTCGTTAATACAGAGGTATAGGTGGGTTTGTGGTGTTGATGATAACTGAGGTGAGACGAGGGTGAGTTGTCTGTGTTTGTGATGGGGGCGATTATCAATTGGTGTATGTGATTTAGGTTTAAAATGAATATCGTAGGGCACATATGTAACCGGTATTTCATTGGAATGGGATTGGGCTTCTCATCCATGTCTTTGTCTTGGGCCCGGGTTGTGTCTCTGTTGCAATGGGCTGGACGTGTGTGACATGAACTAGCTTGGGCCAATACCAGTTATATAGTTTGTTTGCTTTGGAACAGATGGGTCGACTGGGTATTTCATTTGACTAAATTGACTAGTCCGAAATTTTGTATAAATCTTGTGGATTTTTTTTTTGTGCTAAAATTTGATAAATACAAATTTTTGGTATAGTTAGTGCTTTATTGGTCACTTGGGGTTCGTAACGACATAGTGACAAATTTCACGGGGATACAATTTTTTATTTTTTGACAAGATCGGGAAACCATTATCAAGTTCACTTAAACCGTCAAAAGGCTAGATATGGGCATTTAACCGTAAAATGTGACTATGGCGATAATTCTTTATTATTTATTTGAGATTGAAGTGGGATTTCACGGGCGTGTGTACTTAGTATCTGAAGATATCGGGGTTGGTTGGATGAAGATTCTTCGAGATCCTTGTTCGAGCTTTTAACCTTTAAAATGACGAAGACTTGGATATCTAGTTATTTTTGTGATTCTCTCTTTCTATTACCACAAAATAACTATCACTTTAAGGAGTTACGTTGTAGTGCTCAGTGTCACACGAAGTTGTGGATAGTCAAGAGGTGATGTACGACTTATACTTGATGGTTGGTTGGTTGATGAGTATAGAGTACTTAGGGATTCGATGGGGTGCGAACTCTCTACACCGCTCTTTGTCATACATTAGTGCAAGTTTAAGTAACAAGTTCGGGTTATTTTACTTCACTCTCAAGTTCATAATATTGAATTTTCTCCATCAGTAGTCACTACAAAGAGCCGACAGAATGATAATGGGATTGGTAAAGAGTTAGTTGAGAGGAGTATCAAAGAGTAGAGATGTTTATCAGGAGTTTATTCTCACGGGCTATTTTTTAGACATATGGGGTTACGCTGCCTCCGTTTCCATCGTAAACATAGTGTGTATGCTTCCGATTCCGCGAAGACATCGTGGGGGAAGATAGAGTGGGTGTTCTTTGCTTTATTTGACTTTTATAGACTTCCTTGCGAAAACACTCATTTTCCACGAGGTTCTGCAATTAGGGGGAAGAAATGTGCGCATCAGGGACGCATAATAGACTCACGTGATCGAGCTTACAATTTTATTACTACCGAAGAGACGTCCGCAGAGATGATCAGTGGTTCAGTTTTGTGATTTTGGTGTAATCATTTCAACTCTCGCGGGTTGTGAAGTGTGAAGTAGCCTACTTAAGTGAGAAGATCTTGCTGATTTCTTGCATGTTACCCCCGAACGGAGCTTCCGCATAGAGTACAACTGTGATTAAGTGACTAGTCAGATTTGCTTGGTGTGGTTTACTGTGTCATCTACAAATTCCGCTGCGTACTCAAAACTTCAAAAGTTATAAGACTTGTTTACTACATCAATGTTTCGAATCTGCTGAAGACGGTTGTCAGTTTTGGGGGAAGCTGATTCAGAAACTTCGCCAAAAAGAAGTGTACGAAGAAGCCGCTAAAGACATGCAGCATGAATTGGGGGGAAGTTAATCCATTTCATGCATATTACATCATTTGCCTACAAGTAAAGATAAAGTTCTCAAGCCGAGGTACAAGATGAAGACAAAGAGCGTCAACTGTAGTCATCCTCAGCATTTGAAGAGCCAATGAAGACCTTTCTTTATTTGTATTTGTACTTGTAGGAAATGTTGTAAGTAATCCCTTATGTCGCCCCATTGGGGGAAGATTGTTGGGATCAAAGTTTTTGATCCTAACACGTAAATGGAACGACATTTACGGGATTACATTAGTTATGATGTAAGGCAAATACACAGGTACTGAAACCATCATTATTGTAAAGTAGTGTGTATGTTGCCCTATATAAGCCCTCCTAGACTTCACTAGGAGGGTGAGACTTGTGTGTTATTTTCTCATTTTCCTTTCATTTAATAATATCACATAGTTTTCCCTTCTCTCTCTACTCTCTCTCTCTAACAATGGGTTTCTTCTTCTTCCACCAAACCCGACCTCCCGAATCACAATATCAACATAAAACATACGATCCTACACAAAATAAGTTTTAGAACCATTTATGTTTTACCATGCTTCATCAAATTATCACACATAAAATACTTTGTCTAATTGTAGGCTTAGGTCTTTTACCTGGTCATCTAACATATTTTGGTAACAAAAAAGTTAATCAAGTCGTGGTTGCGAACATGTGGTAAATGATTTAAAACATGTGTTTCCTATATGGATAAAAAGTGAAACACAACTACCATAATTGATGGGGAGTACCATCATGCATGTAAGAACCCACACAAATAACAAAGTAAACAAAGAATTCAGTAAACCTTCAAAGAGTGCCCAACTAGAACTTTAAGAGCAATTCTCTTTTCATTCAATTCATCATAACTTTTTTAAAATCCTAAACAATTCTAATATGTGTATATTAAAAGAGCCTTGGAGAGAAATCCAAAAATCCATACCTAAAAAAAAAAAAAAAAAAAAAAAAAAAAAAAAAACTAAACAAATTTTCAATATAACTAAGTAACCTATTAAAACTAAAAAGATAGATTACGACAATTATAATTGACGTTTTACACTCCAATCTTCACGAACTAATTAAAACATATGACTTCACATGTTAACCAAAAAACCGGCTGTTAAACCAAAGGAGCTGGAGCTTGAACATGCCCTACAACAATCATGTTCTTCAAAAGGTTTAAATCGGTGGGAAAACCCTTATCCCCTGCACCTCTTTTGGGTGTCAACTAACCATTTCCCAAGGACCAGCCCTAGGCAATGAGCACTTGTTCTATTGACTTTTTAGCTAGAAGTTAGGACTGAACAAATAACCTATTTCTCCAAAAGCACTCCTTTACTAGTCAATTGAATGTTTGCGCTAGGTAATGAATGCTCAATTGGTACAACTATGTAGGGAAACTGTTGTACTTTTATTAATAAAATAATATTACAAAGAATAAAAATTTACATTAGATAAATAACAGAAATTAAATACAGTATGAATGGGGTAGAGACAGAAGACAGACTCTAAATAACGATAACGAAAAGTAAGCGATAAAAACGTCGAGGCACGAGGCTCGTGTTTAACACGATTCACCTGAAACAAATTCGTCATTTTTTCCCCATGATACAACGGCCAAAGCAAATGAACTGCTAGACGTGATAAACTTGCCTTAGATATCACAGAAATGTTGGCGTTTCTTGATTGAATGTATAATAGGAAAAACGTATAGAGTATGAATTTCGGTTGTGTAAAAAAAGAATTAGACTTATGGCTATATTGATAAAAAAAAAAGTTTTCTTGTTCTCTAAGTTAAATATGTGTCATAATTAAACTAATTTGTTATAATTAAACCTGATTTGCATATCTTTTATTACACAAAAATATTCTACAAAACTTGTCAAATAAGTTTAAATCTATTCCTAAAATAGATTTACAGAATTTGGAAAGAGGAAACCCGATTCCAAATTTTCAATAAAAAGTTTTGCATATAGGCAAATTTCTGGAGCTGCATTTGTGTCCGCAGGTCGCGCGGGCTGAAAGGAGTTAACAAGCTTGGTGTAACACCTCCAAAATCTGGTTTAGCGGAAGCATACATGTTTGGGTGCTACTAAATCGGTATCACAACACAAAGTACAAAGAACGGTTTTACCTCAACCGTTTAGAAGAAATTTCATGTCAAAAGCATTATGTTTACAACACTTCAAAAACAGTGCGAAAATATAGGCTCATAAAAGAAATAAAGCGGACCCAAATGCATCAGAGTCATCTATGACCATGCCATGCCATGCCAAAACCTCAAACAGTGAGCTATCGCTTTCAACCTGAAAATACATGCTAAAATGTCAACACGAGGTTGGTGAGTTCATATGTTTATATAAATAGCAATTCAGTGTGAAAGAAATGTGGGCCACAAGGTTTTCGCGTGTGAAAAATCGTTCACATACAAATCAAACTCAATTCTAGTGACCTCCGCTTCACTAACAGTAATAGGAGGAAAATCAATCAAATTCAACTTATACCGTAAATCAGCACAAATGGACCACAACACATAAATTAACAAGCACACACTATTTCCGCATACAACACTAAGCTCATCCAACCGAACTAGACAAACATCATGCCAGTGGCATATAAACAAAGGGTGTCCCCGAGTGTTAATCCCCAGACACTCGGCATAAAATTCGACATGTTATACGTCCGCGTTTGCCTACCCGGTCAAACCGAACGGGGGAGTCACCCCCAATAGATCTAATTATATCACTCGCGTTTCCCAGCAGGAATTGACGGTTGATGATAGTTGGCAAATTGGGATTCAAACAACTTAGGTCTTTCCGCATGCCAGTGTGTAAAAACAACAATTTCAATTTGATCCATGAAAACAGTTTTGCATGTTTCTCACCCCAAGGTTTATAAAACAGTATGTATAAAAATGGGGCTATAAACTCACATATATGTTTCAATCACTTGTGTCCATAGTAAAATAATCCAGTTTGTAACGATAAATCAAGTCATGCGGTTGAATAACCCGACAAGAAATTTAGCAAGGCACATAAAGTTTTCTAGTAAACAAATATGTTTAAGAAATGTAAATACTAGATTTGAGTAAAACAATGATGTATTCTCCCCCAAAACAGTTATAAAACAAGTAAAAATAGGGGGCATGAACTCACCTCATTATGAAGCAACGCAAAATATCACAACGGGCACGACTGGCATCGAGTGGCAAAACTCATCTTTAAAAGATAAATAAATACCTCCTTAGACTTTATATTTTGAAAATACAACCTATTTGTTGTATTAAAAATACAACATTTATGTGCATAAGATTATAAATATCAAAATGAAAATACGAGTTCTTATGTATGTAAATAAATACACGAGGTTATACGTATATGAACAACTCATGTTACTCATCTTTATTAATTTAAGTAAAAACATTTAGTGTTTTTTTTTTTTTTTTTAATAACTATTTTCATTCAATAAAGATTTATGTTATTCCTTTTTATAAGTTTAATCCATGCTTACACAGGTTTAAAAATTAAATTAGCCTAAATTATTATTAACGGGAACATAAATACACACGATTGTAATTATAACAACACTCATGCAATTCCTATTTAAAGTTTATATAAGGATATTTGAAAGACATTTATACTTTTAACTTCATCAACAGCCATTTTGTGCTATTAAATTCACATATTATGTACAATATGATATCAATAACTAAATTTAAACAAAAGTATAAATCTCAATACTCATGTCAATTAAATAAAGTTTAATCTTTCATCCAACAAAAACCTTTACAAAATATTAATCGATATTAATACATAGTAAAAAATATTACGTAAAAACACGTGCATAATTATTAGTTGCACTTATATCACAACTACAAAATATTAAACACGGACAAATTCATATATGTTCGTTTATCAAACTCAAATTTTAAAATATATTTGATTCATGTGAATAGTCCATAATAAGTTAATGTGCAAATATAAATGAATAGATTATTAGCAATCAAGTTTCACAAATGTCCCTTTTTTTCGTGGCAACACATTGTGTACACTTATAGTTGTAAAAGTTTATACATGTGTTTGTTGTGTAACTAACTGAAAAGACTTTAAAATTTTTGTTATAACAAAACTTGTATCTAAAACCATTTTATTTGGGGTGGTAATTCTTGACATAAATAGTTAAACGACACAAACCCGGAATAAAGTTAAACAAGTTTGGTTTAGGATAAACAACTTTGGTTAAAAGAAAATAAAAAATAAAAAAATGTCAACTTGTATAACACACTTAATAAACAAGACACTTTTAGGTTACGTAAGTATTAAACAAGTTAATCTGCGAATCTATTTAACTCTAAAAAATAAAATATATATCTTTGATTCTGTGTTGTATTTGGATTAAATGCATTGTGTTATGTAATTAATATGACAATGAATTATGATTATAACTCGGATATCATTGTGATTGTTGTATAGTTATTTGTATGTTATTTATATTATTTTTGGGTTTAAACTAGTTGAATCGATAAACCGTCAACTTTTTCATCACTTGACCTATTTATTTAAATAGGTTAAACGGGTTACACGTGATATGCAGGTTGAGTTTCTTGACATGATTTATTAACGGGTCGTGTTTCGATAACTAACCTGCCAACTTGCAAACTCGAATAGGTCAACTCAAAAACGACTCGTTTGCCACCCTACCATTTTTGATAGATTCCTCCTCCACTTCTACTCACCTCAAAACATCAAATTTGACAACATTTTTGAACCACCAAAATCAAGCAGCCTTTACAATTATTTTATTTTATTTTATTTATTTCTTTATTTATTTTTTTGTGTTTCAAATCATTGAGAAGCTTTTCATCCCACTATAAAAAGTCCTAAAAGGATAAAACAACTTTTTTAACCACGTGCGGATTACATCAATGATGTGTAACTTTTTCATATCCACTTATATTATATTCTTATGACCAAGTATCAAATGAGAAGGATGAGAAATAATTTTAACTACATATTTGAGATGCATTGACTTGAATTAGATGCATCCCTAGTCTTTTAGATGCACCATAATATATTTTCTACCAAAAAATTAGATGCATATACATATATTAGATGCATTTCATCAAGTTAAACGAATCCTATACATTTTTCGTCCTCTGCGGGTCAAATTTGTTTTTAGTACTACTTTGCATCGTTTTCACTTCAAAATCATTTTCGAAACTAATTGAGATGCATCTAAATCAAGTTGATGCATCTCAAATGTGTGGTTATAATTATTACTTATCCTTCTCATTTTAAATTTTCTTCTCATTGGATCCTTACCCATATTCTTATAAAAAAATAATAAAACAACTTCGGGGAGTTTACAATACTCGCCTCTTTTGTGATTTCTAGTCGAAGTAAAATTAAGAATGAAACCAGAGTTAAAAGTGATCGGGTGCACAATTTTTTTAACTGTAGTATAAGGAAAAAAATACCAAAAAAGTATGATTTTCGATAAAATTGATTGAATTTCGTGAAAACTAAGTTCATTTTTGACATATTAAGCAATAACTAGAAACATAATGTATTGGGACCGGGTGAATTTTGGAATATTCAGGGGGTGCTTGATGGAGGGGTTAAGGGGGTGGAGAATAATGGGTAAGATATTTAAAAGGGCCCACATCACTCAATATATGATGCTTGGTTAGGGAGTGCAAAAGTATTGATTATCCCGTAGTGGGTAATCAACCATTATAGAGTAAATTGGGGGTAAGGTATTGATTACACACCTCACTCATTCCTTTGCATTCCCTTTCCCTTTCTCTTTCCCCACTTTGAAACAAGCGGACCCTCAATGTTCTTAAATGAAAATAAACACTACGAAACATAGTTTATCGAGCATGAAATCCCTCGTATTTCATCCCTGACTAGAAACTAGATTTTTGATTCATTTATAATTTATAGTCATGTCCTAAAAACTAGTTCGAAAGATAATATTGGTTTCCTTGTTTTTACGCAAAACCTTTTTGAAGACGGATGAACAGAACAAACCTGAAAGTATGCGTCTGTGATGGACATAATAACCTATATCTGGAGTGGATACAACTAGTCTGGAACAGACATAACAAAATATAGTCTTGGACGAACATTGTTAAAGTAGCGAACATCATGTATTCCAGAACTCACATAACAACATATAGTCCGATGGACATTGCTATAGTCCCAAATGCGCACTTAACAACAAAGAGTCCGGATGGTTGTAGCTTTACCAAAACATTATGGTCATTCATTTATCCAATTTTTTCCCTAAATAATATGCTATATGAAATTTAAATTACTAGCAATTATAGAACTAAATAAAATGTCATATTGTTGAACAAGGTTGTTATAAAACAAAATATATACTAATAATGAGAAATGCAAATATTTATTTCTTTATTTTGTTAAAAAAAATGAACAATAATATCACTGCTCCTCCTCGTAATGTTTGTAATGTACTGAGACTTTCTATTTTTAGAAGTCTTAAAAAAATAATTAACTTAACACAATTTCTATTATTAGCAATTGTTAGAATAAAATTGTTTATATTGTAAACGAATTTTGCTAAAATAATTTTATTGAAAATAAAAATTGGAACAATATGATTGACCAATAAAAGTAAAAAATGAAGCTAAATTTGGTCAAATTATTAAATTTTCGTCTAAATTATAAAATGTGCTAAATAAACATATATGTCAATTTTGAAAAAATAACCTTAAAAAGGTTAATTACTAAAACTTTAGCTGTTAAATTTTATATAAATTATACTTATCAGTTTTCATGTTTTTAATAGCTTTATAAATATAATAATTACCTCATATATATACTTTATATTTTATAAAAAGAATACAATAATATAGTGTTGTTATCTATAAATATTGTTATTAGTATATATTAAACTAATGTATTTGCATGAAATTATAAATATAAAAAAACACGAGTTACCATGACATGTAAGTTAATACACGAGATTATAGATGTGCGAACGACTCATGTTATCCTTCTTTATGAGATTAAGTAAGTATACCCGGAACAAGTATTATTTTTTAACCATCTGCGTTCTATGACGATTCACGTTATTCCTCTTTATAAGCTTAACCGGGTTTAAAAATCGGCTTAAATTATTATTAACATGAATATAAATATCAAAATAATGGCACGAGCCTATACGTTAATGTGAGATGAAAATAATATACAAGATTCTACATATAACAACGACCTATATTTTTCAAGGTTATTATGTGCTGCTAAACACAATTAATGTGTAAAACATGATATAAATAATTAAAATTAAATAATATCAACCAAAACAACAAGATAGTTAAAAAAAAAAAGTCAAATCCTTCTTGTAACCAAATTCTATACAAAATATTAATAAAATTATTAAAATATTATTACCCGTTATATTATTTTCCCAAACCATGTGCATGTGCATGTCCTAACCTAGTGGTATTCTACAACGAAAACATGTGTCGCACTGTCGCATGTTTATTATAAAATTAATTCACGATAGGATTTATTACCTCTAAATAATACTATAGGAGGGGAAGTTGGATTATGTGCCATCATAAAATATTCGGTAAACATTAAAATAGTAATAATAAACACTTCTCTGTATATAATCTTGAATAGGAAAGTTACAAAGAGCAGCGCTTTCTAATAATATTAGTAAAAAAATAAGAAAGTTACAAAGCATACCCTGAACTTCTTAATATTTATGACTTTTTTACATAACAAATTTTATTTATCAAATATCTAACAGATGCCTAGCAGTTTGTTGAATAAAAAAAATACTGATAAAAAGGCCTCTCGATAACGAACAAAACAAGCCCAATATTTATATACTTTTGACGTACGCATGGTTCTATAAAAAATGTTGAAGTTATATATATTTTAAATAAAAGAACTTTCAAAATACACCCTTAACTTATCCAATAACTTTAAAAATTATCCTAAACTTTTTTAAAACTATAAGGATCAAAATAAGCCTCGCCGCAATACACTCGTGCCCGACACAACATTCATTTCAATAAGGACGTCGTACGAAACTACAAATATAGCTTGACACAACATTTATTTCAAACAAATACAACACGTGTCGGCGAAAAACATACCACGATCTTATAACAACAAGCCCCGGCCAAACATTGTTCGTCAATGATTACCAAAAATTTCTTGAAAATTCCCGCTACAACGCAGCGGGCGGCTTCCCACTTGTTAAAACTATGCTTGAATATTGACAGCGACACCAAAAATAATATAAGTGGTTTCTGTCGAAAAAGGTACGGGAAGGGAGCGAGACCAAGCCGAGCCACTAGTAAAGCGGGCCGAACTTCTAACAGCCCGACCGCAGGCCGTTCCTATCGGTGGAGCTAAGACACCTTCGAGAGATATAACTGTAGCTCTTGATGACACGGGCAAGACAGTTCATGAATGAATGGCGAGTTTTCTTAAAGGGGAATGGCTACTTCAGATGAAAATCATTATTCTGCTTTACGGATCTATTCGATTTGAATTCAAGTTTCATGACTTTCTCGAATGCAACAAATTATATGAAACTACGTGCATAAACTTTTCAAAAGTTGTCAAGGAGGCCATAAAGTTTTCAAAATAAAATCATCAAATGATGAATAACCTCACGGCAATTTTGTAACTATATCACTAGGGTGTGTTTGTTTTTCTAAAAAAAATCTTACTAGCCTTCTTACTCTTATCAGTAAAAAGTAGGCAGACGTTTTGTTTGTTTGTTTTTTTCTTTTGAGCCAGACCCAGTTAAACATATAACATCTTACTTAGTAAGAGGTAGGAGACTTGTCTTACTGCCTCTTACTCGATAAGAGATTGAACACTCATGTTAATATAATATATTTGATTGTTTATTAACTATGTTATATTTATGATAAAAAGTATTGTTTCATATTTACACAAGTTACTTAAATAAATTGCAGAAACGAGCACTTAAAATCATTCGAACAATTATACAAAAATAAACAACATTATTTCGTTCAGATTTATACTTTCTAGCCACATCTTACATGTAAGATGTGGTAGTCAGATTCAGACCTAAAACATCTTAATGAAACAAACACTCAATCATTTCGTTCACAAACTTGAGTCGACGATTGATTTGTTGCTTTTTTAGCTCCTCGATAGCCATCTTATAGCCATGACTTTCTAATCCAAAGATTTTAATGAGTCGCGCCTTTTTGTCACAAATAAAAGCGTTGGCCTCTTGCGGATCGCCTGCAATTAGTTGAACCAACACCTATGAATCTACATTGATTAAAGCTTGTTGATGCCTTGTTCTTAGGTCATAATATGTCATCCATTGGAGAGCTAGAATCTCTAACCAATGTTTTGAAAACCGGGTTCGAAATTGACTCGGTCGAGTCACTGGGCACCGGGTCAACCGGTTCGACCACCATGTCAACACGGTTTTCAATTTATCATTTTTTTATTTTTTCGACCGGGTCAACCGTCGGGTCAACCAGTTCGAGCACCGGGTCAACCTGGGTTTTTATTAAAAAAATTTTGAAAAAATGAAACCCGGCCAGGTTGACCCGGGTCACTCAAAACCTGGGTGGTCTAACCGTTTAACCCGGTTTTAGAAACCAAGGTTTTTTGACCCGATATTTTGGCTGGAACCGGTTGAACCGGTTAACCCAGCCAGGTCGACCTGGGTTTAAAAAACACTATCTCTAACTTCATAATTGTGCAAATTTTAAAGTTCTTAGTAAAAGCTTAATACAAATCATACACGGTCATCCTACAATCTTAAATTGAAACTGAACTACCATAAATTAAACATAAGACATCTCACGTTTGGTGAGTCACAAACATTTTACGCCAACCGTGAGTGGTTAGCTCTCAGTGGCGATGATTAGCATATGCAAATGGGGTAGCCGCACAGGGCCACCATTTGTGAGGGCCTTTGATTTAGCATATGTTCATTAATATTTATAAAGTTTTTTTTTTTTTTTTTTTTTTTTTTTTTTTTTTTTTTTTTTTTTTGTAGATGTAGGTCCTATTTAGATAAGGGGATGTACTTTGCAATAAGATACTTAAATATATTAAGAATCCCAAATGAGCCATATCGATCATCAACATTAACCTCAATTTCAAGTTAAAAAACATATACCACAACACCTGTTGTATATAATAACACACTATTGCAATAACACATAAAGTAACAATTAACTTAAGAAACATTAGACCATGCAACTATAACCCACTAATTGAACAAGTCATTTCAATAAGTAGTTAAGAATCAAATGTCATCTTACATGGGTTTTCAAACATAATCACAGTATGCAAGACATAAGTGTTTAAACAAAACTAACAAATGTCATCTTATGTGGTTTTGACACCAAAATCTTGAATTTAAACAAATGTGTTCGAAATTTAAATAAGGTAAAATTATATCGAAATAACTGATCGGCAATGAGATGGGATAGAAAAGCAAAAATGAAGAGGTTGTTAATTGTTAAATGAAAAATGAGAAAGTCAAAGTAAGAAAGAAGTAAAATACACATATAAATTGACTTGAAATTTTTTGAGTGGAAAAGACGCTCATTTCCCCCTCCCCCTTTTTGCAATTAGGATGTACTTCTATATTAAGTTAATAAGAGCACAGGGTACGGTGGTGTTGTGGCTGGCGCCATCACCACCAGCCGAGAAAACCCCATGGCGCACCGTACCGGTGGTGGAGCCGTGAGTGCTCGCGCCGTGGCCATGGCTCAGCGCCATCGGGGGGTTTTTTTTTTTATTATTATTATTATTATTATTTTTGAAATTGAACGTTGGAAAAGGTATAATTTTTTGAATTTGATCATTAGAATTTGATAGAAAACAGGGGTAAGGATCAAGGACAGAGGAAGAAGATGATTAATTTCAGTCATGCTCAATTTGCACCCTCCAGTTTATAGTTCTTACACTTTTGTTTTAGTTTTATTTCTCAACAAAGTACAAAATAGCTTATAAAATTGACAGATTCTCCCCTTGTGTCATAAATTGTTTCAACGGTGGCCAATTAATGTTGGTTGGATAATTATCGAGTGTGGCTTCATTGTTTTGATATTTATATTGTGTTTGTTTTATTTTATATAAAAAAAAAAATTGGCCAACGGCACCAGAATTTCTGGTGCCAACGGATACCCTGAAATGTGGTGCCATGGGGTTTCTGGTGCCATGGAGCTTTTTGCTGATGTGGCAGCAAAAAACTCCCACGGCACCACATCCATGGCACCACGGTACCCAGTGCTTTAAGAAACAAACAAAATTTCCTATCTATATATGCGTCCACTCCCAAAAAGGACATTAAGTTAAAAATAAACACCCCCTTACTTGAATTTTTATTTTAAATATTATGTAAGGAGGCTTCCAATTTAGTATATATCCACTAGTATTTACAGGGGCGGAGCCAGGATATTTTGTGGGAGGGGGCAAAAAAATTTTCTACTACTGCGGCCTGAAAGAAATAAACCTTGTGCAAAGTGCCGTTAAAAATGATTTTGACAAACTGATAACAACTAAATACATCAAATAAAACAAAGAATCCGTAGCGGCAGATCCGCCTGAAACTTAGATGTTTCCTAAGTTAACTGATCACGAATAATAGATGTCAAGTCATGTACACAGTATAAAACACCAAAATATTTCTGCAATATATAAAACGCCAAAACATCTAAAGAATCACTAAATTTGTACAAATAATTTATCTTAGTAATAGTTAACTATTTACTAATAGTTAACTAGTAGGGTATCTGCACATTGCAGTGGCAAGTACCTAAAATAAATGTTAACGGCACCAAAAGGCAAAAGGTGGTGGCTAGTAGCTGTACATGTTGGTGTTTTAAGTTGCATTGCTTTTCTATGCTCGTATTTTAAGCGCTTGACTTATTGAATTGGATTTTGCTAACCAATGCCCACTGGGCAAAGTTTAAGGTGTATTTAATGAACAAAAACTTTCTTTATTAACAAAAAAATGCATTAAATACACATTAAATGAACTTGTAAATTACTATATTTGAATATGATTTTCACTTAAATGAATTAAAATATTTCTTTTATAAACAGATTAACCCATGCTTACTAGACAGAGTTTGCAAAACCCGATTGAATTTTAACAATAAATGATTACTAGTTTGATTAGGGAGTGATTTAAAAGGAGTATTAATTATAGGTATTGAATAAATATATTTGTCGTTTAAATAGTTGTAAATAACTAAATATCAATACTTTGCTAACTAGAAAAATGATTTCCACCGTAAAAATATACTCCATATTATAGTTTGCAAAAAGGTACTCACCACGTGTAGGTGTTTAAATATTGTCAAACTGAATACTCTCTCACTCACGTGTACTACTCTTTCTTTCTCCAACAAATATAATTCTTTTTTTTTTCTACTCTCTCTCTCCAATTATACATATTCTTCTTCAAAACATAAGAAGCAAAAACTTATATTTACAATTTCAAGTTGTCTTTTAAAAGCAAATCTGTTTCACCAAATCACGAAGTTCGACGACGACATTAGTTGTGGGGGGGGGGGGGGGGGCAAAATGACGACAAACATAAGAATCTCCGAAAAATTTACACTACGGCGGAAAGTTTTGAGGGGGCACGTGCCCACCGTACCCCCACCGTAGCTCCACCCCTGAGTATATATACATTTATAAGTATATTATGTTTTGAATTTTCTATAATAGTTAAGTTTTTCGTGATTTACGGGGTTTCACTCGTAGTTTCGCATCGAGCGACCCAAATCAATGGGACGCCCATGCCAGCTCTTAGTATTGTTAACAACTAATTATCTAAATCAAGTTTTGACAAGAAAAAACATATACATATAACTATCAGTAGTCACTAACTACTAATAGCAATAAAGTTATAGCACCTTCTTTTCTTAAGTTATAGCACCTTCTTTTCTTTTCTTTTTAGTATGGCTATGTTTGACACACTAGATTGTTGAGAGATTATACTTATTTTTTCAAAAAATAAGCTATTTAAAAAATAATCTTTGTTTGGCAGACATAACTCATAAGAGATTCTTAGAAAAATAATCTTCCATAATCTCTTAAAACCAAAGGTTACTTCATGTAGCTTAAAAAAATAATCTCTTTTTATAATCTCCAGCACCAGCACTAGCACCAGTTCCAGCAACAGTTACTTTCACCAAACATACCCTATATGTTGATAGTGTGAAAAGTTGTGAAATTTGGCCGAATTGTTAGGGATGTTCATCGCTACTTTTATTGGGTTGTTTTTTAAAAGTTGTGAAATTTGGCTTTTTTGTTAGGGGTGTTTGTTGGTTCAGTTTCGGTTCAGTTAGTACGGTTAAATATTTTCTTGTATTTAAAACTAAAAACCGAATCAAACTAAATTCAAATTTGATTAAACCGGTTCGATTTCGGTTTTTGATTCCTGTGGGCATAACCTGATTTTGAACACCCCTACTTATTTTTTTGCTGTTATTGGGCTGCTTTTTAGGCCTTGCAGTGTAAAGTTTGTTGGACTGTTTCTTCTTCAGGACAACTAAAAATTTGGTTCTCAAAATTGTTGCTGGGTGGACTTAATGGGCACACCCCATAAGAACCAAATATGTGTGTATAAATGCACCTTCTCAAGTTTGTAGAACGACATATTTATATATTCACGTTTCAAGTATATTTGAAATGTTGGTTTTAATTATTTTTAAAAGCTTTGAGGTTCATTGACTAAACACATATGAACACCCACATTGTAATGTGTTGGTTATTATACCAGATGTTGTTGTTTGTTTTAGGAAAAGGCTACTTCCAAGAAACTGCTATTTTGGGCATGTAACTTGCGACTTGGGATATGCATGTTAGGAACTCATGTTCTTTATACGCCTTACTTGCTCTTTTTGACTTTGCTTATAATCGTGAGACACAAAAACATAACGTATAAAAAAGAAAGTTAATTGAGAAAGCAGGGTTTCGCGACTGCATATATTTTCCGTGCGCCATGAGTGCGACAATGGCGAATGGAATAAGATGATGAGGAAGATTAAAAAGATGATGTATCAATAAAACAACTACATGAAGCCGGTCATGACATAAGCGATGATGATGTTGTCAACCTCAACTTTTTTAATGAAGATTAAAACTACATGTTTTGTTTTACAAAAGGGACCACGATTGTATGGAATGATTTCTCATCTTTTTACTTAATGAATATATACAAATGTTTATGCTTAGCCCCACTATATACCTAAATCAATTCACGTTAATAAATCATGTTGATTTATCACTATTATCAATTCACGTTAGTCAATTCGCTATTCGAATTATGAATATAGTTTTCTTTGAAAACATATTTATTGTTATATTAAAGGGCTAATGGCCTCTAAATGTATCATAGTTTTTATGATTTCCGTCTTTGTGTATCAAACAAAATTTTTTGCTATTCATATATTAAACTTGATTTTTTGGTATTTTTGTGTATTTTATAATCATTTTGCCTCTCTTTTTTATTAACTCAGGAGGGGCGAAATGGTCATAAAGTACACAAAAAATTAAGTTTATTACATAGAATAGCAAAAAACTTTGTTTGATAAATATAGAAAGAAATCATGACAACTATCATACATTATCGTGTCTTTAGCCTATATTAAAATTTAGACGTTTGTTTTTATTTCGTATATCGTTTTTCTTTCTAATGGCAGGTCTAAGTAAACAAATGTTTCTTTAATTAAGTTATACATTATATCAAGAGGAAGCATATATATACATAAAGAGACTATAAACAAACCTAAAATAATACTTCAAACAAAATAGTCATCTTCTCCTTACATCCAATGAACTTTCCGGCAAATACACAAAAAACACTCTTTTGTCTCATCATTTTTATAATCATTTTTCCAAATTCAACACTTTCACAAAATGTTACCAAGCCTTCAAATTCAACGGATTCCATCTCAAAACTAACACCAGTTATAGCACTTGTGGTTGGACTAATTTTTTTCATTGGGTTGACCATAATATGTGTAATCTTAGTTTATATAAACTGTTGTCACATATCGAATTCTATTCGTCTTGAGAACTTTGGTAATCTTCCTAGAGCAAGATCAAAGTCCTCGGGGATTGACAAAAAGATCATTGAGTCACTTCCACACTTCAAGTTTTCGACTTTAAAAGGATTGAAAGACGGGTTGGAATGTTCCGTTTGTTTGGCGGCTTTTGAAGATGTTGAAGTTCTAAGAATGTTACCAAAGTGCAAGCATGCTTTTCATATCGGGTGTATCGATAAATGGTTAGAAAAAAACTCAAGTTGTCCACTTTGTAGGTTTGAAGTTGTCATGGATGATATAGCCCTCTTCATGAACTCGAATTCTTTAAGATTTAAGTTATCCGGGCCTTCGAGTCTAGGGCTTTATATAGAAAGAGAAGGGTCTGCAAGATTTGGAACAAATATAAAAAATGATGAAATCTTGCATAAGTTTAATCATCGGATCATGGTATGTGATGACTATGATCCAACGATGCTGCAAACCAGATGGAGCAATTTGAGCTCCTCTGATCTTTCATTCCTAAAGACGGAAATGATTACTTGTGAGTCAAGTAACCGATTTGATCATCACATCTCTGTGGAAATCGAGGGAAGCCCCGGTGGCACACGAGAAATTGAAGCGGGGCCCAGGGTATCTTGCGGGAGAAGATCGGTGTCTGAGATTACGGTTTATCCAAGAGTTCTTCACGGTGAATCTAGAGTCCATGAAGAAAGACTAAAGAAATTACGTTTGTTCATTGCTCGAGAAACAGTTGATCGGTTTGCTGATAAAGAAAGCAGTTCATGTTCTTCATCATGATGTTCTATAAATCAAGTTCTTCTTTTTTACACACATGATTCCATGTGTTTATATAGGAAACAGTAAGTTAGAATGATAGAACATTGTTAATGTGCAAATTAAGACCTTAGAATGTATACATTCGAAAAATATTTGTTCACTGATTGTGGATATCTTAGGATATTTTTTTATGGGCAATTTATTCAAACCAAACAAAACAAATGCAAACAAACACACCCACCATATAATTAAGATATTTAAATTACAAATAGCTAGTTTGACATAAGACAAAGAAAACCAAAGACAAACACAACTTTAATTTATTTTTAAACATGTTGTCTCATAACTTTATTTTGAATTTTGGATGAGTGTTAATATGTTTTTCTTTATAATAAGTTAATAGTCTACTATTTTATGTTTTATACTTAATTTCCGGTCCCTCTATAATTTGTGTATTTTTAAGTCCATACACCTAAACCTGATAATTTAAGTTTCATGAAAATGATAAGGTATAATAGTTAAAAATTATGGAGTACTACAGTACCATTAAAATGAGCCGCCCTTTTATTTATTTTTAATTATATTATCTCAAAAAAAAAAAAAAAAAAAAAAAAAAAAAAAAAAAGGAAACAACATCGTCACGCATATTTAAACCGGATAATGATTAAGACCACTCAAACTTTGTTTGTACCAAATACGGTTTGAACTTATGACCTCTCACATTTAGTCGAGATAGTCACAAGCCCTTTTTTCTATCTGTCGCTGCTAGATGGTTACTGTTTAGTTGTGAAAACCCATACATAATGGTTGCATAGAAGATATATACTCAATAAGTTGAAACCGAAAGATGCATCAAATTTCAGAACCCAAGGGGGTAGCGGTGAAAATCTAAAGGTCACGGCTGGGTAAAAGATGATACCACAAACTCGAATGTTGTAGTCTATCGTAACAAATTTAGAACCATTTTTATTGGTTACTTCCATGCTTCATTAAATTATCACACACTGAATATTTTGGTAACAAACTGTTTATTAAGTTGTGGTTGCAGACTTGCGGTAAATGATTTAAAAAGTGTGTTTCGTATATGGATAAAAGGTGAAACACAGCTACACACAATCTTCTAAAAATTGTTTAAGTTGACGGGGAACCCTTATCTTGTGTGTATTCCTTTTAGGTGTGCCGAGTATCCTTTTTCCAAAAATTTAGCCTCAGACAATAAGCACATGTTCCTGTGACCTTTTAGCAAGGAGTTGGGATTGAACCCACGACATATTTTTACAAAATCTTCCTTTATTGATCAACTGACCGTTTGCGGTGAAAGATGAATGTTCAAAGGTACAACTACACATATAATGTTAATTGTGTCAGTTTACAAACTTTTTAAACAAAATATATTGTATCGTGGAGTTGAATATTCGTAGGATTATTTATTTATTTATTTTAATAAATCTTCAGATTCATTGTATAAACACGCGCATGTCACATGTGAACACCAACATATGTACTATGGTGATTGTTATACCAGATATATGTTGATTTATGTTTGTGGTCCGAAATTATAAAAGCCTACATTTACCAGGAGTCTTAGCAACAGTAGTGCCCCCCCAACTTCTGTAGTATTTTACTGTGGCCACTCACAAAAAAATTATAGAATATGTTTGCTACAGTGTACTGTGAGAGAGTGTACAGAGAAATGTACAGGAAACAGACGCACAGTGCTCCCCTTTGATATAAAACTCACCTTATCTTTTCCACACCCACAAACACAAATCACAAAACATAAACACACACATAAAAATGACGATTCATGCCTAAAAAAATTTTTGTCGATCCAACACAAGATTGACACATCTTGAAACAAAATTAATCGGATCCACAAAGAAAATTAATTAGATCCACAGATCGGGTATAAATAAGGTAAAATTAGTTTTTTTTTTTTTTTTTTTTTTTTTTTTTTTTTTTTTTTTTTTTTTTGAGTTTTTGTTATATTTTTTATATGTTGTTCATACGAATTAGGGTTTCGTGTTTAGGGATTTTCTGAAATGGTTCATAAAAATTTTATGGTTCATAACCCTCTTATTATTCTTTGGTGGGATGCTTCTTACAGCCTCACTAATTGTTGTAAAATCGCAACCACCCTTCTTCATGACTTTCATGAAGAAACAATGTAGCATTTGATCTTTGTCTTTGAGGACTGGTATACTATAGTGAGAAACAGCTCTAGGAAGAAGGATTACTAATGTGTTTAAAATGAAATTTTATTAAATGAAATCCATTTCTTAAAAATCCGTTTCGGACTGATATAAAGCTTGTCTTGAATACTTTTTCTTTTGTTTTTTTATCATTGTTGTATTCGTGATTGCAATTGATTACTAGAATCTTAAATGTGAAAAGTTATTTTTTATTCACTTGGTAGTCTTTTTTTCGCATTAACCATTATAATGTATAAAAAAGAAAGTTAATTGAGAAAGCAGGGCGCGACTGCATATATTTTCCGCGCGCCATGAGTGCGACACCGGCGAATGGAATAAGATGATGAGGAAGATTAAAAAGATGATGTATTAATAAAATAACTACATGAAGCCGATCACGACATAAGCGATGATGATGTTGTCAACCTCAACTTTTTTGATGAAGATAAAAACTAATGTTTTGTTTTACAAAAGGGACCACGATTGTATGGAATGATTTCTCATCTTTTTACTTAATGAATATATACAAATGTTTATGCTTAGCCCCACTATATACCTAAATCAATTCACGTTAATAAATCATGTTGATTTATCACTATTATCAATTCACGTTAGTCAATTCACTATTCGAATTATGAATATAGTTTTCTTTGAAAACATATTTAATTATTGTTATATTAAAGGGCTAATGGCCTCGAAATGTATCATAGTTTTTATGATTTCCGTCTTTATTTATTGAACAAAATTTTTTGCTATTCTATATACTCAACTTGATTTTTTGATATTTTTGTATATTTTTTAACCATTTTACCACTCATTTTATTAACTCAAGAGGGGCGAAATGGTCATAAAGTACACAAAAAATTAAGCTTATTACATAGAATAGCAAAAAACTTTATTCGATACATATAGAAAGAAATCCTGACAACTATGATACATTATCGTGTCATTAGCCCTATATTAAAATTTAGACGTTTGTTTTTATTTAGTATATCGTTTTTCTTTCTAATGGCAGGTCTAAGTAAACAAATGTTTCTTTAATTAAGCTATACATTATATCAAGAGGAAGCATATATATACATAAAGAGACTATAAACAAATTCCTAAAATAATACTTCAAACAAAATAGTCATCTTCTCCTTACGTCCAATGAACTTTCCGGCAAATACACAAAAAACACTCTTTTGTCTCATCATTTTTCCAAATTCAACACTTTCACAAAATGTTACCAAGCCTTCAAATTCAACGGATTCGATCTCAAAACTCACACCAGTTATAGCACTTGTGGTTGGACTTCTTCTTTGCATTGGATTAACCTTAATATGTGTAATCTTGGTTTATATAAACTGCTGTCACATATCGAATTCTATTCGTCTTGAGAACTTTGGTAATCTTCCTAGAGCAAGATCAAAGTCCTCGGGGATTGACAAAAAGATCATTGAGTCACTTCCACACTTCAAGTTTTCGACTTTAAAAGGATTGAAAAACGGGTTGGAATGTTCCGTTTGTTTGGCGGCTTTTGAAGATGTTGAAGTTCTAAGAATGTTACCAAAGTGTAAGCATGCTTTTCATATCGAGTGTATCGATAAATGGTTAGAAAAAAGCTCAAGTTGTCCACTTTGTAGGTTTAAAGTTGTCATGGATGATATTGCCCTTTTTATGAACTCGAATTCTTTAAGATTTAAGTTATCCGGGCCTTCGAGCCTAGGGCTTTATATAGAACGAGAAGGGTCTTCAAGATTTGGAACAAATATAGAAAATGATGAAATCTTGCATAAGTTTAATCATCGGATCATGGTCTGTGATGATGACTATGCAAACCATGATCCAATGATGTTGCAAACCAGATGGAGCAATTTGAGCTCCTTTGATCTTTCATTTCTAAAATCGGAAATGATTACTTGTGTGTCAAGTAGCCGATTTGATCATCACATCTCGGTGAAAATCGAGGGAAGCCCCGGTGGCGCACGAGAAAATGAAGCGGGCCCGAGGATATCATGCGATAGAAGATCGGTGTCAGAGATTACGGTTTATCCAAGAGTTCTTCAAAGTGAAGAAAGACTAAAGAAATTACGTTTGTTCATTGCTCAAAAAACAGTTGATCGGTTTGCTAACAAAGAAATCAGTTCAAGTTCTGCATGATCTTGACACAAAGTGGAAGGAATAATGTTACATCCTTCTATATATGACTTTAAATTTTTGTTTACACACATGATTGTATTTTTTTTTAAACATTCTCCTTTGTAACGAAAATTTAGAATGATAGAACATTGTTTATGTGCAAAGGCCATGGAATGTACAGAAATGGAATATTTGTTTAAATGACAAGCATATTTATTTTTAAATGTGTTGTGTCGAAACTTTATTTTGAATTTTGGATGAGTGTTAATATGTTTTCTATATATGATTTTAATATGTTACTCCCACTATAATTTTGAATTTTGGAGTAATATGTTCCCACTATTAATTTTGTGAGTCCTAACTTTTAAAACATATTATTGGTTTACCTAATCTCTTTAGATATATAAATCTATACACCCAAACTTAAGTTTCATGAAAGTGATAAGGTATAATAGTTGAGAAATAATACACCTCTTTTTCAATGACCCCGTCATTTATTTATGAGAATTGATACTCACACTACATCTTATGATGTATGCACCACAATTTATGCATTACAGTTTGTACCGTACAATACTGCACAAATTATGATACATGAATCAAAAGATGTGGTGTAAGTATCACCCTCTTGTTCAAGATGCTATTATGATCACTTTAGACTTGTTTGCATTAAACATGATTTGACCGATGGTCAGAAACTCTTTTATCACAGCTTCACATTATCACATAAGTGTACAATTTTTTTAAACATAATTGTTTCGTGGAGTAGGAATGCACGTAGGATGTTTGGTTGTGTTTGTTTTTAGATCTTCAGATATTTTGGAAAGTTAATATAAATTCACCATTTGGGAAAAAAAAAAAAAAAAAAAAAAAAAAAAAACATATAGTATTTACTATGGTAGCTGTTATACCAGATACTACTATTTTTATTATGAAATACTATATCCAGGAAACTGGGCATGGAATTTTGGGCCATGCATATTTAAAATTAATTCCTTATTTCATTTTTGTTTAGTTTCTTACGGAGTATTATATTTTCATCTTTTATTGTGCAAGCAAACATATGAAACAGTAAAAAAGAAAAGTGCAATCATAGATAAGATTGGCTTAATAGTCAAGTGTTTACGTATCATATGTAATGGTTTCCTGTTAATTGATAACACACTCTTGATGATATCCGAAGTTGAAGTGACGCTCATGTAAAGGTGTGTACAATGAAGGATTGTTAATCTCTTATGTATGAATAACTTGGTCCTTAAAGACCTTTATATTATAAGTGAGATTTAAGGTCTTGGATAAAACCCTCAGTTATCATTTGATGGATGATAATGTAACAAAGGTGTCAATTATGGTCTTATGGACCATGAAGATGTTTAGAATAATAGAAGTAAGAAATTACTACTACATCATATCAAGGAGTATGAATAAAGACAAGGTCATTATTGCAATTTAGCCTAAATTTACCGATGACGTTAATAAAAATAAAATAAAAACATGTGTCGCATGTTCATTATTATAAAATACATTCATTGGCCTAATGGTATTATTTTTGAATAATTAAAGCTAAATGTGAATGGAGTTAGGAAATGGTATTCTGCAACAAGACGAAATTAATCCATGATATCATTTACTACCTCCGTCCCAATTTATTTGTCCACTTTTGATTTTCAAAGTCTTTGTTTGGCAACTTTGACCTTAAATATGTTTGTTTGTGTTACTTAATATTTGATGCAAAATATATGAATAGATTGTGTTTTAAGTGTATTTCTAATTTGTATAATTTTCATCAAGTATTATATAACACAAATAAAAATATTTACGGTCAAAGTTGACAAAGAAAGACTCAAAAAGTTAAAACTGGACAAATAAATTGGGACGGAGGGAGTACTAAACTATGCTTGAACATTGACAGTGACACCAAAAATAATATAAGTGATTATTGTCAAATAAGATAATGCAACAAATTATATTAAACTACGTGTAGAAAAGTTGTATATTATTGACAAGTATTTACAATCATAGTTGTTAATGAGACTAATAAATTGGTACACCATTAAGTTATCAAAACAGTCTCCAAACTAACTAGAGTATATATACATCATTGTTTCGCCAGTCTTATGATCATATCCTCAAGAATATCGAGCTAAAAGCTAGAGAAGGAAAATTGAATAAGCAAGGTTGCTCGTTTCGATCACTGATTTGTTGCTTCGTTAGCTCCTCAGTAGCCATCTTATAGCGATGACTTTCTAATCCAAAGCTTTTAATGAGTCGTGCCTTTTTGTCACAAGTAAAAGCGTTGGCCCCTTGCGGATCGCCTACCATTAGTTGAACCACCACCTATGAATCTACAATTTGGTTCTTAGGTTATAATAAGTCATCCGTTGGAGTGCTAGAATCTCTAACTTCATAATTGTGCAAATTCTAAAGTTCTTAGTAAAAGCTTAATGTAAATCGTCCATGGTCATCCTAATACAATCTTAAATTGAAACTGAACTAACCATAAATTAAACATAAGACCTCTCACGTTTAGTGAGTCACAGGCATTTTACGCCAACCCGTGAGTGAGTGGTTAGCTTTTAGTATTGTTAACATCTACTGTAATTATCTAAATCAAGTTTGGACAGTAAACAACATATACACATAACTATCAGTAGTCACTAACTATCAACCACTTCGTAGAGATATACAATTCAATCACTCCATTGGTTACGACAGCCATAGCAATAAAAGTTATAGCAAATTTTTTAAAGTATATGTTGATAGTGTCAAAAGTTGTGAAATTTGACCTTTTTTGGGCTGTTATTAGGCTGATTTTTAGGCCTTAATTGCAATGGAAAGTTTGTTGGACTGTTTCTTGTTCAGGACTACCAAAATTTTGGGTCTCAAAATTGTTGCTGGGTGGACTTATGTAACAAGACACAAAAGTTTTTTAAGTAACACTTTGGACAAACTGGAATCCAATGTTTTTTAAGTAACAAGACACAAAAGTTTTGTTTATTAAAAAATATAAGACTTGTTTCTTACAACACATGGACAAAGTAGATTTAAGTAACATTACAGAGAAGCAAAGCCAAGCGATGAGCAGAAGGCGAACTATTTCAGGAAGGCTGAATACAGTAGATCGACTCCAAATCAATCATAAGTATATGAAGGAGAAAACCATGGAGCTGGATTGTCATCTTTTCCGCCTTTGCCAGAAACCGCCGACTAAATACAACAATAAAAACCTTATTTAATTCATTCTGAATAACACAAATACTGATTATTTTTTAAGGAAAATAAACATACTGGATATGAGCAAGCTCACCTTTGCTGTCTTCCATCTTGGGAGGTCTGAACCATAATTTAACATACCACCTGGTCGAATCCCATCCATATCTAATTTAAGCACCTGTTGACAATCACAGCTTATATCATAAAATAGCCCACACCTAGTGCATTTATGTGATTTCACCCATTCTTGTTGCTGCTTCAACGTTTCTGCCAGCGTCTTGTCGGTAAACAGCCGGTCAAAGACTAATTGAGTAAACCAAAAAAGGTTGATATTAGAGCACAAAAGAAGCAACATATTGAAAAGAAACATAGGGTTAAAAAATTTCTTACAGTCGTCACCCCGCCAAAAAGGTGGTAAAGATTTTCTATAGTGTTGAAACCCTGTACTTACAAACGCAAATAAATTAGAACCAATTCAATTAAAACATAGAATTTTATGAATTCTTATATTAGCAAGAGGTGTAATCATTTATAACATGCTTTAGTTATGATGAAGAGTCTGATCAGTTATGTTATTCAACTGAAATCATTCTTGGTTCTCTCTTTGAAACAAGCTTCATTCTTTAAAACAAAGTCTACCTACATTACATTAAGAAGATATTCATGTCATATCTCTCTTAATTTTATTTTGCAAATTCTATTGCTTTTTTTTTTTTTTTTTTTTTTTTTTTTGGTAAAAGGAAACTAGGTGCTCGTGTATTGGATTTACGTGATTTATTAATTTATTGCTTATCAATTGCCCAGATTGTTTCCTTTGTGTTGCAAGGATGATGGTGAAGGAGACCCAAGACAGTTTTACGACTGTTGGATTTGTAAGCCAATAAAAAGATTACTATTCAACACATTAAGATGTTTATCACGATAACAGTGTATTATACAGGGTTAAATTGATAGCCATGAAGACAGCCAGACAAGATAATCAACATATTGAAAATAATAATAATAATAATAATAATAATAATAATAATAATAATAATAATAATAATAATAATAAGGTAAAATCAAACGTACCCTTTTCACTACCATAATGCTGCTTCTGCCTTTTGTTCTGCTCTTGAGAATCAGACAGTGACATCTTTTGGAGTTGCTTTGTTTCTGCGAATTTAATTGCGGATAAAACAGAACAATCAAACTTCGATAATACTTTTAAGGAATCTTAAAATTATCATCAGTAAATATACAACCATCAGAAAGATATTTATGAAAAACCATTTGAGTTGATCACATACTTTCGGCAGCAGATTCTTCAGAAGGGTCAGAGAGTGTAGCATAAGTAGCAACTTCCTGTTCAGGTTCCTTCACTTGCTCAGATCTGAAAAGAATTATTTATTATTTAGAAAAAGAGCAAATCAAGCTGTAAAAGAGTCGCAAAAACAAAACCTTATTTTGCGAGTAGGCTTAGCAGCCACTGGGACATTGGCAAGCTCAACGTCCAACTCTTTCTTCTAAGAAAAATAAAAATAAATAATTAATTATTTTTTTTTCCAACAAGTGGAAGCCGTCAAAAGATTATCACCATGCATACCGTTGTGTCACTCATTTTCTCAAACAATATAGACTTAACAGGGTCTCTACCAATCCAACGACAAAGCTCAAGTGTTAGCCTTTTAGATGAAGCACGGACGTCTTGATCTGGATGATCATAAATTTCCAGAAGCATCTTCAATAATTTATTCGGTTGCACAATCTTTGAACCAAATTCACTGGTTTTTGGCAAAGAAAACTTCAATATTATAAATGGCAGAGAATAGAGTAAAGTAAAAACTCTACAATCTTTTCACATGATGTGGACAGTTTTTTTAAGCTTTACGAATCTAGACATTCAATCCGCGTCTAAACAGAAAAGGATGGCACGGATGATACCGATGGAACTTTAATACTAACGGAGCTTCTATTGCCAAGATGGAAAAATGAGTTTTGGTGAATGAGGTTTATGCAACTCCAAATAAATTAGAAAGAGAAACAAACAAAAAAGGTCGGTGGGTGTTTATTTTCATAACCAAATGCGTATCGAGTGTCTAGATTTGTAAATCTTAATCAAGCAAAGTGAAATTGTTTTTTTTTTTCAATGCCGTAAATTTCTCTAGAATATAAGCAAATAAGCCAATAAGTATTTAGCTATTCAAACCTATCAAAAGTGTTCTTTTTTTTATTATTATTATTATTTTTTTTCAACATGTAATAAGCCCTTAAAAATATGCAACCCTAACATCCCTCTTGCAAATATATAAGAGTTCATTTCAAACCTAATAGCTTGAAACATGACATCTACTGCGGTAAGAACAGCTTTAGCAACTTGGGTTTTTATTGCCTTCTCCATAGCATCCTATCAACAAACAGCTTAGTGAGGAAACTGACATAACCATCTAGAAACCCATAATTCAGCAATCATGTAGTATGAGACTTTCTTTTAAATGTCAACAAAATATATATCATAGTCGCCAACCTAAGAAGTAATTAAATGCTAAGCTTTGAGGGAACCATAAAAAGTACCACTTTAGGACAAATTAGGTTAACTAGGTGATTTCAATGGTCGATTGTGAACATTTGGAGATTTTAGAAGGTGGAAAAAAAGGTTTACTTGGTATAAGCAAAAAGCAAAGACTGTACAACTAACATATAGAAACGGAAACCAAATCACATACCAGAACTGCATCGACAGCTTCCAACTCGACCCAAAGCATAAACACAATTTGTGCCTTCTTCACTGTCTCCGGTGGACCCGTAAGACAATCAGCCACAATTGCATCACAAATTCCGTTGGCATAGCTATATAACAATAATAATAATAATAATAATAATAATAATAATAAGTGTAAAATCCAACAAACAAAATCCACAATTTTAAAAAATGATACTACCCTCCAGCGACATGCGCATCAACGGCTTTTAAGTAAGCAATCAATGCGTCTAACGCCTTATCTAGTACAGCCGCATCTGAATCACTAGCCGTCTCCTTAAAAAGATAACCTAATAATAAATCAATATAATACATTATTATTATTATTATTATTATTATTATTATTATTATTATTAAAAATTAATCTAGCTAACAACAAAAAATATAATAAGTCATACCGAATTCAGCCATCCGATGATCTTTAGGGTCTGTAATAGAATCACATAATAATTGTAGGTCAACGTTCCCAGCATACCGAACCTTGGAGTTCCTATGTAATAATCGATCTTCCCAACATAACCTCTTGATTCCTCTAATAGCCAATCTTCATATGACAATAACATTGTGTGTGTTGTGTTCTTTCCCCCAAATTCTGAAAGAAAGAGCGTTTATAAAATTGGTGTTGGTTTTTGAATCCAAACCCGGCCAGGCCTATAGTTGTAAATGGGCCAACATGATACACGTATATAAATAACCTACGCTCTTGTTTTTCTCTAATTAAAACCCTAGTCGAACGTACGTTAAATTCTTTTAGGTAAATTATCATTCTTCATTCGACTGCAAAGCAAGTTGTGATCATAGTTCAGTATGTGTAATTCTGTTAATCGTATGTTTAATGCAAAATTAGGGTTCTTATGTATTGGCAGCCGTGTAGCCTTTTTATTTGTGTTTCAAGCTTTCTTGCATGCATTATTTATGTCGATTGGTTATCACCTAAATTTACTTGAGATAAGATCAAACGATATATATGTTTGGTTCCCTAAATGTCAATTAGCTTGAACATCAAAATAAAAGTTAGAGCGAATAATACAATTTTTTCCATTCCGTTTTGATATGAAAACTACATTGTATATAAGTATATTACTATTGCCTACAGGGACGGAACCAGGGGTTTTCACAGGTGCCGGGAACCTAATGGACTTTTTCGATGTAGTGTTAATTTTGTAAAAAACATCGATTTTTACCAGATGCATCTTGAATGCACCCGGTCAATCAAAATGTGTTTCTATTATATTACAGTTCAAAAAATTTTGTGCATTCCGTCCCTGATTGCCTACGAAGGTTTGATCTAAACATCGATATCAATTCCATCTACGTACATGTTAATTAGTATTTGGACTCTGGATATTGATTTGTTGTGTAAATTATAAGAATTCCCAAAGATAATTCTTAACATGTGCAATTCTACATGCAGAATCAAACCATCTCCAAAAGATGTCTTCGTCTGATCCTCAAGAGCACAACAAGGAGAAGAATATTGGTGGTGATGGTACGTTTACTTTTACCTCCTATTCTACTTTTGATTTTACCTCCTTGTGGGCTTTATATAAGTTTGTTATGATATAATAAACTTATATGGGCGGACTCAAAATCCCCATGTATAAGCTCATAAGCCCCTTCATATAACATGAGCCAAACACGTAGTTTGGTCTTATTTGAGGAGTATAAGCTAATAAGCTCATAAGCCCGTTATATAAGCTTAGCCAAACACCCCCTTAAACTCTTCTAATATATTTTATGGTCTTAAAACAACTTTTTATGTGATAGAAAACTTTTCATATTAAGAAATATGATTACAATCAGGTGATATATCATCACGAATTTTTATGCTAGTTAAAAGTTTCCATGAGATTCATTGTTGAAGTTTGATTGTTCTGTTTTATCGGCAATTATATTTTCAGGAATAAACCAACTCCAAAAGATGTCATTGTCTGATCCTCAAGAGCAGAACAAGAAGGATATTGATGATGAATATGGCATGTTTGATTTTAACTTCTTTTCTTTCTTTTCAATACGTTGATTCTTTTGTCCAGTTATCTACACAGCAATCACTTTCACCAAGAAAAGCAAAAGAATATACAAAATAAAATTACAAGAGATTTGACATGAACATCTTCTAAATTTAACGTAGGTAGACGTTGTTTGAAGAATAAAACTTGTTCCAGAGAGAGAACCAAAATGAATACAGTTGAATAAAATAACTCAACTTTTCATCTTAAATATAAGAATCTTCTAAAAATCTATGTTTCAGTTGAATTGGTTCTAATTTATTTGCATTTGTAAGTACAGGGTTTCAAAAACCTTTTCCATGGCATGGTGATGATTGTAAGAAAAATTTTCCCTCTCAGTATGTTGCTTCTTTTATCCTATAATATTAACCTTTTTGGTTTAACAAAATTAGACAAGATGGCAAAAGTAAAGAAGCAACAAAAGTGGTGCATTAGCTGTGGGCTTTTAGATGACAGGTGTAGGTGTAAACGATGGGCGAGATTACCAAGTATGGAGCTTCCACGGAGTCTGTTTAGCCCATCATGTTTTGAGGTTCCACCATTTCTTCTTAACCCATATGGGTCTATCGTGATGCCACCAAAGGTGAGCTTGCTCATGTCTAGCGTATATATTTTACTTCAAAATTAATCGGTATTTGTGTTATTTAAATAAGTTTTTTTATTGTTGTATATAGTCAGCAGTTTCTGACGAAGGCGGAAAAAATCACAATGCAGCTCCGTGCTGGTCTCCTCCTTGGTTAAGTTACGCGGTCATTGACGAAGAGGGAAAAAATCACAATGCAGCTCCCTGGTCTCCTCCTTGGTTAAGTTGTGAATGATTTTGACTCTACCGTATTCAACTCTCCGGAAAATACTACATGGTTCATCCTTGTGGTTTGCTTTCCAACGTGGTTTGTTGTTTGTCCTTAACTATCAAACTCTCTGCCTTAAGTATCAAACTATCCGCCATTACACTACTAAAAAAGGTGCCAGTACCAACAACCGAAATTCGTTGGTAAACAGCCATAATTCGTTGGTAATTGATGTTACCAACCAAATTATCAACAAACAGTGGTTGTGGGAAAATGGCTTGTCGCTAATTTTTTTTTACCAACGAATGTCGCTTGTCGTTGGTACTTTACCAACAAGCTACGCAAGTTATTGGTAAAATACCAACAGATATTGTAATCGTTGGTGGTTTCAATTTCTTGTCATGTCGTTGGTAATTATTGAATTAGCAACCAAACAACATTCGTTGGTATATTTAACTAGAAGCAAAATTCTGCTTAATTGCAGGTAATTTTGGGAAACCAAACAATCATCAAACATATATACAATAAGCTATTTTTTTATGCAATTCATTTCATATATGACATACATCACTTAGATTTAAGTAAAGAAATAGTTGATTTACATATAAAATAAACAATAATAAAACATCATTGTTAAGGAAATATAGCATTCAAGAATCATATGGATAAACCGTGGCAAAGCTTATGTTACGAGATTCACTTGCACACATATCATGTATCCTTTCAATATACACTTCATCAATGTTGTTAGTGTCCATTTCATGTGACTTCCTTGTCATGTGCCGAGATAAAAATATATGTAAAAAATACTCAAAGTACTTCCCATGTGTCGATGGTATCTGCATATAGACACAAAATTAAATCATCAACTCACTGAAACTAATTTGCAACTACTATACATTAAACAGTAACCCATTAGTGACTTCTAATTAAGAAACTGAATATTATAAGAAGTGTACTAAAGTTTATATATCATTGACCAAAACTTTGATAAATAGAGAGATGTAGCAAAAACATTACACAATATGCGATTTTGCGGCCTACACAAATTCAGAGAGTGAATAAAAGGATAAGGTGATCCTAAAGTTAATATATTAACAATATCTAAAGTTGAATGATAAGAAACATGTCATATAGCATTATCCAAAAGCTATTGTTTGAAGTTCAAAGCGTCAAGCATAAACATATTAAAATTGAAGCGATTTTTTTTTAGAAATTAATGTCAATGCATAGTCATATACCTAATGTGCATTCATGTTTATACTTCTAGGAGCAATTCAAGTATATCAACACTCACTTATAAACCTTTAAGCCTTGTTATCCACTTAGCTAGCCAAAAAGCACATCAGGAAGGCCCTAAAAACCTTTAGCTTTGCTTCTTTATCCAAAATGCCTGCCACAAGTAGCATTATAAATCATTTAATTTGCTTTTTCCTCACAAGCAGTATTAACAAATCACATAAGCAAAACAATAATTTCAGTAATTTTGTGAAACCAAATGTTCTACTATATATACGTCACATTAAAGTAACTTAAAACAAATAAACTTGAGCCACCTAAACTTCTCAGAAGCTAAGTTCAATTCATGACCAGCCATCTGTTTTAAAAACTGATAACCTTCTCTATTCCTAATCCAATTTGAGCAAAACTAAGCATACCCACAAATTTTAAAAACGTAACACAAATCTAACCCAGTCCCCCAATTTACCAAAATTGAGAATTAAAATTTCACACTTGAATGTAACAACATAATTCCGTATCCAGTCTCTACTCAAGAAAAAGGTAAAAAAAAGTAACAATAGTTGATGATGAAATAGAAGATAATACATAGAGAGTACCTGTTTTCTTAAGAAATCAACTCGAAATCCCATTTCAAGCATGAACATTGTTAAATTGGTTCGGCAACAAGTATTGCGAACCAGTACACTCGAAATCTCATTTGGAGGATTGAAGGTGATGACCAAGCTAAGGTCAAGAGTTAGGTTGAGAATGACCCAATTAGAGGAGAGGGTGAAGTGACTATGAGAAAATGTTTTCGTGCTTTTCATGATGCTTCTAGTGTGTGCATGCTTAGTTTATCATAGATCCTTTAGTTGCGGTAGTTTAAAAGAACCGGTTATACCTGGTATGTTAAGAGAATTAACCATAGGACCCTTGCGTAATTAGGTTGCGAGGAAATGGTTGGGATGACAACCGGCCATTCGCCTTGTGTGAAAATTAACCATATTGTGGAAAACTAGAAGGGGGTTGAATAGTTTACCGCTTTTGAAGTTAATTACCTTTTGAAACTTTACGTTTAATCAAATATCTAAACTACAAGACAATATATAATATGCAAGTATAATGAAAGAAACGATCAAACAACAACACGATTGTTTATCGTGGTTCGGCTACAAGGACTCTTTTTCTTTGCCTTACTCCACGCCTCGAGTTTCCAACTCGAGAGTTTTAAGCACTAGTCAACAAGCTCCTTTCACTGGCGGATCCGGCGGAACCAAAACAAGGGTTCCACCCTTGTACCCCCAGGGTTCCGCCAGGTCTGATAGTAAAAAACTTCAAGAAATATTTCCATATCTAGCAATGTCATTGTCACATCAAGTTACTTCTAGTCAACACACAATAGATGAAGTGAGAATCTTTCCAAAGTGTGTAAGATGTCTTATAGAAAGTCAAATACTCAACCTTTCCATAAATGCTCATGTTGCATGCCATGATGTCATGTCACAATTTCTATATTAAGAAATATAACAATGTTATGTTTAACATGAAATGTAAAGTCTAGTTATACAAGACTAACACTAAAATCATGTTTTACTATAAACTAAAGTTTACAATTTGTCGTTAACAAAACTTAGCAAAGATCGTAAAATATAAATAACCTTTTTAAGCGATATTTGTATTAACACATATAACGACTTTCCGGGTTGGATAAATTTAAGTAGTTAAAGTATGGTATACTTCTCTCTTATTGCTAACAACTTAATTTAATTTTTTATTTTACTTCTTTTCTGTTTATTTAGCTTAATTAATCATTTCTCTTTTCAAACCAGTTAAAATAGTGACACTAGATTTAAATAAGATCCAAACCACATAGCTCTTGGGACGATCTCGGTTTTACCATTTACTAGTCTTCACACGACCGGATTCTCTGTCCATTAGCGCAAATAGGTAGACCTTAGGTAATCGAGCAAATATAAATAGGTTAGGGAACTTGACCATATGAACCTAGTAATATATGTCCGCTCCACTTGAAGCATGTGACTAGTTTAATAGAAAACATGATCGTAAACAATATAGAAAACATGATCAGTAAAACCTGCATCAATTACACTAAAATATTTACCAACGAACAAATCTGTTGTTGATTATACAAAAGTTTGTTGGTAAACTAAGCGGGAATTTTTCCTCCATGTGTAAATAATAGTTCCAACAATTTTTGCAACAAAGTTTCCTTTATTTAAGTAAGTTTGATTCTAAAAAAATTTATTGTTGGTAAAGTCGTTGGTAAATGCACTTTTTGCCAACGAGAAATAAGTAGTTGCCAAAAATCGTTGGTAATTTATTCACCAACGAGTTCATGTCGTTGGTATTATTGTTTTTTGATTTTACCAACAATCTATTGGGAAAAAGTTGTTGGTTAAATTAGCGGGAACTTTCCCGCCAAATATCAACTAAGTTCCAACAGATTTAGCAACAATTATGTCGTTGGTAAACTATAAAATGTGTTTTTCTTATCTTCGTTGGTAAAGTCGTTGGTAATGTAATAATTTACCAACGAATCAATGATTGTTGTTAAAATTCGGTTGGTGCTGGCATGATTTCTAGTAGTGAATTAGTTCCTTCCTGTAACGACAAATGACTGTTTGTTTTTGTCTCTTAAATCCGCCACATAAGATAGTTATTCAACTCTTGCACACACCACTTATAACTCCCTCACTCTCTTTCTCTCAGTAAACGCATTAAAATGCTGTACAATCCATGTTTAAAACTGTACATTTTTATATGGTGAATAGCAGGTGACACAGTCCACCGCTGCCACCGTATGTCCACCACAGCCGACAACCTTCACAAATCTCAATTTCAACATCCATCTCATTTTCAATTATCAAGAACACACCCAGTTTCCATAAAATCAAATACAAAATCAAAACCACAAACACTAATAACCCATCAACTTCAATGTTCTTTTCGATCTTATAAATTCATTTTCGATCTTAGTTAGAGATTTATCTTTCAACAACTCAATAATCATGCTTTATTATACATACTATCAAACTTGCTAAACTTGTATTCACAAAAAAAGATTAAACCATTACTGTGTCGTATATTTAATATCAAAATTCAGCTAGCATGGTACCCGCGCTATGTTGCAGGAGCATTATTTCTAATGATTTTTTTATTTCTTTCAGATTTAATAACGGTTTTTCAATGACTTTTTAGTATATGTTGATAGTGTTAAAAGTTGTCTAATTTGGCCTTTTTTGTGGCTGTTATTGGGCTGCTTTTTAGGCCTTGCAAATTGCAATGTAAAGTTTGTTGGACTGTTTCTTCTTCTGGACTACCAAAATTTTGGGTCTCAAAATTGTTAACTACAAGTGTTCTTGGAGTAGGATGCTGGTTTTGTTTATTTTTAAAAGCTTTCAGGTTCATTGACTAAACACATGTGAACACCCACATAATGTGTTGGTTGTTATACCAGATGCTGCTGTTTGTTTTATGGAAAGGCTATTTCCAAGAAACTGCTATTTTGGGCGTGTAACTTGCCATATGCATGTTAGGTGCTCATGCATGTTCTATATATGCCTTATTTGCTCTTTTTAACTCTACTTATAATTGTGAGACACAAAAACATACTGTATGAAACAACAAAAAGCAAGCGCAATCATATGGATAGTTTTTGACAAGTTATAGTATGTTGTCGTGCTCGTGATATCATAGTAATACTCAAGTTCGTGTATTTATTAACACGTCAACGAGGGAGAAATTCATATTAGGGTTGTGTTTGCTTTTCGTTTTTAATAAAGTTTTACTCGACTTGATACGAAGTTGCTAGAATCTAACTGAGTTGAGTTAACTTGTTAACATTGTTAATTATGTCAAAATGTTATTGATAGGGCCGTTTTGTAGACTTTAATAGCCCCGTGCTACTACTATAAAGAGGCCTTTAAACACACACAATATACATATGTATCAGTAGTATATGAATTAACTACATCAGCCTCATATTGTGTTAGAAGAGCATGAAATTTGTGGCCCTCATCGAGTGTGATCCTGTGCAATCGCACCTTCGTTCCCTTAAAAACGACAATGGTTATTCATAATGAGAAAAGATATATTCCTATAAGAATGTTATAGAAAAATTGCAATTGAATTATCTCTCTATAATTAACCAAAGTCAAAGCTCAATCATACGCCATTAAGCTTCTCCACTTTTCCATCACTATTGAGTTTTAAATTGTTTATCGCCGTAAGAAAATAATATTTAATAATAAACCTACAACTACAAATAAAAACATGCTCTACTGGCAAAAACATATTTGAACTTAAGCCAATAGCTATATATCTAATTTATTTTCCATACAAGGCTATAAATAAAATAATGGATAATATGGTGAATCTTAATTTTGGGGCTTTCATTATAGAAGAGCAACGAACTTTTTCTATTATCTCGTTTTCGTACGAGAATTCTAAGAATATTGTGTAAATTTAACGAATTTTCATAAAGTTTTTTTATATGCATATTTTGATAACATGTCACGTTAGAAATGATGTCAAGTGTCAGACTTTCAGATATGACACATAATTAAAATGTGTAGATTTGAACAATTAATGAAAATTCGTTACATTTACACAAGTTTTTTAAAGTTCACATACCAATATTTAAAAAAGTTCATTGCTATTTAGTGATCAAGGCCTTGATTCTAGCTATCTATATGAATACATGTTTTTGGAGTTAAGTGATGAAAATTTTGCAAGTTTATAACTAAAATATATTTCAGTAATTAGTTTATGTCTTGGTTACATTCCTTTAGATAGCAATCATTAATAAATAATATGCTAGTAGGCTTAAAATGTTTTATTTTGTTGTGATTAAACAATGGTAGTCAGTAATGATAGAATTTTCCAAAGTCAAATAGTTAGCATGGGAAAGATACTTTATATAAACCTACCGTATAGTTCTTCAAAGAAAATCATTTAACTCGAAACGAATGTCAACTCTCCTTTCATCTTCATCATACAACCAATGATCTTTCCGACGAGTCATGCTCGAGTTCATCGCATTTCCTGCGAACACACAAAGAGTCCTCACTTTTATCATAGCTTGTCTTATCATTTTCTCGAACTTTACATTGTCACACTCCTCATTTTCTCCTGATAATGGTGAAAAGTATACGAATTCGGATTCAGTCTCTAAATTCGAACCAAGCTTAGTCGTCGTAGTAGGAGCTCTCTCCATCGTGTTTTCTTTAACGTTTATTACCTTAATTTACATAAAATGTTGTCATACACCATCTTCTGGTGATCATCATGAAATATTTGGTAATATTTCTACAGCAAGGTCAAGATGTTCGGGACTTGATAAAACAATAATTGAGTTACTTCCATCGTTCAAGTTTTCGACTTTAAAAGGATGGAAAAACGGGTTGGAATGTTCGGTTTGTTTGTCTGCTTTTGAAGATGTTGAAGTTCTTAGATTGTTACCAAAATGTAAGCATGCTTTTCATATTGATTGTATTGATCAATGGTTAGAAAAACATTCTACTTGTCCCCTTTGTAGGGTTAAAGTTGTTGAGGATGATATTGCCCTTTTTACAAATTCAAATTCGTTAAGGTTTAATGTATCCGAGCCTTCAAGTATCGGGCTTTTTATAGAACGAGAAGGGTCTTCAAGATTTGGAACAAATATTGAAAAAGATGAAATCCTGCATAAGTTTAATCATCGGATCATGGTATGTGATGACCATGATCCGATGATGTTAAAGACCAGATGGAGCAACGTGAGCTCATCTGATCTTTTATTTTTAAAATCAGAGATGATTACTTGTGAGTCAAGTAATCGACTTGATAATCATCTTTGTGTGGAAATCGAGGGAAACTCAGGAGGGGACCGAGAAACTGAAGTGGGCCCTAGGAAATCTTGTGAGAGAAGATCAGTGTCAGAGATTACGGTTCATCCAAGATTTCTCGAAGGTGAAGTTAAGGTCGAGGAAGAAAGATTAAGAAAACTATGGTTACCGATTGCTCGAAAAACAGTTGAACGGTTTGCTAATAAAGAAGTTAGTTCTGCTTCGGACCATCGGCTACATATTGACACAAAGTCGAATGAATTCTTAGATGTATAAAGAGTCATTTTTTAAATATCATTCTAATTATTCTTTATGATACCATAAGCATTAACAAGTGTTTATAGTAGAATGTTTTAGGGAAAAAAATGTAGTTAAGAATGATAACGCATTGTTTATGCACAAATTAATACGATGTTATGTATAGAATTTGATGAAAATATTTTTAAATGATGTTTTGCAGTTTTTCAAATGTTTAAATCAATGGAGAAACTCTAAACCCGTCAATCTTCGTATTGTTAATATAAATTCCTCCATATATTAAAGATGGAAGAGTACGTGTTTATACTTTGGATGTGTTTGGTAAAATTAGCAGTGAGCTGTGAGCGGTAGTCACAACTCACAGCTTCTTAAAGAAGCATTGAAAAAATAAGTATTCTGCAAAAATAGCAAAGCTCACTGCTCCTTTACCAAACGAACAATGAAAATTAAAAAGCTCATTGTTTAATTCTCATCACCTAAAAAGCTACGCGCCAAACCTTCATAGCTTAATATTACTCTTGTTGCATAGGTTCACTATGTTTACCATATCTTCTTGTATATGTATATCAACCCTCCAAACAACCAAGCTAATTTAATATGGCAATATGCCATATATGAAACTATTTTGAATTTGAGAATGTGAAAATAGAGTTTGAAGGAGATAAGATGAATACGTTGGTGAGGTATACAATTCACTACAAAAATATTGTCTTTTGTGACACTTAAAATAAGTGTCACTAAGAGTAAAAAATTGTCAAAATGTATAAAAGAAATGTCATTAAAATTTGTATGTGATTCTCTTAATTTAAAAAAGGTAAGTAGAAGTCCAGTTGGTAAAATTTTATTTATAGTGGTACTAAAAAATATGCGGGATACACATACACATTTTGTACATAAAAAATGTCATTAAATTTCAAAATTTAAGCTTTTACACAAATTTTATGAAATGTCATTAAACAATTAGATTTAGTGACACTATATTATGTCACTAAAACATTTGTCACTATATGTCTATCTATTTGTAGTGATTCTTCTATACAAGTTGGAATTTTTTTTAATGTTAGAAGGGATAACCATTCATTGAATTTAAACATTTTATGGAATCTCTCATCTATCTTTTTAAGTAATTCACAAGAATCAAATACAGATAGATGAATAAATGGAAGGATATTTAATTATTTTGGAATGTAATATTCTTGATTAATAATCTCTGTGATTATTAAAATCCTTATAATAATCTCTGTCGTGCAATAGCGTGTGGCTTCTCGTGATTATTAAAATCCGTATGCAACGGTCAAAGTTGTTGAACTGTCACTAATTATTGGTTATATATTCTTTGGAGTGTGACAAAATGAAATTGAAAGGTGTACGCATTAGTGTTATCTTGTAATCATATGGTGTAAATCATATTATCTAAGGCAGTAAATGAATCAAATGTTCAGTGAAAATTTCATGAATCGTGTGATAAAAAGTTTGTTGATATGCATTTATTTGTTAAATGCACGAGCATGAACAAGATTTTATGTCTGTTTAGTTAAATAAACAAACATAAATAAACGTCTCTTTTCTTCATTTATGTTCGTAAATGTCTGATTATACATTCACTAAGGTTTGTTATGTTTGTTTATTTGTTTATGATCGTATATCGTATAATTTTGTTTTATATTTAAAAATTTGGTATACTCAAAAAATAAACATAGATAAAACACAATATTTTATGTTTTTTAGTGTTTGTCTCATTTACGTTCGATTAATCTCTTAACAAATGTACATAGACGAACATGAATAAAATCATTTCATGAACGAGCATGAACAATAGTATTTGTCCATTTAAGCATTTGTTTATGATCATTTGTCTAGTTAAAATTAAACAAACAAACATGAACAATACTCAGTTCATGTTCGTTCAATACATTTACGACCCTAATCTTATCTATAAATCTAACCATTTTTAATAATCATTAGAGATAACTACATTTTTTGTCCTTGTGGTTTGGTGCGGATTTCATTCTTGGTCCATTTTTTCAAAAAATTGTGGTTTTAGTCCAAAATCGATAGTTTGGTTCCACTTTCAGTACATTTTGATAACGACGTTAGTTCAGTTGGTTATGTCTAATTGTAAATTGGCAACATTAGTCCTTTAGAGTTGAGATCCATGAAGAACTCATACATGCCATAGAACCTATCAACCAATCATAGCCATCCATTTATATTTTCCACATTTTTTTTCAAAACAACATATCTTGCAAACGGTAAATCTTCAAGCTACAGAAAAAATACCATCGCGACGAGAATTAAATGATCTTTCTATAGATATGCATTGTTATATACTTTCGACGAATTTTTTTTTTTTTTAATTTCCGCCCAAAAAGAATCATATATGATTCGTAAAAATCATATATGATTCGTTAAAAATTATATATGATTCGATTCTTACGAATCATATATGATTCGTTAAAATCGAATCATATATGATTTTTCTGGGCGAAAAAAAAAGTTCATCGAAAAAAAAAATTCGTTGAAAGTATATAACAATGCATGTCTATAGAAAGATAATTTAATTCTCGTCGCGATTGTATTTTTTTTGTAGCTTGGCAATTTACGGTTTGCGAAATATTTACGTTTTAAAAAAAGGGGTGGAAGTTTATTTTTTTATTTTGATAAAAAAATGAGTGGCTAATATTGCTTGATGGGTTTTATGGTAAAAGTTGTATCTATAAAGAACTTTTGGCTAGTCGTTTAACTTAATGGTCGTTTACAACGTTTGTCCCTTTATACCAAATATATAATTAAGTCAAACATGTAATTAATCCCACACAAAATAATTTAACTAAGAATTCAGAAAAAAAAATAATTCGAAATTTTTTTTAAAAAAAAAATTTCTAAAAAAAAATTCTTAAAAAAAAAATATAATAATAATCTAAAAAAAAATTAGAATTTTTTTTTTCAAAAAAAAATGTTTTAAAATAAAATTTCTAAAAATAAAATTTTCCAATAGCAAGATGTATTATGAAGTCTTATAGGAATTGCTAATCATTTGTCTTGTCTGGTCGAATAGACACATAGTTGACCAACATATTAGACCTGGAAGACTGGAACTAAGCTCGCACCAGTTTATTATAATCATACGGCATACATGTTTAACCTTCTTGAGGCGTGTATTTGCATCAACAATATGTTGGTAGACAGGGGCGCAGCTACATGTGGGGGGCGCCCGACCCCCGAAATTTTTTTTGCGATGTAGGGGGTATTTAGTTTTCGTGTAGAAAAATTTTGGTATATTCGGTTTCGACCCCCCAAAATTTCGGTATTACCCGAAAAATAGCGTTAGGAAAAAAAAATTTAGATCCCAACCCCCACTGAAAATTTTCTAGCTTTGCCACTGTTGGCAGATATTTTTAGGAAAATTACACTCTAGCTTAAAAAGGTGATAGATATCATGAAAAGTTACAGAACTTTCACAGCAGTGGATTCTTTCTGTTCGGTAAAGATCACGAAATTCACTTTAATCGTTAGTTTAGTCCGGCCCAACTGATTTGATTTAACACAAATCCACTTTAATCGTTACTCAAGTCCATTCAAGCCCATCATTTTGTCATCATTCCAACTTCCAAGGCCCATCAAAGATCAACATGTTTTAATTAGCATGAATATGATAGCATCACTAATGCAAGATGGTTAGAAGAACTTTTTTTTTTTTTTTTTTTTTTTTTTTTTAAATAAGTTATTCAATACGTAGCTTTTTTTGATCGGAGAACATGACTTTTTTCTCGAATGGACTTGATGCATCACTAACTCTAAAAAGTTCAAAAAATTCTAGTACATTTTTTTCGGATCATTTGCATTTCTTTATCAACAATGAACAAATACATTTTTTAGTATAAATACATAAACGACAAAGACCAACTTGACATCGATTATTTTAACTCACCAAACGAAAGATTAATGAATCTTGTAAGGAAAGTAAATATGGAGGAAACTCATATGAACCAAAATGATGAAATAGGAAGCAACATCATTTAGCACTTCATCATTAAGCTTTGAAAAAGCTTGAAATGATCCCACTTTTCCAATATTTTAGTGCCAATATTTCATCTTTTATACCCTTTAATGTTTCTTGAACCCTACCACTTCCCATGTCAAAGTCCAAAACTTATCTTTGATGTAACAAAAATCATTCCATGACCCTCAAAAAACAAGAGCAACCCAAAAGTTTTGCAAACATCCCAAATGCAAAATTGCAACCTTTTGTCGATTGCAAGGTGTTTCAATGGATGTAGGGATCATACTCAAGTTTCGGGGTTTGGCACAAGAGTTTGGAACCTTAGTGACAGGCCCATTGAGCTACAAATAAGGGTGGGATCAATATTGAAAAAAGTTCATACGCTTAAGCCCGGTTCATCAAAGAGGTTGAAAAGCAAGAAGATTTACAAGGCTTATGTTCCTGGAGGCAGTAGTGGTCGCGGCAAAGGTGATAGTAGTGGTGGTGTAGCAAGGAGCTTCTTGTATTACTACGACGAAACATGTCATCCCTACATATGGATACATGACACTAAAGGTGACTTTTCTAGAATGGTAAGACAACAATACATTAGCCTCGAAGATCTAAGAGATTGTTCTGAGATAAAGATCTTTAGAGACAATCTAAAAGGCTCGATTTCCATTAGAAAGAAGCCTAGGGCTGATTTTTGTTGATTTTTCGTCGTTCTAATTTTTATTGTAAGCTACAAGTGGATATTCTTGTTATCCCTTTTTTCGTCTAGTTTTCAAGGTTTTGCATAAAAAGTTCTACCTTATGTAATGATCGTTGTATGTACTATGCTTCTCTGCAAGAGACCATTAAATCATTTATGCACTTATATAGTTATATTGATTGGTTTCGTGTGTGCTTTTTTATAATTCACTATGCTTTATCAATCTTTTGTAGATCAAGTATTAGCATTGATCATTTTTATCCGAAATGAACGTAACCTACAAAGATATAACTATATATTTGCTTGGTGTACACAGATTTGTGAACGAGTTGACCGAAACATTTGCAACTACAAGAACAAGCCGAAGCCTTCATGACTTGGCTGATAGGTTAAGCAAACATAGTGATAACTCAGTACTATGATCAATAATGCAAATAGAAACCTTTTTCTATATTTAGAGGCCCGAGCCTATTTGTGGGCTTAATCCATTAGATATCATTTTTCATTGACAAGATATATATAATACTAAAATAAACGAAATCCTATAAACCTTGATGTACCTAAGTCTACAAATGGGCTCGGTCTCTAATCTTCATCTAATACAACCATGTAATTCAAGCTTATACAAGCTGGCCTGCATAACCTTGTATGCAACGAGGCTACATAGTCACACGGAGTAGCGAGCGTGTTTATTTCTTCTAAACACCAAATGATTTGTCTCTTTTATAATTCAGATATTCTTTTCTTAAAAAAGAAAAACATCACGTGTTTCTCTAAAAGGTGTAAATCGGTAGGAACACCCTGATTTCATGCATCTTTTTATGCATCTTTTGATGCTAACCAGATCCTTCTCCAAAGATACAGCCCCAGGCAATGAACTCCTGTCCCATCGACCTAATTACCCAAGAGTTTGGTTTGAACTTTGGTCAATCTCCAAATGACCCTCTATGACTAGTCAACTGAGCGTTTGCGGAGAAGGAATGATACCACTATAGCAAGCCACAGTTGTTAACATTATACGTTTCTAGTTTTGATCCAGACTCTTAACTAAGAAACATGTTCCTACTATCGATCCACAATATAGGACTTTTTGGAATGGGAATAGATGAAGTGGGTGCAGGAATTAATATGATCAACTCATCATGTTCATTGTTGTTGTTGAACTCATCTTGTTCATGATCTAAAGACTACAATTTTTGAATCGTGTCCCCATTTTGGTCCCATTTGGTTTATAGATACTAGTATTTTAATGAAAGTAAAAGAACAAACATAATAAACGTAACCTACAAAGATATAACTATATATTTGCTTGGTGTACACAGATTTGAGAACCAGTTGGCCGAAACATTTGCAACTACAAGAACAAGCCGAAGCCTTCATGACTTGACTGATAGGTTAAGCAAACATAGTGATAACTCAGTACTGTGATCAATAATGCAAATAGAAACCGTTTTCTATATTTAGAGGCCCGAGCCTATTTGTGGGCTTAATTCATTAGATATCATTTTTCATTGACAAGATATCTATAATACATGAAATCCTAGAAACCTTGATGTATCTAAGTCTACAAATGGGCGCGGTCTCTAATCTTCATCTAATACAACCATGTAATTCAAGCTTATACAAGCCTACATAACCTTGTATGCAACGAGGCTACATCGTCACACGGAGTAGCAAGCGTGTTTGTTGCTTCGAAACTCCAAATTATTTTTATCTTTTATAATTCAGATATTCTTCATTTCAAAAAGAAAAACATAACACGTTTCTTTAAAAGGTGTAAATCGGTGAGAACACCCCGATCCCATACATCTTTTGATGCTAACCGGATCCTTCTCCAAGGATACGGCCCTAGGCAATGAACTTCAGTCCTAGTGACCTAATTACCCAAGAGTTTGGTTCCAACCGTGGTCAATCTCTAATTGACCCTCTATGACTAGTCAACTGATCGTTGCGGAGGAAGAATAATACCAATGGAGCAAGCCACGGTTGGTAACATTATATGTTTCTAGTTTTTATCCAGACTCTTAAGTAGAAACAAGTTCTTAGGATCCATAATATAGGACTTTTTGGAATGGGAATAGATGAAGTGGGATGTAGGAATTAATATTATCAACTCATTATCTTCATTATTATTGTTGTTGTTGTTGTTGTTGTTGTTGTTGTTGTTGATGTTGTACTCATCATGTTCAATTGTTCATGATCTAAAGACTACAAGTTTGAATCGTGTCCCCATTTGGTTTATAGATAGAATTACTATTTTAAATGAAAGTAAAAGAACAAAAACACATATTCGGATATTGAGATAATTAGTCGCAAATAGCGGTGCAACTTCTATCGAATCATCGTCAGAGCATATTGAAACTCAATGTAAATGAACATATAAATAATATGGATTAGAATGGTATAAATTCATAAGTAAAGACTAAAGAGTAAAAATTTAGGTGCCTAATTATTTTTGGAACCGAAACCATGACAACTTTCCAATCCCACACCGGGCAAATAGAAGAAATGGTGCTACCTAATATACCACAATGTATATTGGTCATACATGTTCTGATTAGTATCAAGGTCTCAGATGTGGTACACTAAACATGTTGATAGTATTATACTTAAAATGATCACAACATGTTTATTACTATCAGATATGATAATTTTATATGGATTCTTGACTTTTTCAATGAAAAAAAAAAAAAAAAAAAAAATGTCTAAATTATTCTTTAGAAGGAAGCCCAAACTTTTCTTTTACAAAAATTGAGTCTCTTTTCAAATGTTCTTAAATTTAGTTAGTTTTAAAATTATAATATGTGGAAACAACATAGTTTTGTTTTGTATATTAAAACGCAGAATAATGAACTTCGTAAATCCCAAATGAAGATAAGTAGATAACTATCATATAATTTGTATCTATACTACATATAAAGGAAAAATGGTCAATCTTGAAAAAATAGTCAATCTTGAAAAGTGGAAATCTTGAAAAATCTAATTAAAGAAAATTATGAAATATAATTAACGCTCTTATTAAAACACCCCATTACTTAAAAGTACAATAATTTATTCACATTGTACAACCAACTAAAAACATATCTACCAAATTAAATATAACCAATTAATACAAATCACAAACCGGGTAGACCCGAGACGCTTCAAACCAGACGGGTTGAACCGGTTTAATTTGACCTGTTTTTCGACCCAACCTAGCGAGTTGACCCGGTTTAAATCAACCAATTTTTCGACCGGAACGGTTCACCCAGTTGAACCACCCGGGTCGAACCGGGTTTCAAGACATTATGTTTAATTCCTAACTATTCAAACTTTTATTATTTTTTCATTTATAACTTATAAACCTTTTTTTGATGAATAAACTATTTGTCGAATAAACTATTTGTCGCTATAAATAATGTATAGTCAAATCTTGAAAGTTAAATGTGAGAAAAATGCATAGTATAATTAATACTCTTATTAAAACACCTCATAACTTTAAAGTACAATAATTTATTTATATTGTACAACCAATTAAAACACCCCTTACTAAAAAGTGCAATAAAATTTTCACAATGTACAATTTAAACAAGCTACAACATAATCTAAATATAAAATAATTAACACACTAACTAATGTTATTTTACACATTATACAAATTAATAAAACACACAAAGCTTTATACAAGCTAACAAGTTGATGGTACATATAGTTTTGAAAACTGGACCCGACCAACGGGTTCAACCGGGAACCGGTGTCGCCACCGGTTCGTCTAACTAATAAAAGTCATACGAAAACATATATTTCAAAATGAAACTATTAATACACATCGAAAACCGGGTTGACCTGGGACGCTTCAAACCCGGCGGGTTGACCCGGTTTAATTTGACCCGTTTTCGACCCAACCTGTCGGGTTCACTCGATTTAAATCGACCCCTTTTTCGTCCAGAACGGGTCGAGCCGGGTTTCAAAACATTATGTTTAATCTCTAAATCTTCAAACTTTTATTATTTTTCGTTTATAACCCATAAACTTTTTCTTATCACTAAACGATCTGTCGCTATAAAATCCTGTTGCTATGCACGGGTACTCGTCTAGTATTTAAAAAGAGTAGTGCTATTTAGACCTACACACAAGCCTAAAAACATGTCTAATGCATAAATCACTTGTACAATTTTATTATGTATTTCTCTCTCCAAATTTCACCAATCATTTTTTGAAATCAACCAATCAAATCATTAGATACATTTGTAGGCTTGATTAGTAGATACAACAATATTTTTCATTTAAAAAACTATGATATGTCAACATTGAAAACTTCGGCATTGTTAGAGTCGGTGTAATGATCACCTGATCATTACTTCTACCTCAGTGTCACATCAGGTTTTCAATACATAACCATACGTATAGAGGCGTAATGGTCATTACATAAAAATATCACACTTTATACAAACATACCCAACAATATACCCACACTGCCACACACTCACAAAACAAAAAGAAATAATAATAAAAGGGTGCGTTTTAGTTAGGTGGTCTGCACCACCCAACCAACTAAAAAAAACACCTTCACATTTCAAGGTGGAGAGCCGTCATGGCCTTCGTGTGTGGTAAAGGTGCTTCGCGCGTGGTGATGCACAACTATAACACCAGATCTTACAATAATGGAATCATTCAACAAAAAGAAACTCCGTTGCATCATACATGTTTTGATTACTGCACAAACAATTGATCAGGAATATCCTAAGTTCGATATAATTAAGTGTCTTTTGTTGGTCTTTGGTGAATAATAAACGGCTCTCTTTTCGAAGGAGATTGAGCAAGACTCTGGACGTGCAAATTGACAACAACAATTTCACAATTTCATCGGCAAAAAATGAATTGGTATTTTGTCAATCGATGTAACTTGTATGTGTTTTAATCCTTATTGTTGGCTAACATTCGAACCATGGTCAATCTCCAAATGACCCTCTATGACTGGTCAACTGAGCATTTGTGAAGAATGATACCACTAGAGCAAGCCACGGTTGGTAACGTTATACGTTTCTAGTTTTTATCCGGGCTCTTAATTAAGAAACATGTTCCTACAATCGATCTGCAATATAGGACCTTTTGGAACAGGAATAGATGAAGTGGGTGCAGGAATTAATATGATCAACTCATCATGTTCATGACCTAAGGACTACAAGTTTGGATCGTGTCGGCATTTTGGTCCCATTTTGGTTTATAGATACAACTAGTATTTTAAATGAAAGTAAAAGAACAAACATAATATATTCGGATATTAAGATAGTCGCATATAGCAGTGCAACTTCTATCCGAATATTACATCATCACAGCCAGGGACGGGGCCAGAAACAAATATGACCGGGTGCACAAATGTTTTTGACCCGTAATATACTAGAGTTAAAAAGCGGGTTAAATCGAAGATTTCATTAAAAAGATAAATAAATGAACATATTACATTCTAATTAGTGATTCTATGATCGCTCATTAAAAAAAAAAAAAAAAAAAAAAAAAAAAAAAAAAAAAAAAAACGTTTACGTACACCCATATTTTTAGCATTAATAAGTATTTCTTTCTCTATAGCACAAGTTAAAGCTGTTTAAATAATCATCACCCATCCGATTACGCAAATCAGTTTTAATGAGCTTCATTTAATAAAAACATTTTTCAACCGACTAAAGCCAACTTCAACAACGGATAAACCAAATGATGAGATGTATGCTTTTACCAAATTTTTAAATTTATTTTTTATTTGTAAGTATACCAACTAAATAATAATAATAATAATAATAATAATAATAATAATAATAATAATAATAATAATAATAAAGGCACATTTTGATGCACCGGATGCATTTAAAATACATTTAGAAAAAAACAATGATTTTTTTAAAAATTACCACTATATCGTAAAAATCCATGGGTGCTACCTATTAATGAGCATATAAATAATATTGATTAGAATGGTATAAATTCGTAAGTAAAGACTAAAGAGTAAAAATTTAGGTGCCTAATTATTTTTGTAACCGAAACCATGACAACTTTCCAATCCCACACCGGACAAATAGAAGAAATGGTGCTACCTAATATACGAGAGTGTATATTAGTCATACATTTATGGATTAGTATCAAGGTCTCATGTCTGATACACGAAACATGTTTATCTTATATTTAACATGATCAACATGCTTCGTTACAAGATCTGAGAAATTTATATTGATTCTTACTTTTTCAATATCAACAAAATTGTCTAAATTATTCTTTATAAGGGAGCCCAAACTTTTCATTTACAAAAATTGTCTCTTTCTGAATGTTCTTAAATTTAGTTACTTTTAAATAGGGGTGTTCATCGGTTCGGTTTTCGGTTTATTCGGTTAAAAAAAAAAATTGGTCATAACCGAAAACCGAACCGAACCGAAAATATCTATGACCGAATCGAACCGAGAACCGAACCGAAGTTCGGTTATGGGTCAAAACCGAAAACCGAATTTTGTACTTTAATTACACTATTTATATATGGGTTTTTCTAACATGTGCCCTAGGGCACATGTTAAGCACAACAAAAAGTAAATAAAAGCACTCATGGACCCACGCAAAAGTACAGACAAATTTACTTTTGTATGTCCTTTTTCGTGATCCCATAGTACTTTTTGTGTGCTTAACATGTGCCCTAGGGCACATGTTAGAAAAACCCTTTATATATATTTTTGGCAAAAAATTTATTTCAAGCATAAAAAAGTGTTTTTTATATTAGTATAAAATTTTAATGCACATTTTTTATATATAAAATAATATAAATATATATATATATATATATATATATATATATATATATATATATATATATATATATATATGGTGGGGTTATTATAAAAAGGGGCTTATAATAAAAAGTGTAGGAAGGATTGTGGGAGTGACATGTGTCACCCCCTTGCCACATCATATGACACATCATATGACACGTGTCAACCCCCCCCCCCCCCCCCCCCCCCCCCCCCCCCCCCGCCGAAAAAAAAAATTTTTCCCGCCAAAAAATAATTTTTTTTTTTTGGCAAAAAAAAATTTTTTTTTTTTCCCGCCAAAAATTTTTAGTGCATCACAGTTATAAAGTTACTGCATCACGTTTACTGCATCACAATTATGATTTTACTGCATCACGATTACTGCATTCATGGTTTTAATGTTACTGCATCATGGTTATAAAGTTACTGCATCATGGTTATAAATAAACTGAATTATCATAAGTTTTATGCATCATATATGTATGTAACTGCATCACAATTAAAATACGATTCTTTTTTAAGTTTTGGTGCATCTTTATTATAAGTTACTGCATCATAGTTAATAGTTTAGTGCATCAACTATGTTGTAGTAACTTCTAACCTTAATGCACTAAAATTTAAAACTGTGATGCAGTAACTTTTACAATTGTGATGCAGTAACTTTATAACTGTGATGCACTAAAAAATTTTTGGCGGGAAAAAAAATTTTTTTTTTTTTTTTTTTGCGGGGGTGGGTGGGGGTTGGGGGGGGGGGGGTGGTGACATGTGTCATATGATGTGTCATATGATGTGGCATAGGGTGACACATGTCGCCCTCACAATCCTTCCTACACTTTTTATTATAAGGCCCTTTTTATTTTAACCCATACCTATATATATATATATATATTCATATATATATATATATATATATTCATATAAATTCGGTTTTCGGTTGAGATAGTCAAACCCATATCCAAACCGAAAACCGAATTTTTAATTCGGTTCGGTTATATGTTCGGTTCGGTTTTTTCGGTTTGTTCGGTTTATTACCCGAACCATGAACACCCCTAGTTTTAAAATTATAACATGAGGAAACAACATAGTTTGTTTTGTATATTAAAACGTGGGGAAAACTTGCCTGCTGCAACAAGCAGGCTTCTTGCCTGCTTTTCCTTTGAAAAAGATTAAATTTTTTTACAATTAAGCCCCTGAATTCATGTCACTAATACACTTTCCCCCCTAGCCCTCTCATTTTTACATACGAATGGAGGTAATTGCCTGCTGTGGAAAGCAGGCATCATTTTCCCTTAAAACGTAGAATAAGGAACTTCGTAAATCAAATGAACAGAAGTATGATTTACTTTATATATTAAAAAAATAAAAAATAAATAAATAATAATAATAATAATAATAATAATAATAATAATAAGAAACACACCACCCTATGCGGTGTCGAAGATTGAAAACTTCAGCAATGATAAGGTGGGTGTAATGGTCCACCCGACCATCACCTCTACTTTAGTGTCACATCAGCTTTTTAATACACTACCTTGCCATCATCATTAGAGATGTAGTGCTCACTACATAAAATATCGTACTTTATACAAACATACCCAACAATATCCCCACACACGCTCACAAACAAAAAAATAATAATAAAAGGGTTCGTTTCAGTTAGCTGGTTTGCACCATCCAACCAACACAAAAAAACACACCTCCGCGTTTCAAGATGGAGAGTTGTCATGGCCTTCGTGTGTGGTGGAGGTGCTTCACGCATGGTGATGCACAACCATAACACCAGGCCTTACAATAATGGAATCATTCAACAAACAGAAACTCAGTTGCATCATACATGTTTCGATTACTGCACAAACAATTGATCATGAATATCTAAAGTTCGATGTAATTAAGTGTCTTTTGCTGGTCTTTAGCAAATAATACACAGCTCTCTTTTCAAAGGAGATAGAGCATGACTCTTGACGTGCAAATTGATAGCAACGATTTCACATTTTCATCGGCAAACAATGAATTGGATCAGAAAATTTGTCAATCGATGTAACTTGTATGTGTTTTAATCCTTATTGTTGGCTAACATTCTAACTTGTGTATTGAGTACGTATGATGAGATTAGCATTAAGTTAATTGTATTTCTTAAAAAAATACAGTATAATTTTCTAGCATGATATGAATGTAAATTGTTTGAAACGATATTGTCGTGTTGCAAGTGATAGAGTACTCAAAGAAATATCTCAAATTCGAAAGCATTCGTACTTAAATTTGATATAATCCATCTCATTACCTTCAAAAGCTAATAAACAACTTATAAAACGAACATAAATGAGAATTTGCAACCCGCGTGTTGCAGCGGGAATTTTGATATAAATTCATATGTCCAAGTAAGCTTAGCCCTGACATCGATTTTAGGCTTTTTAATTATTTTTGTCTATGAAAATCATCAATGAAATTCACATTTCTAATATGACGAATGCATAACTCGTTCAAATATATTATTAGTGATAACATTTTAATAATAATCAAGTGTGTTTATAATTTTTATGTATCATATAAAAAGATATGCTAAAATAGTGAAGAACATCATAATACAAACACAAAATTATTTGCTACTGGTCATTCAGACCCGTGCGTTGCACCACGGGCTTTATCTAAATATTTATAGTGTAATGTTCGGCACTAATTTTCATCATGTTTGAAACTATCATGTTTTGGTGATGGTCGGATTTTGTTGGGCTTTATCTAAATGTTCATAGCGTAATGTTTGTGTAAATATACAACAATCTATAACTCGTGCTGTCTCGTGACAATTTTGTTGATTGTTGGAAAAATTTTGTTAATGTCTACGCAAAGGTAACTATTTTGTTGATTTATAGTTTAGTTATTTTAGTTGTGCTTCTTCACTTTTT